>OY759222.1:1222712-1822712 GCA_963662175.1 Aradus depressus
AGGAGGAACCCCCCCTCTATCAGATACCGTAGGTCTGTTGTTACATTATCCGGATGAATGAGTTTTTTCTGTTTTTTTTTTTCATTCCCCTTTTTCTATAGATGAAGTTGAATATCATTCTACTGCCCTTGTGTCTTTCTCTTTATCCGGTATCACTGACAACGTGTTTATTATCGTTAGTTCACGAAAAGTACAGAATATTTCAATCGGAGGTAAGAGGGCTACATTTTTTAAAACAATAATTGTGACGTATCACTTCAAAGTATTCGACAAGACGCTTCAAAACGTAAATTCTGCTAAGCTCTACAATTAAGGTCCCGTGGCACTTCAACGTTTCAGTCAAACTTACAAAATAGCCAATCCGGTGGAATCCCAGCGGTATTTTCAACGAAATTTCATCTTTTCCGACCTCCTGATTCCAAAAAAGGAAAAAATAAATAAAAAATTTCCTGTCCGTTCATTTGTCTGTGAACACGATAACTGCCGACAGTATGAATGTATAGCCACGAAATGTTATAGATGAGGATTTAGACGCCACTATGTCAAATAATGACTGACTGAGGTAGAACGGAAACCTAATTGATTATTTCGAACCACCGTAAACTTTTTTAAAAATGTTTTAGTGTGCTATGAAAACAAAAACCAACAGAAAGCTGTGTAAATATAGCAAGTAACAGAATAACAGTTAAGTTGGCCTTAGTAACAGTACAGCAGGGAGCAGGTCGGTGAGTAACAGGAGAGGAGACTACAGGTTATTTCAACCTAAAGTTCGTATTCACTGTCATAAGTTATCCTGTTATTATTGATTTAAGTGGCAGTCCTCTTGACAAATAAATACAATAAGAACCGAGCACAAGTTTCTGCCATGAAAGAACCTGTAAAGGTTAAACAAACCTAGCTGTTTGCGAAGGTCTTACGTCGTCAGCCATACGGCCGTGTATGGTATCTGTTGTCAGTCTCTCGCTCCTCTGATAACAATATTGACAGATAACAACGTCAACAAACAATTCACATAGTTTCTAAATTGTCATTATTATTACATGTTCTAGACAAGGTCGCCGCAACCAAACACGTATTCAAAACACCTACGGCTAGTTTGTGAAGATCGCAGACAGAATGGAGAAGTATATTATATCACAAGGTGTCAAATAAACAAATACATAGACTTCTCAAAGAATTTTTCATTATTGAAGGCCGGCTTTCGAGGTTTCCCCCCGAGGCCTGAAATCTGACCACACAAAAAAAAAAAATCATATTACTTTTTTTTTTCCTGGAATAAGTTAAATAAATGTCGTGTCGATACATTAATGACAACAACATTTATTAGGGTTTCTGAGTTGAGTCCTACTCCCCCATTCACCCCCCTTCCCTTCCGGCGCATTTCGCTGAAAATCAATAGGTGTCGTCACTGTGGCGTTTTAGATTTACATATAAAATGTTGTGTCATTATGTCGGCATTTATTGAAGTTTTAGTTAAGACAGCCTCCCCTCCCCCCCCCCCCCTCCCTAATTCCTCCCTTCTTGGTTGATTTGGCTGAAAACCTATAGCGGTATTACAGATACACAATTTCATGTCGCCGCCGGGAGGCTAAGGCCGGTCGCCCCGGTGGCCTCCATCAGGGTTGGCAACCAGTATGCCATGTCCCTGGAGGAGGCTGGCGGGATGTACTTGAGGGAGGCCTTCCCGGAGGACGACCCGGCGGAGGATTCACCCAGCCAACGAGACATCAGGAACGCTGCCCGTACTTGGCCGGATACGGGGAACGCACCTGATTGGGACGAGATTGACCTGAGCTTGGCGGTTGGGAGGCAGAAGAGTGGCGGCGCCCCTGGGAGCGATCTCATAGACGCCGCTATAATCAAGAAAGCCTTCCCGGCCATCAAGTCGGATCTCTTACTACTGTATAACTCCTGCATTAGGAGGGGCCACTTCCCTAGGACTTGGAAACGAGCACTCGTGTGTACGTTTGTTAAGCCTGGTGATAGGGACCTTTCCCTGGCAGGTAGCCACAGACCAATCAGCCTGCTCCCCGTATTCGGTAAAGTATTGGAGACTCTTATCTTCAATGGAATTCGGGCCCAGGTACATGCTTTTGTATCCCACAGGCAGTTCGGTGGCTTGAGGGGCAGATCCGCCGAAGACGCGTTGATGATGCTGAGGGCGGATGTGGAGAATGACCGTGGGAAATATGCCCTGTGTGTCTTCTTTGACATCGCGTCGGCCTTCGACTGCGCCTGGTGGCCTGCCATCCTCACGCGACTGCGGGCTGTGGGACTGCCTGGGAATGTGTTTGGGTTGATATCCAGCTTCCTCAGCGATCGATCTGCGACCATGAGTCAGCTATACGCTAGCACTACAGTGGACGTCACTAGAGGCTGTCCTCAGGGCTCGGTCCTCGGACCGATACTTTGGGCCATACTCTTTGACGGACTGCTCCGTGATCTCGAGGGCCGTGGATATAAGGCAATCGCCTACGTCGACGACCTCGTTGTTACGGTGCACGCTGATAGTCGAGCTGCTCTAACCCTTCGCGCCCAAGCCGCCATTGACGATATAGACAACTGGTGCTGCGCCAACAAACTACACTGGAGTATTCGAGGCTGTAGCAAGGTACGCCGCTGCTGGGTGGTGGCATCGTCCCACGAAGCGGCGACGCGTTATCCTTGTGCAAGCCCAGAGAGCAGCCCTTTTAAGGGTTACAAAGGCCTATCGTACTGTCTCTACGGCTGCGCTACAGGTGCTGGCAGGAGCTCCGCCCATAGACTTAGTCTTGGACGGGGCTGTCGCCTCGTACTATTGTAGACGCAATTTGCCCTTAGGAGCAGATATAGATGAGCCTTTACGTCTAGCCCTGGAGGAAGAGTTGCGCGGACAGTCCAGACCGGAGCGTTGCAGGGACATAGTCCAGGAATGGATAGTGGAGAAATGGCAACAGCGGTGGTCACGATCATCGGATGGCCGAACGACCTACGCATATTTACCGGAAATCCGGGTACGTCTGGACTCTACTTGGATACTGCCTGACCACTGGATGTCCCAGATACTATCAGGTCACGGAGATTTCAACTCCAAGCTGTTCTTCTTTAAGAGGAAGAACAACCCGAACTGCTCGTGCGGCGGGGTCGAGACGGCGGAGCACGTGGTCCTCGAATGTCCGCTGTACGACGGGCCTAGGGTGGAGTTGATACGCGGGACAGGATCGTATCTGGGACTCGACCTGCGGCAGCTGATGACGGAAACCGGCTACCCAATGTTCAGCCGATTTGTCGCCTCCTGGCGGAGAAAGAAGCAAGCATTTTGACCCTGCGCCGGGGAGGCCTGCAGTCGTCCCCGGCGCCGTAACGAACCACAATTAGCGATCGCCCTACATTTATCCCGAGCTCTCTCGGGCCGCCAAGAAAATTAAGGTGGGCTGGGAGTGACCGCTGATCGTGGCAGATGGTCGGCAGCGGTCGCTCCTAGCCTACCACAGCATCATATGTTCTGCATTTTTAATTATGTACTTATTTAGTATTTGAATTTTGTAAATAAATTTGTTAGGCCTCCCTTTTTCCCCGACGATTCGGCGATGGTGTCGTGGCCTCCACCGGAGGTCGGCAACCCAAAAAAAAAAAAGATACACAATTTCGTAAAAAAACATTTTCTGTGACCAAGTAGATAACTTCCCCCATATCTCCTATTGTTGAGGATTTAATAGCCTCTGAGGATGCCCGAATGAGGAGTTCGGCGAGTTCCAAAACTCACCGTAAAAAATGATTCCAACTGGGAATGTAGATTGGCCTGTCGTTTAGGAAGGACTGTTCTATTAGATGACAACAGACTGCATCAAATATCAATGCCGTTGACATTTACTGATGACACTTTATTTGCCTGTAACGCACCCTGTTGACAAGGCCCTGTATCTGATGAGTGTAAAGATAGGAGACAGACTGACAGACAGATGGAGTGGCAAGCCAACGACGGGGCCGCTAATTTATGCAAGGAGCTATTTGTATGAAACTTTAGTACCTTTTTGATGTCTCACTTCGGACAGCTGTTAGTGGACCTCTTCATTTTATTTTATTAGTATTTTTTTTAGAACGTCATTCACTTGAGCTGAGACATGAGAAAGTGCGAACATAATGAGCCCATTTGCTTGGGAAGCTAAATAACTATAAATGTGGAGTTTGAGAGGTCCTCTACCGACTTCAGTGTAACTAGCAACTGTACGACTGCAGATATGCTGGACGGATTTGAACATCTGAGGCATCCACCGGGGGAGATAGGCTGGACGGATTTGAACATCTGAGGCATCCACCGGGAGAGACTGGCGAGGATGAGGTTCATCTCAAAGAGAAAAGTCGTAGATGAATCACCGGCTATGTACTTCCCCAGCACGATATAATCAATTATGTTTTCGCTCTCTCTCCAAAGCCTATCGACCGTTTGGGCTAAAACTCAGTTTGTGGCTTCGGAGTGCTCATACTAAAGTTTGTGCTGATACATTCAATATATCAGCAGTCCGTGGGGTTTTTGAGTTCAGCCCCCTCCCCTTTGGCTGATTCCGCTGAAAACTAATAGATGTTGTCCTCATAGCCTGACAATAAGCTTTCTACAAGTTTCCTATGTGACTGACAGGGTCGCTAAATTGGAAAATAGTGGATAAAGACTTACTCACGGTAGTGTAAGTTATTTATTAAGTCACAAGTATACCATAAGTTCATTTCTAACTACATACTTACTATATTTGTATAAGATACAAACTACATCTCAAGACTTCATTTTGGCCTGGGGCACACTTGCAATTTTCAGTTGAGCAACTGTTTGATTGCATGTTTGTGTCATCTGAAGTGCTATGGACCTGCGCACACATGCAACTACAACTGATTAACCAGTTGCAACTACTAAACAGTTTTTGGTCTGGCTCAAACTTTTAGTTGCATCTGGTTGCGCAGTCGCCTTGTGACACATTGGATTGAATGGTGGTGAGCTCACTTGCAATCAAACAGTTGCAGGTTGTACATGTGTAGTTCTAGATTCACAACATTTGCAAATATTCCTACCACAAAATCTCGTGTCCCGTCGAGTAATACCGGGACGAATGAGCTCAAGCTCGTCAAACTTTTTCAAGCTCATTCGGTAGTATTTAAAAAATTTCACTGGGTAACTTCTTAAATGTGCATACAATTTATGGAATTGCCCCTTCTCGCTACGCTGAGTCGTCAATGGATGAAGCCAAAAACACCTTTTGCATTTTTTCCTTCTTATCTCAAGGACACACAACGCAGCCAACTCTCTCAAGTCCATCTCGCAACTGCTAACTCCATCCCCGTGTGTGCCCATAAGTAGCAACCAAACTTTTTAGTTGCAGTAGTGCGCCCAAAACCATGCAATTGCGACTAAACAGTTGCTCAACTGAAAATTGCAAGTGTGCTCCAGGCCTTATGTAAATTTATTTTATTTACAAATTAATTTACAGATATATTTTTCCTTACAATGTAAACCACCAATATTTATCTATGAAAAATAACAAAATTGAAAAAGTATAACTAATAAAGATAAACTTTTATACATTGGAAAAAAAAAAAAAAAAAAACTTTGAACAAATGTTTTTTTAAATAAATCTTTTAAATTGAATATTTAGAAATTGCATTTTTAGTACTATTCCAATATAAGAATTTGAATTTAAATTTATTGAAATTTTTCCCTGAAAAATAATAAATAAATACATAAGTAGCTACGAAACAGCACAAGTAGTACAATACATAATATATATTGGATATACATACATAGATATGGTTCAGGAAATGAAATGACTTCCGCTCTTCATATGTTTCTCCAGTATTTACCTGAAAAAAAAATAAAATAAAATAATAACAAAAAAAAAAATTAATAGAATTTGTTTTTCAGAAAAAATATTTTTAAAATCAATAAATTTTAAAAATAGTGGAAATAAAAAAAGATGGTCTTTTTGGAGTCTGGGAAACGTTATTAAAAAGAAGAAGAGTTTTTGGAATAACAACTGGTACAGGGATAGACTGGATAAGGTTTAGTGGAATAACGCTCGTTAGGTAGGTGGTACATTCTGGCCAATAAGGAAGTACGTAGTTATCTAAACAAGAGCACAAAAGGAGAAGGAGATGGGAGGGTAAATTGTGGTAAATTCAGTCTCTCTTATAGCATACATCCCCAGCACAATTATTTAATTAAGTTTCCACTCTCCCTCCCTGTTCAGATCAATATCAAATATATGTCTTATTTATGGTCTTTTGTCGTGTCGAGGTTAGGTTTTATGACTCATGCCCGGGCTTCAACTGCGAGGTCAAATCGCCTACTACCAGAGCGCTTTTTCGTCACTCTGGTGGACATGAGCCCGACTTTGACTCAACGAGTACCTGACATCGTACCGGGACCATCGCTTAACGTCCCATCCAAAGGACGGCGTGTTTAAGTTTTTTTTACCTCCCATATAAAATCGGGTTTCGAACCCCCGTTCTTGAGCTCAGAAGCCAAGCACGCACACCACTGAGCTACCGGCGCCCTCTTGTCGATATATTCATTCTAACGCGAGTTATCAGAGTCCTCCTCCTGTCGATTTGGCTGAAAACAACAGGTGTCTTAACAACTTTTCAATGCTCATAATAAATGTTGAAATAATTCAAATAGTGTTTTTTTACGCCATGCTGTCCCCAGATCCTTTGTGCGGCCTTGTGAGGTGAGTTGAGGTGAGTGTGCCATGTCCTGAAATATTCCCCTCCTAGCAAGCTTGGCAGAGAGCCCATCAGTCTATCTCCTATGTCCAGACCAGAGAACTAACAGTTACCGCTAGACCTCTCTAAATATAGAAAACAGAGCCTCTAGTGTAAGCTCCCTTCCAACTAGGCTTGGCAATTGAGGTTTTTCATAAATTCGGGACTCTTATAAAAAAAAAAAAAAAAAATTGATACATCTAAATTAAGAATTTAATGGAAAAAAACAAAAAAAACAACAATAAAATGTAATAAATTCTTTATTTTCAGGTAGATATTGGCTAATGAAGGCGGGGTGCAGGCTGCAGGTAGCCCTGTCTTGGCTGAGTCTGTCAGTTGAGGCCAGGTCTTGAGGCCACACACCAGCCTGTCTCATTGGCTAATCATATCGATACATCGATCGTTCAACAGAGTATAGCTTATCGATATATAAATACTGACTAGAATTATTAGTAATCAATTCACGTTTTCCTCTCCCTCTAAACCTTCTCTTCGACAAATTAAGCCAGAATATGAATAGATGTGGACTCTTATGGACTTTTCGATCTACTTACTATAAAATTTCATATAGATACGTTCAATATGACGTCATCCTCAGAACAGGCTTCTGTCTTTTATTTTACTACTCCAGCTATACAAAGTTTAGGGGAATTATATAGTATACGGTAGAATGAATGTATCGACACGAAATTTTATATGTGAATACAGAACATTCTAACGATGACACCTATTGATTTTCAGCCAAATCGACCAAAGGGAAGAAAGAAATTAAGGGGGAGGTTTAACATAAAAAACTTAATAAATGCCGATAGAATGAATGAATCGACACGAAATTTGGTATGAGGATTTAGGAGGGGGAGGGAAAAGTTAATTCGTTCTGGGGAAGTACATTGCCAGTGATTTTCCGAGGATTTTTTTTTTTTTTGGATTCAGGAAATAGGAAGCTTGAAATTCATCACTTGCCCTTCTTATACAAGAATGAGAATACCTGCACTGGAAGACAGATCACTGTTTGTGAGGTAAGTGAAGAGAATGGACAAGAATAATGTCACAGATCTACTATTTCAGTTTGATGTGGAAAGTGGAAAACAAGCAGGTAGACACTGTTTAATGACGTACTTCCTCCGGTGAAGCGATGCATGGTGACTGTCCTGTCATTAGATGGTTGGGTGAGTCACCGACAATGAACTTCCCCACAACGAATTCATCAATCAATTTTTCGCTTTCCCTCCAAAACCAGTCGGACGTTTGCGCTAATATTCAACAGTTGACTTACATAGTGGCTTCTAAATCATCATACTATATTATGTGTAAATAAATTCATGATGTCCGCTCAGCATGAATGATGCCAGCCCAGAATATCACGGGTACACCATGCCAGTATGGGGAAACTTCGTCTACTGGGCGAACCTGGAATTCTCCAGATTACTGCCTGGGACACGAGTCGAGTTTCACCAGCTAATAGGCATTTCCTGCATTCCGATAAGTGCTATGGTCACATGCCGACTGCATACTGGCTCTTGAAGGCTGCCGACAGAGGAGGGCATGAAGCTGTCTCCTAGCACGATGGTTTTCCTCAAGAAGTCGGTACATTTTCCCGGTTTGGTCCCTCAGGTGGCGTCTTGAAGGTGCAGCAGCCCTATAACGGTTTCATCTTCCTCTTATTATTATACATTAGCTTAGCTGCCAAAACCCCCATAACTCTTGAAATATAAGACAAAAACACGACTATTTGTGATATCACGTTATTATAGAGAAACAATTCAACATTGAGAAATGATACAAAAGAAGAAGAAGAAAGAGAAAGACAAGAAATGCACTGAAAGAAATAGAATAGAAAAAGAAAAAGAAAACAGGAGAAGACAGGAAAGATAAGGGAGGAACAGTTGACCTCGCCGATATCGAAGGATGAGTCAGAACAGAGGTACGTGACACGGGAAGGGGGCGTGTTGGAGGGACAGTAGCGCATCCTAGGCGAACCAACGAGCAGAAACACTGCTCAGTACATCCCAGAGAAGAGAATAACCCTGTAACGGAAATAATGTTACCTACCACAATACAACATACATAGAGAAAATTCAAACATTCTCTGTACCGACCGACATGCATTATCAATGAATACTGACATTATTGCAGAGATATTTTGAAATAATTCAAATGAACTTGAATGTAATGAAACTAGTTTATTTATGGTATTGTCTAAATACATATATTATGTGAAATTAGACAATACCATAAACTAGTTTTATTACATTCTAGTTCATTCTCTGTACCTCTCTTATCTAATAACTCAAAATTGACTGACTGATATTCACGAAATTGGCGGTGTATCAATGATGGCCCAACTTGCAACTTATACCAAAATTTTGTAGAGAGAGTTGGGGAGGGGAGGGGGGGAGGGGGGGGGGGGGGGGGGGGGGCAAAACATAAAATGAATACTAGTTCTTTGACATTTCATTGTATTTTCAGGAAATTTTACATGTAGAATTCTTCGTCAGATTCGAACAGAGGCCATCAAGAAAAAAAAGGGGGGTTTAACTAAGAAAATCTAATGGCTGTCGACATAATGAATGTATCATATGATGATACAAAACCCATAAGGACGACACCCACTAATTTTCTGTCGGTTCGGCTGAATGTGTAATGGGGGAGGTCACGGGTGGATCTTTAATAACTGTCAATGTAATGAATGTATCGACATGAAATTTATATGAGACTTGAGAAGTCCTTGATTTGATTTTCACACAAATTGCCAGGAGAGGAAAACTTAGTTACAAATAATTCGAACTGGGGAAGAACATTGCCGGTGATTAATCGACACATTTTTTGAATTTGGGCGCCGGAAAAAAAAAATTTAAGAAGAAAAATGCATGTTGCCTTTATGACACAATTCCAGGTCAATTACATATGAGGGGGTTAGAAGCAAAGGGATGTAAGTGATAACTCGGCTGAAATTGAGATATGTGTGTTAACACCTTCCTTGACACCAACCCTTACTACTGGCTAATGATCAGAACGATTGTAATGCTGTTACTAGTGGAAAATACCTGGGTAATACCTGAATTTACGATGCTACTATAACTTTGAAGGTAATTATCTCGAAATTACATTTTTGTCACTTACATCCCTTTGCTTCTAACCCCCTCATATAACTTCGGAAGTATAAGGAATGTAAGTAGTTACTGAATGAAAGAATCTCAAAATTCATGTTGCATTTATGACACAATTCCACGTCAATTACATACAACTTCGGAAGTATGAAAGAATCTCAAAATTCAATTGTAATTATAAAATGAAAGTAGGAATTAGCGATGACAATATTGTTAATTGTCACATATTTTAGTAAACTGTCGACAATGGCGAAGGTCAATTTCATCAAGATGAGTTAGCGGTCATTTGGGACAGAGACCAGGAGGGGCTACATTTGGCGGGACTCAAGTCTAGCCTCAATTGAAGCAAGAAAGCAAGAAGGCAGTTCGACCAATAAATTTCCAACAATTATTCCGTTTTTTTTTTTTTTTTTCGAACCTTTTACAATTGATCTTAAAATGAAAAAAATTGCTTAAAAAAGTAAATCTACCACAAAAAAATAGTTTCGTTCAATTGAAAATGAGGGAATTCTGCCGTTGCAGTTGAGCAAATTTTAGAGCTAGAAAAGAGTTGAGGTCTCATCCTTTCTGCCCGAGTTGGAAGTAGTAAGGACGTTATAAACAAAATAAAAAAATAACCCAACAGAAATGTCTATAAGTCCACAGAGGTGACTGATATTAGTTAGTAGAGAGGCTGGCAAGCTGGTAGTCCGTGAACTTAGGAGGCTGACCCAAAAACGGGAAGGCGAAATTGCAGAAATGACCTTACCGCGGCGACCCAAATATAATACAGACACAGACAGGGTGGGTCAGTGAAACCTCCCTCTGTGTCTGATTCAGCTAAATCTGTCTGTCTGTCTGCTTTTGTGTCTGTTGAATTATTTTCAAAATGATTATCCCGAATGCACATGCATGCTTTCGTTCTTTTCCTCCTCATCATAATCACTGTAACTCAAAACGAGACGCGTTGTTGAAGGCATTGAAAAGTATCTTCTTCTAGGACTTGGCATTTCAGTCACTGTACGGGTCTGGACTCGGCCCACTCCCTGACCACCGGAGGAGCCAGCCCGGGCTGAAGGGAAGCCTGGATAGAATGAGGCTTACCAGCCGTAGTGAATGGTGAACTACAGCACAGTTTGCGTAACTGCGGAACAATTCGATTGGTAACGATTTCACTTGTCCTATTTCCGCACAGCCGGAACCCCCCCCCCCCCCCCCCCCCCCCCCCCCCCCCCCTCTTATAGAGAGGGAAAGCAGAAGTGAAAACTGATAATGTTTCTTCTAGGAAAAAATGAAGAAATGGATAATATATGGAGCTGAGCCGAGAGCTGGTGTGACCAAACCGTTGCGCATTTTGCGGGACAAACTCATTTTCGGCTCTCAATAGAGGGAAACCGAAACAATCCTAAGTGGGACGCAACAATCCTAAGTGGGACGCAACATTTCCATATTTGTCATTTTTAATAAAAAATATATTGTTTTTAACCGATCTTTAGTTTTCGAATAAAAACTTCAAAAATTATGTATTTTGAACATAGACCTTCCTTATGCGCTCTCTCAAGTGCAGGCCACGTGGAATCTCAACATTTTGAACGGAAAGGCGTCTTGGAGTAATTATATGTATTATTCTCTCTAGTTTTGCTGACTTTTCAAAGGTTGTTTATAGTATAGGATGGCAACCTGTAGATAGGCCGTCGCTGAACAAAAAAGTCATGTTCCAAACAGATAGATAGAGGATATAAAAGAAGAAGTTGAGACAGGGGGACTGTGTTATCTAAACCGGCCTATCTCTGGGATATGTATGTGCCTAGCCCGTACAACGGATCTGTCTGTTTTCGGTGGTCCATGAGGGGCTTATCTGGACTAACTCTACACAACTTATCTGTGTAGATATACAGAGCTTATCTCTACAGATATAGTATAGACACAGAGGAGTGGGGACCATGAGGTAGATACACTCAATACAGATAATGACATCTCAGACAGATTCACCTCACTTCTTCAGATATATGTAGTATAGGGAAATTTATGTTATCGGTCATAAATTGGTGAGTTTTCAGAAAAATTAAATATTTTCCAGCCTCCAAGGATCCAAAACGAACAAAAAAAACAGCCATAGAGAGAGAAGTGCTCTAAGGACTACTACCGAAACCACAGTAACCTAGGAAACCGAGATATAAAAATACAGAAAACAAGAGATGTCGGTGCATCACCGGCAATGTACTTCCCCACCACCAAGTCAATTAAGTTCTCGCTCTTCCTCCAAAACGATGAGACCCTTTGGGCTAAAAGTCCATAGTTGTCTTACATAAGGGCTTTTGAATCCTCAAACTAAGTTTTATCTCGATACATTTATTATATCGACTTGACAGTTTTTGAGTTGAGCCCCTCCTCCCCTCCTTCTACCACTTGGGCCGGTTTGGCTGAAAATCAATGGATGTCGTCTCCTTTTGGGTTATGAATACACATATAAAAATTCATATCGATAGATTCATTTTATCGCGTTCACAGACACACGTAAACAAACTCAAGAGTTTTTTTTTTTTCAATTTTGGGATCTGGGCGTCGGAAAACAATAAAATTCCGATGAAAACAGAACCAAATTTCTTTCTTAATCTGTAGTACCTATATAAAATCCAAACTTTCTATTTTGAGCATGGCTGACAGTGTGACCAAACTGTCTTCGTTAACTATCTGTAACATCTACTAGATATTAGCTTTCATACGATGCGTCACATGACCACTTTTAGCAAAGTGGAAAGCTAGACTTCCCCCTCAAAATCGTTAATCTATGAGTGGTTATCCTCAAAAAGACAAAATTTGGGTGGAAAAGTTGCTCATTTTGGAGGACTTACGGAAAAGAACAACCCTTACTTCTCCAGCTATACCAAGTATAGAGGAAGTTATGTAATCGGTCTAAAATTCGATGCGGAGTTTTCAACAGAATGGCGGCAAGTTTTCTGACCTCAAGATTCCAAATAAGAAAAAAAAAAAAAACATTAGGCGAATCGATTCGGACTCAATTCAAAAACCTTAATGATGTAATGAATTTATCGATACAAAAACCTTAATGATGTAATGAATTTATCGATACAAAAACCTTAATGATGTAATGAATTTATCGATACAAAAACCTTAATGATGTAATGAATTTATCGATACAAAAACCTTAATGATGTAATGAATTTATCGATACAAAAACCTTAATGATGTAATGAATTTATCGATACAAAAACCTTAATGACGTAATGAATTTATCGATACAAAATTTGGATGAGGATTTAGGAGCCACTAGGAAGTCAGCTGTGGAATAGTAGCGCCAACGGTTTTAAAGGGGGAGCGAAAAGTTAATTGATTAATTCGTTGTGGGGAAGAAGATTGCCGGTGATTCTGTAATTATTCACACCATTTAAAAACGACAGTAGAAAGATGATTTTTATAAATCTACCGTGTTCCCACCCTCAACTAAACGTCTGATCTGAATAATTATGTGCATTTAAAGAGCTTTCCAACGGCTATACGACCTAATTTCCAACAATCTTGAAAGCCACAAATTGCTTTATTAGTACCAAGTTGTTATTAAGTTGAATAGTAGTAGATAAGGTAATAACTTTTTTTTTTCGGGCATCGAAATTGATCGAAGCTCATCATTGGAAGGATTATTAAATAATTTTATTAAAACAATCGATGAATTAACTGTTTGTACAAATAATCAAAATCATTCAACAAAAGTTGTTGTTCATTTCCAAAATTCCTTAAAAATTAGGAACTACTCGACTCCTACCTTAATAATTATTATGACTCATGCCCGGGCTCCAACTCAAGGTCATATCGCCTACTACCAGAGCTCTCTTTTCTCACTGGTGGACATGAGCGACTCTACTGTGGGAATCCTAAATTTTTATTCACCTAGGGTCCTAGGTCTTTAACGAGTAACTGACATCGTACAGGCTCGGGACCATCTCTTAACATCCAATCCGAAGGTCGGAGTGCTTAAGTTTTTTTTTTACCTCCCAGATGAATTTATCGACAGAAAATTTAATATGAGGATTTAAGAGCTCATATGTAAGTCAACTATTGAATCTTAGCGCAAACGGCCGACGTTGTTTTGAAGGGGGAGCGAAAAGTTAATTGATGATTCACCCACGCCTTTTTTCTATGATTCTACAACTAAAGAATCCTTATAGTACTCTATGGGCGGAGTTAGGAACTATATAGTAACCTCATTAACATTTACAAAATTTTCTTTTACCATCAGTCAATATTCATATTGAGAACGAGATTCGAAACTATGATATACATTGAATTTTCTTTTACCATCAGTCAATATTCATATTGAGAACGAGATTCGAAACTATGATATACATTGAATTTTCTTTTACCATCAGTCAATATTCATATTGAGAACGAGATTCGAAACTATGATATACATTGAATTTTCTTTTACCATCAGTCAATATTCATATTGAGAACGAGATTCGAAACTATGATGTACATTGAATTTTCATAATTCAGGTTAGTGGCATAGGCAGCAACTATATTTCAGAACATTGTACTTATTGAATGTGTAATAAATAATGTATCAACGGAATACTCGCTTCTGGAGTAATTTGCTAACATGGTGCACCTCGGTATAAGTGTATTTCGAACGTTCCTGGTGCGGGGCCCCAAGGAATGTTTCTGCGGGGGGGCGCATAATTTGACGATTGGCCACCCTGCAGGTGTAGTTAGTTACCTTGTTTCTCCTCTTGTCCTGCTCCTGATGTCTGGGTGGGTCTGCAAACCTCCCATCCTCCGCCATCCTCTATCCTCTGCAAACACAAAGAAAACATTATCTTACTTATTATACCAACTAAAACAATTTTATTGCCTGAATCAGATCAAATATTAATTGAAATTTAATATTAACAGTATATATATATAAACAATAGACAATGAGAGATGATCAGGTGAGGGAGCGCGTCTCTTCCCCTCAACCACCTCACCCCCACCTACCTCTCGCTACTTGTTGTTTAATATTACCAGTATATATATACAACGGACATAAACAATAGACAATGAGAGATGATCAGGTGAGGGAGCGCGTCTCTTCCCCTCAACCACCTCACCCCCACCTACCTCTCGCTACTTGTTGTTTAATATTACCAGTATATATATACAACGGACATAAACAATAGACAATGAGAGATGATCAGGTGAGGGAGCGCGTCTCTTCCCCTTAACCACCTCACCCCCACCTACCTCTCGCTACTTGTTGTTTAATATTACCAGTATATATATACAACGGACATAAACAATAGACAATGAGAGATGATCAGGTGAGGGAGCGCGTCTCTTCCCCTCAACCAACTCACCCCCACCTACCTCTCGCTACTTGTTGTTTAATATTACCAGTATATATATACAACGGACATAAACAATAGACAATGAGAGATGATCAGGTGAGGGAGCGCGTCTCTTCCCCTTAACCACCTCACCCCCACCTACCTCTCGCTACTTGTTGTTTAATATTACCAGTATATATATACAACGGACATAAACAATAGACAATGAGAGATGATCAGGTGAGGGAGCGCGTCTCTTCCCCTCAACCACCTCACCCCCACCTACCTCTCGCTACTTGTTGTTTAATATTACCAGTATATATATATACGACGGACATAAACAATAGACAATGAGAGATGATCAGGTGAGGGAGCGCGTCTCTTCCCCTCAACCAACTCACCCCCACCTACCTCTCGCTACTTGTTGTTTAAAATGTTATTGATCTCATTGAATGTGAAAAAAATGTGTGGGATAAAAAATATTAAAAATAGAAATGTCTTTCATAAGTTTTTTTTTTTTTTTTTTTTTCAGTTTTAAAAGAGGGTGCGCCTTGCGTTGCAGCAACATCACCCAGTCTACGTTTAGGCAAAGCTCGGGATCATTACATTGCCTGTTTCTGCTCCCGCCAGGAGCCGACGAATCGGCAGAACATCGGGTAGTCAGTTTCCGTCACCATCTGCCGTAGATCTAGTCCCAAATACGATCTTGTCCCATGAATCAACTCCACCCTAGCTTGGTCGTACAGCGGGCATTCGAGGACCACATGTTCTGCAGTCTCGATACCGCCGCACGAACAGTTCGGGGTGTTCTTCCTGTGAAAGAAGAACAGCTTGGAGTTGAAATCACCATGACCTGATAATATTTGAGACGTCCAGTGATTAGGCTGTACCCATGTTGAGTCAAGGCGTACCCGGACGTCCGGGAAGTATGCGTACGTCGTTCGGCCATCCGGGCATCGTGACCAACGTTGTTGCCATTTTTCCACAATCCAATTCTAGACGATGTCCTTGCAGCGCACTGGTCTGGACTGTCCGCGCATCTCTTCCTCTAGGGCTAGACGTAAGGGCTCATCAATATCTGCTCCTAAGGGCATGTTGCGTCTACAGAAATACGAAGCGACAGCCCCATCCAAGATCAAGTCAATGGGGGCGGCTCCCGCTAGTATCTGTAGCGCAGCCGTAGAGACAGTACGATAAGCCCTTGTAACTCTTAAAAGGGCTGCTCTCTGGGCTTGCGTCAGAATCGTGCGCTGCCGATTCGTGGGGCGATGCCACCAACCTGCAGCAGCGTACCTTGCTACAGCCACGAATACCCCTGTGTAGATGGTCCTACACGCGGAATAGTCGAGGCCCCACGTCGCGCGGGCTAGGCGACTCAGGGCGTTGAAAGTGGCTATCGTCTTTTCTTTAATGGCAACAACGTGGGGCGTCACTTTCAGGCCTCGTGCGATCCGCACCCCAAGGTACGTTATCACAGCTGGGCATTCAATGTGCCGCCCATGGACTGTCAAAACCAGGGGTTGTCGAGCATCGGGTCTCCCCCTCATCAGTAAGGCCGAGGTCTTACTCGGTGAGAGAGCCAGCTTATTGGCGCAGCACCAGCTGCCTATATCGTCTATTGCAGTTTGCACGCGAAGGGTAAGGTTGGCATGACTATCAGCCTGAACTGTAACCACGAGATCGTCGACATAGGCGATTGCCTTATGCCCACGGTTCTCGAGGTCACGGAGCAACCCGTCAAAGAGTATATTCCACAGGGTTGGTCCGAGAACCGATCCCTGAGGACAGCCTCTAGTGACGTCCACTGTAGTACTAGTATACAGCTGGCTTATGGTGGCGGATCGATCGCAGAGGAAGCTAGATATCAGCGCAAATAAATTCCTAGGCAATTCCATAGTCCGCAGTCTCGTGAGGATGGCTGGCCACCAGGCGCAATCAAAGGCCGACGCAATATCGAAGAAAACGCAGAGGGCATATTTGCCGTCGCGTTCTTCTACGTCTGCTCTCAGCATCCTCAATGCGTCCTCGGCAGATCTACCCCTCATACAGCCAAATTGCCTATGGGATACTAAGGCGTGTACTTGCGTTTGAATTCCATTGAAGATAAGGGTCTCCAGTACCTTCCCAAAGACGGGGAGCAGGCTGATTGGTCTGTAGCTCTTTGCCAAGGAGAGGTCCCTGTCCCCGGGCTTAACAAAGGTGCATATTAGAGCACGCTTCCAAGCGCTCGGGAAATGGCCTCGCCTTAGACAAGCGTTGAACAGATGTAGAAGATCTGTCTTGATGGTCGGGAATGCTTTCTTGATTATAGCGGCGTCGATGAGATCGTTCCCAGGGGCGCCGCCACTCTTTTGTTTCCCAACCGCCAAGAGCAGATCGAGCTCGTCCCAGTCAGGTGCATTTTCCGTCTCTGGCAGGGTACGAGCAGCGCTCCTGATATCGCGTTGGCCGGGCGAATCCTGTGCCGGATCGTCAGCGGGAAAGGCCTCCTCCAGGAATAACCTGTTCGTCTCCGCTAGGGACATTGCTTGCAAGTGGCCGTCCCTGATGGAGGCTACAGGTGGAATTGATTTGAGCCTCCCAGTGATGACACGGTAAGGTATTCCCCACGGGTTCCTACTGCTTTCTTCCTCAACAAAACTTCTCCAACTCTCCTTTTTTGCGGTCTCGACTCTCCTGCCATACGCCCTGCTGAGCTGCCGGTACTCCTCCCTTCGCGCCTCCCTTTGGACTGGGTCTCGGCACCGCTGATACCTCCGCCTGGCACGATAAACGGTCCTCTTGTCAAGGGTAAGATCTTTGCTCCACCAGGGTACCTTCTTAACCCGGTGGACCTTCTTGGGGATGGTCTCGTCAGCAGCTCGAAGTAATAAATTACTGAGTTTGCCGACCTCATCCTCAATCTGGTCATCCGGGTCCGAACTCCTGAGACCTTCCCATTCTTCATCACAGGAGTAGGCAGCAACGGCAGTCACAAAGGCGTCAGATATTGTTTTGTGTGTAGCGTAACGGGGGTCTTTGGGCCTGGTTGCGGGGAGGCGGTTGTCAAAGAGCAAAACGTCTAGTACGCTGTGGTCGCTAGACGTGACCTCTCGGACACTCCAACTGCCCACAGCTGGGTACAGTCCACTCGACACCAGTGTGACATCGATGTGAGAGTGTCCTCGGGAGCCGTGAAATGTAGGCGGTGAGGATGGGTCGTTGACTATGCACAGGTCATGGCGGGCGATCAACTCCAATAGCCTGTCGCCCCGGCGGTCAGTTCGAACCGATCCCCAAGAGACACACCAGGAGTTGACGTCAGCCAGAACTATGATGTTGCGTCCTGTGAGGGCATTCAATACTAGATCCAGGTGACCCAGCTGTCGTTCTATGTTTTCAGACGGAGGGAAGTATCCGCTGATCACATAGCAGCTGGCGTTGGCGTGCCTGATAAAAGCCACAGCAATGTGGCTAGTGGACAGATGGTGGAGCGCCATCACATCCACCTGAGGGCCGGTCACCACGATTGCGGCCATTGGCCGTTCGTCGTTCCGAGCGCCTGTAACAATTCTGTGGCTAGTACCTAGGCCTGCCACGCTACCTCGAACACAGTAGGGTTCCTGGAGGGCTAGCACTTGGATATTCTCCGTAGGCACAAGTTGTCGTACTTCCTCAGCCACAATCCGGCGCCTATTCATATTGAGCTGCAGTAAACGAAGGCCCCCGCGATTTCTATCTACCATAATCCGTACGCGAGGCCAGAGACTCAAGAGCGCGGATATATGATGGATAGACATCGCTATCAGCTTTGTGAGCAGCGCGGGTACCCTTCGTGCTGCAGTTGCAACACTTCGGCGGCTTAGTTTTGTTAGGGCAGTTGTTGCTGTCATGCCCCTCTTCCGAGCACATCGCGCACACCCTGGTTTTGCTGCACGACTTACCAATGTGGCCGAACGTCTGGCATTTCCAACATCTCGAGACATCCAAGCAGTCGCGAACCCTGCATGAGTACCACCCTAGGGTGATACTGCCGGCATTGATGAGGACTTTTCTGGTTTCTGGAGCCACATCCACTACCCAATGAACTGCCGATTGGTCCCTTGGGCCTTTTCTATATACTGGGACAGGGGGAGAAAGATCTGGGTACTGGGCTCGGAACCTCCTGGTGATGTCCTCTACTGACCAGCCCGAGGGCACATCATATACCACGAGGCGTGGGCTCCTTCTCTGGAGTGCCTCTGCCTTGAGGCCCGCTTCCTGGAGCTTTGCGTTGGTCGACAGTGCTCTCAGCTCGTCAGCAGAGGACACCTCGAGGAGGATCCCCCCTCTCCTGGCGGGCCGGCAGGCTTTAATGTTGATCCCGAGCTCGCACGGGGTCAATTTGTCCAGAGCTTCTTGTAACTTCCCTGCGTCGTTTCCTACTGTTGGTTCAACTACTGCCATGAAAGTCACATTTTTCGTCGAAACGGAGGGCGTAGTCTCCAACAGTTGTCGGAGGATATCTTGCTTGGTCTTCTTGGGGGGTGGGGGCGCTGTCTTCCTCTTCCTTTTCTTCTTCACGACTTCGGACCACGTCTCAGGTGGTGGGAAGGCGGGATCCTCAGGGTTCGTAGGAGGCACGTCCTGCAAGGGGAGTCCTGCAGATGTAGTTGGTGCGCTGTTTTTGGGCTTGGAAGAGCTCCCTATGAATCGCTGGGTTATGTTGGCCGTTTTTGTAGTTTGGGCGAGGCAGGGCTTCGTTATGTCCCTTGGTTCACCACCTGACGTTTTGGGCGAGGGTTGGTGGTAGGGGGGTGGCAGGTAAGACTCCTGTATCTTTTCAGCTATGGTTTTAGCTATCGTCTCCGCCATAACATTCGGGCTCAGACTATCTAGTAGCGCATAGGCAGCCTTTTCTCGGGTCTCGGCGACTGTGTATCTCCCTGTCACCATGACTAACAGTTCAGTCAGTCGACGTACCCCGTTGTTTATAGTCGCCTGCGCGGCTTTGTTTACTTTTGCTTGAGTTAAAGTGGAGGCAACCATGGTTTGTATATTATAAGCCTCTGCTGTAGGCAAGGCGAGGGGTTCTGCATTGATAGAGGGTGATAGCTTAGCCCTTACCTTATTGGCCGATGACCCGGGAGTGCTGGTCGCGGGGAGAGCGTCTTTCTCTTGGGGCCTTGTCTGGGAGTGGCCTACCAGGGGGGTTGGTCCTGTCGGGCTCCGGCCCTCACTTGGCCGCATCCTGTGTGCTCTTGTTCAGCGTGGATTCTTGTCAATCCAGATTATTATTATTTTTTTTTTTTTTAAACAAAAAAAAATTTAATTTAATAAATAAATAAGGTTAGTCAAAAAGATTTTTTTTTTTTTTAACACTTCCACCTGTCTTTCATAATTATTGAGAAAAGTTTTCACTTAGGATCAATAGTAATGAAATAACTGTTTCTCTCTCAAAATAACCCATCTCTTCAGTGATTTTGAAAACAAATTTTTCCTAAAACCTATTCCTGAATAGAGTGATTCAAAATAAAAAATTTAGTTAAAATATTTTAAGCTATTTTCTAATAACAATCGAACACATTCTATTTTTTTATGTATACTATAATAATTTTTTTTTCACAAAAAAGTTGGCAATTACACATGAATGAAACTGAGCTGTGTTTGTTAAACAATCTACTTGGGATATTGGGAGGGATCAATTTTCGGAGTTTTTTGAAGCTTTTGGGGAATGTTCTTGTAGTGTCTGTAATCTAAGTTGCACGAAACCTTTAGGAGTATTTGCAGAGCAAAATACCAAAAAATGGGTTTACTCCGCGTGCAGCTGGAGGAAGAGGCGCGAAAATACCGGATCTGAATAGGCTACTCCAGAAGTGAGACTCGTGGAAGAGATGGGTTCTAGGTCCCGACATCGATATTGCAGAAGGAAGAAGAAAGTAACATTTTGATTCCACATTACAGGTGAACATTCTCTTTAGCCGTTATATAAGAAACAGCTTATCTTAATAATGGCGTTGAATACAGCAACAAGAACGTAGCAAAATAACATTCAAACTGTTTTGGAGGCCCAGCAGAAGAAGAGGTTTTATCGTAGAACGTGGAACGGGCTCAACACGACACGACCTCATCTTGAAGCGAAACGACCTCACCTCAGTAAAAGTTCATGACACGAGATCGAATTTAGGCAACTACATTATGTAAAGGGGGTGTTGTTCTGGAGGCGTTACTTCCAGCCCCCTACGTGAAAATACAAATGTTGACGTATCCAATTGGATGTTATGCACCACACTTCTGTGATATACCAGCTTGTCATTTCCCAGCGCATAATTATCAATTAAGTTTTCGCTCTCCCTCTGAAATCAATTAACCGATCTGGTTGGAAATCAACAGGTTGCTCACTCAGGGACTTCTGAATCCTCGTAAGTATTTGTTGATACATTCGTTACATCGACATTTATTAGGGTTTTGAGTGCAACTCCCTTCTCCTCTGCCCCATCAAAAGGAAATCCTAATAGCAACCTACCTTGCAGAGAGATTTTAATAGTTTGTGTATGTTTTTGAATTAGGTTCATTATATTATTTCAAGGGTTTGGTGCCTTCACAGTAAATTTTATCAAAAACCATATCTGCAACATCAACATAAATTCATAAAACAAAATAATTAATATTTCATTCTTCATCAAATGCTAAAACATTAAACAGTGATTTTGTAATTAAAGTTGCAATATTATATAATGAGTCACATTCAACTAATCCTCTGATCTCACTGCAGTTCTAACAGTTAATAAAAAGGTGTTAAGCTTGAAATTACAATGAAATTTTATTTCTTATGAACATATTTTCCTTGACCTCAGCCTTGACTCCAACAAGCTGAGGTAGGAAAAAAGCAATAGTCTTAAGAGATATTAGTCCTTCAGAGAGGAGCAGCAACAGAGTTAGTGGGCAAGATAAGCTGGAGCAGCACCTGGCTCGCGGGGCCACTATTTGTGGCTCACCAGGGCCACTGCTAGTAGGGAGAAAATGGTCATCTTTTCAGCCTGATTATATAAATTCCCCTATACTAGGAGAGAAAAAAAAAATCAGTGAACGTAGAAGTAGTGTAAAGGTTTTCATGGAGGATATTCAAACGTTTCCATGGTGGTCATTCCTTTCCATGTTCCAATTGTTCTTCTTACTGACAGATGATACCAGCTGGATACAAAGACGGGAACTGCAGTACCTACTCAGCCTTTGCTAATGGACAGAAGCTGTTCGCTTTGACACTATTCTGATTGGCATTAGTAGTGGGTTGTTATTTAGCAAAAGTTATTTTTAACTGATATTTTCTTTAAGAAGACTGCTACTTAAATTCAAAAATAGCAGATTTTAATAACAGGATTACTTATGGCAATGTATACAAACTTTAGGTTGAAATAACCTGTAGTCTCCTCTCCTGTTACTCACCGACCTGCTCTCTGCCGTTCTTCACCAATATTAACCCTGCTACTTGCTATATTTATTCTGCTCCAAGTTGTGATTGAACAAACCGCTTCCAAATTCTAAACAAATAATCTCTCAATGTGACTGCCCCCCCCCCCCCCCCCCCCCCCTTTTTGCTGTTATTATTATTGTCAGCATGTATTTCCTCTTCGAACCCGACAACAGATATAAAATAGTTAATAATATGAAATTGCTACTATGTATATTGTTTAGTCTGAAAAGTTGCTGATCCGTTCTTTACAAATGTTATTTTAAAGTAGCAGGTGGTAGGAGTCACACAGACATAACATTTTTGCCCATCAATAAACAATATATCTTATAGGTAATTCCAAATTTGAAGACCCCCTCAAGAAAACGAACTGGCCAAGAACATATATTTCAAGGATGTAATTGAAGAATTTGCTAATGCTAAAGTCCGAAAAATACAATTGAATTTTTCCAAAAATTGATACAATTTGATGTATTTCAATCATTTTTTCAGATATATTATGATAATAGATATATGTTGTTTTTATAATTTTTTTATATATTTTTTTTTCTTTTTTTATAATAAATTTAAACATTAAAAAAATATTTTATGAAGTTTTATTTTTTAATTATTGAAATTTTCTCTCCTTACAAGAGGGCGCAAGGTAGATTTTCGCCTAGGGCACTGATATATGTTGCAGCGGGGCTGAGACAGACCATTGGTTGAACTCAAATTTGAGGAGAGGGGGGATCCACGGCTGAGTGAGTAAGTGTAACGGGTTCGCTTCCTTCCAACGCTCTGTCTCCCTGCTACCTGATGCCACCAGACTTACATACATGTACCACAAGTGGTCTGGGCTCAAACGCGAGCATAGATTCAACGTTTATTTTCTCATTAAAATATTGATTGGATCTCCCAAAATCATCCTCAAAATATAGTACTAGCAAGTTACCCGGCTTTGCCAGGCAGTAACTGTATTATATTACTTTACCTGAAGCTGAGTACGTGCAATGTTTGATCTAAAAACAAACCCCCCTGCCCCCAAAATAAATAAATTATAATTTCCCCTCTGGATCATTACAAAAATTCAGGGAATTTTGATACTTTTCCTCTTCTAACCAAATGTTGTAAATATCACAATTTCATCAGCTTGAATACTTGTAAAAAGAGTTTTAAAAGTTGAACTTCATAAAGTTAAGTTAATGTTGGTTGTGAATGTATGCAAGGAAACTTGACCAACATTCAACAGACGAATAAAATTCATATACATTTCATTAAATTATAAAATTAAAACACAAAACTCAATGAAAATATATCGTAAAAGGTAACTTTCGGGAAAATGCACACAAATAACATTCATACAATTCTCAGTTTAATGCAGGATTTAAGGTGGTTTCACGTCACTCAAAAATGACAACGGAAGAGAAAGGTTTTTTTAAGGGGCAATAGGTTATACTATTTGCCAAGTGAAATGATCAAATTATTAGTCATCAATGCTTTCAATTTGCGTAACTTACCAAACTACGAACACTTATAGTATAGTAACCTGCTACTAAACAATTTAAACATTATTATTCCACATTTCAAAGACGAGGGCGTCGGTAGCTCAGTGGTATGCATGCTTGCTTATTGAGCTCAAAATTGCGGGTTCGAAACAAAAAAACTATAACAGAATCCCCGGACGTTTGATGTGAAACTTCCATTTGTTTGCTAACATTATGACTTAAATTTACTAGGTTATTATTTACTAGGACAAAACGTTGATTAATTCGTTCTGGGGTAGTACATTGCCGGTGATTCACTGACGAATTTTTTATTAAGTAATCAGATAAGGTCTTCCTTACTTTCACAGTCAGAGGAATGTAGAGTTGTACTTCTGCAACGAGGAGGTGCTCAAAGAGACTAAGGGCCGCCAACCGACCAGCATTCATTTACCTATCTATTTGTACGAAGCTTTGACGCCAATTCAAAAAAAAAAAATGAAACCGTGGGACCTGCACTTAATTGATTGTAATTATATAGTGCATGCAGTAAATTCATTTTCTTTATTTGTATTAATAAAAATTAGATTTGGTTCCTGGGACACCCAGAAGAACGAAAATATACATAATATGTAGGTAATGAAGGCGCTGGTAGCTTAGAGGTAGCAAGCTAGCCAACTGAGCTCAATATCGCAGGTTCGAAACCCGGCTGAGAACCTTATCTTGGATGTGAAAGAAAAACCGTGAGTACGCCATCCTTCGGATGGGACGTTAAGAGATGGTCCTGAGCCTAGGTGAATAAACCAAGGTAGACCAATTTTAGAGTAGAGTCGGGCTCATGTCAACCAGAGAAACGAAAGAGCGTCCTGGTAGTAGGCGATATGACCTCACAGTTAAAGCCATGGCATGAGTCATAGTAACTAACTGTATATGAATTAATTAAGGTAAAAAGACCATATTAATCTCCATGTTCGTCAAGTGTTTTAGGATATATGTACATTTTTTTTTTAAATCCCCTAAACACAATGCCGTTGGGACCGAAAATTGCCCTTATTCTCAAAATGAACCTCTTTTCTAAATTATATACCACACGTTATTGTGAAAGGAAATGAAGGCCCCCACCAGAGCAACCCCATTTAAATTTGTGGGGCCACGTAGCCTACATTTTAAGTTAAGAATTTATCCCCCCCTCCCCCCAATCATTCAAATAGGAATATATTTTTAAACACGTCTCGTCGAATTATTTGAAATGATATGTCACACATTATTGTTGTAAAATAATTGGGTCTTCCCCAACCCAACAACATCCCTGCAATTTCAAGTTCTACTTATTACATATCGATAAAATTAATATATTGATGGTTTATGCACTATCGATGTACCGGTCATGATATATCGATAAGTGTATGATGGCTCCAAGGCTGTTCGGCTCTGACTGACCCACATATACAGTCCGGCTTGCACAACCAACAACCCCTCAGCCCCCGGTCTGAAAAGAGGAATGCTTCAGAGGTTCGTATAAAGGAGGCTTCTGAATAGAGAAGAGAGGTCCTGTGTCAACATAACAGTGTATGAGAGGACAGAGGGAAAGTGGGAACAGTGCTGCTGCAACCATGCACATGTGCAATCATACCTCCAATATTTTCATTATTATTATTCAAGACAGGTACAGAGGGCGCCGGTAGCTCAGTGGTATGCATGCTTGTTTACTGAGCTCAAAATCTTATTATCGCTTAGGTTTTTATCTAGGAGGTGAAAAAACCTTGAGGACGCCGTCGTTCGGACGGGACGTGAAGCGATGGTCCCGAGCCTACCCTAGATGAATAAATATTTAGGGTAGGTAAAAAGTAGAGTCGGGCCCATGTTCAACGGAGTGACGAAAGGGCGCTCTGCTAGTCGGCGACATGACCTCTATTTAAAGCCCAGACATGAGTCATAAGAACTGAGATAGGTACAGATTTTCAGAGAAATATGCCAAAGAGAAGAAATTCAGGGAGAGGAGTACAAGACAAAAAATGACAATTTTTAGATGTGTCAAAAATGAATAGTAAATGTGACTCTTTTGCTTGCAGAAACGAATAAAAGTCTATTTCAACTCTAAATACCCTGAAATTGTTTGAAAAAAAGAAATAGGTACCTCGAAAATGTCACCTTTGCGTATGAAAAAAAAAAAATAAATGTACTTAGACCTGAACTTGTGTAGGTTGAGGGGTGCCTGAAACAAGACACCTGTTGAATTCCAGCCAAATCGAGCAAAGGAGAGGGTGGGGTGTAAAGGGAGTACGGTAAAGTGTAAGCCCCTCACCCACTACCAACTGTCGTTGGAGCATACTCCAACTGTTCAGATTTACCAGTTGGGGAAGTACTCTGACGGTGATTTGAGGATGACTTTTTGAGTTGGAAAGAGATGTTATCACGATGTAACCTTTGTGTAACCTTCCTAAATAACCTCCGCAATGAAAAATACTTATACTCTTTGAATAAAATGTTACTTAAGGAATACAAAAATAAAGTTAGCATGAGGCCATGTGGCATATCAGCACTCTCCAGGTATTTTGATCCTATCAGCACGATATCGCTGAAGAGATAAGACAAGTAAGATGACTATCAGCTCTGGTCGAGTTGAGTTCGGATCGATTAGATTTAATTATTGTCAGATTAAAATATTTGGATGAATGTTTATAGGTGTCGGTTCTTTTAGAGTTGCTTATCTAACAGTCTCTACGGCTGCGCTACAGGTATTGGCCGGAGCTCCACCCATAGACTTGGTCTTGGACGGTGCTGTTGCTTCGTACTACTGTAGACGCAATATGCCTTCAGGAGCAGATATTGATGAGCCCTTACACCTAGCCCTAGAGCAGGAGGTGAGCGGACAGTCCAGACCAGAGCGTTGCAAGGACATTGTCCAGGAATGGATAATTGAAAAATGGCAATGTCACGAAGTTCAGATGGCCGAACAACTTATGCATATTTTCCGGATATCTGGGTACACCTCGACTCGACGTGGGTACAGCCTGACCACTGGATGTCCCAATTATCAGGGCACGGAGACTTTAACTCCAAACTCTTCTTCTTTAGGAGGAAGAACAACCCAAACTGTTCATGTGGGGGCTTCGAGACGGCAGAACGTGTAGTTCATGATTGCCCGCTGTATGACCAGGCCAGGATGGAGTTGATTCGCGGAACAGGATCATACCTGGGACTGGATCTGCGGCAGCTGGTGACGGAGACCGGCTACCCAGTGTTCAGCCGGTTCGTCGGCTTCTGGCGGCAGCAAAAAAAAAAAAAAAAAACGGTGTAACGGCCTGGGGCGACCACCGATCACCAATCCCCGGCCAACCATAACGTCACTTTAAGCCCTAGGCAGATCCCGAGCTCCCTCTACAGACGACGGGTGATGTTCCACAACTGCAAGGTGCACCCGACACAATAAAGAGAAATAATAGAGGTTCTAATGGTGCTGGGTCCATAGAAAATTCCATAATTAAATTTCCATAGGGAGTTATAGTGCCCAAAGACCCAAACCGACATCAGCATTGTTTATCATATTTGGATTCAGAAGTCAGAAAACGTGAAAATCTACGAAAACTCAATACAGAATATCTGACACGATATCATAACTTCCCGTAAACTTGGCATAGCTGGGGGCTGAAGACTCTCATAGCTGGGGGCTGAAGACTCTCATAGCTGGGGGCTCAAGATTCTCATAGCTGGGGCCTCAAGACTCTCACAGCTGGGGGCTCAAGACTCTCATAGCTGGGGGCTCAAGATTCTCATAGCTGGGGCCTCAAGACTCTCACAGCTGGGGGCTCAAGACTCTCATAGCTGGGGGCTCAAGACTCTCATAGCTGGGGGCTCAAGACTCTCATAGCTGGGGGCTCAAGACTCTCATAGCTGGGGGCTCAAGACTCTCATAGCTGGGGGCT
The DNA here is from genome assembly GCA_963662175.1 of Aradus depressus. Taxonomy (NCBI): domain Eukaryota; kingdom Metazoa; phylum Arthropoda; class Insecta; order Hemiptera; family Aradidae; genus Aradus; species Aradus depressus. Next base: position 1,250,670 of record OY759222.1, read on the forward strand.
CAAGACTCTCTATTTGCATCTCCAGGTAGAGACTCTCACTGATAACACAGGTTCCTCATACTATGGTCGTGGATACAATGCATACTTATGGACATCAAAAAAGATTTATTTCATCTCTGAAACAATATATCAAAATGTATATTTGTTAAATGCAGAATTACAGGCATTCTTTAGGTATGAGACCCAGTGGATAGTTTGGCCGCAGAACATATTATCTACTTTTTGCTTAAAATGTTGCGTACAAATTAATTTTCCTTAAATTCTTTACTTCATATGTTTGCAGTAGTCAGACCATTTGTTGTTAATGTAAATTCTGAAATAAACTCATCACAGAAAGCGGATTTAAACCATTGATTTACGAATACAGTAAGTATAACCAATCATTGTTAACATTTGAGGAAGGGGTGGCATCATGGCCACTGTAGAAACTGCACGAAAAAATGCATTGATGAGTCACATTCCTCAAATTGCAATAGCAGTAAACAATGAAGTTATCAGGCGAGAAACCTGTAAACATTGGCATGTAGCAAGAAATACTGTTTTAGTACCTGGCTACGTCAATTATGTCAGAAGTTTTATTTCTGCAATAGAGCTTTGGATAATGGTCTGCAGATATTTGGTAACCATGACGCTGAGCTAACAGACTCATGCACAAAGATAACAATTTTACTTTTCCCAATCCCAACTTCCCCATTAACCTTGGATGGTATTTATTAGGTATAGAAAAAATTGTTCGAAGCATTCATACCAATAAAAATGAGAAAATACACTTCACAAATAGAGTTATTTAAATATACGACAAAACTAAACTTTAAAGGGCTAAAAAAAAAAAAATCGACAAAACATTACACATTAAAATAATCAACAATTTTATAATAGTTATATTTTTATCTTTAATCGATTTCTTCTACATTAGGACAACGTATTAATTATAAAAATTCCCGACCTCTTTTTATCAAAAATAAGACTATAAAAATATGATACATGATCGTTAACTGACCCAGAAAAATTAATTAAAGGAATGGCACTGTCAATTGGCAACAATTATAATAACTTCAAATGGTTTGAAATGCATCCTTGAGTAAGATTAACAAATATTGATATTTAAAATAAATTTCTTATCAGTGAACAGGTAATAACTTTAACGCCACAGTGAAGTATAGTAACAATAACCGTTTATATTCTTGTTATTTTCAGAACATTCACTCATGGATAATATCGTAACAGGATATAATATTGGAAATCTAAATTGTATAGTCACATAAGGATTAAATAGGGCGCAAGATAAAGCCTTATAACCTCTTTCAAGTCTACCTTTTTTAAAATTATCACTATTTGGAACTATTTTATTTTTGATTTATGAAGGTTGAATTACAATAAATATACAAGGAGGCATAAAATATGTATATATTGTGTTAAATGATAATAACTTACTAGTGATATGTAGTGAGAGGTTAGACAGGGATGATCATAACTTTGTGGAAACATTGACACGATGTCGGGAGGAAGCCATGGATGCAAGAATGTATCAAAACACATATTGTAGAGCACATTGTTCACTGGAAAATTGTAAAATAACTTGGAACATGACTAGAAAACGGATCGGAAACACAAGCCAACAGAACCCCCACTCTTCAACGGAACAGTTAGACGTGAACTGGCCGAGCTCGCCTTTCTGTCATCTCGTCTAACCCCTCCACTCAATTCAACTCCACTCTTCACAATATTAAAAATTAAATATAAAATATTTATTCGTTATCAGTTAATATTTAAATCCCCCACATCCGTAAATGTAAGTAGCAAATGCTGAAATAATTTCTCTTTAAAATAGAAAATTTTAAAAATGATAAAGGATGAAGGAGTTGTTTGTTACATTGCGCGCTACCTAGCGGGGATTATATCAGTTAGGGCGTGAAGAGTTTTTCAAATGTCTCTACTCCAATGATTAACGTGACTGCAAACCTTACTAACACAACCAGTTCTTGAAATATAAACTAAATTTATATTTATTTATGTTTTTATTATTTTCTCGTTATCTTTCTTAACTTATTTAATTACATTATTATTATTTATTTATTTGTCTTTCATTTACTTGCTTTCTTTTTGTCCATTATATTCATACAAACTAGAAGATGACACCTCAGTTTCACTTTTTATTGTTTTATTCATAGTGCAAGAGTCCTAGCTTCAAATTGTTAATTATATGGGCAAATATATAAATATTTAAAGGTAGTCACAATTGTAATCATTTCTCTTTAAGAAAGAACATTTTTAAAATTGATAAAAAATAAAGGAGCTGTTGATTACATTGCACGCTACCTAGCAGGAATCGTATCAACTAGAGCAAGTTGAGTTTTTTTAATTTCTCCAGTTCTCTCAAGTTCTTTTCTCTATATATTTTTATTTGTCTTATAACACGTTTGGTCGCAACTGTTCCATGCAAGAACCAGCTACTTAGAGGCGTTGTGGGTAGATGACTTGAGTAGCGTGAGAGAGAAAGGCCACCCAGCGGCGACTCCTCAGGACGAAATGTAAAAACAATTAATGCGGATACTATGATGTTTAAGTGTCATTAAGTGGGGGGTTGCAATGTATGGTTATAGCAAGGCACGGTTCCACCTCCTCTTCACTCTTCTGGGAGGATTGTGTGGCAAGTGTTGAAGGAAGTGAGTGGATGTATGGATTTGAGTGTAAATGCAATTTGCTATGGAAACGTCTGTAAAGGTCCTGAATTGTGTCGTATACTGTATTTATCATGAGGTCATTGTGGAGTGTTCTGTTACGTATGGTGGGCATTGTGTAATGAGTCTGAGTGTCTTTTTTATGTGAGCCATACATCCAGAGTGGCTTTAGTAGAAATGTGTAGCAGTTACGCTTTTGTGTTAAGGGTAATTCTGAATGTCTGTGCAGAAGGGAATAAAGCATTTTAAATTGTTTAGAGTGTTGGTGCTACTCTGAGGAGCTTGTTGTAGATAAAAACTGTATCTAGTCTTAATGTAAACGTTATAGTTAGTTATTATGACTGATGCCCGGACTTTTAACTACAAGGACATAGCACCTACTACCAGCGCTCTTTCGTCACTCGGGTGGACATGAGCCCGACTCTACCATTCGAGTCCTAAATTTTGCCTACCCTAAATTTTTATTCACTTAGGGTTTAACGAGTATCGTACAGGCTTGGGAACATACCTGAACGTCCCATTCGAAGGACGGCGTACTTGAGTTTATTTTACCTCCCAGATAAAATAAGCTGTTACTTTTTCACTTCTTACAGAAGATTTTCAGTTCTTTAAATTTAAACGAAATTTCTATTTATTTATTTTGTTACTAAATTAGTTTAATAACAGTCTTTAAAATCCTAAACCTTCTGCTTTTGGAAAATCAATAGATTCATCAAATGTTCAAATGACATCACTTTTCATTATATAATTGGTCACAGTAGAGTTTATATTCTGGAAAATATGGTAAATAGCCAACATTTCAGAAGTGGTTCTTTTTGAATTAATAACGTTGTTTGATCGTTTGGATTCTACCTGCAAGGGGCCAAACTATTAATGAAATAATATTTTTGCCTCCTTCATTCCTGCAAATGAGATCCAAACGATCAAACTGGCCCTAGCTAATGGACTCTCCGCTAGGTAGCGCGCAATGTCTCCAACAATTTCTATTCCCTTCAAAATATATTCAACATTCTTATTCTTACCATCTTGAGAGATATTATTACATGAGTTACTCCCTGTTTTGTCAGCATGACCTGGATCTGAAATCTTCGAAACATCATCTTCTTGTAATTTTCATTATTCGAGGGATAATTCAAACCTAGAAAACAGAGAAAATGTTACAAAATAGTAATTAATTGACATTCCATAGCCATTACATGTTCATGATGATAGTGCAATCAGATATATCTTTGGAAATCTATGATTACTATTAAAACCCTTATCTGTTATTAAAATACTTTCCCAAATAATTATAATCAAATGTCTCTCTTACCTCCGCTAATATGATTTTCGATAAGTCGGCTTAAGCCTTGATAAAATTGTTGCTGTTTAGTATTCTATGCGCTTCTTGATCACCTAAAACTTTTAGTATATTAAAATAAAATACGATATAACATATTTATTTACAAATTAAATTATAAAATAAGTTAATAGTCCATATGTTTCCGATAGTTAAACTAACTCCAAAAGATTATGTTCGTTCCGTTTCATTATCTCATTCCTAATATCAAGAGCATCAAATATATAATTACAGTATCTTATTAATTTATGGTTAACTATTAAAATATAACCAGAAACAATAAAATCTGTCACATTCATAACTAGTCAGATTTAAACATAAAACTGAAGTGAGCTGAGCAACAGAGCATTGAGATACTTTGTAAGCCACGCGACAATACATCAGTGTTGCCAGTCCATCCAGTTGTTCATTATTCTAACATCTAGTTGCATTCTAACAAAATAAAATACAGAATTCAAAGAAAAATAATCAAAACATTTAGAGCGTTATTGAATTAATATTAGGCATTTATAAGAGAACTGATTTTACTTTTACAATTACTTTCCTTCTTAAACCCCCTACACACGTCCCGACAAAACCACTCAACTGTTGGGACAGACAAGGTTGGGCCCGACGGTTGGTGAGTGTGTAGGCTTGTCGGCAGACAAAAAGAGTTGTACCTGACGGTCGGGACGACAGATCTAGTTGGGTCAGCGTGATATCCCAACAGCAGACTCCCCCACCCTAAAAACCTGTCGGGTCGGTATGTGTGTAGCGTTGTCGGCCAACCGACACACGAATCAGTTAACTCCAGGTAGCCATTCAGTGTTGATTCTTTGTCTGAAGTACCAAAAATGTCTCAAGTTCTGGCGGATGAGAAAACCATGATTGAAGAGTAACTAGAGAACTTAAAAACTTCCCGCTGTTTGTGGGATGTCCAGTGTGACGCATATTCGAACAGGGATCGGAGGAACGAAGCATATATGTAATTCCCTTTTGGGCATTTTCCAAACAGTGTACCCAGATGCAACATTGGGAACGTTGAAAAAGAAACTGGAAAACATGAGAAGTTCCTATAAAAGAGAAGAGAAAAAGGTAAGCTATAGAAAACATGTTTTTTTATTCAATTGTTTTATTAGTAAGTGATTAACATAATATAACATGAATTTTTATTTTAGATGATTTTGAGATTAATAATTTGTGTACCTACAAACTTATTGCTGTATATTGTATATCAAGTACAAACAAATATAAACATCAAAATGATCTTTTTCTTCTTCTTTTCATCGGCAATAGCCATAACGGCTAAAGCTAAACCAATTTTTTGCTTTTTTGATAAATTTGGTGCCATTGGAAAACAAATCCAGAGCACTTCGAGATCACAACTTCACTCCACGAGATCACGTTGGCTACTAACGTGTAGTCTTGTCGGGTGGTACTGTCGGGACGTGTGTAGAGCTCACCCCAACAGGGATGGTCGGGGAGTTCATCAGTCGTGTCAGGTGGTACTGTCGGGACGTGTGTAGGGGGTTTTACCCAATCTATTCTACTTAACATTATTACAGTTTGTTTTGTTCTTCCCTTGAATAATTTACTGAATACTACTAGGACTATTCCTGTTATATATCGTATGTTATATACATCCTTCTGTTATTAGCATTATTATTTTTTTTTGTATATGTTTACTTGTTTTGTTATGTGTAGATATGTTTGAACATATACTTCTTTCTTAAATTATCATAAAGCTTATATTTCATGTGAATTTTATAATATTAAAAGCTCCAAAAAAGTTAATGTTTTTATATACAATCAGATGTAAAATGAAGTTAACTACCAAAATATGAAATAACTAGCCGAGAAGTCATCCAGACAAGTAATTTAAAAAGAAAAAGTTTTCACTTGTATATAATAATGAAAACCTGACTATGGTACCAAGAAATGTTTTCAATGCAGCTAAGGCAGTGAAAAATCGAAAGCTTATTAGCTTATTTGGTTGAGAGTAGGACCAATGATGGTGATTCCCTTCATCAGTGCTAATGGCTATGTAACATATCAATAAGTTATGGAAATTAACAATGCTAAACTGTTAGTTGGATTCAGTCTGAATTTATCATTTACATGTTGGTGCCTTTCATTATATCTGGTTGGTGCCTTTCATTATATCTGGTTGGTGCCTTTCATTATATCTGGTTGGTGCCTATTTACTGGTATTTGTTCTTCAAGCAATATAAGCAATAGGTTCCACAAAGTCCTTCTATATTATATATTACATCTTCGGCTATCTTACGACCAACCAAAATATTTTTTTTTATCCTAACTTATCTATCAGCCTATTTGGTCGATGCCTATCTACCGATATTGCTCTCTTTATTTATTTATTATTTTTTTTAATTATAACGAATCGGTGCCACAAGGACTATGCATCATATCATATATATATATAAAGCTGAAAATGTCTGTGCGTTGTACCGCTATAACTCACGAACGGCTTGATGGATTTGATTAATTTTTTTTTAAATTTGTTCGTCATCGTCTGTGGAAGGTTATAGGCGTATTAGTACCTCAATATCTGGTTCATCCCAGCATCCACCCACGCAATCTTCGTAACTCAAAAACCACTGCAATGATTAATGAGGAATCTTTTTGAATAGATAAGTTTTATCTACCGGAAGGTTAAGGTCTATTTGTATAATCTTTATAATCTTTTTGAATAAATTAGTTTTAGCTCCAAAGCTAGCGTTACTACAGTTGAAGGACTATAAGCCTTATTCCGTATGAATAATTGAAAATTATAACATCATGAATGTACTGTCGAGGAACTGAATAGCCTTATTCGGGAGAAAAGTCAAAGTTCCCCGGGCAACGCCGGGTATTACTGCTAGTATTATCTAATTCTCTCTCGGCTGTCTTGAAAAGAAATTTTATTATACTGGGACCGAGGTCCCCTAAGAATAAATACACACAGAGTAAAGAAAATGAAACAATGAAATATAGTATCAGTACAAAGAAATAAAAAGATCGGTAGGTAAATAAAAAATTAGTGCTACATTGGAGAAAAACTATACAACTACAAAATAGATAAACACAAGATAAACAGGAAATAAAAAAACAGGAAAAAACATAAAATTAACAACTTCAATATGATGAAAAAAAATAAAAGTATCTACAAAAACAAAAGAGAATAAGTAAAAAATAAAAATAAAATCTATATAACTAAGAAAGAAATAAAATTGATAATATAAATATAAATCGACCGAGCCTAGTACTAAGATGGTTGATTATAAAAGAGAAGGAAGGATGCCCAGCCAAGGTTAAAAATAAAATTAATTTAGAAAGCAGAAAACAAAATAAGATAAGATAAAAAATAAATAAATGCATAATAAAAATATATTAATGTGTAAATGATCCAAAAAAGAATAGTATTGATTATGATCGAATAATTTGGGAAATATGATTAAAAAAAATGTAATAAAACTAGAGAATGACAAAGACAAAAAAGAGAGAGAAAAAAATGGGAAAAGTAATTTGAATGATTAGATAATTGAGGTTGAAGAATTAGAGAATGCGGGGGAGAGATCAAAGAGGAGTGGATTGTTTGGTGAAGAGGAATTGGAATAGTGAGGATTTGAAGGAAGCCATGGAATTGGGGGAGGCAGGGAGTTGTAGAGAGAGGAGGCCTGGACAAGAAATGAATTGTGGAAGGCCGAGGAGCGATGGGAGGGGATGATGATGTCTGAAGGACGGGGTCTAGTGTGCCTCTGTCTTAGGCCGAACCAGAATATATTTCTTATCTTTACATGTGGTTGACTAACATCCTATTTGCTTGTTGCAAATCTACCGACATAACATTAATGGTGTGTTTTTCAGAAAATATAAAGATGTGTCACAAGGACTATATCTTCATTATTACTTCTGGGCTATCTTAGAAAGGACCTATCTTTATATTTTTTTTATCTTTATATAATACTAGCAGTAATACCCGGCGTTTTACTTTTCGGCGGGAACTTTGACTTTTTTCCTAATAGCTCGCTGCCTATCCACCAACATTGCTGTCCTAATGAGTTTTCCAGAAAATATGTGAAATCGGTACCACAAAGCCCACCTATATTCTTTACTTCTATCTTGACAATTTTAGTTCAAAGCAAATGGAAACTTTTTTATCATTACATGTGGTGTCTAATGAGCTCAGGATCACGAGTTGGATATCTAGACGGGGCTCTTAGTTCTTTTGACTGAGAAGTGAAAAATAGCCTTGAGCACGTCCTCCTTCGGACCGGACTTTAAGTGATGTTGACGAACTTGTTAGACGTTAGGTACTCGTTGAAGACCCTCAGCCAAGGTAACTGGGAAGGGAAAAAACCTTGAGCACGCTGTCCCTCGTAGTTGTAGCCCGGGCATCAGTCAAAATAACTGAGTACCTAATTTACGGTTACCTATTATCGGTTTTACCTATTATAGCTATCCACCAACATTGCTATCTTAATAAGTTTTTCAGAAAATATGTGAAGTCGGTACCACCAAGTGTTGTGTATTGAAGAGGCACAGGGAGAGGTTTCTATGTTTGCGCCGGCAAATAATTTTCTTTTCATTTACATTTAATAGGTATATTGTTTTGTTTTCATTATGTAAACTCGAGATGAGTGTTATTATTTATATCAAATGACCCCACCCCAAGCATAGGAGAGGATTACCTATGCTAAGCCCAGTGAGGTCAGTGTTCCATTTACTCCTGAGCAGTGAAGTATTACATCTACTCCTGGCCTGTGAGGTGTGCACCCTACATCGCACACACGCTACTTTCATCCAGTAAGGTCCATGCACCTTTACACCGCCACTACCACGACTGTGGCCTGTCTCTACATCGAGACCCTCACAACATTAGCTGAGGATTTTGGACGAAACTGTGTGCTCACGGGGGCCCCCCACCGGTATTTATTATATTCTATTATTGGCCAATAATTCCTAGAACACTTGTGCATTATAAGTTTTTAGTTTATGTCATTTTCTCATGAACATTCTAGGATTATTTATATTATTTCATTTATGTTTCTTTCATACAAATATATAGTCTTTTCATTTCATTTGCTTTTCATTTATTATTTATGAATTTTGGGACCGGACACTTAAAAGCTCCTCCCAGGTTCAACAATTGGGTTACCTTGTTTTGTGTAGTGACCATGTGATTTAGTATTGTTATAAGTTCAGTGAGTTATATTATCTTTATAAATATAATAGTTTTATAAACGTTTGTCTTTAAAGTATTCTGCCGAGAGGAAGAAAATGATGATGATTCTAAACAGAAAGAAAATGACTGTGCTGAAGCAGTTAAAGAAGAATGCACTGACGAAATACAGCTTGAAGAAGACAACACAAAGGTTTTCAAAAGACCAAAACGTCAATGTGTGAAGGAAGATGAGGAACAAGTAAGTCTAGACTAGAAATTGTCATTGTGTCACTTTATATTTTGTGAAAAACATATTAATTCTGCAATGCCGGTATATATGTTTATATGTTTCAACCAGATACGCTGAGGAGCAATCATATGTAAAGATGGAAAATATTTTCTGGTTGATATTTACTAAGTAAGCCGAGGAAGAAGCGTAGAATATAGGTTGCCCTGGATATGTTAGTCTACACCCTGGCATGATTAGATGAGTGAACAACCCTCCACAATAAAGATGTTACTTTCAAGGCCCAGACACTTTCAGTAATTTTTTATTCTTACATTCATTAAATTACTTTTCGTCGCTATTTACCATATAATTTACAACCTATTGCTATTGTTAAAAAATCTTGATTAAAGAATTTTGTTAATTTTACGATGCGATTTTTCCTCATCTTTTTAATCTGGGTTAGAATGAATCTAAATAAGATTTAAATGAATGTATTATGAAATGTTTGAGGGCGCGGTAGCTAAGTGGTATGCGTGCTTGCTTACTGAGCTCAAGATCGCGGATTCGAAACCCCGCCTTAGTTTATTTTATCTGGGAGACTAAAAAAAAACTTAAGCACGCCATCCTTCGGATTGGGCGTTAAGCGATGGTCTCGACCCTATACGATGTAAGTTACTCGTTAAAGACCCCCACCCTAGATGAATAAAAGTTTAGTGTAGGCAATTGAAAGTCCGGCCATGAGTCGTAATAACTATAGGTTAGGTTAGGTTATTGACTCATGCCCAGGCTTTAACTACGAGATCATATCGCCTACTACCAGAGCACTTTTTCGTCAGTGTGGTGGACATGAGCCCGACTCTACTGTGGGAGTCCGAAATTTTGCCTACACTAAATTGTTATTCCCCTAGGGTAGGGGTCTTTAACGAATACCTGACATCGCCTCGGCCTCAGGAGCATCGCTTAACGTCCCATCCGAAGGACGGCGTGTTAAGTTTATTTTACTTCCCAGATAAAATAAACTAAGGGCCTCGGTCGTGTTACGAACCCACGTTCTTGAGCTAAGAAGTCAAGCACGCATACCACTGAGCTACCGGCGCCCTCCCCAATAACTATAACTAACTAAATTGTTATCTGATGCAAAGTCAAAACAGCTGGTATCTTCGGCAACTTTTCTCGGAACCAAAAAAAGTCATGACCAATCAAATTTCAGCGATATCGGCTGAGGGTAGGGGGGAGTTCCGGGGAGGGGGCTCCGTTCAAAATCCCAATAAATGCCGATGTAATGAATGTATCAACATCAAATTTCGTATTTAAAATTAATATCCACTGAGGATATAACCAGTAAAAATTCAGCGATATCGGTTGAGGGGAAGGGGGAGTTCCGGGGTGGGGCTCAATTCAAGAACCCACAACCCCACCTCCCGTTCAGAATTTTGTGACGTCACACACTATATTTTTCTATTAGGTCTTTGAGAATACTAATATGAAATTTCATGACAATCCGACCATTAATTAATGAGTTGGCACTATTTTTATGCTTAGCCCCCCCTTACAACCCCCCTCCCGTTCGAAATTTTGGGACGCCACATAGCCTATTATTCAATCGGGCTCCAAAGGATGCTACATGTTAAGTTTCATGAATATCCGTCCAGCCGTTTGGGCATGATGCTGGAACAAACATACAAACAAACCCCGTTTCAACTTTATTGATGTAGAAATCGGTGGAAGAGAATGGGTAGATAAGAGAACCTGATTCAAAAATCCCGATAACTGCCGATGTAATGAATGTATCAACATAAAATTTCGTATTTAAAATTAACATCCACAGCGGACATGACCAGTCAAATTTCAGCGATATCGGTTGAGGGGAGGGGGGAGTTCCGGGGTGGGGGCCCTTTTTAAAAAACCTGATAACTGCTGATGTAATGAATGTATCAACATCAAATTTCATATTTAAAATTAACATCCACAGCGGACATGACCAGTCAAATTTCAGCGATATCGGTAGAGGGGAGGGGGGAGTTCCGGGGTGGGGGCCCTTTTCAAAAATCCCGATAACTGCCGATGTAATGAATGTATCAACATCAAATTTCGCATTTAAAATTAACATCCACAGCGGACATGACCAGTAAAATTTCAGCGATATCGGTTGAGGGGAGGGGGGTGTTCCGGGGTGGAGGCCCTTTTCAAAAATCCCGAAAACGGCCGATATAATGAATGTATCAACATCAAATATCGTATTTAAAATTAACATCCACAGCGGACATGACCAGTCAAATGTCAGCGATATCGGTTGAGGGGAGGGGGGAGTTCCGGGGTGGGGCTCCTTTTCAAAAATCACAATAACTGCCGATGTAATGAATGTATCAACATCAAATTTCGTATTTATAATTAACATCCACAGCGGACATGACCAGTCAAATTTCAGCGATATCGGTTGAGGGGAGGGGGGAGTTCCGGGGTGGGGGCCCTTTTTAAAAAACCTGATAACTGCTGATGTAATGAATGTATCAACATCAAATTTCATATTTAAAATTAACATCCACAGCGGACATGACCAGTCAAATTTCAGCGATATCGGTAGAGGGGAGGGGGGAGTTCCGGGGTGGGGGCCCTTTTCAAAAATCCCGATAACTGCCGATGTAATGAATGTATCAACATCAAATTTCGCATTTAAAATTAACATCCACAGCGGACATGACCAGTAAAATTTCAGCGATATCGGTTGAGGGGAGGGGGGTGTTCCGGGGTGGAGGCCCTTTTCAAAAATCCCGAAAACGGCCGATATAATGAATGTATCAACATCAAATATCGTATTTAAAATTAACATCCACAGCGGACATGACCAGTCAAATGTCAGCGATATCGGTTGAGGGGAGGGGGGAGTTCCGGGGTGGGGCTCCTTTTCAAAAATCACAATAACTGCCGATGTAATGAATGTATCAACATCAAATTTCGTATTTATAATTAACATCCACTGCGGACATGACCAGTCAAATTTCAGCGATATCGGTTGAGGGGAGGGGGGAGTTCCGGGGTGGGGGCCCTTTTTAAAAAACCTGATAACTGCTGATGTAATGAATGTATCAACATCAAATTTCATATTTAAAATTAACATCCACAGCGGACATGACCAGTCAAATTTCAGCGATATCGGTAGAGGGGAGGGGGGAGTTCCGGGGTGGGGGCCCTTTTCAAAAATCCCGATAACTGCCGATGTAATGAATGTATCAACATCAAATTTCGCATTTAAAATTAACATCCACAGCGGACATGACCAGTAAAATTTCAGCGATATCGGTTGAGGGGAGGGGGGTGTTCCGGGGTGGAGGCCCTTTTCAAAAATCCCGAAAACGGCCGATATAATGAATGTATCAACATCAAATATCGTATTTAAAATTAACATCCACAGCGGACATGACCAGTCAAATGTCAGCGATATCGGTTGAGGGGAGGGGGGAGTTCCGGGGTGGGGCTCCTTTTCAAAAATCACAATAACTGCCGATGTAATGAATGTATCAACATCAAATTTCGTATTTATAATTAACATCCACTGCGGACATGACCAGTCAAATTTCAGCGATATCGGTTGAGGGGAGGGGGGAGTTCCGGGGTGGGGGTCCTTTTCAAAAATCACAATAACTGCCGATGTAATGAATGTATAAACATCAAATTTCGTATTTAAAATTAACATCCACTGCGGACATGACCAGTCAAATTTCAGCGATATCGGTTGAGGGGAGGGAGGAGTTCCGAGGTGGGGGCGATATTCATTTATATTTAGGCTCCCCACAACCTCTTCTCCCGTTCAAACTTTATGGATTCCACATAGCCTATTTTTCAACTTGGCTTTTAAGTATATTACAGGTGAACTTTCATGATAATCCGTCCATCCATTAATGCGCTAGAGCAATTTTTAGGCTTAGGCCCACCTTACAACCCCCCCTCCCCTTCAACATTTTCGGACGCCACATAGCCTATTATTCAACTTGGCTTTTAAGAATATTACATGTGCACGTTCATGATAATCCATCCATCCATCAATGCCCTAGAGCAATTTTTATGCTTAGGCCTCCCCCCTTACAACCCTTTTTTGGCCTTTATGAATACTTCATGTGAAATTTCGTGACAATCCGATCATCCGTTAATGACTTATCACTATACTTATACTTAGGCCCCCATCAACCCACCCTCCCGATCAAAATTTTGTGACATATACACTCTATATTTCTATTTGGCTTTTAAGAATACTACATGTGAAATTCCATGACAATACGACCAACCGTTAATGAGCTAGCACTATATTTATACTTAGGCCCCCCCGCCACAACCCCCCCTCCCGTAAACAATTTTGAGCCGTCACACCGCCTATTTTTCTATTTGGCCTCCAGGAATACTACACGTGAAATTTCGTGACAATCCGATCATCCGTTAATGACTTATCACTATACTTATACTAAGGCCCCCATCAACCCACCCTCCCGTTCAAAATTTTGTGAGATATACACCCTATATTTCTATTTGGCTTTTAAGAATACTACATGTGAAATTCCATGACAATACGACCAACCGTTATTGAGCTAGCACCATATTTATACTTAGGCCCCCCCACTACCCCCCTCCCGTAAAAAATTTTGAGCCGTCACACCGCCTATTTTTTTTATTTGGTCTTCAGGAATACTACATGTGAAACTTCGTGACAATCCGACCAACTGTTAAAGAGTTAGCTCTATATTTATACTTAGGCCCCCCTCAACCCCCCCTCCCGTTCAAAACTTTAGAACGCCACACACCTTATTTTTCTATTTGGCCTTCAGGAATACTCCATGTGAAATTTCGTGACAATCCGACCAACGTTAGGAACGCTGGTCACCACAGCTAGTATGTGCCTCGCAACAGCGGACCTCACAGCTAGTACGAAGTTAGGAACGCTGGGCACTACAGCTAGTAAATGCCTTGCAACAACGGACCCCACAGCTAGTACGATATTAGGAACCCTGGGCATCACAGCTAGTATGCTTTTGCAACGACGGACCCCACTGCTAGTACGTTTTTAGGAACGCTGGGCCCTACAGGTAGTAGGTGCCTTGCAACTGCGAACCCCACAGAAAGTATGTAGTTAGAACCACAGGGCATCACAGCTAGCATGAGTTTTGCAACGGCGGACCCCACGGCTAGTACCTACGTAGTGAAATACGCTGGGCCACACTGCTAGCGCCTTGCAACAGCAGACCCCACAGCTAGTACGATATTAGGAACGCTGGACATCACAGCTAGTAAATGTCTTGCAACAGTGAACCCTACAGCGAATACATAGTTACTACTACTACATGTGAAATTCATGACAATCCGATTCATGACAATACGATCAACCGTTAAAGAGTTAGCTCTATATTTATACTTAGGCCCCCCCACAACCCCCCCTCCCGTTCAAAACTTTGGGACGCCACACACCTTTTTTCCCTATTTGGCTTTTAAAAATACTACATGTGAAATTTCATGACGATTCGCCCATTAGTTAATGAGTTAGCTCTATATTTATACTTAGGCCCCCCCACTACCCTCCCCCCTCCCGTAAAAAATTTTCAGCCGTCACACCGCCTATTTTTCTATTTGGTCTTCAGGAATACTCCATGTGAAATTTCGTGACAATCCGACCAACCGTTAAAGAGTTAGCTCTATATTTATACTTAGGCCCCCCCACAACCCTCCCTCCCGTTCAAAACTTTGGGACGCCACACACCTTTTTTTCCTATTTGGCTTTTAAAAATACTACATGTGAAATTTCATGACGATTCGCCCATTAGTTAATGAGTTAGCTCTATATTTATACTTAGGCCCCCCCACTACCCCCCTCCCGTAAAAAATTTAGAGCCGTCACACCGCCTATTTTTTTTATTTGGTCTTCAGGAATACTACATGTGAAACTTCGTGACAATCCGACCAACTGTTAAAGAGTTAGCTCTATATTTATACTTAGGCCCCCCCACAACCCCCCCTCCCGTTCAAAACTTTGGGACGCCACACACCTTTTTTTCCTATTTGGCTTTTAAAAATACTACATGTGAAATTTCATGACGATTCGCCCATTAGTTCATGAGTTAGCTCTATATTTATACTTAGGCCCCCCCACAACCCCCCCTCCCGTTCAAAACTTTGGGACGCCACACACCTTTTTTTCCTGTTTGGCTTTTAAAAAGACAACGTGTGATATTTCATGACAATTTGACCATTAGTTAATGAGTTAGCACTATTTATATACTTAGGCCCCCCTTACAACCCCCCCTCCCGATCGAAATTTTGGGACGCCACATAGCCTCTTATTCAATCGGGCTCAAAAGAATGCTACATGGGAAGTTTCATAAAAATCCGTCGAGCGGTTTGGGCGTGATGCTGGAACAAACATACATACATACATACATACATACATATATACATACATACATACATACAAACAAACATACAAACAAACAAACAAACCCCGTTTCAGATTTATTAATATAGATTATATCACAATGTACACAAGTTTTAATTTGTGTTCATATCTATACATACATCTTTTTTTTTTGGCATTTTTCTTCCATAGTGGATCGGTGTCACCATATTTAAAGTCAGTCTGAACGTTGTGCTGACGTTGGCATAATCCGAAACCAGCACACTCTATGGCTCTGTCAGTTAACAAATATTAAATCTATAAACCGTTGAAAAGCAAGAAATTTGAAGAATGGAGTCTACCGAGCTCAGGATCGCCACTTAGAAATCTAGCTGAGGCACTTAGGTCAGATGTTTTAATCGGGAAGTGAAAAATAACTATGAGCACGTCGTCCTTCGGATGGGACTTTAAGCGATGATCCAGGACTTTTTCGAATGTGAGGTACTCGATAATGAGACGTATGTTATGTAAATAAACCTGGGTAGGTGAAATTTCACTTAGGTTGAAAATAGCCTTGAGCACGTCGTCCTTCGGATGGGACTTTCCGGATAAATCTGAATCTGTCGTATCAGTTTTAACAATTATTAAGCCTATAAACCGTTAAATAGTGCAAATTTTTTGAAAAACATTTTTATTTTGATTTTTGTGTAGGATTCAGATAATCCGGTTGTTGTCTATCAGTTTTAACAAATATTAAATCTATAAACCGTTAAAAAGTGAGAAATTTGAAGAATGGAGTCTACCGAGCTCAGGATCGCCACTTAGAAATCTAGCTGAGGCACTTAGGTCAGATGTTTTAATCGGGAAGCTAAAAATAACTTTGAGCACGTCGTCCTTCGGATGGGACATTAAGTAATGATCCAGGGCTTTTTCGAATGTGAGGTACTCGATAATGAGACGTATGTTATGTAAATAAACCTGGGTAGGTAAATTTCTACTTAGGTTGAAAACCTTGAGCACGTCGTCCTTCGGATGGGACTTTCCGGATAAATCTGAATCTGTCGTATCAGTTTTAACCATTATTAAGCCTATAAACCGTTAAATAGCGCAAATGTTTTGAAAAACATTTTTATTTTGATTTTTGTGTAGGATTCAGATAATCCGGTCATTTCTCTATCAGTTTTAACAAATATTTGATCTATAAACCGTTAAAAAGCGAGAAATTTGAAGAATGGAGTCTACCGAGCTCAGGATCGCCACTTAGAAATCTAGCTGAGGCACTTAGGTCAGATGTTTTAATCGGGAAGTGAAAAATAACTATGAGCACGTCGTCCTTCGGATGGGACTTTAAGCGATGATCCAGGACTTTTTCGAATGTGAGGTACTCGATAATGAGACGTATGTTATGTAAATAAACCTGGGTAGGTGAAATTTCACTTAGGTTGAAAATAGCCTTGAGCACGTCGTCCTTCGGATGGGACTTTCCGGATAAATCTGAATCTGTCGTATCAGTTTTAACAATTATTAAGCCTATAAACCGTTAAATAGTGCAAATTTTTTGAAAAACATTTTTATTTTGATTTTTGTGTAGGATTCAGATAATCCGGTCGTTCTCTATCAGTTTTAACAAATATTAAATCTATAAACCGTTAAAAAGCGAGAAATTTGAAGAATGGAGTCTACCGAGCTCAGGATCGCCACTTAGAAATCTAGCTGAGGCACTTAGGTCAGATGTTTTAATCGGGAAGCTAAAAATAACTTTGAGCACGTCGTCCTTCGGATGGGACATTAAGTAATGATCCAGGGCTTTTTCGAATGTGAGGTACTCGATAATGAGACGTATGTTATGTAAATAAACCTGGGTAGGTAAATTTCTACTTAGGTTGAAAACCTTGAGCACGTCGTCCTTCGGATGGGACTTTCCGGATAAATCTGAATCTGTCGTATCAGTTTTAACCATTATTAAGCCTATAAACCGTTAAATAGCGCAAATTTTTTGAAAAACATTTTTATTTTGATTTTTGTGTAGGATTCAGATAATCCGGTCGTTCTCTATCAGTTTTAACAAATATTAAATCTATAAACCGTTAAAAAGCGAGAAATTTCAAGAATGGAGTCTACCGAGCTCAGGATCGCCACTTAGAAATCTAGCTGAGCCACTTAGGTCAGATGTTTCAATCGGGAAGTTAAAAAACACTTTGAGCACGTCGTCCTTCGGATGGGACTTTAAGCGATGATCCAGGGCTTTTTCGAATGTGAGGTACTCGATAATGAGACGTATGTTATGTAAATAAACCTGGTTAGGTGAAATTTCACTTAGGTTGAAAATAGCCTTGAGCACGTCGTCCGTCGGATGGGACTTTTCGGATATATCTGATCAGTTTTAACAATTATTAGGCCTATAAACCGTTAAATAGCGTGAATTTGTTGAAAAACATTTTTATTTTGTTTTTTGTGTAGGATTCAGATAATCCGGTCGTTCTCTATCAGTTTTAACATATATTAAATCTATAGCAGTTATACCCGGCGTTGCCCGGGGAACTTTGATTTTTCTCCCAATATCTTCTATAACGCTATTCAGTTCCTCGACAGTACATTCATGATGTTATAATTTTCAATTATTCATACGGAATAAGGCTTATAGTCCTTCAGCTGTTGTAACGCTAGTAAGTTTTTAGGACCCCTGGGCACCATAGCTAGTATGCGCCTTTCAACGGCGGAAGTCACACCTAGTGAATACTTAGCATCGCTGGACGTCCTAGTCAGTGCGTACTTAAGAACGTTTGTGACCACAGCTAGTATGTGGCTTGCAACGCTGAGCACCACAGCTAGTACGTAGTAGGGAATGCTGGGCATCATAGCTAGTATGTGCCTTGCGACGGCGGACCCAACAGCTAGTACGTAGTTAGGAACGCTGTTCACCACAGCTAGTATGTGCCTCGCAACAGCGGACCCCACAGCTAGTACGAAGTTAGGAACGCTGGGCATCACAGCTATTAAGTGCCTTGCAACAGCGGACCCCACAGCTAGTATGTAGTTAAATACGCTGGGCATTACAGTTAGTAAGTGCTTTGCAACAGCGAACTTCATAGCTAGTACATAGTTAGGAACGCTGGGCACTACAGCTAGTAAATGCCTTGCAACAACGGACCCCACAGCTAGTACGAAGTTAGGAACGCTGGGCACTACAGCTAGTAAATGCCTTGCAACAACGGACCCCACAGCTAGTACGATATTAGGAACCCTGGGCATCACAGCTAGTATGCTTTTGCAACGACGGACCCCACAGCTAGTACCTACGTAGTTAAATACGCTGGGCCACACTGCTAGCGCCTTGCAACAGCAGACCCCACAGCTAGTACGTAATTAGAACCACAGGGCATCACAGCTAGTATGAGTTTTGCAACGGCGGACCCCACAGCTAGTACCTACGAGTGAAATACGCTGGGCCACACTGCTAGCGCCTTGCAACAGCAGACCCCACAGCTAGTACGTAATTAGAAACGCTGGGCATTACAGCTAGTAAATGTCTTATAGGTGCCTTGCAACAGCGAACCCCACAGCCAGTACATAGTTAGGAACGCTGGGGCTGAGCCCTACAGCTAGTAAGTACCTTGCAACAGCGGACCCCACAGCTAGTACGATATTAGGAACGCTGGACATCACAGCTAGTAAATGTCTTGCAACAGTGAACCCCACAGCGAATACATAGTTACTACTACTACATGTGAAATTCATGACAATCCGATTCATGACAATACGACCAACCGTTAATGAGCTAACTCTATATGTATATTTAGCCCCCCCCGACAACCCTCCTTCCTGTTCAAAATTTTGGGCCGTCACACACCTAATATTTCTATTTGACCTTTAGGAATACTGCATATGAAATTTCATGACAATTCGACCATTAGTTAATGAGTTAGCACTATTTATATACGTAGGCCCCCTTTACAACCCCCCCTCCCGATCAAAACTTTGGAACGCCACACACCTTATTTTTCTTTTTGGCCTTCAGGAATACTCCATGTGAAATTTCGTGACAATCCGACCAACCGTTAGAGAGTTAGCTCTATATTTATACTTAGGCCCCCCACAACCCCCCCTCCCGTTCAAAACTTTGGGACGCCACACACCTTTTTTTCCTATTTGGCTTTTAAAAATACTACATGTGAAATTTCATGACGATTCGCCCATTAGTTATTGAGTTAGCTCTATATTTATACTTAGGCCCCCCAACTACCCCCCCTCCCATAAAACATTTTGAGCCGTCACACCGCCTATTTTTCTATTTGGTCTTCAGGAATACTCCATGTGAAATTTCGTGACAATCCGTCCAACCGTTAAAGAATTAGCTTTATATTTATACTTAGGCCCCCCCACAACCCCCCCTCCCGATCAAAACTTTGGGACGCCACACACCTTTTTTTCTTGTTTGGCTTTTAAAAAGACTACCTGTAAAATTTCATGACAATTCGCCCATTAGTTAATGAGTTAGCACTATTTATATACTTAGGCCCCCCTTACAACCCCCCCTCCCGATCAAAATTTTGGGACGCCACATAGCCTATTATTCAATCGGGCTCAAAAGAATGCTACATGGGCAGTTTCATAAAAATCCGTCCAGCGGTTTGGGCGTGATGCTGGAACAAACATACATACAAACAAACAAACAAACCCCGTTTCAGCTTTATTAATATAGACTAGCAGTAATACCCGGCGTTGCCCGGGGAACTTTGATTTTTCTCCCAATATCTCCTATAAGGCTATTCAGTTCCTCGACAGTACATTCATGATGTTATAATTTTTAATTATTCATACGGAATTCAACTGTAGTAACGCTAGTAATTTTTTAGGACCCCTGGGCACCACAGCTAGTATGCGCCTTTCAACTGCGGAAACGACAGCTAGTGAATACTTAGCATCGCTGGACGTCCTAGTCAGTGCGTACTTAAGAACGTTTTGACCACAGCTAGTATGTGCCTTGCGACGGCGGACCCCACAGCTAGTACGTAGTTAGGAACGCTGGGCACCACAGCTAGTATGTGTTTTGCAACGGCGGACCCCACAGCTAGTACGTAGTTAGAAACGCTGAGCATCACAGCTAGTATGTGTTCTGCAACGGCGGACCCCAGCGCTAGTACCTAGTGAGAAACGCTGGGCATCATAGCTAGTATGTGTTTTGCAACGGCGGACCCCACAGCTAGTACTTAGTTAGAAACGCTCAGCATCACAGCTAGTATGTGTTCTGCAACAGCGGACCCCACAGCTAGTACGAAGTTAGGAACGCTGGGCACTACAGCTAGTAAATGCCTTGCAACAACGGACCCCACAGCTAGTACGTAGTTAGGAACGCTGGTCACCACAGCTAGTATGTGCCTCGCAACAGCGGACCCCACAGCTAGTACGAAGTTAGGAACGCTGGGCATCACAGCTATTAAGTGCCTTACAACAGCGGACCCCACAGCTAATACGTAGTTAAATACGCTGGGCATTACAGTTAGTAAGTGATTTTCAACAGCGAACTTCACAGCTAGTACATAGTTAGGAAAGCTGGGCACTACAGCTAGTAAATGCCTTGCAACAACGGACCCCACAGCTAGTACGATATTAGGAACCCTGGGCATCACAGCTAGTATGCTTTTGCAACGACGGACCCCACAGCTAGTACGTTTTTAGGAACGCTGTGCCCTACAGGTAGTAGGTGCCTTGCAACTGCGGACCCCACAGATAGTATGTAGTTAGAACCACAGGGCATCACAGCTAGTATGAGTTTTGCAACGGCGGACCCCACAGCTAGTACCTACATAGTTAAATACGCTGGGCCACACTGCTAGCGCCTTGCAACAGCAGACCCCACAGCTAGTACGTAATTAGGAACGCTGGGCATCACAGCGAGTAAAAGTCTTGTAGGTGCCTTGCAACAGCGAACCCCACAGCCAGTACATAGTTAGGAACGCTGGGGCTGAGCACTACAGCTAGTAAGTGCATTGCAACAGCGGACCCCACAGCTAGTACGATATTAGGAACGCTGGACATCACAGCTAGTAAATGTCTTGCAACAGTGAACCCCACAGCGAATACATAGTTACTACTACTACATGTGAAATTCATGACAATTCGATTCATGACAATACGATCAACCGTTAATGAGCTAGCTCTATATTTATAGTTAGTCCCCCCCACCTCAACCCCGCCACCCGTTCAAAACTTCGGGACGCCCACACCTTATTTTTCTATTTGGTCTTCAGGAATACTCCATGTGAAATTTCGTGACAATCCGACCAACCGTTAAAGAATTAGCTCTATATTTATACTTAGGCCCCCCCACAACCCCCCCTCCCGTTCAAAACTTTGGGACGCCACACACCTTTTTTTCCTCTTTGGCTTTTAAAAATACTACGTGAAATTTCATGACGATTCGCACATTAGTTAATGAGTTAGCTCTATATTTATACTTAGGCCCCCCCACAACCCCCCCTCCCGTTCAAAACTTTGGGACGCCACACACTCTATTTTTCTATTTGGCCTATAGGAATAATCCATGTGAAATTTCGTGACAATCCGACCAACCGTTAAAGAATTAGCTCTATATTTATACTTAGGCCCCCCTTACAACCCCCCCTCCCGTTCAAAACTTTGGGACGCCACACACCTTTTTTTCCTATTTGGCTTTTAAAAAGACTACGTGTGAAATTTCATGACGATTCGCCCATTAGGTAATGAGTTAGCTCTATATTTATACTTAGGCCCCCCTTACAACCCTCCCTCCCGATCAAAACTTTGGGACGCCACACACCTTCTTTTCCTATTTGGCTTTTAAGAATACTACATGTGAAATTTCATGACGATTCGCCCATTAGTTAATGAGTTAGCTCTATATTTATACTTAGGCCCCCCCACAACCCCCCCTCCCGTTCAAAACTTTGGGACGCCACACACCTTTTTTTCTTGTTTGGCTTTTAAAAAGACTACGTGTGAAATTTCATGACAATTCGACCATTAGTTAATGTGTTAGCACTATTTATATACTCAGGCCCCCTTTACAACCCCCCCTCCCGATCAAAATTTTGGGACGCCACATAGCCTATTATTCAATCGGGCTCAAAAGAATGCTACATGGGAAGTTTCATAAAAATCCGTCCAGCGGTTTGGGCGTGATGCTGGAACAAACATACAAACAATCCCCGTTTCAGCTTTATTAATATAGACTAGCAGTAATACCCGGCGTTGCCCGGGGAACTTTGATTTTTGTCCCAATATCTTCTATAACGCTATTCAGTTCCTCGACAGTACACATAAGGCTTATAGCCCTTCAGCTGTTGTAACGCTAGTAAGTTTTTAGGACTCCTGGGCACCACAGCTAGTATGCGCCTTTCAACGGCGGAAGCCACACCTAGTAAATACTTAGCATCGCTGGACGTCATAGTCAGTGCGTACTTAAGAACGTTTGTGACCACAGCTAGTACGTAGTTGGGAATGCTGGGCATCATAGCTAGTATGTGCCTTGCGACGGCGGACCCAAAAGCTAGTATGTAGTTAGGAACGCTGGTCACCACAGCTATTAAGTGCCTTGCTACAGCGGACCCCACAGCTAGTACGTAGTTAAATACGCTGGGCATTACAGTTAGTAAGTGCTTTGCAACAGCGAACTTCACAGCTAGTACATAGTTAGGAACGCTGGGCACTACAGCTAGTAAATGCCTTGCAACAACGGACCCCACAGCTAGTACGATATTAGGAACCCTGGGCATCACAGCTAGTATGCTTTTGCAACGACGGACGTAGGTGTCTTGCAACTGCGGACCCCACAGATAGTATGTAGTTAGAACCACAGGGCATCACAGCTAGTATGAGTTTTGCAACGGTGGACCCCACAGCTAGTACCTACGTAGTTAAATACGCTGGGCCACACTGCTAGCGCCTTGCAACAGCAGACCCCACAGCTAGTACGTAATTAGGAACGCTGGGCATCACAGCTAGTAAATGTCTTGTAGGTGCCTTGCAACAGCGAACCCCACAGCCAGTACATAGTTAGGAACGCTGGGGCTGAGCACTACAGCTAGTAAGTGCCTTGCAACAGCGGACCCCACAGCTAGTATGATATTAGGAACGCTGGACATCACAGCTAGTAAATGTCTTGCAACAGTGAACCCCACAGCGAATATATAGTTACTACTACTACTACATGTGAAATTCATGACAATCCGATTCATGACAATACGATCAACCGTTAATGAGCTAGCTCTATATTTATACCCCCCCCCCCCTCAACCCCGCCACCCGTTCAAAACTTCGGGACGCCACACACCTTATTTTTCTATTTGGCCTTCAGGAATAATATATGCGAAATTTCGTGACAATACGATCAACCGTTAATGAGCTAACTCTATATGTATATTTAGCCCCCCCCACAACCCTCCTTCCTGTTCAAAATTTTGGGCCGTCACACCGCCTATTTATTTATTTGGTCTTCAGGAATACCACATGTGAAACTTCGTGACAATCCGACCAACTGTTAAAGAGTTAGCTCTTTATTTATACTTAGGCCCCCCTTATAACCCCCCCTCCCGTTCAAAACTTTGGGACGCCACACACCTTTTCTTCCTATTTGGCTTTTAAAAATACTACGTGAAATTTCATGACGATTCGCCCATTAGTTAATGAGTTAGCTCTATATTTATACTTAGGCCCCTTCACAACCCCCCCTCCCGATCAAAACTTTGGGACGCCACACACCTTTTTTTCCTGTTTGGCTTTTAAAAAGACTACGTGTGAAATTTCATGACAATCCGACCATTAGTTAATGTGTTAGCACTATTTATATACTCAGGCCCCCTTTACAACCCCCCCTCCCGATCAAAATTTTGGGACGCCACATAGCCTATTATTCAATCGGGCTCAAAAGAATGCTACATGGGAAGTTTCATAAAAATCCGTCCAGCGGTTTGGGCGTGATGCTGGAACAAACATACAAACAATCCCCGTTTCAGCTTTATTAATATAGACTAGCAGTAATACCCGGCGTTGCCCGGGGAACTTTGATTTTTGTCCCAATATCTTCTATAACGCTATTCAGTTCCTCGACAGTACACATAAGGCTTATAGCCCTTCAGCTGTTGTAACGCTAGTAAGTTTTTAGGACTCCTGGGCACCACAGCTAGTATGCGCCTTTCAACGGCGGAAGCCACACCTAGTAAATACTTAGCATCGCTGGACGTCATAGTCAGTGCGTACTTAAGAACGTTTGTGACCACAGCTAGTACGTAGTTGGGAATGCTGGGCATCATAGCTAGTATGTGCCTTGCGACGGCGGACCCAAAAGCTAGTATGTAGTTAGGAACGCTGGTCACCACAGCTATTAAGTGCCTTGCTACAGCGGACCCCACAGCTAGTACGTAGTTAAATACGCTGGGCATTACAGTTAGTAAGTGCTTTGCAACAGCGAACTTCACAGCTAGTACATAGTTAGGAACGCTGGGCACTACAGCTAGTAAATGCCTTGCAACAACGGACCCCACAGCTAGTACGATATTAGGAACCCTGGGCATCACAGCTAGTATGCTTTTGCAACGACGGACGTAGGTGTCTTGCAACTGCGGACCCCACAGATAGTATGTAGTTAGAACCACAGGGCATCACAGCTAGTATGAGTTTTGCAACGGTGGACCCCACAGCTAGTACCTACGTAGTTAAATACGCTGGGCCACACTGCTAGCGCCTTGCAACAGCAGACCCCACAGCTAGTACGTAATTAGGAACGCTGGGCATCACAGCTAGTAAATGTCTTGTAGGTGCCTTGCAACAGCGAACCCCACAGCCAGTACATAGTTAGGAACGCTGGGGCTGAGCACTACAGCTAGTAAGTGCCTTGCAACAGCGGACCCCACAGCTAGTATGATATTAGGAACGCTGGACATCACAGCTAGTAAATGTCTTGCAACAGTGAACCCCACAGCGAATATATAGTTACTACTACTACTACATGTGAAATTCATGACAATCCGATTCATGACAATACGATCAACCGTTAATGAGCTAGCTCTATATTTATACCCCCCCCCCCCCTCAACCCCGCCACCCGTTCAAAACTTCGGGACGCCACACACCTTATTTTTCTATTTGGCCTTCAGGAATAATATATGCGAAATTTCGTGACAATACGATCAACCGTTAATGAGCTAACTCTATATGTATATTTAGCCCCCCCCACAACCCTCCTTCCTGTTCAAAATTTTGGGCCGTCACACCGCCTATTTATTTATTTGGTCTTCAGGAATACCACATGTGAAACTTCGTGACAATCCGATCACCTGTTAAAGAGTTAGCTCTTTATTTATACTTAGGCCCCCCTTATAACCCCCCCTCCCGTTCAAAACTTTGGGACGCCACACACCTTTTCTTCCTATTTGGCTTTTAAAAATACTACGTGAAATTTCATGACGATTCGCCCATTAGTTAATGAGTTAGCTCTATATTTATACTTAGGCCCCTTCACAACCCCCCCTCCCGATCAAAACTTTGGGACGCCACACACCTTTTTTTCCTGTTTGGCTTTTAAAAAGACTACGTGTGAAATTTCATGACAATCCGACCAACCGTAATGAGGTAGGACTATTTATATACTTAGGCCCCCCTTACAACCCTCCCTACCGTTCAAAATTCTGGGACGCCACATAGCCTATTATTAATCGGGCTCAAAAGCTTTATTCAGCTTTATTAATATAGATTATATCACAATGTACACAAGTTTTAATTTGTGTTCATATCTATACATACATCTTTTTTTTTTGGCATTTTTCTTCCATAGTGGATCGGTGTCACCATATTTAAAGTCAGTCTGAACGTTGTGCTGACGTTGGCATAATCCGAAACCAGCACACTCTATGGCTCTGTCAGGTAACAAATATTAAATCTATAAACCGTTAAAAAGCGAGAAATTTGAAGAATGGAGTCTACCGAGCTCAGGATCGCCACTTAGAAATCTAGCTGAGGCACTTAGGTCAGATGTTTTAATCGGGAAGTTAAAAATAACTATGAGCACGTCGTCCTTCGGATGGGACTTTAAGCGATGTTCCAGGACTTTTTCGAATGTGAGGTACTCGATAATGAGACGTATGTTATGTAAATAAACCTGGGTAGGTGAAATTTCACTTAGGTTGAAAATAGCCTTGAGCACGTCGTCCTTCGGATGGGACTTTCCGGATAAATCTGAATCTGTCGTATCAGTTTTAACAATTATTAAGCCTATAAACCGTTAAATAGCGCAAATTTTTTGAAAAACATTTTTATTTTGATTTTTGTGTAGGATTCAGATAATCCGGTCGTTCTCAATCAGTTTTAACAAATATTAAATCTATAAACCGATAAAAAGCGAGAAATTTCAAGAATGGAGTCTACCGAGCTCAGGATCGCCACTTGGAAATCTAGTTGAGGCACTTAGGTCAGATGTTTCAATCGGGAAGTTAAAAAACACTTTGAGCACGTCGTCCTTCGGATGGGACTTTAAGCGATGATCCAGGGCTTTTTCGAATGTGAGGTACTCGATAATGAGACGTATGTTATGTAAATAAACCTGGGTAGGTGAAATATCAATTAGGTTGAAAATAGCCTTGAGCACGTCGTCCTTCGGATGGGACTTTTCGGATATATCTGATTCTGTCGTATCAGTTTTAACAATTATTAAGCCTATAAACCGTTAAATAGCGCAACTTTTTTGAAAAACATTTTTATTTTGATTTTTGTGTAGAATTCAGATAATCCGGTCGTTCTCTATCAGTTTTAACAAATATTAAATCTATAAACCGTTAAAAAGCGAGAAATTTCAAGAATAGAGTCTACCGAGCTCAGGATCGCCACTTAGAAATCTAGCTGAGGCACTTAGGTCAGATGTTTCAATCGGGAAGTTAAAAAACACTTTGAGCACGTCGTCCTTCGGATGGGACTTTAAGCGATGATCCAGGGCTTTTTCGAATGTGAGGTACTCGATAATGAGACGTATGTTATGTAAATAAACCTGGGTAGGTGAAATATCACTTAGGTTAAAAATAGCCTTGAGCACGTCGTCCTTCGGATGGGACTTTCCGGATAAATCTGAATCTCTCGTATCAGTTTTAACAATTATTAAGCCTATAAACCGTTAAATAGCGCATATTTTTTGAAAAACATTTTTATTTTGATTTTTGTGTAGGATTCAGATAATCCAGTCGTTCTCTATCAGTTTTAACAAATATTAAATCTATAAACCGTTAAAAAGCGAGAAATTTCAAGAATGGAGTCTACCGAGATCAGGATCGCCACTTAGAAATCTAGCTGAGGCACTTAGGTCAGATGTTTCAATCGGGAAGTTAAAAAACACTTTGAGCACGTCGTCCTTCGGATGGGACTTTAAGCGATGATCCAGGGCTTTTTCGAATGTGAGGTACTCGATAATGAGACGTATGTTATGTAAATAAACCTGGTTAGGTGAAATTTCACTTAGGTTGAAAATATCCTTGAGCACGTCGTCCGTCGGATGGGACTTTTCGGATATATCTGATTCTGTCGTATCAGTTTTAACAATTATTAAGCTTATAAACCGTTAAATAGCGTGAATTTTTTGAAAAACATTTTTATTCTGATTTTTGTGTAGGATTCAGATAATCCGGTCGTTCTCTATCAGTTTTAACAAATATTAAATCTATAGCAGTTATACCCGGCGTTGCTCGGGCAACTTTGATTTTTCTCCCAATATCTTCTATAACGCTATTCAGTTCCTCGACAGTACATTCATGATGTTATAATTTTCAATTATTCATACGGAATAAGGCTTATAGTCCTTCAGCTGTTCTAACGCTAGTAAGTTTTTAGGACCCCTGGGCACCACAGCTAGTATGCGCCTAGTGAATACTTAGCATCGC
This sequence comes from Aradus depressus, assembly GCA_963662175.1. Classification (NCBI taxonomy): domain Eukaryota; kingdom Metazoa; phylum Arthropoda; class Insecta; order Hemiptera; family Aradidae; genus Aradus; species Aradus depressus. The sequence continues at coordinate 1,279,334 of OY759222.1, forward strand.
TGGACGTCCTAGTCAGTGTGTATTTAAGAACGTTTGTGACCACAGCTAGTATGTGGCTTGCAACGCTGAGCACCACAGCTAGTACGTAGTAGGGAATGCTGGGCATCATAGCTAGTATGTGCCTTGCGACGGCGGACCCAACAGCTAGTACGTAGTTAGGAACGCTGGTCACCACAGCTAGTATGTGCCTCGCAACAGCGGACCCCACAGCTAGTACGAAGTTAGGAACGCTGGGCATCACAGCTATTAAGTGCCTTGCAACAGCGGACCCCACAGCTAGTATGTAGTTAAATACGCTGGGCATTTCAGTTAGTAAGTGCTTTGCAACAGCGAACTTCACAGCTAGTACATAGTTAGGAACGCTGGGCACTACAGCTAGTAAATGCCTTGCAACAACGGACCCCACAGCTAGTACGAAGTTAGAAACGCTGGGCACTACAGCTAGTAAATGCCTTGCAACAACGGACCCCACAGCTAGTACGATATTAGGAACCCTGGGCATCACAGCTAGTATGCTTTTGCAACGACGGACCCCACAGCTAGTACGTTTTTAGGAACGCTGGGCTCTACAGGTAGTAGGTGCCTTGCAACTGCGAACCCCACAGATAGTATGTAGTTAGACCACAGGGCATCACAGCTAGTATGAGTTTTGCAACGGCGGACCCCACAGCTAGTACCTACGAGTGAAATACGCTGGGCCACACTGCTAGCGCCTTGCAACAGCAGACCCCACAGCTAGTACGTAATTAGAAACGCTGGGCATTACAGCTAGTAAATGTCTTATAGGTGCCTTGCAACAGCGAACCCCACAGCCAGTACATAGTTAGGAACGCTGGGGCTGAGCACTACAGCTAGTAAGTACCTTGCAACAGCGGACCCCACAGCTAGTACGATATTAGGAACGCTGGACATCACAGCTAGTAAATGTCTTGCAACAGTGAACCCCACAGCGAATACATAGTTACTACTACTACATGTGAAATTCATGACAATCCGATTCATGACAATACGACCAACCGTTAATGAGCTAACTCTATATGTATATTTAGCCCCCCCACAACCCTCCTTCCTGTTCAAAATTTTGGGCCGTCACACACATCTAATATTTCTATTTGACCTTTAGGAATACTACATGTGAAATTTCATGACAATTCGACCATTAGTTAATGAGTTAGCTCTATATTTATACTTAGGCCCCCCCACAACCCCCCCTCCCGTTCAAAACTTTGGGACGCCACACACCTTTTTTTCCTATTTGGCTTATAAAAATACTACATGTGAAATTTCATGACGATTCGCCCATTAGTTAATGAGTTAGCTCTATATTTATACTTAGACCCCCCCACTACCCCCCCCCCCCCTCCCGTAAAAAATTTTGAGCCGTCACACCGCCTATTTTTCTATTTGGTCTTCAGGAATACTCCATGTGAAATTTCGTGACAATCCGACCAACCGTTAAAGAGTTAGCTCTATATTTATACTTAGGCCCCTCACAACCCCCCCTCCCGTTCAAAACTTTGGGACACCACACACCTTTTTTTTCCTATTTGGCTTTTAAAAATACTACATGTGAAATTTCATGACGATTCGCCCATTAGTTAATGAGTAAGCTCTATATTTATACTTAGGCCCCCCAACTACCCCCCCCTCCCGTAAAAAATTTTGAGCCGTCACACTGCCTATTTTTCTATTTGGTCTTCAGGAATACTCCATGTGAAATTTCGTGACAATCCGACCAACCGTTAAAGAGTTAGCTCTATATTTATACTTAGGCCCCCCCACAACCCCCCCTCCCGTTCAAAACTTTGGGACGCCACACACCTTTTTTTCCTATTTGGCTTTTAAAAATACTACATGTGAAATTTCATGACGATTCGCTCATTAGTTAATGAGATAGCTCTATATTTATACTTAGGCCCCCCCACTACCCCCCCTCCCGTAAAAAATTTTGAGCCGTCACACCGCCTATTTTTTTATTTGGTCTTCAGGAATACTACATGTGAAACTTCGTGACAATGCGACCAACTGTTAAAGAGTTAGCTCTATATTTATACTTAGGCCCCCCCACAACCCCCCCTCCCGTTCAAAACTTTGGGACACCACACACCTTTTTTTCCTATTTGGCTTTTAAAAATACTACGTGAAATTTCATGATGATTCGCCCATTAGTTAATGAGTTAGCTCTATATTTATACTTAGGCCCCTTCACAACCCCCCCTCCCGATCAAAACTTTGGGACGCCACACACCTTTTTTTCCTGTTTGGCTTTTAAAAAGACTACGTGTGAAATTTCATGACAATCCGACCAACCGTAATGAGGTAGGACTATTTATATACTTAGGCCCCCCTTACAACCCTCCCTACCGTTCAAAATTCTGGGACGCCACATAGCCTATTATTCAATCGGGCTCAAAAGCTTTATTCAGCTTTATTAATATAGATTATATCACAATGTACACAAGTTTTAATTTGTGTTCATATCTATACATACATCTTTTTTTTTTTGGCATTTTTCTTCCATAGTGGATCGGTGTCACCATATTTAAAGTCAGTCTGAACGTTGTGCTGACGTTGGCATAATCCGAAACCAGCACACTCTATGGCTCTGTCAGTTAACAAATATTAAATCTATAAACCGTTAAAAAGCGAGAAATTTGAAGAATGGAGTCTACCGAGCTCAGGATCGCCACTTAGAAATCTAGCTGAGGCACTTAGGTCAGATGTTTTAATCGGGAAGTGAAAAATAACTATGAGCACGTCGTCCTTCGGATGGGACTTTAAGCGATGTTCCAGGACTTTTTCGAATGTGAGGTACTCGATAATGAGACGTATGTTATGTAAATAAACCTGGGTAGGTGAAATATCACTTAGGTTGAAAATAGCCTTGAGCACGTCGTCCTTCGGATGGGACTTTCCGGATGAATCTGAATCTGTCGTATCAGTTTTAACAATTATTAAGCCTATAAACCGTTAAATAGCGCAAATTTTTTGAAAAACATTTTTATTTTGATTTTTGTGTAGGATTCAGATAATCCGGTCGTTCTCAATCAGTTTTAACAAATATTAAATCTATAAACCGATAAAAAGCGAGAAATTTCAAGAATGGAGTCTACCGAGCTCAAGATCGCCACTTAGAAATCTAGTTGAGGCACTTAGGTCAGATGTTTCAATCGGGAAGTTAAAAAACACTTTGAGCACGTCGTCCTTCGGATGGGACTTTAAGCGATGATCCAGGGCTTTTTCGAATGTGAGGTACTCGATAATGAGACGTATGTTATGTAAATAAACCTGGTTAGGTGAAATTTCACTTAGGTTGAAAATAGCCTTGAGCACGTCGTCCGTCGGATGGGACTTTTCGGATATATCTGATTCTGTCGTATCAGTTTTAACAATTATTAAGCCTATAAACCGTTAAATAGCGTGAATTTTTTGAAAAACATTTTTATTCTGATTTTTGTGTAGGATTCAGATAATCCGGTCGTTCTCTATCAGTTTTAACAAATATTAAATCTATAGCAGTTATACCCGGCGTTGCCCGGGGAACTTTGATTTTTCTCCCAATATCTTCTATAACGCTATTCAGTTCCTCGACAGTACATTCATGATGTTATAATTTTCAATTATTCATACGGAATAAGGCTTATAGTCCTTCAGCTGTTCTAACGCTAGTAAGTTTTTAGGACCCCTGGGCACCACAGCTAGTATGCGCCTTTCAACGGCGGAAGCCACACCTAGTGAATACTTAGCATCGCTGGACGTCCTAGTCAGTGCGTACTTAAGAACGTTTGTGACCACAGCTAGTATGTGGCTTGCAACGCTGAGCACCACAGCTAGTACGTAGTTAGGAACGCTGGTCACCACAGCTAGTATGTGCCTCGCAACAGGGGACCCCACAGCTAGTACGAAGTTAGGAACGCTGGGCCACACTGCTAGCGCCTTGCAACAGCAGACCCCACAGCTAGTACGTAATTAGAAACGCTGGGCATTACAGCTAGTAAATGTCTTATAGGTGCCTTGCAACAGCGAACCCCACAGCCAGTACATAGTTAGGAACGCTGGGGCTGAGCACTACAGCTAGTAAGTACCTTGCAACAGCGGACCCCACAGCTAGTACGATATTAGGAACGCTGGACATCACAGCTAGTAAATGTCTTGCAACAGTGAACCCCACAGCGAATACATAGTTACTACTACTACATGTGAAATTCATGACAATCCGATTCATGACAATACGACCAACCGTTAATGAGCTAACTCTATATGTATATTTAGCCCCCCCCACAACCCTCCTTCCTGTTCAAAATTTTGGGCCGTCACACACATCTAATATTTCTATTTGACCTTTAGGAATACTACATGTGAAATTTCATGACAATTCGACCATTAGTTAATGAGTTAGCTCTATATTTATACTTAGGCCCCCCCACAACCCCCCCTCCCGTTCAAAACTTTGGGACGCCACACACCTTTTTTTCCTATTTGGCTTATAAAAATACTACATGTGAAATTTCATGACGATTCGCCCATTAGTTAATGAGTTAGCTCTATATTTATACTTAGACCCCCCCACTACCCCCCCCCTCCCGTAAAAAATTTTGAGCCGTCACACCGCCTATTTTTCTATTTGGTCTTCAGGAATACTCCATGTGAAATTTCGTGACAATCCGACCAACCGTTAAAGAGTTAGCTCTATATTTCCCACCTTACTCTGAAGATCACATCCAGGCTACGTCCATTTCCATTGCCCTCTTTCCTTTTCCTCTAACAGTGTCAGCAGTGTATTGTCCACCAAACCAACCTACCTCCACCCAACAGTTCTCATCCTTTTTCCACACCCTTGGTCCCAGATTCCTTTCCGGTGGTGACTACAACGCGAAGCACCCTCAGTGGGGCAGTAGAGTTGCTAATCAGAGAGGCCGAGTCCTTAACCGCTTCCTTTCCACAAACAACTATGGCTTCCTATCCCCAGATTCCCCCACCTACTGGCCGACCGATCCCAATAGACTCCCAGATCTGCTGGACTTTTTCGTTTCTCAGAATCTGGGAGCCCTATACTCTTCCATCTCCCGTCTCGACGACCTTTCATCCGACCACAGTCCTGTTCTTCTTACTCTCAGTCTGCAACCCATCCCAAAACCTCTTTACCCCTCCCTAATCCAAGGCCCAATTGACTGGCACCTTTTTCGAACAACCTTAGAAAATTCCATAGACCTAAAAATCTCTCTAAAAATCCCGGAAGACCTAGATGATGCAGTCCAACACCTCATCACTTCTATCCAGGAAAGCGTATGGAAAGCTTCCATTCAGTTACCTCGCAGAGCTCCTCCCAGAAATCACCCCCTCCCCACCGACATCCTCGACCTTATCTCCTCCAAACGCCGTGCCCGAGCCACCTGGCAAAGGACGCGTTATCCTTCTGACCGCTCAAACTATACCCGCCTCACTCGACTCCTCAAAGAAAAGTTGTCATCCTACCGTTCCGAAAATTACAACTCCTACCTAGCTTCCTTGTCAACTCATGATAAATCTCTCTGGTCCACTACAAAAAAAATCCTGAAGTATCACACCCCTTCCCCTCCAATACGCCGAGATGATGGCTCTTGGGCTGCATCGGATAGGGACAAATCCGATATTTTTGCATCCCATCTCCAAAAAACATTCACCCCACATCCTGATCCTCTGTCCCTTTCTTCAGAAGTTCAAGAGTTCCTAGACTCTCCCCTACAACTTTCGCTACCTCCGAAACCAGTCCATCCTTCAGAAGTCATCCATTTCATAAAGTCACTTTCCTCCAAAAAGTCCCCCGGTTATGACCTCATTACAGGAAACATCCTCAACCACCTTCCTAAAAAAGCCATCCTTTTCCTAACATATATTTACAATAGCGTCTTTAGAATCACCTATTTCCCTACTGTCTGGAAGTTCTCTGACATTATCCTAATCCTGAAACCCGGCAAACCACCCAATTCCCCAGCATCCTATCGACCAATCAGCCTCCTTCCCATCCTGTCCAAAATCCTGGAGAGAATAATCCTCAAAAGGATATACCCCATCCTAGAATCGCAAAACATAATCCCAAACCACCAGTTCGGCTTCAGATCTGGTCACTCTACTGTCCAGCAGGGTCTTCGCCTTGTGGATCGCATTTCTTCAGCTTTGGAAAACAAAAGTTATTGTACAGGTGCTTTTCTGGACGTGGCGCAAGCCTTCGACCGGGTTTGGCACCCTGGCCTACTCTTCAAGCTGAAGCACCTGCTTCCCCACACATATTACCTTGTCCTCAGATCCTACCTCTCTGACCGCTTCTTCAGGGTGCGTCAGGGTTGCGAACATTCTGCCTATAAACCTGTAGAGGCTGGTGTTCCTCAAGGAAGTGTCCTGGGACCAGTCCTTTACACTGTGTACACTGCTGATATTCCCACCAACCCTAATACTCTTCTAGCTACCTTCGCGGATGATACCGCTATCCTCTCCACCAATCCTGATCCTATCATTGCCTCCCAAAATCTGCAAAAGCATCTCCACGATATGGAAAGCTGGTGTAGGTTGTGGAGAATAAAAGTCAATGAGGAGAAATGTGTCCACATCACCTTCACCCTCAGACGGCAATTATGTCCTCCAGTCCTGTTCAACAATGTACCAATTCCCATTTCGAACCAAGTACGCTATCTTGGGTTCTACCTGGACAGCCGACTAACTTGGAACCCCCATACTCGACTGAAACGCCAAGAACTGAACAGACGATTTGGACAACTATACAGACTTCTTAACAGAAAATCCAAACTGTCTACAGAGAACAAACTTACTATATACAAGACAATTATACGACCGATATGGACATATGGACTTGAGCTATGGGGCTCAGCCAAGTCATCAAACATCAAGCGGATCCAATCCTTTCAATCCAAAGTCCTTAGAATCATTGTAGATGCTCCCTTTTTTGTTTCCAACCTTACACTCCATAACGACCTCAAAGTTCCTTTTGTCCAAGACCTCATCAAATCCCGTTTTTCCAAGTTCCACACCAACCTCTCCTTCCACCATAATCCTCTTGCCAAATCCTTATCATCACAATCTCATCCGCATAATCCTCCAAGAAGGCTGAGGCGGCGTTGGCCTCGCGATCTTCTTTAATTTGTATTATATATATATTTTTTTTTTATTTTAATTTTTTTTTTATCTATTTTTTATTTATTATTATTATGATTATTATTTTTTTTATTTTTTTTTTTTGTGTTTATTAATTTATTCTTTTAATTTTTGATATTTATTATTATTATTATTTTTTCTTTTTTCTTCTTCACACGCCATTTTTAAGGGAGTGCTGGTGATGACCGGATTCTCCCCTCACGCCTCTCTGTCCTTTCGACGCCCCACCTCCTGGTCTTCCTCCACTGCTGGACAGTGGATGGTTGGCCAGTGTGGTGGGAGGGTCAGCGCTGGTCTCCCGCCGCCTCCTCCCCTCTCCACTAGTTGCAGAGTGGTATATGGCAGTGTGCGGGAGTCCTACTAGTGCTGTCCTCGTCGATTTTCTTATATTTTTAGTTATTTTATTTAGTTATTTTTACCGTATTTTATTTTTATTTTCTTTATTTTATCTTTCATTTTATTATGTATTCTGTTTATTATTTTTGTATATGTTTGCTTATTGTATTATTTATTATTTTATCATGTCATCTTAGTCATCACTTCTGCTTATTGTTATTGTTTGTGCAGATTGTAGAATAAATAAATTAAAAAAAAAAAAAAAAAAAAAAAAGCTCTATATTTATACTTAGGCCCCTCACAACCCCCCCTCCCGTTCAAAACTTTGGGACACCACACACCTTTTTTTTCCTATTTGGCTTTTAAAAATACTACATGTGAAATTTCATGACGATTCGCCCATTAGTTAATGAGTAAGCTCTATATTTATACTTAGGCCCCCCAACTACCCCCCCTCCCGTAAAAAATTTTGAGCCGTCACACTGCCTATTTTTCTATTTGGTCTTCAGGAATACTCCATGTGAAATTTCGTGACAATCCGACCAACCGTTAAAGAGTTAGCTCTATATTTATACTTAGGCCCCCCCACAACCCCCCCTCCCGTTCAAAACTTTGGGACGCCACACACCTTTTTTTCCTATTTGGCTTTTAAAAATACTACATGTGAAATTTCATGACGATTCGCTCATTAGTTAATGAGATAGCTCTATATTTATACTTAGGCCCCCCCACTACCCCCCCTCCCGTAAAAAATTTTGAGCCGTCACACCGCCTATTTTTTTATTTGGTCTTCAGGAATACTACATGTGAAACTTCGTGACAATGCGACCAACTGTTAAAGAGTTAGCTCTATATTTATACTTAGGCCCCCCCACAACCCCCCCTCCCGTTCAAAACTTTGGGACACCACACACCTTTTTTTCCTATTTGGCTTTTAAAAATACTACGTGAAATTTCATGATGATTCGCCCATTAGTTAATGAGTTATCTCTATATTTATACTTAGGCCCCCCCACAACCCCCCCTCCAGTTCAAAACTGGGACGCCACACACCTTATTTTTCTATTTGGCCTTCAGGAATACTCCATGTGAAATTTCGTGACAATCCGACCAACCGTTAAAGAATTAGCTCTATATTTATACTTAGGCCCCCCTTATAACCCCCCCTCCCGTTCAAAACTTTGGGACGCCACACACCTTTTCTTCCTATTTGGCTTTTAAAAATACTACGTGAAATTTCATGACGATTCGCCCATTAGTTAATGAGTTAGCTCTATATTTATACTTAGGCCCCTTCACAACCCCCCCTCCCGATCAAAACTTTGGGACGCCACACACCTTTTTTTCCTGTTTGGCTTTTAAAAAGACTACGTGTGAAATTTCATGACAATCCGACCAACCGTAATGAGGTAGGACTATTTATATACTTAGGCCCCCCTTACAACCCTCCCTACCGTTCAAAATTCTGGGACGCCACATAGCCTATTATTCAATCGGGCTCAAAAGCTTTATTCAGCTTTATTAATATAGATTATATCACAATGTACACAAGTTTTAATTTGTGTTCATATCTATACATACATCTTTTTTTTTTTTGGCATTTTTCTTCCATAGTGGATCGGTGTCACCATATTTAAAGTCAGTCTGAACGTTGTGCTGACGTTGGCATAATCCGAAACCAGCACACTCTATGGCTCTGTCAGGTAACAAATATTAAATCTATAAACCGTTAAAAAGCGAGAAATTTGAAGAATGGAGTCTACCGAGCTCAGGATCGCCACTTAGAAATCTAGCTGAGGCACTTAGGTCAGATGTTTTAATCGGGAAGTGAAAAATAACTATGAGCACGTCGTCCTTCGGATGGGACTTTAAGCGATGTTCCAGGACTTTTTCGAATGTGAGGTACTCGATAATGAGACGTATGTTATGTAAATAAACCTGGGTAGGTGAAATATCACTTAGGTTGAAAATAGCCTTGAGCACGTCGTCCTTCGGATGGGACTTTCCGGATGAATCTGAATCTGTCGTATCAGTTTTAACAATTATTAAGCCTATAAACCGTTAAATAGCGCAAATTTTTTGAAAAACATTTTTATTTTGATTTTTGTGTAGGATTCAGATAATCCGGTCGTTCTCAATCAGTTTTAACAAATATTAAATCTATAAACCGATAAAAAGCGAGAAATTTCAAGAATGGAGTCTACCGAGCTCAGGATCGCCACTTAGAAATCTAGTTGAGGCACTTAGGTCAGATGTTTCAATCGGGAAGTTAAAAAACACTTTGAGCACGTCGTCCTTCGGATGGGACTTTAAGCGATGATCCAGGGCTTTTTCGAATGTGAGGTACTCGATAATGAGACGTATGTTATGTAAATAAACCTGGTTAGGTGAAATTTCACTTAGGTTGAAAATAGCCTTGAGCACGTCGTCCGTCGGATGGGACTTTTCGGATATATCTGATTCTGTCGTATCAGTTTTAACAATTATTAAGCCTATAAACCGTTAAATAGCGTGAATTTTTTGAAAAACATTTTTATTCTGATTTTTGTGTAGGATTCAGATAATCCGGTCGTTCTCTATCAGTTTTAACAAATATTAAATCTATAGCAGTTATACCCGGCGTTGCCCGGGGAACTTTGATTTTTCTCCCAATATCTTCTATAACGCTATTTAGTTCCTCGACAGTACATTCATGATGTTATAATTTTCAATTATTCATACGGAATAAGGCTTATAGTCCTTCAGCTGTTCTAACGCTAGTAAGTTTTTAGGACCCCTGGGCACCACAGCTAGTATGCGCCTTTCAACGGCGGAAGCCACACCTAGTGAATACTTAGCATCGCTGGACGTCCTAGTCAGTGCGTACTTAAGAACGTTTGTGACCACAGCTAGTATGTGGCTTGCAACGCTGAGCACCACAGCTAGTACGTAGTTAGGAACGCTGGTCACCACAGCTAGTATGTGCCTCGCAACAGGGGACCCCACAGCTAGTACGAAGTTAGGAACGCTGGGCATCACAGCTATTAAGTGCCTTGCAACAGCGGACCCCACAGCTAGTATGATATTAGGAACGCTGGACATCACAGCTAGTAAATGTCTTGCAACAGTGAACCCCACAGCGAATATATAGTTACTACTACTACTACATGTGAAATTCATGACAATCCGATTCATGACAATACGATCAACCGTTAATGAGCTAGCTCTATATTTATACCCCCCCCCCCCCCTCAACCCCGCCACCCGTTCAAAACTTCGGGACGCCACACACCTTATTTTTATATTTGGCCTTCAGGAATAATATATGCGAAATTTCGTGACAATACGACCAACCGTTAATGAGCTAACTCTATATGTATATTTAGCCCCCCCCACAACCCTCCTTCCTGTTCAAAATTTTGGGCCGTCACACCGCCTATTTATTTATTTGGTCTTCAGGAATACCACATGTGAAACTTCGTGACAATCCGACCAACTGTTAAAGAGTTAGCTCTATATTTATACATGGCCCCCCCACAACCCCCCTCCCGTTCAAAACTTTGGGACGCCACACACCTTTTTTTGCTATTTGGCTTTTAAAAATACTACATGTGAAATTTCATGACGATTCGCTCATTAGTTAATGAGTTAGCTCTATATTTATACTTAGGCCCCCCCACAACCCCCCCTCCCGTTCAAAACTTTGGGACGCCACACACCTTATTTTTCTATTTGGCCTTCAGGAATACTCCATGTGAAATTTCGTGACAATCCGACCAACCGTTAAAGAATTAGCTCTATATTTATACTTAGGCCCCCCTTATAACCCCCCCTCCCGTTCAAAACTTTGGGACGCCACACACCTTTTCTTCCTATTTGGCTTTTAAAAATACTACGTGAAATTTCATGACGATTCGCCCATTAGTTAATGAGTTAGCTCTATATTTATACTTAGGCCCCTTCACAACCCCCCCTCCCGTTCAAAACTTAGGGACGCCACACACCTTTTTTTCCTGTTTGGCTTTTAAAAAGACTACGTGTGAAATTTCATGACAATCCGACCAACCGTAATGAGGTAGGACTATTTATATACTTAGGCCCCCCTTACAACCCTCCCTACCGTTCAAAATTCTGGGACGCCACATAGCCTATTATTCAATCGGGCTCAAAAGCTTTATTCAGCTTTATTAATATAGATTATATCACAATGTACACAAGTTTTAATTTGTGTTCATATCTATACATACATCTTTTTTTTTTTGGCATTATTCTTCCATAGTGGATCGGTGTCACCATATTTAAAGTCAGTCTGAACGTTGTGCTGACGTTGGCATAATCCGAAACCAGCACACTCTATGGCTCTGTCAGTTAACAAATATTAAATCTATAAACCGTTAAAAAGCGAGAAATTTGAAGAATGGAGTCTACCGAGCTCAGGATCGCCACTTAGAAATCTAGCTGAGGCACTTAGGTCAGATGTTTTAATCGGGAAGTGAAAAATAACTATGAGCACGTCGTCCTTCGGATGGGACTTTAAGCGATGTTCCAGGACTTTTTCGAATGTGAGGTACTCGATAATGAGACGTATGTTATGTAAATAAACCTGGGTAGGTGAAATTTCACTTAGGTTGAAAATAGCCTTGAGCACGTCGTCCTTCGGATGGGACTTTCCGGATAAATCTGAATCTGTCGTATCAGTTTTAACAATTATTAAGCCTATAAACCGTTAAATAGCGCAAATTTTTTGAAAAACATTTTTATTTTGATTTTTGTGTAGGATTCAGATAATCCGGTCGTTCTCAATCAGTTTTAACAAATATTAAATCTATAAACCGATGAAAAGCGAGAAATTTCAAGAATGGAGTCTACCGAGCTCAGGATCGCCACATAGAAATCTAGTTGAGGCACTTAGGTCAGATGTTACAATCGGGAAGTTAAAGAACACTTTGAGCACGTCGTCCTTCGGATGGGACTTTAAGCGATGATCCAGGGCTTTTTCGAATGTGAGGTACTCGATAATGAGACGTATGTTATGTAAATAAACCTGGGTAGGTGAAATATCACTTAGGTTAAAAATAGCCTTGAGCACGTCGTCCTTCGGATGGGACTTTTCGGATATATCTGATTCTGTCGTATCAGTTTTAACAATTATTAAGCCTATAAACCGTTAAATAGCGCAAATTTTTTGAAAAACATTTTTATTTTTATTTTTGTGTAGGATTCAGATAATCCGGTCGTTCTCTATCAGTTTTAACAAATATCAAATCTATAAACCGTTAAAAAGCGAGAAATTTCAAGAATGGAGTCTACCGAGATCAGAATCGCCACTTAGAAATCTAGCTGAGGCACTTAGGTCAGATGTTTCAATCGGGAAGTTAAAAAACACTTTGAGCACGTCGTCCTTCGGATGGGACTTTAAGCGATGATCCAGGGCTTTTTCGAATGTGAGGTACTCGATAATGAGACGTATGTTATGTAAATAAACCTGGTTAGGTGAAATTTCACTTAGGTTGAAAATAGCCTTGAGCACGTCGTCCGTCGGATGGGACTTTTCGGATATATCTGATTCTGTCGTATCAGTTTTAACAATTATTAAGCCTATAAACCGTTAAATAGCGTGAATTTTTTGAAAAACATTTTTATTCTGATTTTTGTGTAGGATTCAGATAATCCGGTCGTTCTCTATCAGTTTTAACAAATATTAAATCTATAGCAGTTATACCCGGCGTTGCCCGGGGAACTTTGATTTTTCTCCCAATATCTTCTATAACGCTATTCAGTTCCTCGACAGTACATTCATGATGTTATAATTTTCAATTATTCATACGGAATAAGGCTTATAGTCCTTCAGCTGTTCTAACGCTAGTAAGTTTTTAGGACCCCTGGGCACCACAGCTAGTATGCGCCTTTCAACGGCAGAAGCCACACCTAGTGAATACTTAGCATCGCTGGACGTCCTAGTCAGTGCGTACTTAAGAACGTTTGTGACCACAGCTAGTATGTGGCTTGCAACGCTGAGCACCACAGCTAGTACGTAGTTAGGAACGCTGGTCACCACAGCTAGTATGTGCCTCGCAACAGGGGACCCCACAGCTAGTACGAAGTTAGGAACGCTGGTCACCACAGCTAGTATGTGCCTCGCAACAGGGGACCCCACAGCTAGTACGAAGTTTGGAACGCTGGTCACCACAGCTAGTATGTGCCTCGCAATAGGGGACCCCACAGCTAGTACGAAGTTAGGAACGCTGGGCATCACAGCTATTAAGTGCCTTGCAACAGCGGGCCCCACAGCTAGTATGATATTAGGAACGCTGGACATCACAGCTAGTAAATGTCTTGCAACAGTGAACCCCACAGCGAATATATAGTTACTACTACTACTACATGTGAAATTCATGACAATCCGATTCATGACAATACGATCAACCGTTAATGAGCTAGCTCTATATTTATACCCCCCCCCCCTCAACCCCGCCACCCGTTCAAAACTTCGGGACGCCACACACCTTATTTTTCTATTTGGCCTTCAGGAATAATATATGCGAAATTTCGTGACAATACGACCAACCGTTAATGAGCTAACTCTATATGTATATTTAGCCCCCCCCCACAACCCTCCTTCCTGTTCAAAATTTTGGGCCGTCACACCGCCTATTTATTTATTTGGTCTTCAGGAATACCACATGTGAAATTTCGTGACAATCCGACCAACTGTTAAAGAGTTAGCTCTATATTTATACTTAGGCCCCCCCACAACCCCCCTCCCGTTCAAAACTTTGGGACGCCACACACCTTTTTTTACTATTTGGCTTTTAAAAATACTACATGTGAAATTTCATGACGATTCGCTCATTAGTTAATGAGTTAGCTCTATATTTATACTTAGGCCCCCCCACAACCCCCCCTCCCGTTCAAAACTTTGGGACGCCACACACCTTATTTTTCTATTTGGCCTTCAGGAACACTCCATGTGAAATTTCGTGACAATCCGACCAACCGTTAAAGAATTAGCTCTATATTTATACTTAGGCCCCCCTTATAACCCCCCCTCCCGTTCAAAACTTTGGGACGCCACACACCTTTTCTTCCTATTTGGCTTTTAAAAATACTACGTGAAATTTCATGACGATTCGCCCATTAGTTAATGAGTTAGCTCTATATTTATACTTAGGCCCCTTCACAACCCCCCCTCCCGATCAAAACTTTGGGACGCCACACACCTTTTTTTCCTGTTTGGCTTTTAAAAAGACTACGTGTGAAATTTCATGACAATCCGACCAACCGTAATGAGGTAGGACTATTTATATACTTAGGCCCCCCTTACAACCCTCCCTACCGTTCAAAATTCTGGGACGCCACATAGCCTATTATTCAATCGGGCTCAAAAGCTTTATTCAGCTTTATTAATATAGATTATATCACAATGTACACAAGTTTTAATTTGTGTTCATATCTATACATACATCTTTTTTTTTTTGGCATTTTTCTTCCATAGTGGATCGGTGTCACCATATTTAAAGTCAGTCTGAACGTTGTGCTGACGTTGGCATAATCCGAAACCAGCACACTCTATGGCTCTGTCAGTTAACAAATATTAAATCTATAAACCGTTAAAAAGCGAGAAATTTGAAGAATGGAGTCTACCGAGCTCAGGATCGCCACTTAGAAATCTAGCTGAGGCACTTAGGTCAGATGTTTTAATCGGGAAGTGAAAAATAACTATGAGCACGTCGTCCTTCGGATGGGACTTTAAGCGATGTTCCAGGACTTTTTCGAATGTGAGGTACTCGATAATGAGACGTATGTTATGTAAATAAACCTGGGTAGGTGAAATTTCACTTAGGTTGAAAATAGCCTTGAGCACGTCGTCCTTCGGATGGGACTTTCCGGATAAATCTGAATCTGTCGTATCAGTTTTAACAATTATTAAGCCTATAAACCGTTAAATAGCGCAAATTTTTTGAAAAACATTTTTATTTTGATTTTTGTGTAGGATTCAGATAATCCGGTCGTTCTCAATCAGTTTTAACAAATATTAAATCTATAAACCGATAAAAAGCGAGAAATTTCAAGAATGGAGTCTACCGAGCTCAGGATCGCCACTTAGAAATCTAGTTGAGGCACTTAGGTCAGATGTTTCAATCGGGAAGTTAAAAAACACTTTGAGCACGTCGTCCTTCGGATGGGACTTTAAGCGATGATCCAGGGCTTTTTCGAATGTGAGGTACTCGATAATGAGACGTATGTTATGTAAATAAACCTGGGTAGGTGAAATATCACTTAGGTTGAAAATAGCCTTGAGCACGTCGTCCTTCGGATGGGACTTTTCGGATATATCTGATTCTGTCGTATCAGTTTTAACAATTATTAAGCCTATAAACCGTTAAATAGCGCAACTTTTTTGAAAAACATTTTTATTTTGATTTTTGTGTAGAATTCAGATAATCCGGTCGTTCTCTATCAGTTTTAACAAATATTAAATCTATAAACCGTTAAAAAGCGAGAAATTTCAAGAATAGAGTCTACCGAGCTCAGGATCGCCACTTAGAAATCTAGCTGAGGCACTTAGGTCAGATGTTTCAATCGGGAAGTTAAAAAACACTTTGAGCACGTCGTCCTTCGGATGGGACTTTAAGCGATGATCCAGGGCTTTTTCGAATGTGAGGTACTCGATAATGAGACGTATGTTATGTAAATAAACCTGGGTAGGTGAAATATCACTTAGGTTAAAAATAGCCTTGAGCACGTCGTCCTTCGGATGGGACTTTCCGGATAAATCTGAATCTCTCGTATCAGTTTTAACAATTATTAAGCCTATAAACCGTTAAATAGCGCAAATTTTTTGAAAAACATTTTTATTTTGATTTTTGTGTAGGATTCAGATAATCCGGTCGTTCTCTATCAGTTTTAACAAATATTAAATCTATAACAGTTATACCCGGCGTTGCCCGGGGAACTTTGATTTTTCTCCCAATATCTTCTATAACGCTATTCAGTTCCTCGACAGTACATTCATGATGTTATAATTTTCAATTATTCATACGGAATAAGGCTTATAGTCCTTCAGCTGTTCTAACGCTAGTAAGTTTTTAGGACCCCTGGGCACCACAGCTAGTATGCGCCTAGTGAATACTTAGCATCGCTGGACGTCCTAGTCAGTGTGTATTTAAGAACGTTTGTGACCACAGCTAGTATGTGGCTTGCAACGCTGAGCACCACAGCTAGTACGTAGTAGGGAATGCTGGGCATCATAGCTAGTATGTGCCTTGCGACGGCGGACCCAACAGCTAGTACGTAGTTAGGAACGCTGGTCACCACAGCTAGTATATGCCTCGCAACAGCGGACCCCACAGCTAGTACGAAGTTAGGAACGCTGGGCATCACAGCTATTAAGTGCCTTGCAACAGCGGACCCCACAGCTAGTATGTAGTTAAATACGCTGGGCATTTCAGTTAGTAAGTGCTTTGCAACAGCGAACTTCACAGCTAGTACATAGTTAGGAACGCTGGGCACTACAGCTAGTAAATGCCTTGCAACAACGGACCCCACAGCTAGTACGATATTAGGAACCCTGGGCATCACAGCTAGTATGCTTTTGCAACGACGGACCCCACATCTAGTACGTTTTTAGGAACGCTGGGCATTACAGCTAGTAAATGTCTTATAGGTGCCTTGCAACAGCGAACCCCACAGCCAGTACATAGTTAGGAACGCTGGGGCTGAGCACTACAGCTAGTAAGTACCTTGCAACAGCGGACCCCACAGCTAGTACGATATTAGGAACGCTGGACATCACAGCTAGTAAATGTCTTGTAACAGTGAACCCCACAGCGAATACATAGTTACTACTACTACATGTGAAATTCATGACAATCCGATTCATGACAATACGACCAACCGTTAATGAGCTAACTCTATATGTATATTTAGCCCCCCCCACAACCCTCCTTCCTGTTCAAAATTTTGGGCCGTCACACACATCTAATATTTCTATTTGACCTTTAGGAATACTACATGTGAAATTTCATGACAATTCGACCATTAGTTAATGAGTTAGCTCTATATTTATACTTAGGCCCCCCCACAACCCCCCCTCCCGTTCAAAACTTTGGGACGCCACACACCTTTTTTTCCTATTTGGCTTATAAAAATACTACATGTGAAATTTCATGACGATTCGCCCATTAGTTAATGAGTTAGCTCTATATTTATACTTAGACCCCCCCACTACCCCCCCCCCCTCCCGTAAAAAATTTTGAGCCGTCACACCGCCTATTTTTCTATTTGGTCTTCAGGAATACTCCATGTGAAATTTCGTGACAATCCGACCAACCGTTAAAGAGTTAGCTCTATATTTATACTTAGGCCCCTCACAACCCCCCCTCCCGTTCAAAACTTTGGGACGCCACACACCTTTTTTTTCCTATTTCGCTTTTAAAAATACTACATGTGAAATTTCATGACGATTCGCCCATTAGTTAATGAGTTAGCTCTATATTTATACTTAGGCCCCCCAACTACCCCCCCTCCCGTTAAAAATTTTGAGCCGTCACACTGCCTATTTTTCTATTTCGTCTTCAGGAATACTCCATGTGAAATTTCGTGACAATCCGACCAACCGTTAAAGAGTTAGCTCTATATTTATACTTAGGCCCCCCCACAACCCCCCCTCCCGTTCAAAACTTTGGGACGCCACACACCTTTTTTTCCTATTTGGCTTTTAAAAATACTACATGTGAAATTTCATGACGATTCGCTCATTAGTTAATGAGATAGCTCTATATTTATACTTAGGCCCCCCCACTACCCCCCCTCCCGTAAAAAATTTTGAGCCGTCACACCGCCTATTTTTTTATTTGGTCTTCAGGAATACTACATGTGAAACTTCGTGACAATGCGACCAACTGTTAAAGAGTTGGCTCTATATTTATACTTAGGCCCCCCACAACCCCCCCTCCCGTTCAAAACTTTGGGACACCACACACCTTATTTTCCTATTTGGCTTTTAAAAATACTACGTGAAATTTCATGATGATTCGCCCATTAGTTAATGAGTTATCTCTATATTTATACTTAGGCCCCCCCACAACCCCCCCTCCAGTTCAAAACTTTGGGACGCCACACACCTTATTTTTCTATTTGGCCTTCAGGAATACTCCATGTGAAATTTCGTGACAATCCGACCAACCGTTAAAGAATTAGCTCTATATTTATACTTAGGCCCCCCCACACCCCCCCTCCCGTTCAAAACTTTGGGACACCACACACCTTTTTTTCCTATTTGGCTTTTAAAAATACTACGTGAAATTTCATGACGATTCGCCCATTAGTTAATGAGTTAGCTCTATATTTATACTTAGGCCCCCCCACAACCCCCCCTCCCGTTCAAAACTTTGGGACGCCACACACCTTATTTTTCTATTTGGCCTTCAGGAATACTCCATGTGAAATTTCGTGACAATCCGACCAACCGTTAAAGATTTAGCTCTATATTTATACTTAGGCCCCCCCACAACCCCCCCTCCCGTTCAAAACTTTGGGACGCCACAAACCTTTTTTTCCTATTTGGCTTTTAAAAATACTACGTGAAATTTCATGACGATTCGCCCATTAGTTAATGAGTTAGCTCTATATTTATACTTAAGCCCCCCTTACAACCCCCCCCTCCCGATCAAAACTTTGGGACGCCACACACCTTTTTTTCTTGTTTGGCTTTTAAAAAGACTACCTGTAAAATTTCATGACAATTCGCCCATTAGTTAATGAGTTAGCACTATTTATATACTTAGGCCCCCCCTACAACCCCCCCTCCCGATCAAAATTTTGGGACGCCACATAGCCTATTATTCAATCGGGCTCAAAAGAATACTACATGGGCAGTTTCATAAAAATCCGTCCAGCGGTTTGGGCGTGATGCTGGAACAAACATACATACAAACAAACAAACAAACCCCGTTTCAGCTTTATTAATATAAATAGTTAGTACGCCCCCCCACAACCCCCCCTCCCGTTCAAAACTTTGGGACGCCACAAACCTTTTTTTCCTATTTGGCTTTTAAAAATACTACACGTGAAATTTCATGACGATTCGCCCATTAGTTAATGAGTTAGCTCTATATTTATACTTAGGCCCCCCCACTACCCCCCCCCTCCCGTAAAAAATTTTGAGCCGTCACACCACCTATTTTTCTATTTGGTCTTCAGGAATACTCCATGTGAAATTTCGTGACAATCCGACCAACCGTTAAAGAGTTAGCTCTATATTTATACTTAGGCCCCCCCACAACCCTCCCTCCCGTTCAAAACTTTGGGACGCCACACACCTTTTTTTCCTATTTGGCTTTTCATGACGATTCGCCCATTAGTTAATGAGTTAGCTCTATATTTATACTTAGGCCCCCCCCACTACCCCCCTCCCGTAAAAAATTTTGAGCCGTCACACCGCCTATTTTTTTTATTTGGTCTTCAGGAATTCTACATGTGAAACTTCGTGACAATCCGACCAACTGTTAAAGAGTTAGCTCTATATTTATACTTAGGCCCCCCCACAACCCCCCCTCCCGTTCAAAACTTTGGGACGCCACACACCTTTTTTTCCTATTTGGCTTTTAAAAATACTACATGCGAAATTTCATGACGATTCGCCCATTAGTTCATGAGTTAGCTCTATATTTATACTTAGGCCCCCCCACAACCCCCCCTCCCGTTCAAAACTTTGGGACGCCACACACCTTTTTTTCCTGTTTGGCTTTTAAAAAGACTACGTGTGAAATTTCATGACAATTTGACCATTAGTTAATGAGTTAGCACTATTTATATACTTAGGCCCCCCTTACAACCCCCCCTCCCGATCAACATTTTGGGACGCCACATAGCCTATTATTCAATCGGGCTCAAAAGAATGCTACATGGGAAGTTTCATAAAAATCCGTCCAGCGGTTTGGGCGTGATGCTGGAACAAACATACATACATACATACATACAAACAAACATACAAACAAACAAACAAACAAACCCCGTTTCAGCTTTATTAATATAGATTATATCACAATGTACACAAGTTTTAATTTGTGTTCATATCTATACATACATCTTTTTTTTTTTGGCATTTTTCTTCCATAGTGGATCGGTGTCACCATATTTAAAGTCAGTCTGAACGTTGTGCTGACGTTGGCATAATCCGAAACCAGCACACTCTATGGCTCTGTCAGTTAACAAATAATAAATCTATAAACCGTTGAAAAGCAAGAAATTTGAAGAATGGAGTCTACCGAGCTCAGGATCGCCACTTAGAAATCTAGTTGAGGCAATTAGGTCAGATGTTTCAATCGGGAAGTTAAAAAACACTTTGAGCACGTTGTCCTTCGGATGGGACTTTAAGCGATGATCCAGGGCTTTTTCGAATGTGAGGTACTCGATAATGAGACGTATGTTATGTAAATAAACCTGGGTAGGTGAAATATCACTTAGGTTGAAAATAGCCTTGAGCACGTCGTCCTTCGGATGGGACTTTCCGGATAAATCTGAATCTCTCGTATCAGTTTTAACAATTATTAAGCCTATAAACCGTTAAATAGCGCAAATTTTTTGAAAAACAATTTTATTTTGATTTTTGTGTAGGATTCAGATAATCCGGTCGTTCTCTATCAGTTTTAACAAATATTAAATCAATAAACCGTTAAAAAGCGAGAAATTTGAAGAATGGAGTCTACCGAGCTCAGGATCGCCACTTAGAAATCTAGCTTTTTTTTTTTTCTTTTTTTTGTTCTTTTATTGGGTGCCCCTGACCCCCTGAGGGGGGGTCGGTCACATCACCCTATTTTCGTCGAGGAATGGGTAACCTTCTCCCGTTTATTTACAATATAAAATATACAATATTTACATGATGCTATGGACGGCCGTGGACCGGCTCGATGGCTACGGTCCATGGTCGTCCTTGGTTTTCGGCGTTTTATACCGAGTGAGCTCGGGGTCTTGTCGGGGGTTCCTTTCTGCCTGCTCCCCTGAGCCGGGGGCAGCCGCCGCAGCGCCTGTCGGCGGTCGGCGGGGCCCCCGGCGCCGGGTTAGAAGGCTTTCTTGATTTTCCGCCAGGAGGAGACGAACCGACCAAAAGCCAGGTAGCCAGCCTCCGTCATCAGTCCCGGCAGGTCTAGTCCCAGGTACGAACCTGTCCGGCGGATCAGCGCCGCCCTGGGCCCGTCGTATAGCGGGCATTCGAGGACTACGTGTTCCGCAGTCTCGACGCCGCCACACGAGCAGGCAGGGCTGTTCTTCCTCTTAAAGAAGAAGAGCTTGGCGTTGAAGTCGCCGTGACCTGTTAGCACCTGTGACATCCAATGGTCTGGTTGCATCCATGGGGAGTCAAGGCGCGTCTGGACGTTCGGGAAATAGGCGAATGTTGTTCGGCCATCTGTCGATCGCGCCCAACGCTGTTGCCATCTTTCCACGATGATCCATTCCTGGACAATGCCCCTCAGGCGCTCTGGTCTCGCCTGTCCTTGCATCTCCTCCTCCAGGGCTTGACGCAAGGCCACGTCCGTGTCCGCCTCCAGTGGTAAACCGCGTCTGCAGAAGTAGGAGGCGACGGCCCCATCCAAGACTAGGTCTATGGGTGGAGCCCCCGCCAGCACCTGCAGCGCAGCCGTGGAAACTGTACGGTAGGCCTTGGTAACCCTGAGGAGGGCTGCTCTTTGAGCTTGTAGTAGCAACGTACGCTGTCGTTTGGTGGGGTGATTCCACCATCCGGCAGCGGCATGTCTTGCTACGGCCTCGAAAACTCCGGTGTAAATAGTTTTACACGCAGAGTAGCCGAGGCCCCACGTCGCTCGTGCTGGGGAGCTCAGAGCGCTAAAGGTGGCTGTTGTCCTAACCTTGATGGCAACAGTGTGGGGAATGATGTTGAAACCCGGCCCGATCCCCACACCTAGGTACGTGATCACGGCCGGAAATTCAACGCGTCGGCCGTGTACTGCAAGAACCAGGGGGTGGCGGGCGTCAGTTTTTCCTCTCATCAGCATGGCCGCTGTCTTGCTAGGAGAGAGGGTTAACTTGTTCAGTCGGCACCAAGTATCCGTAAAGTCGATCGCGGCTTGGGCTCGGGCGATTAGAGTGGCGCAACTGTCAGCGTGCACCGTGACCACTAGGTCGTCAACATAGGCTATTGCCCTATGTCCACGAGTCTCGAGGTCACGAAGCAGTCCGTCAAAGAGTATGTTCCAGAGTGTTGGTCCGAGGACCGAGCCCTGGGGACACCCTCTGGTGACGTTCACTGTAGTGCTGGTGAATTGCTGCCTCACCGTCGCAGAGCGCTCGCTGAGGAAGCTGGAGATGAGCCCGAATAGGTTCCTGGGTATTCCCACAGACCGTAGTCGCAAGAGGACGGCGGGCCACCAGGCGCAGTCGAAGGCCGCGGCTATGTCGAAGAAGATGCAGAGAGAGTATTTCCCTCTGCCCTCTCCGACATCCGCCCTCAGCATTCTCAACGCATCCTCAGTGGATCTGCCTCTCATGCATCCGAATTGTCTGTGCGACACAAAGGCCTGTACTCGGGCCCGAATTCCGGAGAAGATCAGAGTCTCCAGCACCTTGCCAGAGACTGGGAGTAGGCTGATTGGTCTATAGCTACCCGCCAAGGACAGGTCCCTGTCCCCAGGCTTGACAAACGTGCACACAAGTGCCTGTTTCCAAGCACTCGGGAAGTGGCTGGTCCTTAGGCAGGAGTTTACCAGATGAAGAAGATCCGCCTTTATGGCCGGGAATGCTTTCTTGATCATGGCGGCGTCTATGAGATCCATCCCAGGGGCGCCGCCATTCCTCTGCTTCCCAACCGCCAGACTTAGATCTAATTCATCCCAGTCCGGAGCGTCCTCCGTATCCGGCAGGGCACGGGCAGTCTCTCTCATAATTACCTGGGCGGGGGAATCCTCCGTCGGGTCGTCCGCCGGAAAGGCCACCCCCAGGTACATCCTTCCTGCCTCCTCCAGGGACAAGGCGTAAACGTCCCCGTCCCTGATGGAGGCCACCGGGGCGACCGGCCTGAGCCTCCCAGTGGCGACCCTGTAAGGGATCCCCCACGGGTTTCTAACACTTTCCTCCTCTATAAAATTTCTCCAGCTTACCTTCTTCGCGGTGGCGATGCTTCGGCTGTAGGCATTATTCAATTGTCGGTACTCTTCCCGCCTTATCGCCTTCAGAAGTAGGTTCCCGCACCGTTGGTACCTACGCCTGGCGCGGTATACAACCCTCTTAGCGAGGGTAAGCTCCTCACTCCACCAGGGAACCTTTTTGAACCTGTTGACCTTCCTGGGGATGGTTTCGTCGGCAGCTCGGAGTAATATACTACCAAGCCGCTCGACTCCCTCCTCGATCTGGTCAACAGGGTCAAAGCTCCTGAGGCCTTCCCAATCCTCGTCACAGGAGTAGGTAGCAACGGCGGTCACAAAGGCGTTTGAGATGGCCTTGCGTGTGGCAAAGCGCGGGTCTCTAGGTCTGACCGCTGGAAGTTCCCGGTCAAAGAGCTGAACATCTATGACGCAGTGGTCGCTAGATGTGACTTCTCTGACACGCCATCCTCCCACGGCCCGGCCTAGTCCGCCGGACACCAGTGTGACATCTATGTGGGATTCTCCCATTGCTCCACGAAATGTGGGCGGGGAGTCCGGGTCGTTGACAATGCGAAGATCATGGCGGGCTATCACATCCAATAGCCTGTCACCCCGGCGATCGGTGCGAACCGATCCCCAGGCGACTGACCAGGAGTTAACATCCGCCAATATGATCACATTGCCTCCCTCGAGTTCATCAAGGATATGATCCAGGTGGCCTAATTGTCGTTCTATATCCTCAGAAGGGGGGAAGTATCCGCTGATGACATAGCAGCTCACGTTCGCGTGCCTGACACAGGCCACTACCATATGGCTGGTGGACAGATGGTGGAGTGCCATCACATCCACCTGGGGGTCAGTTACAACCAGTGCGGCCATAGGCCGCTGGTCGTTTCTAGCCCCCACCATAATCCTGTGGCCGGTGCCTAGGCCTGCCACGCGGCCTCTAACTCAATACGGCTCCTGGAGAGCAAGTACCTGGATGTTCTCCTGGGACACGAGATGCCGTACTTCATCAGCCACGATTCTGCGCCTATTCATGTTGTGTTGCCACACATGAAGACCGTACCGATTCCTACCGGCCATAATCCGTGCGAGCGGCCAGGGCCTCTATCGCCCGGATATATGTCGGGCAGGTATCACAGTTTGCACTGTGATTTGCGGCGGACATTCCTGTGCTGCAATTGCAACACTTCGGCGGCTTTGTTTTCCTATTCGGACACTTGGTGTCGCTGTGATTCTCGGCTGAGCACCAGGCGCACCTCTCCTTCGCCTTACAGTACTTGGCGATGTGTCCGAAGCCTTGGCACCTACGGCACCGTGTGACGTCCAGACAGTCCCTGACCCTACATGGATACCACTTACCTAGGGTAATGGTTCCCGCAGAGACAAGTTCTCTCCGGATTTCTGACGAGGCCTCTGCTACCCAGTTTGTGGTCGGGCCACCCTTTGGGGGGCCTTTCCTGTAAACCGGGGTGATTCCTTTATACTCCGGGTTCGCCGCTAGGATCCTTCTAGAGAGGTCCTCTCCCGACCAGCTGGCAGGGACGTCAAAAAAGACGACCCTGGGTTTTCGTCTGTTGAGCGCCTCGGCCTTCAGGCCCGCTGCCTGAAGAGCCGGTGAGCCCAACAGGGACGTCAGTTCGGCCGGGGTGGACACCTGTAGGAGGAGCCCTCCTCTCCTGGCGGGTTTAGCCGAAGACACCTTGATCCCGAGCTCACTCGGGTCCACCTGCTCCAGAGCTGCCTCCAACCTCCTGCCGTCGTTCTCCTGCCGGAAGGTAACGACAGCCCTATAGCTGGTGGCTGGGCGGGCCACCCCTTCGGCCGTCAGCTCCTTCCTCAGCCGACTGATGATATCCGCCTTCGTCTTCTGGGGGGGCGCTGTCCTGGGTGGGGGCTTCGGGGCGGCGGGTGGGGCTGCTGGAGTCGTCTTCTTTTTCTTCTTCTTCTGTTTCCTGCTAGTCACCATGGTCCACGCTATAGCTGGGTACTCGGCGTCCGTGACCGGGGGTGGGGGGGGGGGAGAGGAAGGGAGGGGGATCTCAACCATTTCCATCCTTTGGCTGGATGCGGAGGGGGGGGGCCGTGGGTGGGGAGGGGCGGGGTGGGGGTGTGGCACCAGGTGCGGGGTTTGGAGGGGGGGCAGCACTTGTAGGCGACTTTTCCGCCGCTCCTCTCTTCTTCTTCTTCGCCTGCCTCTCCGGCTCCTCTTCCGGCAGAGTCCTGTTCTGGGGGTGGGGGTCCACTGGTCCCATGGGAGGGAACCGCTGGGGGAGGCCGGCCAAGCCAGCGGCGATTGTAGTCGCCACCGATTCGGCCAGACCCCCCGCGATCTCCCTCGCCATCCAGACTTTGGCCTCAGCCACCTCCTGCGCCGCAGACATCAGGACCAGGAGGCGGGTGATCCTACTGTTCACCCGCTCGCAATCCTTAATGCTGGCCTTACTGCGCCGGAGGATGGTCGAGATCTCCGCCTGGACGGCGTGGGCCTCGTCCATCGGGTCCTTCTGGCACTCCTCTGGTACATTTCCTCTGTGTTCCACTGACCTTCCAAATGGCCCGGCAGCCGACGTGGGGTCCACTGACATCTGAACCCTGGCTGGCTCTGACTGGGGTGGTGGGGGGGAGTGGGGGGGCCTATCTACACTCCCTCCACTCCGTCAACTTTCACTTGACAGACCCAAGCCAAGCTCAACTTAAAAATTCGAAAATTTACCTTCCTGTGGATTCCGATCCGCTGGTCCGAAAGTGATGAAATTTTCAGGGATTGTCCCTGTGAACACCTGACCGGATTCCACAGCGACAGAATTTCACCTTTCGAACTTTTTCCCGGCACTACACCAACCGACTACGGAGCGCTTAGAGAGAGGTCTGTACTAAGTCACTGCCCAGACTAGACTCTCTTAGAAATCTAGCTGAGGCACTTAGGTCAGATGTTTCAATCGGGAAGTTAAAAAACACTTTGAGCACGTCGTCCTTCGGATGGGACTTTAAGCGATGATCCAGGGCTTTTTCGAATGTGAGGTACTCGATAATGAGACGTATTTTATGTAAATAAACCTGGTTAGGTGAAATTTCACTTAGGTTGAAAATAGCCTTGAGCACGTCGTCCGTCGGATGGGACTTTTCGGATATATCTGATTCTGTCGTATCAGTTTTAACAGTTATTAAGCCTATAAACCGTTGAATAGCGTGAATTTTTTGAAAAACATTTTTATTTTGATTTTTGTGTAGGATTCAGATAATCCGGTCGTTCTCTATCAGTTTTAACAAATATTAAATCTATAAACCGTTAAAAAGCGAGAAATTTCAAGAATGGAGTCTACCGAGCTCAGGATCGCCACTTAGAAATCTAGTTGAGGCACTTAGGTCAGATGTTTCAATCGGGAAGTTAAAAAACACTTTGAGCACGTCGTCCTTCGGATGGGACTTTAAGCGATGATCCAGGGCTTTTTCGAATGTGAGGTACTCGATAATGAGACGTATGTTATGTAAATAAACCTGGGTAGGTGAAATATCACTTAGGTTGAAAATAGCCTTGAGCACGTCGTCCTTCGGATGGGACTTACCGGATAAATCTGAATCTCTCGTATCAGTTTTAACAATTATTAAGCCTATAAACCGTTAAGTAGCGCAAATTTTTTGAAAAACATTTTTATTTTGATTTTTGTGTAGGATTCAGATAATTCGGTCGTTCTCTATCAGTTTTAACAAATATTAAATCTATAAACCGTTAAAAAGCGAGAAATTTGAAGAATGGAGTCTACCGAGCTCAGGATCGCCACTTAGAAATCTAGCTGAGGCACTTAGGTCAGATGTTTCAATCGGGAAGTTAAAAAACACTTTGAGCACGTCGTCCTTCGGATGGGACTTTAAGCGATGATCCAGGGCTTTTTCGAATGTGAGGTACTCGATAATGAGACGTATGTTATGTAAATAAACCTGGTTAGGTGAAATTTCACTTAGGTTGAAAATAGCCTTGAGCACGTCGTCCGTCGGATGGGACTTTTCGGATATATCTGATTCTGTCGTATCAGTTTTAACAGTTATTAAGCCTATAAACCGTTAAATAGCGTGAATTTTTTGAAAAACATTTTTATTTTGATTTTTGTGTAGGATTCAGATAATCCGGTCGTTCTCTATCAGTTTTAATAAATATTAAATCTATAGCAGTTATACCCGGCGTTGCCCGGGGAACTTTGATTTTTCTCCCAATATCTTCTATAACGCTATTCAGTTCCTCGACAGTACATTCATGATGTTATAATTTTCAATTATTCATACGGAATAAGGCTTATAGTCCTTCAGCTGTTGTAACGCTAGTAAGTTTTTAGGACCCCTGGGCACCACAGCTAGTATGCGCCTTTCAACGGCGGAAGCCTCACCTAGTGAATACTTAGCATCGCTGGACGTCCTAGTCAGTGCGTACTTAAGAACGTTTGTGACCACAGCTAGTATGTGGCTTGCAACGCTGAGCACCACAGCTAGTACGTAGTAGGGAATGCTGGGCATCATAGCTAGTATGTGCCTTGCGACGGCGGACCCAACAGCTAGTACGTAGTTAGGAACGCTGGTCACCACAGCTAGTATGTGGCTCGCAACAGCGGACCCCACAGCTAGTACGAAGTTAGGAACGCTGGGCATCACAGCTATTAAGTGCCTTGCAACAGCGGACCCCACAGCTAGTATGTAGTTAAATACGCTGGGCATTACAGTTAGTAAGTGCTTTGCAACAGCGAACTTCAAAGCTAGTACATAGTTAGGAACGCTGGGCACTACAGCTAGTAAATGCCTTGCAACAACGGACCCCACAGCTAGTACGAAGTTAGGAACGCTGGGCACTACAGCTAGTAAATGCCTTGCAACAACGGACCCCACAGCTAGTACGATATTAGGAACCCTGGGCATCACAGCTAGTATGCTTTTGCAACGACGGACCCCACAGCTAGTACGTAATTAGGAACGCTGGGCCCTACAGGTAGTAGGTGCCTTGCAACTGCGAACCCCACAGATAGTATGTAGTTAGAACCACAGGGCATCACAGCTAGTATGAGTTTTGCAACGGCGGACCCCACAGCTAGTACCTACGAGTGAAATACGCTGGGCCACACTGCTAGCGCCTTGCAACAGCAGACCCCACAGCTAGTACGTAATTAGAAACGCTGGGCATTACAGCTAGTAAATGTCTTATAGGTGCCTTGCAACAGCGAACCCCACAGCCAGTACATAGTTAGGAACGCTGGGGCTGAGCACTACAGCTAGTAAGTACCTTGCAACAGCGGACCCCACAGCTAGTACGATATTAGGAACGCTGGATATCACAGCTAGTAAATGTCTTGCAACAGTGAACCCCACAGCGAATACATAGTTACTACTACTACATGTGAAATTCATGACAATCCGATTCATGACAATACGACCAACCGTTAATGAGCTAACTCTATATGTATATTTAGCCCCCCCCACAACCCTCCTTCCTGTTCAAAAATTTTGGGCCGTCACACACCTAATATTTCTATTTGACCTTTAGGAATACTACATGTGAAATTTCATGACAATTCGACCATTAGTTAATGAGTTAGCACTATTTATATACGTAGGCCCCCCTTACAACCCCCCCTCCCGATCAAAACTTTGGAACGCCACACACCTTATTTTTCTTTTTGGCCTTCAGGAATACTCCATGTGAAATTTCGTGACAATCCGACCAACCGTTAAAGAGTTAGCTCTATATTTATACTTAGGCCCCCCACAACCCCCCCTCCCGTTCAAAACTTTGGGACGCCACACACCTTTTTTTCCTATTTGGCTTTTAAAAATACTACATGTGAAATTTCATGACGATTCGCCCATTAGTTAATGAGTTAGCTCTATATTTATACTTAGGCCCCCCAACTACCCCCCCGCCTTCCGTAAAAAATTTTGAGCCGTCACACCGCCTATTTTTCTATTTGGTCTTCAGGAATACTCCATGTGAAATTTCGTGACAATCCGACCAACCGTTAAAGAGTTAGCTCTATATTTATACTTAGGCCCCCCCACAACCCCCCCTCCCGTTCAAAACTTTGGGACGCCACACACCTTTTTTTCCTATTTGGCTTTTAAAAATACTACATGTGAAATTTCATGACGATTCGCCCATTAGTTAATGAGTTAGCTCTATAATTATACTTAGGCCCCCCCACTACCCCCCCTCCCGTAAAAAATTTTGAGCCGTCACACCGCCTATTTTTTTATTTGGTCTTCAGGAATACTACATGTGAAACTTCGTGACAATGCGACCAACTGTTAAAGAGTTAGCTCTATATTTATACTTAGGCCCCCCCACAACCCCCCCTCCCGTTCAAAACTTTGTGACGCCACACACCTTATTTTTCTATTTGGCCTTCAGGAATACTCCATGTGAAATTTCGTGACAATCCGAGCAACCGTTAAAGAATTAGCTCTATATTTATACTTAGGCCCCCCCACAACCCCCCCTCCCGTTCAAAACTTTGGGACGCCACACACCTTTTTTTCCTATTTGGCTTTTAAAAATACTACGTGAAATTTCATGACGATTCGCCCATTAGTTAATGAGTTAGCTCTATATTTATACTTAGGCCCCCCCACAACCCCCCCTCCCGTTCAAAACTTTGGGACGCCACACACCTTTTTTTCTTGTTTGGCTTTTAAAAAGACTACCTGTAAAATTTCATGACAATTCGCCCATTAGTTAATGAGTTAGCACTATTTATATACTTAGGCCCTCCTTACAACCCCCCCTCCCGATCAAAATTTTGGGACGCCACATAGCCTATTATTCAATCGGGCTCAAAAGAATGCTACATGGGCAGTTTCATAAAAATCCGTCCAGCGGTTTGGGCGTGATGCTGGAACAAACATACATACAAACAAACAACCAAACCCCGTTTCAGCTTTATTAATATAGACTAGCAGTTATACCCGGCGTTGCCCGGGGAACTTTGATTTTTCTCCCAATATCTTCTATAACGCTATTCAGTTCCTCGACAGTACATTCATGATGTTATAATTTTCAATTATTCATACGGAATAAGGCTTATAGTCCTTCAGCTGTTGTAACGCTAGTAAGTTTTTAGGACCCCTGGGCACCACAGCTAGTATGCGCCTTTCAACGGCGGAAGCCACACCTAGTGAATACTTAGCATCGCTGGACGTCCTAGTCAGTGCGTACTTCAGAACGTTTGTGACCACAGCTAGTATGTGGCTTGCAACGCTGAGCACCACAGCTAGTACGTAGTTGGGAATGCTGGGCATCATAGCTAGTATGTGCCTTGCGACGGCGGACCCAACAGCTAGTACGTAGTTAGGAACGCTGGGCATCACAGCTATTAAGTACCTTGCAACAGTGGCCCCACAGCTAGTATGTAGTTAAATACGCTGGGCATTACAGTTAGTAAGTGCTTTGCAACAGCGAACTTCACAGCTAGTACATAGTTGGCATTACAGTTAGTAAGTGCTTTGCAACAGCGAACTTCACAGCTAGTACATAGTTAGGAACGCTGGGCACTACAGCTAGTAAATGCCTTGCAACAACGGACCCCACAGCTAGTACGTAGTTAGGAACGCTGGTCACCACAGCTAGTATGTGCCTCGCAACAGCGGACCCCACAGCTAGTACGAAGTTAGGAACGCTGGGCACTACAGCTTGTAAATGCCTTGCAACAACGGACCCCACAGGTAGTACGATATTAGGAACCCTGGGCATCACAGCTAGTATGCTTTTGCAACGACGGACCCCACAGCTAGTACGTTTTTAGGAACGCTGGGCCCTACAGGTAGTAGGTGCCTTGCAACTGCGAACCCACAGATAGTATGTAGTTAGAACCACAGGGCATCACAGCTAGTATGAGTTTTGCAACGGCGGACCCCACGGCTAGTACCTACGTAGTGAAATACGCTGGGCCACACTGCTAGCGCCTTGCAACAGCAGACCCCATAGCTAGTACGTAATTAGAAACGCTGGGCATCACAGCTAGTAAATTTCTTGTAGGTGCCTTGCAACAGCGAACCCCACAGCCAGTACATAGTTAGGAACGCTGGGGCTGAGCACTACAGCTAGTAAGTGCCTTGCAACGACGGACCCCACAGCTAGTACGATATTAGGAACGCTGGACATCACAGCTAGTAAATGTCTTGCAACAGTGAACCCCACAGCGAATAAATAGTTACTACTACTACATGTGAAATTCATGACAATCCGATTCATGACAATACGATCAACCGTTAAAGAGTTAGCTCTATATTTATACTTAGGCCCCCCCACAACCCCCCCTCCCGTTCAAAACTTTGGGACGCCACACACCTTTTTTTCCTATTTGGCTTTTAAAAATACTACATGTGAAATTTCATGACGATTCGCCCATTAGTTAATGAGTTAGCTCTATATTTATACTTAGGCCCCCCCACTACCCCCCCCTTCCGTAAAAAATTTTGAGCCGTCACACCGCCTATTTTTGTATTTGGTTTTCAGGAATACTCTAATATAGACTAGCAGTAATACCCGGCGTTGCCCGGGGAACTTTGAATTTTCTCTCAATATCTCCTGTAAGTCTATTCAATCCTTCGACACCACATTCATGATGTTATAATTTTCGATTATTCATACGGAATAAGGCTTATAGTCCTTCAACTATAGTAACGCTAGTAAGTTTTTAAGACCCCTAGGCACCACAGCTAGTATGCGCCTTTCAACGGCGGAAACCCCAGCTAGTGAATACTTGGCATCGCTGGGCACCACAGCTAGTAAGAAGTTAGGAACGCTGACGGCGGACCCCACATCTAGTACGTAGTTAGGAACGCTGGGCACCACAGCTAGTATGTGCCTTGCGACGGCGAACACCACATTTAGTACGTAGTTAGGAACGCTGGGCACCACGGCTAGTATGTTCCTTGCAACAGCGGACCCCACAGCGAATACATAGTTACTACTACATGTGAAATTCATGACAATCCGATTACCCTTTAATCAATCAGCATTTTTTTATGCTTTGCTCCCCCCCCCCCCCCCCTGTTAAATTTTTGAAGATGTCACATAGTGTATTTTTCTATTTGGCCATCAAGAATACTACATAAAAAATTCCATGACAATCCGATCATCCGTAAATGATCTATCACTATCTTCAAATTTACGCCTACCCCACAACCCCCCTCCCGTTCAAAACTTTGGGACGCCACACACCTTTTTTTCCTTTTTGGCTTTTAAAAATACTACATGTGAAATTTCATGACAATTCGACCATTAGTTAATGAGTTAGCACTATTTATATACTTAGGCCCCCCTTACTACCCCCCCTCCCGATCAAAATTTTGGGACGCGACATAGCCTATTATTCAATCGGGCTCAAAAGAATGCTACATGTGAAGTTTCATAAAAATCCGTCCAGCCGTATGGGCGTGATGCTGGAACAAACATACAAACACACAAACCCACAAACCCCGTTTCAGCTTTATTAATATAGACTAAAACGTTCCGCTCAACATAGGGTACGTGACATCACCCAACACTCCTGCCAACTTCCTACTACCATCTCCAAAGCCCACTTATATTCCACATTTCTTCCTTGATAATGTTAGTAGAAACCAAACGGTAACTTATTTTATCATACATATGGAGTCTATCGAGCTCAGGATCGCCACTTAGAAATCTAGCCAAGGCACTTAGGTCAGATATTTTATTCGGGAAGATAAAAATAAATTTGAGCACGTCGTCCTTCGGATTAGACTTTAGGCTATGATCGAGGGCCTTTTTGTATGTCAGGTGCTCGATAATGAGTCCTATGTTATGTAACTAAACCTAGGTAGCTAAAATTTCACTTAGGTTCAAAAAACCTTGAGCACGTCGTCCTTCGGATAGGACTTTCCCGATATATCTAAATCTGTCTATCAGTTTTAACAAATATTAAATCTATAAACCGTTAAAAAGCAGGAAGTTTGAAGAATGGTATTCTAGTAACACCCTATTTTTCTATTTGGCCTTTATGAATACTACATGTGAAATTTCGTGACAATACGATCAACCGTTAATGAGCTAGCTCTATATTTATACTTAGCCCCCCCCCCCCCCCCTCAACCCCCCCTCCCGTTCAAAACTTTGGGACACCACACATCTTATTTTTCTATTTGGCCTTCAGGAATACTACATGGGAAATTTCGTGACAATACGATCAACCGTTAATGAGCTAGCTCTATATTTATATTTAGCCCCCCCCCCCCCAAACCCCCCACCCGTTCAAAACTTTGGGACGCCACACACCTTATTTTTCTATTTGGCCTTCAGGAATACTACATGGGAAATTTCGTGACAATACGATCAACCGTTAATGAGCTAGCTCTATATTTATACTTAGCCCCCCCCCCTCAACCCCCCCTCCCATTTAAAATTTTGGGACGCCACACACAATATTTTTCAATTTGGCCTTTAAGAATACTACATGTGAAATTTCATGACAATCTGATCATCCGTTAAAGATCTATCACTATATTTATATTTAGGCCTACGCCCACAACCCCCCCTTCCATTTAAAATTTTGGGACGCCACACACAATATTTTTCATATTGGCCTTTAAGAATACTACATGTGAAATTTCGTGACAATCCGACCAACCGTTAATGAGGTAGGACTATTTATATACTTAGGCCCCCCTTACAACCCTCCCTACCGTTCAAAATTTTGGCACGCCACATAGCCTATTATTCAATCGGGCTCAAAAGAATGCTACATGTGAAGTTTCATGAAGATCCGTCCAGCCGTTTGGGCGTGATGCTAGAACAAACATACAAACAAACCCCGTTTCAGCTTTATTAATATAGATTATGAAGGTCGGTTGGAAGAGAACGGGGAGTTAACTGATTGCTCAATTCAAAATCTCAATAGCTGCCGATGTAATGAATGTATCAACATCAAATTTCATATTTAAAATTAACATCCACAGCGGACATTACCAGTCAAATTTCAGCGATATCGGTTGAGGGGAGGGGGGAGTTCCGGGGTGGGGGCCCTTTTCAAAAATCCCGATAACTGCCGATGTAATGAATGTATCAACATCAAATTTCGTATTTAAAATTAACATCCACAGCGGACATGACCAGTCAAATTTCAGCGATATCGGTTGAGGGGAGGGGGGAGTTCCGGGGTGGGGGCCCTTTTTAAAAATCCTGATAACTGCTGATGTAATGAATGTATCAACATCAAACTTCATATTTAAAAATAACATCCACAGCGGACATGACCAGTCAAATTTCAGCGATATCGGTTGAGGGGAGGGGGGAGTTCCGGGGTGGGGGCCCTTTTCAAAAATCCCGATAACTGCCGATGTAATGAATGTATCAACATCAAATTTCGCATTTAAAATTAACATCCACTGCGAACATGACCAGTCAAATTTCAGCTATATCGGTTGAGGGGAGGGGGGAGTTCCGGGTGGGGGACCTTTTTAAAAATCCCGATAACTGCCGATGTAATGAATGTATCAACATCAAATTTCGTATTTAAAATTAACATCCACTGCGGACATGACCAGTCAAATTTCAGCGATATCGGTTGAGGGGAGGGGGGAGTTCCGGGGTGGGGGCCCTTTTCAAAAATCCCGATAACTGCCGATGTAATGAATGTATCAACATCAAATTTCGCATTTAAAATTAACATCCACTGCGAACATGACCAGTCAAATTTCAGCTATATCGGTTGAGGGGAGGGGGGAGTTCCGGGTGGGGGACCTTTTTAAAAATCCCGATAACTGCCGATGTAATGAATGTATCAACATCAAATTTCGTATTTAAAATTAACATCCACTGCGGACATGACCAGTCAAATTTCAGCGATATCGGTTGAGGGGAGGGGGAAGTTCCGGGGTGGGGGCCCTTTTTAAAAATCCCGATAGCTGCCGATGTAATGAATGTATCAACATCAAATTTCGTTTTTAAAATTAACATCCACTGCGGACATGACCAGTCAAATTTCAGCGATATCGGTTGAGGGGAGGGGGGAGTTCCGGGGTGGGGGCCCTTTTTAAAAATCCCGATAGCTGCCGATGTAATGAATGTATAAACATAATAATAATAATAATTATTTTTATTGTTCACAGGGATGACCCCTATATACGATACAATTGAGTCAGTGACCATTACTTTTACAATATTGACTTTAACATTTCCAAAATTATATATTGGTCAGCTGGACAAAAATGACATACATAATTACAGGAACCTTTAACAAGCTAAATAAAGTATAAATAAAATAAGTACTATACTATGGAAGTTAATAAGAAGTTATAATAAGAAGTTATAATCTAAATAATAAAAATGACTGGCTAATTTTGCTAAGCGCAAAACTCGAGAACGGCTGGACCAATTCTGCTAATTTTTTTTTTCAAATATTCGTTGAAGTCCGAGGAAGGTTCTTATGATGAGTTCTTAGCTGTTAATTCTAGGGATGGTGATCTGAGAGAGATTAATCGAATAATCGATGTTTGGGGTCGTAATGATCGATGTGAACAATGAATCGATCAAGTAAATCGATCTGAGACCCTAAAATCATTTACTTACCGTTTCGTTTTATTCTGTTTTTAGTGCATGTTATTTTCTTGGTTGTTTTTAAATCTTCGCTTCTGGCAAGTTCCTCGATTTATCTTTGGTTGTCATCTTTTTCATTTACTTACTGTTTCGTTTTACTTAGTTTTTAGTGCGTGTTATCAATTTTTTTTCCGTGTTATTTTCTTGGTTGTTGTTAAATCATCGCTTCTGGCAAGTTCCTCGATTTATCTTTGTTTGTTTGGTTGTCATCTTTTTCATTTACTTACTGTTTCGTTTTATTCAGTTTTTAGTTCGTGTTATCAGTTTTTAGTGCGTGTTATTTTCTTGGTTGTTTTTAAATCTTCGCTTCTGGCAAGTTCCTCGAATTATCTTTGTTTTTTTGGTTGTCATTTTTTTCATTTACTTACTGTTTCGTTTTACTCAGTTTTTAGTGCGTGTTATCAGTTTTTTTTCCGTGTTATTTTCTTGGTTGTTGTTAAATCCTCGCTTCTGGCAATGTTCTGGCAAGTTCCTCGATTTATTTTTGTTTGTTTGGTTGTCATCTTTTTCATTTACTTACTGTTTCGTTTTATTCAGTTTTTAGTGCGTGTTATCAGTTTTTAGTGCATGTTATTTTCTTGGTTGTTTTTAAATCTTCGCTTCTGGCAAGTTCCTCGATTTATCTTTGTTTGTTTGGTTGTCATCTTTTTCATTTACTTACTGTTTCGTTTTATTCAGTTTTTAGTGCGTGTTATCAGTTTTTAGTGCGTTTTATTTTCTTGGCTGTTTTTAAATCTTCGCTTCTGGCAATGTTCTGGCAAGTTCCTCGATTTATCTTTGGTTGTTTGGTTGTCATCTTTGTCATTTACTTACTGTTTAGTTGTATTCAGTTTTTACATATCTATCTATCTATCTATCGTGGCGCTACAACCCGGTGACGGGTCCTGGCCTCCTCCACCAACAGCCGCCAATTGTCCCGATCCTGTGCGGCTGCCATCCAGTTCCTGGTGCGGAACATGTTTCGGGCATCTTCTGCCACACCATCTGCCCATCTCAGCTTAGGTCTTCCTTGCCGTCTTACTCCATGAATGGGCTCCATTAGCAGCTTCTTCGGCATTTCCTCAGCTTCCATCCTGGCGATATGTCCCGCCCATCTTAACCGCCCAATCTTCATGACTTGCAGAACATCTGGTTCTCTATAGAGTTCGTAGAGCTCCTGGTTGGTGCGTCTGCGCCATGCATGGCCTACTTGCACTCCTCCAAATATTCTGCGCAGAATCTTCCTTTCGAACACCAATAGGCTCTGTTCGCTCATTTTCGAAGTTGTCCAGGTTTCTGAGCCATACAGAAGAACTGGGCGGATAAGGGTCTTATATAGAACGACTTTAGTCTGCCTGGATATGTGGTTGCTTCTGAAGTGCTTGCTGAGACCATAGTAACACTTGTTTGCCGCAAAGATTCTTTTCCTTATCTCAGTTTCGTTAACATTGTCTTGTGTAACTATGGAGCCCAAGTACGTAAATTCTGCGACCTTCTCAAATTTGTGGGGACCTATTTCAAGGGTCTCACCTTGGGTAGGCACTTCTCCAGTGACCATGTATTTGGTTTTAGTTGCGTTCACCTCAAGACCCATTCTTCCTGCAGGGCCCATTAAAGCCCTAAATGCGTCACTGACTGCCCTTTCAGAGCGGCCCACTATGTCAATGTCGTCAGCATAGGCGAGAATCTGTACAAGCCTGTTAAAGATGGTTCCGCCCACTTGTATCCCTGATTCCCTGATGCACTTCTCGAGAGCTATGTTGAAAAGGAGGCAGGCTAGAGCATCTCCTTGCCTCAGACTTTTCCCTGATTTAAACTCCTCTGATCTCTCTCCATTGACCTGTACCATACATCTTACCTCCCTCATCGTAAGCCTGACCAGTCTAAGAAGTTTCTCAGGTATATCAAGGTCCCTCATTGCCCTATAAAGTTCTTCACGATTAACGCTGTCGTAGGCAGCCTTGAAGTCAACGAATAGGTGGTGGGATCTCTGGTTGAACTCTCTACCTCTTTCGAGAATCGTTCGGAGGGAGAATATCTGGTCTGTTGTAGATTTAGCTTTCCTAAAACCGCACTGGTAAAGACCAATTATGTTCTCCGTGTGAGGCTGAAGTCGTTGGAAAAGGATGTTCGAGAGGACCTTGTACGCGCAGTTTAGGAGAGATATCCCTCTGTAATTGCAGCAGAGGAGTTTGTCTCCTTTTTTGTGTATGGGACAAATCACTGAGGTGCTCCAAGAGTCTGGCAGCTCTTCTTCGGTCCAAATGGAGAGTACGAGGTCCTGGAGTACTTTAATGAGCTCACTTCCACCGTATTTAAAAAGCTCAGCAGGGAGTCCATCTGGACCAGGTGCCCTGTGGTTTTTTAGCTTTTCTATGGCGTCAATGATCTCGTCCTCATCAGGAGGCTCCAGATCGGATTCCGGCCTTGGTGAATTTGCCACTTCCTCTGAGTTCTCAACTGTTCCTTCGTTGTTGAGGAGATTTGAAAAATATTCTCTCCATTCAGCGAGAATGTCTACATTGTTAGTGAGGAGCTCTCCATCGCTATTTACACAGTAGGTTTGCTTTTGCATAAAAGGTCTTCTACTTTGGTTCACATTCCGAAAGAAGTCTCTAAATTGCTTTTCACCCCGGAGGAGCTCCGCTTTAGCCAGTTCTTCTCTTTCCCATGCACGTTTCTTATTACGGTGAAGAAGCTTTTCTTCCCTTCGTCTTTGGCGGTAGTTTTCAACTATCTGCCGAGTTCCTCTTTGGACCATTGTTCTGTAGGCTTTGTTCTTTGCATCTGTGACTACTTTGCATTCCACGTCAAACCAGGGGGACCTCGGTTCTTTCCGCATGGGTCCCAATATGCTCTCAGCGGCCTCTTCCATTGCTTTGGAGCAGGCTTTCCACTGTGAGTTCGCGTCGCCGTCGTTGTTAATTACTAACAGGTTTCGGTCCAACGCCTCTGCATATTGGACTCGAACTTCTGGGTCCTTCAATTTATTAGTATCGAAGCTTTTGCGTTTAGGGGCAGGTCCTCCAGATCGCTTGTTACTAATCCGAGCGTATATATGGGCAATACTCAAGAAGTGGTCTGAATCTATATTGGCTCCCCTGAACGTTCTAACGTCAAGAAGGCTAGATTTGTGCCTTCTTCCAACCAAGATATGGTCTATTTGATTGACAGATGTCCTGTCAGGTGTGGTCCAGGTACCTTTATGGATCGATTTGTGGGGGAAAAGTGTGCTCCCTATAACAAGATCTCGTGAGGCAGCGAAGTTTATTAGCCTTTGGCCGTTTTCATTGCTATGTTCATGGAGGCTATGCCTTCCAATTGTTGGGGCATAGATTTCTTTTTTCCCTATTTTAGCGTTTAGATCTCCTGCAATAATCTTCATATCATGCCTGGGGCATGAGTCTATTGTTCTTTCCAGGAGGTCGTAAAATCTGTCCTTCTCATCATCATCTGATGTCTCGGTTGGAGCATGGACGCTAATAATGCTATAATTGTAGTAGTTTCCCCGCAGCCGAATGTAACACATCCTTGGGTTTATAGCTCTAAACCCAATTACGTTCTGCCGGTATTTTCCTCTCACAATGAAGCCAGTGCCGAATTCGCGGACCCGTTCGCTGCAGCTGTAATATATGGTGTGATTTTTCTTTTGTAAAATGTCTTGTCCAGTCCAGCGGATTTCCTGGATGGCAGATATGTCTATTTTGTAACGGTCAGTTTGGTCTAGGAGCAATTTAAGTGCTCCGGGTCTATTAAGGGACAGAGTGTTCCAGTATCCAAGATTAAAATTCCATTTGGGGTTGCCGGGTCTTTTCCTTGAGTGTCTGATCCAATCCGAGGCTTTTTTGTGTGGTTTCTGGATAGTTTATTTTCGGGTAGTGGGGCTATCAACCCTCTCTACGTACCCTAGTATGCTGATGGGGCTGCCATCTTTGTGCCTGCATACCTGCACCCCCTCCGGGGCGGCTGCCTAGGGAAGGTGGCCCTAGGGTGTGTGCTTGTAGTTGTCCTTAGTCTGTAGATGTGGGGGTGTATGTAGTGTGCTGTATATAGTGTGTTGTGTGAGCGTTAGTGTAAGTGTTCCCCCAACCTGGAGGACCAGTGGCTGACTGCAGCCTTAAGGCTGGGCGATGGGGTCGCCACTTCCCTACGCCGCTTTTACATATTTTACATATCTACATCTATATAATAAAAATGATTGGCTAAATTTTGCACGGGAGCGGGGGTTGTGGGGGTAGGCCTTAGTATAAAGATACTGGTAACTCATTAACTAATACTCGGATTGTCATGGAATTTCACATGTAGTATTCTAAAAAGCCAAATTTAAAAATAGGATGTGTGAAGTCTCAAAATTTGAAAGGGAGGGGGGGGGGGGGGCTAGGCCTAATATAAAGATAGTGATAGGTCTTTAACGGATGATCGGATTGTCATGGAATTTCACATGTAGTATTCTTAAAGGCCAAAAACAAAAAAAGGATATGTGACGTCTCAAAATTGTCAACTGTCAGGGGGGTATGGGGAGGGCAAGCATATACCTAAATAGTAGTTTCAAAAGCAATATTTAAAAATTGGCTGTGACCCGTTTGGACGGGAGGGGCGGGGTGCATTAATGCAGAATGAATCTCACATGGAGCTTTCTTCAAGATGGGAAATAGCCCTAATTTTAATAGGGTGGGTTTCCTAAGCATGCATTACCTTGAAGGTGCACCGTTCCGCGGTAAATAATAGCTCTCATCAGCGTTCTTAAGCCCAAAATACCTAGGGCATCCACTGTTGCAAGGCACATACTAGCTGCGGTGCCCTGCGTTCCTAACTATGTACCTACTATCTGTGTTGCCCAGCGGTCCTAAGAACTTAATAGCTGGTTGCACGGAGTTGCAAGGCGCATACTATCTAAGGTGCCCGGTGTTCTTAACTAGGAACTTGCTGTGGTTCCAAGTAAAAAAAAGAAAAAAAAAAAAAATCCAGTCCAATAGCTTTTGACAGAACGACGTCTGTCGGGTCAGCTATTAAGTTAATAGTATTATGCTAGGGAAGTTAAATACATTATTCATTAACAATGAATGATCTTAGTTTCAGAGCGCTGATTAGATAATGAAAAATGTTTGAGATATCATTCTTATTATGGGCCAGAAGTAATGTGTGAAAGCTGGATCGGTCTATACTGACACTCTGAGGCAGGAAGTGGCTTCTAATGGGGGAGTAGATCGGACAGGATATTAATAGGTGGTATAAGTCTTCCAATTCGTTTTTGTTCCAGATCGTACAAAATTCTTGGGGATTAAGGGTGCATACGTTATTTTTGTAACTGATTTTTATATAGTACTTGCCAGGTAGACGGAGTTGTGCCAGTGTTTTGAGATGTGAGAAAGGAGCGTTAAGGTTTAGGTATGGTTGGAGTTGATCTGGGTTGTAAATATTGGGATAAAAGGTGTTGAAACGGCAATCTAAAAGGTAATTTTTATCTTTATTCTTCAGATGGTTCACAAATGCATCCGAAACCCTGGGCAGGGAGTTTTTTTATCTTTACCGGATCCAATATATTTAATAATTCTCCCTCCCCAATTTCATTCAAAATGCTTTTTACTTGGGACACCCAATTGAATCTCGTGGCATTTGGCTTCTGTAAACTTAATTCCCTTATTTTTATGTAACACATTTTGGGGTACCTACTGTTGTTCATCTCCAGCAACCTAACTATCCATCTCAGCGAGTAGTTCAACAGTTTCCAGGCTATGTGCGTTAAGTTAAACTCAAGTCTACATTCTGAAACAAGAGAGCCAATATTTGTTGTTAGAGATTCAGTTTTGGAATTAATAACATTTTCACGTTTGCAATTGTTATAATGTTTTTACAATTATTTAAATTTATATTATAAAGATAACATTAAATTAAAATTTCTTAGATAACAAAAAAAAAAACATGTTGTTTAAATTAAATTAAGGTGGAGAAGGGCTTAGAGGATGAGCGGCTGCGGAGATGCATACAAATGAAGCTCACTCCAACATGGGTCACTCTATAAACTTCATTCCGTTCGAAAATATTAAAATAACTAATTCCATTTTGGGCTCTCAAGAGATTTTCCTGTAATGTAGTAATTTTTATACAGTTATATACCTTCAAACTTATGAGGGCGCCGCACAGTGTGAAATTTATGAGTTTTGATTTTCAAAATTCGAGCCCCCGCTCAATTTTTGATCAATTTGGATGAAACTAGGTGCAAAATATTTGTGAAAGCTGGCTTTTTATCAGGTAACTGCGGGTTTCACAATCAAGGTATTATATGCCAATTGACAGCTGCCAAAACCCCGCGAAAATTTCAAAACATTTAAATTTTTTTTGTCTAAGTTTTTGTTAACGGATTTTTACAACTTAAATGAATGTTTCTTGGGTCGCTGATTACGAATTCAATATTTATTTTAGCCAAAAGTGGTCCTAATGTTGGCATTTTGGCCTTAAGTAGTCCAAATTCAATATATTGGCTATTTTTGCCACTGGCATATAATATCTTGATTGTGAAACCCGCAGTTACCTGATAAAAAGCCAGCTTTCACAAATATTTCAATATCAAAAATTGAGCGGGGGCTCGAATTTTGAAAATCAAAACTCATAAATTTCACACTGTGCGCCGGTAGCTCAGTTATGCGTGATTGCTTACTGATCGACATCGCAAGTTCGAAACCCAGCAGAGGCCCTTTAGATTTTTTATCTGAGAGGTGAAGATTCCTTGAGCACGCTGTCCTTTGGATGGGATGTTAAGCTATGGTCCCAAACATTTACGAAGTCAGGTACTCGTTAAAGGCCCCTTACCCCAGGTGAATAAAAAAACCTAGATAGGCAAAATGTTGGACTCCCAGTGTAGAGTCGGGCTCATGTCTACGTGAGCGACAAATGAGTGCTCTGGTAGTAGGCGATGTAACCTGATAGTTAAAGCCCGGGCATGAAGTCACAATAAGTAACTCTTCAAATTTATTTCGTCATCTACGTAAATCATATTAGCGTTTAACATTTTGGGAGACATGTTCCGTCCTCAGTATCTAAATGTTTTTTTAATATACCCTAATCCCTCTTTCCTTTGGTCGATTCGGCTGAAAATCAAAAGATTTCGTTTTTAAAGTGTTCTGAATACACTTCATGCCGATACATTTATTCTATCGAGAGTTATCG
The DNA here is from genome assembly GCA_963662175.1 of Aradus depressus. Classification (NCBI taxonomy): domain Eukaryota; kingdom Metazoa; phylum Arthropoda; class Insecta; order Hemiptera; family Aradidae; genus Aradus; species Aradus depressus. The sequence goes on from OY759222.1 coordinate 1,322,645, forward strand.
TGTTTACAAACAGACATTTTTTTTTTCCAGTTTCGGAATCAGGAAAACAAGAAATTCCGTTGAAAATTCCTCTTCGAATTTCTGATCGATTTGATAACTTCCCCTATACTTTGTTTAGCTGAGAAAGTAATATAAAGTAACAAATGAACAGACGCAGTTCGTCAACAGGCTTTAAAAAGTGTTTACAAATGATCAGAAAGTCACGAAATCATCAAAGATGCATATTTTATAATAAACATTTACTATGGTAATGACTTTCTGTGTAAACGTGTTGACGTATTGTGTTTGTCCATTTGTTGAATTATATTTTAATTATAACAATATATCTCGGTGTTTGGGCAGAAGGGCTAAAGTCAGATCAAGTCTTGTGATCCAAAGGACTGTAATATTTCAAGTAACATAAATGGGCTTTTCCTGATTTGCAGGAATTTTTCAAACCTTCAGAAATTCCTCTCCTAAAATTCAGATTTGCTGACTTAAGCCCTTTTGCTCAAACACCCGAGATATATGAATACAGATTTTTGGTTTGTATAAAAAACATTTAGATACTGAGGTTGGGAGTTGTCTCCCAAAACGTACGACTTTTTAAATTAAAAGTATGCCCCCCGGCCTTTTGCACATTGAATAATTTTGAAAATGATTTTATTCTTATCCATTTCAGGTTGAAGAAAGACACAAGTGGAAGTGGTTTCTAGCTTTTTGGCCGTTTCATTCATCCTCTCGGTACAATGGCTGAACATATTTCTAGCTTTTTGGCCGTTTCATTCATCCTCTCGGTACAATGGCTGAACATATTTCTAGCTTTTTGGCCATTTCATTCATCCTCTCGGTACAATGGCTGAACATATTTCATATTGTGGATCTGCCAATTCAGGAACAGGTTTCATGATTTCAATAGTAATAAATAGAAGGCGGGTTTCACTTACACGAAACAGAAACAGTTAATTCATGTTTGTATGTTTGTTTGATTTTCACGTAAAAACGGCTGAACGTATATTCACGAAATTTTTTGGACTTGAACTTTGAAAAGAAAATATTTAACTTTTGCTTCATACATTTTTTTTATTTTTAAATAAGTGATAAATAAATAATAATATTACGTGAGGTATGTATTCCCCCAGAAGACGTTCCTATAACGTTGCTGAAATAAGCTGAATCCAAATGTATATTTATGGTTTAAAAACTAGAGAATGTTAAAGGAGAGAAAAAAAGTTGAAGGGCGACCCACCGAGGTAGAAGTTAGATCGTTAATAACATTTGGTAAATTAGAGTGTTTCCAGAGCAGACAGGGGCATCATTACAGGCTCTCCACTTCCCTTACTGCACGTTGTACAGAGCAGATAGGGGCATCATTACAGGCTCTCCACCCCTTACTGCACGTTGTACAGAGCAGACAGGGGCATCATTACAGGCTCTCCACTTCCCTAACTGCACGTTGTACAGAGCAGACAGGGGCATCATTACAGGCTCTCCACTTCCCTAACTGCACGTTGTATAGAGCAGACAGGGGCATCATTACAGGCTCTCCACTTCCCTAACTGCACGTTGTACAGAGCAGACAGGGGCATCATTACAGGCTCTCCACTTCCCTAACTGCACGTTGTACAGAGCAAGTTATGGAATATAAGTTGTCCGTGAATCACCGGCATTGTACTTCCCCAGAACGTATTAATCTATTAACTTTTCGCTCCCCTTCCAAAACCAGTCGACTGTTTGTAGTAATATTCAACAGTTAACTTACATAGGGGCTCCTAAATCCTCATACTAAATTATGTTTCATATTACGTCGGCAATTATTAACATATTTTCAAATGAGCCTTCTTTCCTTTGGTCGATTTGGCTGGAAAATCAATAGGTGACGTCGTTAGAGGATTCTGCATTCACATATAAAATTTCGTGTTCATAAATTTATTCTTTCGGCAGTTATCGTATTCACAGACAGATTTTCTTTTTCATTTTTGGAATCTGGAGGTCAGAATGAAATCTCATGAAAACTCCGCATCAAATACCAATTAAATAACTTCCCCTATACTTCGTATAGCTGAGGGAGTAATAAAAAAACACTTTTTAAACTTTTATATTGTCTAATTGCACAAAAATATATACATAAGTGTACCGGTTTCGGTATCGTCAGCACAAAGTTCAAAAGTGACGTTTCGGTTTGTTAGATTGTCATATTGATACAATCCTCAGGTTACCTGACATTGCCTAAGGCTATGACACCCTGTTCCCTAGGGAAGACCGGGGGAGGGGCAGGGAGTTATGCCTTAACATTATTATTGTATTATCTTTATTTTATTGTATTATTGTCAACTGAAATATTTGTTTGTGTTCTCTTAAAGTAGGAGCAAGTCCATCAGGAATTCTATGTTGAGACTTCACCGCAGTTTCATCTTTTCAAACCCCCCTCAATAATAATAATTTCATCTATGTTTGTATTTCTGTGGAGGAAAATGTTCGATAGAATGAAAATATCCAAGGGAAATGTCATATAATAATAAAAAGAAGACGAGACTCAGTCCAGTATACAATCGGTTAAGTTTATTAACGAAAAAGATACATGCTTGCAGATATATTTATATTATCTCTGGAAGAATAAAAATAATTAAGCTTCATTGGAAAAGAAATAATGATAATATAATAAAATAGAACAGAAAATAAAAAAAATAATTTTAAACAACATGCCTACATATATTTATAAATTTAATACATTAAAAAATAAATTAATGAGACAAATTTTGTGAGATAAGGAAAAAAAAAGTATATAAAAAAATAAATATATATACACATTTTGTTTCCTTATTTATGTATCCTTTATATAATTTAAATAGATAATATTAGTTAAGTAGGTAGGGATAATAAATAAGAAGATTCTAAAATAGAATAGTGCAACAATAATTATAAAAAATAAAGAAAAACGTATGTTTTTTTAAATGATGTCTATTTCACAAAATATATATAAAATGTGGGAGCAATTTCAGTATTCCTATCATATCATTTCATATATATATACTGTGAAATAGACAATATTTTAAAAAAACATACGTTTTTCTTTATTTTTTATTAAGTGTTTCACAAGATTTCTGCAGAAAATGTTATGTATCACACACAATAATAATAATAATAATAGTGATTATTTCTTTTTCTTTTTACAGAAGTACATTAATAATAATAATATTGACCGACAATACTCATGGTCAAATTGACCGTCAGAGGGGTTATCTCTTCTATTTCTACTCACACATATAATTCAAATACAAATACAAATGCAGTAATTTACAAAATTAACCTAAATGATCCTTTAAAAAAAAACTAACAAAAAATAAAAAAACAAAAAAAAAAACAACTTGCTGTTTATATATCACTAATAATTAAACTCTGAAACCAGCTCAAATCTATAATTCCAGGCGGCTTTGCAATAGTTAATTAAACTTTTGTAATTTCGTCCATTTACATATTCAATAAACTGAGCATAGTTTAACTCTGCTTTACTAAAATAGATGAGACGAAATTCTTTTAAGATGGGGCATACGGCAATAAAGTGAAACACATCTTCATCCTGCTTGTTATTACACAGGGAGCAAAGTTTGATTTCCTTAGTGTAAGAATACTTATTTAGATAAAGAAGTTCACCTCTTACCTTCAGCACCCAGCTTATCGAATTCGCATCCATCTCTGAGAAAATAACTTTATTATCTGTAACTAACTGTTTATATAAACTATGCTTGGTACTATTTATTGATTTTAATTTATATTCATTAATAAATTTATCTCTTACTTTATTTACAATATCATTCCCTTTTATTCTGCCATCCAAAAAGTCAGTAATATTAACATTACAGTTGTTACAAATAGATTGCACTTCGTTATACCAAAATACCTCTTTATCGATGACATTCCTCGTAACAATGTTTATATATCTATAAGATGGGAGATTTAAAGATAACTTTATAAAATGTAAATGTAATTTCAATGTAAACAAGAAAACAGGCATTAAATCAGACTCTAAATATAAGAAGAAATCTGCTCCGTTTCTGGCCAGCTTTAAACATTTTGTAATAAATAATTTGAAGGTTCTTTCAATATTACCGTGCATCCGATATCCCCAGAGTTGAGCCCCATAGCACAGGACTGAGCGTGATACGGCATTAAAGATTTTTAATTTTGGAAGCAAATGGTATCCTTTTATTTAAAATTATTTTATTAAATGCAGACAGACCAAATTTAGCAGCTTCTACTTTCTCCTTAAAGTGATTTTCTTAGGATAAATTTGAAGACAAGGAAATCCCAAGATACTTATACTTATTAACAACTTCTATACTATTGTTTTTATAGAACCATCTTTCTTGCCTAGCTGGCCTGCCGCCATTCCTAGAAACAATTACCTTGGACTTCTCCAAGTTTACTATCAAGTTCCACATTTCACAATACTTCTCTACGGCAGATATCATTTTTTGCAAAGTAAACCTATCCGACGCCAACAGAACCAAATCATCGGCGTACGCTAGTAATCTGATGACTGTGTTCCCGACTTTAATCCCACCATCCAAGTAGTTCTCAATATCGTTTATAAATAGTGAGAACAATATTGGGCTAAGGAAGCAGCCTTGCTTGACGCCCATTGTAGTTCCAAATGGCTCTGTTAAACCCTGCTGGCACCACACAGACGCTGATGATCCTTCATATAAATTTCTCAAGATATTCACCATCTTACTAGACATACCCATCTCTGATAGTTTATACGGTCTATACGGTCGAATGCGGCAGAGAAGTCTATAAAAAAAGTAAACACTTTTTCTCGCTTAACACTCAGCTTAATTTTAATCAAGCTCATAAGAGTGGCAACATTGTCAATGGCAGAGTATGACTTTCTAAAGCCCGCTTGAAACTCACCTAGTATTTTATGTTCTCTCTCCCAACTAATTATTGTGTCTAGTAAGAGCCCAGTGAACAGCTTGCTAACAATATTAATAAAGGAAATCCCTCTGTAATTGGACACTTCACATATTGCACCTTTTTTGTAAATTGGAAAAATAATTGACTTTTTGAAATCTTCAGGTATATTCCCCTTATCATATATTATATTAAAATAAACAAGTAACATTTCTAAAAACTTTTCTGGGGCGTTTTTTATAAATTCGTAGGAAATGCCATCAGACCCGGGCGCTTTATTCAATTTAGCTCTCTTTAAAACTGCTAAGAGCTCAGTTAATGTAAAGGTTTCATCTAAAGGCTTAACAGTTAAATAGGGTTCATCATAAACAATTCTACAGGCATTTAACGGGGGATTTAATAACTGCTTAAAGTGATTTATCCATTCTGATGCTGGTATACTCTTATCAATAAGAAAATGTGTAAATTTAAAATGTCGAACCAGACACCAGAAATCTTTAGAAGTTTTTACCACACTAAATTCAGTGATAATATTTTCATTATATTGTTTTTTCTTTAATTTACATAATTCTTTATATTGTTTACTAATTTTTAAATACAAAGTTTTAATAGTGGAAGAATCTGTTTTTCGATAAACATTAAGCAGGCTGAACATACGAGCACGAACTTTAGCACAATCACTGTCAAACCATTTGGCTTTATAAACAACAGGTTTATTTAAATAATACAAATTATATTTGTTTGCTGTATTTTTAATTATGTTTACCAATTGTTGCAAGCCTCTCTGAGGGTTATCTGTTAAAACATAACTTTCACTTAATTCATTATCCATTCCAGTAACGTATTGATCTTTGATTTGAGGCTTCCATTTCAATTTTGGGAGAAGTGGAATAAAGGATTCACTTAATATACTTCTATTACATTTTACAATAATAGGAAGATGGTCTGAAAAACATCGCATATCAACTTCAAATGAATCTATGTAAGGTAATAAATCATAACTAGCGTAGCGATACATAGGTCAATGACTGAGGAGCCAGTAGGCCCAATATAGGTGTATTCACCATTCAAATCTCCCGATACGCGACCATGTAACAAAACAAAACTGAAATCTTCTAGAAAGGAAAGAAAGTTTTTACCATTTAAATTTGTTACATTGTCTTTCGATTTTCTTATCAGTAGGGTAATTTGGCCGGACCTGGGCCTGTTAAAGGGGCGCTATGCTGGTCTAGTAGTGCCTCGAGTGTTAGGAAGGGTCATGAGTTAAAGGGGACCATTGTAGGTCAGGTTTTAAAGTCCAGTGGACTGGTGTGTGAAATGTTTGTTAAACAGATGTAAACCTATCATTTATATATTTATTTTGCTATCTCAGTGATTCGAAAAAAAAATCGCTAGCGTCTGACAGGTCATTGAACCTTGCATATAAACACACGAGATTATACCACCACCTCATTCAACATTCAGTGAGTCATCAATCTCGTCGACCTTCGTCCAGACCCCACCAAGATTTGCATATTATAATATTCAGTGAGGTAGGAAGTCAATGAAAAAAAATATAGAAAAAAATAAAAAATTTATTTATAAAATTAATCCCAAAATTCATCTTCCGTGTCTGCGTGAGGGGCGGTGTAATATATTTCGGGGGGCTCGAAGTCGGGGTTTTCTCTATAACAGAAAAAAAAGAAGAATAAATACAAAACTAAAATTAAATTTATGTGTGTTAATGGATATATTTAAAATCATACTTGAAAATTATTTTCTCCACTCCTCCAATATTGCCCTCGTATGTTATGGTAAACCCGTATTCGGGTGACTCCCAGAAAAGGTTGTCATCAATTATATCATTATATTTTTCTGGGAGTCGCACCTCCCACAGGTCCCCCCTCACATGGAGGGCAACGGTTGTTTCCTTCCCCGACCCGCCGAATCGCTTAATGGGGAATGATTCGCATAGAGGGAGTTCCCTCACCTCGTGGACGTAGGGGATGGGGACTGATTGGAGCCGCCTCAAAAAGCCCTGATGGCGGCGGCACAACTGGAACAATAAACAGAAAAAATTAGTGAATTATTCTCAGCTCCCTCGATCATGCGGGACAGATCTGAAAAAAAAAAAAAAAAAATTAGACATAAAATTAAAAAAAGAAAATAGTGCTTCTCTTGGTTCTTGATCATATAAATCAATTAAGCCTCCTCTCTACGTCAAAGCGGAAGCACATTTGAGGAAGTTGTGGGGTGGATAAGAGAGGTCCGATGAAATGTGGACCAACGATGGCAGAGGAAATTTAGGGGTCAGAATGAACTTTACACATTTTCTTCATCATATGTATCTGCATATCATTTTTATAGAATCTTAAAATTCTTCTAGTGATTCGGGGGTCAACTCAGTAGGTAATTCACAAGATGATAATTCTCGAGTTTGAGGGGGAAAAGTGAATTAGTTTAAAAAATGACCATGTGCATGAGTAGATATACCATCTTCAAGAATGTGCCGCTTGTCATCAAATGGATTTAGTGCCAATTTATTTTGATCGATGGTGTACAGTATATGCTTGTATGATCTTATACTTCTCATGGATGTAAACATTAATGTAGAATCAAATAGTGTCCTTTCGTAATCTTCCAAAGAAATAAAATGTCTCAGTGAAGCACGTGACACACCTTTTGCTTTTTTTACAATTTTCTTAAAGGCAATGGAAAATGCATACACCTTTGCTCGTAATGCAATAAACTTTTCTATAATTTCTCCATATACTTCATCCTTGAATTTTCCAATTACCTGCTTATTAATGAGTGAAAATAGCACATGGTCTGGAGGATAATTGGACGTATCGAAATGATCCAGCATTGAATGCATATCTGAGTAGTGGTCTTGTGTTATCACATGATAGATGAGAGAGTCAGTATCACAATACATCAATTTTAATCTTTCTTTTCCGTATCTAGACAACATTAAATCATAATGAAATCTGTACATGAGTTCCTTGGACAAATCGAGTATACACATACCCACATATATCGGCTTATTAAAGTATATTTTTGTCTTGGCCATTACAACCGCTGCTAGCTCCTCGTCGTAGATAATTCTCTCAAGAAAATTAGCTTTTACTATTAGTTTCATCATTTGTCTTGCAGTCTTGACTAGCTGTATATTCTGTCGATTTCGTACATTTTCCATCGTCTTCCCGAATATGGAGTTATTCATGAGTTTGAAGAAATCTTTTTCGAAATCATTTTGTGCATTTTGTCTAAGTTGTGTATTAAGATCTATATACGACCGCAGCCAGGGTGATTGCTTGAAACTGATTGCTCTATGGATCTTTTCAATCTCGAGTCCATGCTGTAGAGCCTGTTTTAGAGCTACATAGTGTACCACATATCGTTCGCGTGAATTTAAATGAGGAATCAATTTTTTAACCTTGCCACCTGGGGGAGGAATCGTCTCGGCCAAAAATGGTAAATCGTTATGCATCTCGTGAAGTTTTGCCGGGTACATCACGTCCACCTCAAATACATAGCCTGTATCATCGTCTTCTCGTAAATTAAGAATGTCAACCTCTTCCGGTCTTTCCACCCATTGAAAATCGCCATATGGTAAATATTTGCTCATGGCATATCCATATAGATTGTTAGCATCAAGATAAGTGATGTATGATGATTCTTTTTGTGGATCATAATTTTTCATGTATTTATTGTTTGCTGTAGCATATCGATGTGATGCTTGACATATCCCCCCTCTTATACCTTTCTCGAAAAACATTATCATATCATAATCCTGTAATAGTGTTAGCTTAGTCTTTGTATATCGTAACATAGCATCAAAGGAGAGTCCTGGTGTCGTATAGTAGTGGGCCGCATCAACTCCATAGTTTTTCATAGTCATATTTCGAAATGATTCAAACGTATCCGATAAAATTAAAACATCTGATTTTAAATAGATATCACTATAACTACCCAACGTAGTACATTGAAATGTTTTCCAGACAGTCTGAGCATGTGCATAGTCTTCCTCATCAATATGTGATTGTGTTAACGAATTGAAAAATGCTTCCTTTGGTGGTAATTGAGTTTCATCCAGTTTCTTCATAGAACCTACATAATCATACGGAAACACACCTTTTCGGGTCATGAGAGACATATGCTCACTCGGAAAGAAACGTGATGTTTCCAAAAATGCATCAGATGGTAAATTTCGAGCAAGCTGATCCAAGCTGGAGGACATAAAACGAAAAGAATCAATAAACCTCATCCAAATGTTGCCAATCTTAACTGAAAATGATATAAACTTTTCCTGAGTGTGAGGTATAATTGTAACTCTACCACATTTTTTATTACTCAGCTGTCTAATTATAAATTTTGAATCATAGTTTGTGAGATTGTGAAAAATAATTGGAATAAATTTAGGAATACAACACTTCAAATTACAACTATTGCATGCTGCACCTCTATAATCCCCAGTGAGATGACAATGATCACGTACTTTCAAATTCGACTCTGTGAATTCATTTTCACAGAGGTAACATGTAGTTGCTAAATCCCACTGGGTTTCTTGATCAGAATTCATATTAATAGCCACAGGGTTATCATTGTAGACAGCTGATATAGCTTTACTCAATTCGATGATGTGTTCTATAAAAACTCTGGCTGCATCAGGTCCTCTATACTTATACGGAGCTGTAGAGATTGGTGGAAGACCAGAAGAACTTTTCACATACGTACAAAACGACATTGGAATATGTTCTTGAACAGGAGTAGTAAATGATGACTCAGATGATGGACGACATCCAGCAATAGGTTCCAAGATAGATTCAAAATCCGCATAAATAACGTAAGGAACTCTGTGATGACGCTCAACATTTGTAAATGTCATTATCGGATCAGATGGTAATTCAACTCGTACAGTCTTCTGATCTTTGCAATACATTTTATGCATCTCCAGCTTATCAGATCCGCCTCTTCTTTCTTCAAAAGTTATGAAGCATCTTTTACAGATGTAAAATTTTCGCAGAGAAGATTTTCGTAATTGACGACTAATCAACCGATTAAAGTTTTTTATGTAGACGTAGTGTTGTTTATTTTCATTGTCCAAAAGGAGGATGTCCCGATGATCTGATTTTTCTTCTGCTGCAACCTTGAGGGGGTATATTTTCTCGTTTTCATCAACTCCAAATACATTTATAGACATATTGTTGACCTTTTCAAATTTTGAAATATCCGCTAGAGCGACTGGAAACGAAACACATGAAAAATCATATAAACTGAATAAATCAGTATATTCCTGTGGTCGATAAGAATACGATGTCACGAATTTTGCTAAGATTGAATATGCAAAACATTTCTCATCATTATTTTGTACATTTACACATCCTTTTTTATTTTCAAGACTAGCTGGCAATGGTATGTATGTAGAAGCACGTAGTGGATCATATCTATTCACCCGTAGACGAATTCCGTCTACGGCTAATATTTTCCACCCACTTCCTTTCAATGCACTATTTTCCACCTCCGAGTGTATTTTTTCAAATGCATTGTCAAAGAATTTTTCAAGATTTGTTGCTCGAAAAACTGGTTTATTCATAGTCTTAAAGGCTCGATCTGTCCTCTCACCAAGAGCATTTCCAAATAAACATTCAACCATCAAATTAATTTTAATTGCAGATTTCATTTGTAGTATGTTGGATACTTTGTGTATTAATGTTGGTTTCACATCCAGTAAGAAACACGTCAAATCATTGCATTTGTTTGAGCGAATAAAATAGGATTCCAAACGACTAGCAAAGGCACTTTCATATTGTACAATATTATCAGAAGGCACCAGAGCTAATATTGCGTCCTTGGTCGGTTCCTTTGAGGATGAATATTCCCCATGACAGACTGATTCATGTCGTTGTCCATGATAATCGTTTTCAAACCGTCCTCCGCAAGAGGAACATAAAAATATTTTTTTCCTTGGTGGTTCTACATCCAATATCTCGTCGATATTTCTCTTACAGTTGAACTGATGAACATTGCGTTTTTTCCAAGATGGAAAAATGGTGTCACACTTTGTACACTTGAACATGTTGTAATAGTCCAAGGAGGAGTCTGCCTATATATAATCAAAAGAAAACAAAAACAATTGCGAGAGAAGATTGTGAACCCGCTCATGAAAACAGGTTTTTAAAAAAAAGACCAGAGAGGGGGGAACTAGGTGGGGGTAAGAAGATGAATATGAAGTGAAAAAATGTAGAGAGACCAGTTGTCGCAATGGAGTTGTATCTAGTAACAGAGTTTGCTCTCAACAAGTCCAAGACCAAGGTCATCAAGGTAGGACTTCTCAACCAGTCACCAGTAGTGGTATTTTGCCACAAGAAGGTATCAATTTATTTGGACACGGCAGATTGGACAGGACTGTCCACCAACATAGGACCTATTCAATACTACATCAACCCCAAAGGAAGAAAAAGACCTCTCCAAGATTCACTTCGAATACGCAACATAGTATTCAAATTTGGACTCACTGGAAGAAACCGAAGTGTGAGTATATCAAATTCATACCCTTGGGTCACAATGTGTCTGAATAGTCCTTCTCCTTACATGTCGGTGTCGTCTCAGCCAGAAATCAAGCTCAATAAAAGTGAAGTGATATTTATGCTCAAGTCTTGTGAGAAAATAGACTATTCTTTAAAACTTTTACTATCAGTAATATCAAAATGCTTTGAATTTCTTTCATTACCAACATCAACTGAAGAGTCTATAGTGAATTTAAACACTGTAGGAATGAAATGTATGCATTATTTATGAATAAATGATCATACTCATATTTGTTGTTTTTCTTATTTCCTATTATTTTTACAACTTTTGAGGGTTTTTAAAAAAAAAAGAAAAAAAAATATGGTTGAATTTAAATTTATTATCAGCGTTATTTTACACAATAAGTACAATTTTTCTTCATCGGTGGTGGACCATCGATTTGATCATGAGATGTATTGAAGTGATGGTTGCATCGACGACACAATTGGAATCTTGGATCCTCACGCCACTCTTCAGGTAGGTTGTCCCATAAATATTCAATTGCATAGTCATAGAGATGAAGCAGTAATGCAGGTGGTAAGTTTTGAAGATGTACTGGATCCATATTCCAGATATTAGTTTGAGAAAGTTTTTCCAAAGCTTGATCCATTCTAGCACTGACTAAACCAGTAACATCGGGGGCTGTGTCTTTTATGGTACATGTGTGGGCATACCGTCTGATCTATATCACATTTTACCTTGCAATATACACACATTGCAGTATTATTCAAATGTCTTACAAAGCCATGAAATGTCAACACTTTATTAGATTTACGAAAGGTTTTTTGGCGAACCTCTTCATTGTACAAATCTGTCTTGGATGGGTGTTTACTTATCCACTCCTCCAACTTGAAGGCTTGATTAAGTGAACAAGTATAAGAGGTTCCCCCATGAAAATGACAGGTAGTCTCATGTGGGGGTAACTTTTTCAAATTCGGACACCCATAGTCGAGCAGATCATAAACTGGCTTTTTAACAATATTTTCAAGAAATGTACATTTTTCTAGTCCTTTCGCCCAAATAAATTTACATGAAGCAGTTGAAGTACATAAGAGTTCTTCCAGACGTGAATATTCTGTATCTCCATAGCACCATGGAATATTGTGAATGTGTTTTTTAACCCATAGATTCACACGACTATCAGATTCATCAACATTTTGAGGAGGGAGAAAAAACCAGTGGAGTGACTGACTGTGAGTGAGAACTGTCAACTCCTTCACAATAAAGCCACCTTCCCCTTGAAAACCTTGAAAATCCACAATCGCGAACTGGTGTTCCATGTTTGAGGGTTAGAAATCTAATGATGATCCTCATCTTATACACACTCATTTTATAGCTTCCTTACAAGACCGCTAAGAGGATTCAATTCAATTAATTTATCGTGAATTAAAAGGCAGTAAGCTCGAGTGTGAGGTGGAAACGGTTGGGTTGCATGAAGATCTAGACGAATGTCGACCGTAGCTACCTTCAATGTGTCTTCCTGACGTGATACATCAAGAACTATCATGGGGGCGATTTCACCAAAGTCCTTTCTCGACAGTAGGGGTTCACTATGATCCTTAGCATAGTAGCTCATTTGAAATCTTTGGTACATATCATAGAGAACAGCATATCGACCCTTATTGAAATCAAGGTTTAAATCATCGTACGGGAACATCTCACTATTCAAAAATAGTTTAACATTGGACAAGTTACAAGCGTCAAATTGACTGGTATCTTTTAACTTATTGTCGACTCTGTCTGTCTGAAAGGCTACGATTATATATCGGGGTTTTTCTAGAGCTGAACTAGTCTTGACACTCCATGTATTTTGTGTGTTTTCCGGTAAGGCAGGGTATTCCGACAATTCCCATGAGCGGAAAGGGATAGTGAGTGTCTGATCTCTGTCTAATATTCTCAATAGTCGCAGTCGCTGTTCATCAGATACTTTAATATGAGGGACTCTCCAATTTACCTTGTTTAGTGTAAGTTGTACCTTGTCTTCCAAAATCGAATTAGCGTCGCTCTTTGCACGGATAAGACACAGTTCATGCTTTGAATTGATTATCACTTTTTTGAAAGTTTCGAGAAAACCAATAAGAGTGCTGAGGGGGAGACATACATTAAAATGACCGTCTTTATCTATTGAAATAGCTCCATCTTTCTTCGGCATCATCCATCCTGCACTCCATCCATCACAATTCCTGGATTTCGGACTTTATCAATTTCCACTCCATTCAATTCATAGCGAATTTCATCAAACATAAATGCAAAGGCATTATTTGACAATTTTGCACTCGATGTAGTCATTCTTTTATCAGCACCCTCCTTCTGAATAGAGCCTTCCAAATAAAGATAACTAGCACATGGTAATATATACAAATCTTGCTGGTGAATAGGGATTCGAATCTCATCAGAATTCTTTAAATTTGTAGAATTAAATGGGTTGTAAGTGTGGAACTGTAGCTGAGTGATACTATCATCAAACCGAACGTCCTCTGTAATATCTAAAATGTCATTCATTGTCGTTTCACTTTCAAGCCTAACCTTTTCAAAAATCGAATGTTGCCTGGTGTCAAGTGTCTCATGTACGGTCTCGTACTAATGGGTCTTGGATGTGGTCGAATACTTATATACCGAGGTCTAAAGTCAATCGCCATTCTTCTTTATATGTAGGTGTATCGTTATAGTTTCGTTTCTAAAGTTGATTGGATGACCGTCTTGGTCTACTATCCGTAATGTAATGTTGTCAACGGATTTTGTGCTAACTCCTAAATATACAATGGGTGATGGTGTTTCGACAATTTTGTACCCTGCCTCGACAGTTGGATAGAATTCATACAATGTGTGAACCGGTTTTCCATTTCGATATGCACCGTAAACTATATTACATTCAATAGCAATTGTATTGACTTTAACCATGTTTACGATCCCTGGTGAGGTATGATAGCCATCTCCGGGGTGTAAGGTACGCTTATCTTCATCCAAGCTGTCATCCCATCCCAATAAGGGTCCAATAGAATTTTTTCTATTAAAATATACAGTTTTTGTACACCGTAATTCTGATTTTAATGTATTATTATTAGCTCGGATTATAACATGATCGCCTTTTCTTCTAAACATCATCTGTTCTTGTAAATAATCCCCAAGTGCTTCCAACTCATATGTCCCCATCGGTATTTTAATTTTTTCATCACCAAAATAAAACATATCATTCTCACCATCAATAATGTTGGGAATAGAATTATATGTTGTAAAACCTAAAAGCCCAATCGAGTACTCTCCATTTGATAGGTCTATTGTAGGAAAAATGTCTGCACTTAATACGTTCTCAGTGCCCGTAAGGGTAAAGGTATAACTCATGACTGCATCTAAGACTAACACAAGTTTTCAATATAAAGGAACTGAATACATAAGTGTCCACAATATGGAGTGTTCCAATCCTGATACCGGTTTCGATTGTATTCAATTGAGCATTCTTTCAGGTATTTGAGTATTTCGAGTGGAGGTGGTAGATTACCATACGAGTCGAAATACTTTATTTTATTGTCACGCTTTACATAGCAGACCCAATGTGAGCCGGGTTCACTGACTCTGTTAAGGTTCACAATGCCCGATTCATATTTTTTTGGTGTCCTCGGTAAGGTGTCCTTCATAAAGACACCTCTGAAATGACACAAGTTTTTAGCATATTTTTCAAGATCTACATTTGTAAGAGCTCTATTTGGAAGTCACATCTGATTTTTATATGGTCTCACGTATAATCCGTATCCGTTTCTGTATGGTCTTACGTAAAGTCCTTGACCTATTTTTTGTCCTTCAATTGTCCTATTATGTCTTTTCATCTCTTCCAATTTAGCCTTTGCATTTTGGACATCGCTTACAGTTTTTGCTATAGCTGACGCACCACCTGCTAAGCTACCGAGAGCAGATAATCCTGCAAATAGTGGTACGAGAAATGGTAATACCCCACCGGTTTTAGGCAAAGGGAGCATCCTCGGCGTTTTTGTTATTTTCCATTTTTGCAAATACCGTTTTGCTTTTTTCAATGATAAAGCAGAAGCCCTATCAATAGGTAAATGACGACCTACTCGTGCAGCTTTTATAAGTTTACCAAAGGATCCTCGAAGTCCAGACCCCATTTTGACTTTAGCCTTCATGGTGTTTGTAATAGCCCAAGCAGCTCCCTTCTCCCCCCACTTTGCGTCCTTAGATCTGACTCTCTCCCAAGCTTTATCTGCTAAGATTCTGTCTGCTGCGTGTCTCTGAGATAAATTATTAGTTTTTGAATAGGAAATATCGTGTTCACGACAGGCTTCGTCTAATGGATTAATACCCGTATCACCTCGAGCTAAGCGATCTTGTAACTTGGTGCCGGGTCCACAATAATTATATCCTGGAATGTGTGCTTCAAATGGTAGCTTGTTGATTAGAGCGTTTACTACACTGCCTCCTATCTTTCGTTTCATACTGAAATGAAAGGATCATGCTCTCAATTTATATATACAGCGGTTTCACTAAAGGTATCATTTACCGAAATGCATTTGGAGCCTCAACCTTTACAACTGAAAGTTGTTGACCTTCTTCCTCACCAGGAAAAAGATGAAACAATAAGACTTTTACCACCAAACCCTCTAATCATTGTTTGTGGAGCTACAGGATCGGGGAAAACCAATTTGGTCATTAGCCTCCTTCTTGATGAAAATGGACTTTGTTTCGAAAATCTCTACATTTACTCTCGATCTTTATCACAGGCGAAATACACCTATTTAAAAAAGGTAATGGACACGGTTCCCGAAATAGGATATTACACTTTTGATGATTCCGAAAGTGTGATACAGCTGGAAGATGCAAAGCCTAATTCTGCTTTTATTTTTGATGATATTAGCCTCGATAACCATAATATAATAAGAAAGTATTTTAGTATGGGACGACACAAGTCTATATTCCCTATTTACATTGGGCAGACATATGCGCATATACCAAAGCACTTAATTAGAGACAATGCAAATTTTTTAATACTTTTCAGACAAAATTTGTTAAATTTAAAACATATTTATCAGGATCACGTTAGTTCGACAGATGTTACATTTGATATGTTTCAAAAGATGTGTGCACTATGTTGGGACAATGACTCCTATGGGTTCTTTGTCCTTGATAAAACTCGAGAGGCAGACAAGGGGAGGTACCGACAGGGCTTTGACACCTTTATATTGATGTAAGTGTACCGCAGCAGCTCAGTTTAAAATGAAACGTTCAGTAGTACGAGATAT
Organism: Aradus depressus; assembly: GCA_963662175.1. Taxonomy (NCBI): domain Eukaryota; kingdom Metazoa; phylum Arthropoda; class Insecta; order Hemiptera; family Aradidae; genus Aradus; species Aradus depressus. The sequence goes on from OY759222.1 coordinate 1,339,339, forward strand.
TATCAAGACCTCTAAAGGTTTGAGAAAAAAGTTGAAATCTTTCAAGAAGGGGGCTCTAGAGACTCATGAGTCACTAGAGAAAACATTCGAACCAGTTACAAAACCACTGCTACAAATAACGGAAACTCTGAAACAAGCACCTACCAAATCGATAATCAAGACTCCACCATTCCCAAACATAGAGAAATCTGAAATATATCAGCAAGAAGAAAAAATCATCACACCAATCAGTGGAAAACCAAAAACTCAACTCTATACTCCTTCATTCACTACACCTAGGAGGGAAGAAGTCCCTTTTGAAGAAGAAGTCTTTGAAAGTTCATCACCTCCTATTACACCTGTAGAAGAAGCACAACTTTTGTCTCAGACTGCGCTAGGCAGAGATGCAGTAGAAAGAATGATTGAATCATCCAATATTGGTCCATTTTTGCGCCCATATATTAGAAAATTTCTTAGTGGAGATACAAAGGACTTTGACACTCGCTATGGACTTCGCTTTCTACCCAGTGGTGGGTTAACGTTAGGTGACGCTAGCGTTCGGGTGTATCACAATGATTTAGAAATTAAAGACAAATTTTATGAAGGTACACCTGGACTCTATGAACTTTTGTTTTTAAAAGAACCTATGACATACAAAAATGAGGATTTAGCCATATATAAGGAACTACTGACGGTTACAAATGCTCATAAAAGACATTTCAGTGAAGCTAAAAGTTTGAGTGGTAATAAAAGTTTCAAGTATAAAAATATAATTGCAAAATTATTTACTCCTACTACCAGACAATATCATACCCGTTCAAAAAAATCTCATTTTTCTGGCTCGGGCTTATGGATGAATTGTACAAGACCTATATATGAGCGCTGGGACGATCCCAATGAACTCTGTACGAGGTTAAGCTTGCTCTATGCTAGCGAAGCAGCAGGAGGTGGACCTCATTCGAATGAAATCGCGTCAATATTGGAAGAATTGAGAGAAGCAAATATTATATATTAATCATGAGCTCTAGTGAAGGTGAGGAGGAATCAGAAAATTCAGAGGAATATTTGGTAGATCTTCGTTGTAAGGTGTGTTTCGATGCCATTGTAGATACGGTCATATTACCATGTGGTCATTTTACCTGTATGGACTGTTCTGTTTTTTGTATTTTTTGTCCATATTGTAGAAGTTCAAAAATTGGTGTGTATAGAGTCTATTTCACCTGAGGGGTTTCAGTTCTAAAATGACCATTGACAAGTTCGGACGGCATGTTGGTAAGCGGTATTACCGCAATCAGCAAAAATTATACAATACAGTTCAAGCTTTAAAAGGAGAGGACCGATTCAGACAGGTTGAAGCTGGAGGAGTTCTCGATGTCAACCATAGGCGAATAATCAATTTAGGAGAAGGATTGGAGGGATCAGATGCTGCTTCCAGAAATTATGTCGATTCTCGAATTTCACATTTTTCTCAGTCAGGAAGCAAAATTGACTTTAATGCTAAAAGGCTAATACATGTAGAGGATCCATCGGACCCCTCTGATGCAGCTACGAAAGGATATGTGGACAGATCGGCAAGGTTCTACACTGATCTCAAAAATTGGCCTGGAGCATATATCAATGGGAGTAAGAAAAGACTAGTAAATGTCAGCCCTCCCATAGATTCTAATGATGTAGTCACACTGAATTATCTTCAAAGAGAATTGGCTTACTTGGTCAAGAAAATTGATAATTCTGGATATGTAACTCTTCAGCATCTTCAACGAGAACTGTCGAAATATATGCTAAAAAAGCAGAACCATGATGCTTAAATTAAAGTGAGACAATTGATTTAGTATTAGTCTGATAGAGTTTGTCATGGGGAATATACTTTCAAAACCTTACACACCAAGAGAAGTTGTCGTTAGAGAACTCCATAAACCAGCTCGTGTTAATTATCCTCGACGTAAAGTGCTTTTAAAAGGAGTGGACGATTTGTGGGAGGCAGATTTAGTCGAGATGGTGCCATATTGGCGAGTCAATAAAGGCTTTAAATATTTATTGACCGTAATCGATGGCTTCTCGAAATATGCCTGGGCAATACCATTGAAGCGAAAGACAGGACCAGAAGTTACAAAAGCGCTAGAGACTATATTTCTCGAGAGTAAACGTATACCTCAATTATTGCTTACAGATGAAGGACGTGAATTCTACAATACTAACTTCCAGACTCTTATGAAAAAAAATAATATTCACCACTATTCTACATACTCTGGAAAGAAGGCTTCGATTGCTGAACGATTCAATAGAACATTAAAAGGACATATGTGGAAAATGTTCACCTTGAATGGAAATCATAAATATGTCGACTTGCTACCTGCTCTGCTATCAAGATATAATAATACAAAGCACCGTACAATACAAGCCACTCCGTCTGAGGTTGTCGCTAATAAGAAGCTTCAAAATGAGCTAATTGCCACTGTTTATTCAGTCCCGGCTACCACTACCAAACCTAAATTCAAGGAGGGGGATTATGTCCGCATATCAAAATTACGCAATGCATTTGCCAAAGGCTATCTTGCTCAATTCTCACCTGAGATCTTCAAAGTTGTCAAGGTGCAATTTACAAACCCCATCACATACCTTTTACAAGATGCGAATAATCAAGACATATTTGGCGCATTTTATAAAGAAGAATTACAGATTGTAAAGGATCCTGGTGTTTATCTCATTGAAAAAGTTCTTCGACGAAAAGGGAATCGTATATATGTGAAGTGGTTCGGACTGTCAGAAAAGAGTTGGGTCAATTTATCTCAATTAGTGTGAATATAAAAAAATAAAATCTTTTCAAATTATTTTATTTTATTATTTTTTTCCCCTTCCCTTAAGGTGTTTATAAATCAATATCAATACGTTTTTAATCAGATTTTTATTATTTCAAAATATCGGTATTACATTGAATTCTCTACATTGAAAACTCTAAGAGATACTCCTGTCTTGACCCACGACCTTTATACACCATATTTAGCTTGCCTACAAAAAATAAAAAAAATAAATAAATAAATGAGATGCTTAATAATTTTAAAAAAATTATCTAAGTCAAAAATTACGGCTTAAGCTTTTTTTTATTACCTTCTGCATCTTTTAAATCATCATCGGTAAACATTTTAGTATATCTTTTTGGTAAAAAAACCGTTTTCTGACCATCATTCCATCTTTGTGCATTACGGTCCTCATCTTCAATCACCGTTGCCATTATACTAAGACCATAACTTGTCTCAATTTTTTTCATGGTAAGAATTCTATATTTTTCACCTACTGGTAATTCGGTCATAGATACGACTTCACCACGCATTTTGGTGTTTAGTTTTCTTACATGAGATGAAATCTACAAGATGTTGAAAAATTTGTGCCATCATGAAATTATTATCGAATTTTTTTAGAGTATAAAAATGTCTAAGAGAATTTTAGAATATACCTTGGAAGCGCTAGAAGCAGAAGTGTTCATTATTGGAGATGAGATGTTCTCAGACGAAAGACTGATACCAATTCGGGGACATTTCAAATTCATACAAGTTTCTTTTAGAAAGTAGGTTGGCACAAATTTGTGTTTGAGGGGGGGTGAGATTTCATCATTTTTGGTTGTGTAAATAAAGTCAACACTTGATTACAAATTATATATTTTTCAAAAATACATTAGATTACACTGAGAATTCAAATAAATGCTCCTTATTGATTCTTCGGCCTTTATACGCCAATTTCAAATTGCCTGTAAAAAAAAAAATTTTTAGTTTTTGTTAAAAAAGTGACTTTATTTTTAAATTATTATTTTTTTAAAGTAACCTGAGGCTTGAAGTAATTCTTCATCGGAAAACATTTCGGTATAGCGCTTCGGCAAAAAATGCTTTTCAAGCTGTCGCTGGGCTCGTCGAGTCCCCCCTCAATGAAAGTCGTGATGATACTGGGTCCGTAAATCGTATTTATTCTTTTCATTGCAAGAATCGAATATTTCTCATCTATTATTAATTCATTTATTGGTATGAATGCCGCCCTAGATGCATTTAGTTTTTGTACTAAAGCGTTCAAGTCACTCTCCTGAGTTTCTGTGTCCATGTTTGGCTAGATAATGATGGGACCCGCTAGATTCCCGTCTTTTTATATTCTCGGAAAAAGCATCAAATTTTGAAAAATCAACACATTCAAAAAAATTCCACTTTCGAAAAATGAGGAGCAAGGAGGACACGGTCCTGGACCGGTATGCAAATTAGGCTCTCACGAAGGTGGTCATCTTTGCTCCTACTTTCACCAGATGAACCACTCTCATACTTTCTAAACTGAAAGTTCGTTGACTGTGTTAATTTCTCAATAATACATTTTTCGCTCACCGTTTTTCGAAAAAATTTCTGTAGGATACCAAAATGATAAGTTTTCACATACACACTGAAGGTTGAATGAGGTGGTGGTATAATCTCGTGTGTTTATATGCAAGGTTCAATGACCTGTCAGACGCTAGCGATTTTTTTTTCGAATCACTGAAATAGCAAAATAAATATATAAATGATAGGTTTACATCTGTTTAACAAACATTTCACACACCAGTCCACTGGACTTTAAAACCTGACCTACAATGGTCCCCTTTAACTCATGACCCTTCCTAACACTCGAGGCACTACTAGACCAGGTCCGGCCAAATTACCCTACTCTTATCGATTTGACATTACTTAGATTCTCTAATAATTCCTTTGGAATAACTTGACCAGAACCCAGTCTACAGTTAAAGTCTCCCAACAGCATAAACTGACAGTTTGAATTTTCGCTAATCAAATCATAGAGATTGTGAAATTCTTCAGTCCATCGGGATCCATTTAAATAAACCGGTATTAAAAAAATAGTTGACTGAATTCATTATAACTTCAATTACTTTACAATTCATAAAATTTCTAAATTTAATAATATTAGAACGAATGAAGTCACTTTTAACTGCTACAATAGACCCCCCACTGGCTCTACCTTGAGTGGACACCTTAACTGCAGGCACAAGCTCTAGCTGGTACTCACAAAATATTTGTTTGATTTTAGTAACAACATCCTGTTCGAACAAAAAAGTTTCACAGAGTAAAAAAATATCAAATTGTTTTAAATAATTTATAAACTCTAAATTGTATATCTTGGATTTAATTCCAGCAACATTATAAGCAACTATATTAATATTAGAACTTATTACAACATTACCCTGGTTACTGTTATTGTTTCTTGGATGATTTTGCCGATGTTGTAGAGCTTGCCGAGTCGCTGCGGGGCCGAAAAAGCTCTCTGATGTCGGCAGATCTAGCACCTGGTGTATTCAATTTTCTAGTAGTTCTTTTTATCATTTTTAATTGTTCCGTATCCTCTAATAATTTTTCTTCTTCTGGATCTTCTATTTCAACTGCATTTTTTTTCTTCCTTCACCAATTCTGTAATATGTCTGAATTGCCCTTATATTTTTCCAATTATATATTTTTCAAATAATAGGATAAAAATAAATAAAAGGATGGGAGGAAGAAAAAATCTTCATAACAATAATTAAAGAAAATAAATAAATTTTTTAGAAAATAATTTATGCAATAATATGAAGGTGGGAAAGATAAATAAATAATAATATGCCATAAAGTTTTGCAATTAATGAAAGATTGCAAAGTTGACACAAGAAATAATAATGATGAGAAAAATTAATTTTACTATTAAATATTGTGAAATTCTAAAACGGAGATAATAATATTTATGTGTCTGTCCAGAACCAATGAGGACAACACCTATTTTCAGCCAAATCAACCAAAGGAAGGAAGGGGGAGGTCATATTTAATATATTATTTTTATTATTGTTTTCTGTTCACAGATAAAAGGCTGAGAGTTTCTGAAGGTGACATCATCTTGCCGCAACGTGCAGCCCTACCTGGATGAGGAACCCAAAATGGGTTCAAATGGGATCATTTAAAGGAGTCTCAAGTACCCACAGACCAGGAGACCCTTTAGACAATCCTTTTGACCTATTTAGATCTCATGTGGTTGATTGCTTTGTTACCCCAAGTTTCTTACCAATCTGTTTCTGTCTTTAATAGGTCTGTAGCAATTTACTTTTGTTTATTTCGATTTGTTGAATCGAAAAATATTATTCTAAAAGCGATGTTAACGATTGTATCGATTTAAACCATAATTATTGTTCTATTATTTTTTGTTATTAAAAACAGTTGCCCCCCCCCCCCCCCCCCCCGTTCATTGTTATTGATGTTTGTTTCTTATTGATTAAGTGTTATTGACCCCTTTGGGGTTGGATGTAGAAACTAGAGTCTTGTCTAAATTTAAATTATTTCAAAAGCACTATTTTATGTCAAAAATGTTGAACAATTTGGTGCCCAAAGAACATGATTTGTAAAATATCAATAATATATTGCTCTATTTATATTTACAAAAACTATTTACTTTGGCAAAATAATAATGGTGGAAAGTTAAAACAAAAAGTTAATTTAAACTCTGAGTTTGGAATTTTTCAAAACACTCGCCGCCGGATGCTTCCTGGGTGAGGTTTGCTTGGGCAGATTTTGCCAAAGAAATTTGTAGTCTTGTTGACAATTCCTTTGGGCGAGCGCACACCACAATCCTCGTTCTTTTTCTTTCGAGTAAATTGCACCAACATTTCAATCAAGTTTTATTTTGTCGGCGCACCAATTGTACAGTTGCATTTTTGTGTAATTGTCTGGATCTCACCGAGGCCGTGGGACCACTTTTGATGGCAACGTTCATCAAGCAGACTGATACTTTTCGCCACCACTGTGTAAATCAAGCTAAGTCCGATGCTTAACGTCCAAGTTAGCACTTGTCACTTATTCATTTTAAATTTCAAATTCATGTCTAGCATCGTTTCTGAGTTAGAGCTCTCATTCAAATCACACACACACACGCGCAGAAGCACAGCTGAATTTGTGGAATTCTGTTTAAAACTCGATCTCGGGTTTTCGCACGATTTCAATACTTCTTTATACTATTAGGTGTAAGAAATTAAAAATAAAACATGTATTATAAAACTTTAAATTTTGAAAAGTTTAAGTTTGTAATTAAAAAGGAAAATTGTAATGTTAATAATTATATTATATTAAATATATTTTGTCAGTATATTACTTTGTTGTTCTTAATGCCTTTTTAATATTCCTTTTTCAGTTAATCTAATTATAGAAATAAAACAATCTAATGGTAACAAAACATTTTCTTTTTTAAATAAATGAGAAAGAAAAGTGAGTATACTGGATCCAGTTCCTTGCTGGAAGTTAGTCCATTCCTTTATTCTTTGACCAAAGTACTCTCGGACCGAGAGGACTATATAGACTACAGGCTACGAGCGCATTCTCTGGGATGCTACCTGCATCGTGTCAACGTCTCATCCAAGTGAATTGGAAACGTCCCATCCAATCAGAGTTCATTCGGATGTTGCTCAACTTCATCCAAGTGTCTATTTTGTTAAATGTTTCTCTGTCCTCAAGCTCAACTTCATTCAGAAAATTGGATGAAGCATAGAATTTTTCGCGCGTTAGACGTTATCCAGGGGTCCATAACTTTCAATTTCTAGACTGATTATCATCATAAGTTTTCAGTTCTTTCATGAGTATGTCTCTAACAAGCTGGATGTCTTGAAGCATGAGAGCCTCCAAGAGGTGGTCCATTTAAGAAGGAAACTGTCTCCTAAAGAGCAGAGCTTGTTCCCATAAGGACCATGTTTTGTAGTTGACCTTCACCACTAGAACACGCTCTTCAGAGAAGATCGTCCAATGTGTATTAGGAGCCTCAACACGAACAGGCCTCAACACTCTAGTTCAAAGCCGCAGCTCATCGCGAAATGAAAAAAAGGCATTTCGTACAATCGAAACATTTCACTTCTCAAATTCCTAGAGGTCAATTCTTGAAGATTGCGCCGTTTAAATACATAATTTACTTACCATATGGTTCATCAAAAACTTATAATATTTTCTTATTCTGTTTATTTGAAAATATGGCGACAGTTTTGAGTTTTAATTTTTTTTCATATTGAAAATGTTGTTTTTGATTATGTTTGACTCACATAATTTGGTATTTTTGTAAAAATATTTTTTATTTTACGAGATTATTATCTCCCACTCCTCCTGGGTTAACATCAACAAGTAGGCGGTGAGATCAATAAATCCGCGTGACGTCAGAGTTGGTGGGTGTTGGTGGGGGGAGTTGGCCGAACTGGCTATTAGGAGTGTAGCGTTGAGCGGGTTAGCATGTAAAGAAGTGGAGACAACAAGGCGCATTTCAGCCCCATGAGGTAAGTGAAGCAAATTGCAAAACATGCCTACAGGGCCTATAGTCAGTCCACTACGTCTCCATCCTATGTAATGTGATGTGATGACCTCCAAAACTCCCAACTGCCTGGTGATACAACATAAGTGTCCTGGTGATTTCACCATTCAAACAAATGTGATCACCGTCCATGTACTTTCCCAGGTCATATTATATTTAATATATGAACAAAAAATATTTCGCTGCCCTCCAAACTCGCTTCCATCAATTTGTCTCAAAATCAATAAGAGTGCTGAATACACATATATGTCATGTCGACATTTTCATTCTAATGGGAGTTATGTCCTCAGACACATAGACTGACATATTTTTCTTTTCATTTTCGGATTAATTATCAGAAAACTTGAAATTGTCTTGGAAATTCAGCATCAAATTGTTCTGAGCTCAGGAAGTAGAACATTTCCAAAAAAAAACATGTTTTCTTATCTATTTTTGCTTGATTTCAAAACTCTATACATGGAATTCATATGAAATGTTCAAACGAATGAGCGTTCCAAAAAGAGTTAAATTTTCACAATATATTTCAAAACTAAGTATCTCATTAACCTTAAATACTCAAAATAATTTTTGTAGAATAGACAATATTACCAAAATTATTTATTTATTATAAGTCTCCAAAATATGTCCGCGTTTCTTAACTTGGAAAAATAGCTTCATAAACATTTTCAGTAGAATTAGGTGTAATAATAGGAAACATTGTGGCCAAGTCACTTTCTGTAGAATCTGAGACTTATAGATATTTTTTAAAGAATATTTTCTGAAAATATAAATTGTTTTGAACTAAATTCCTCTTCAAATACTTCATCAAAAATGTATTTATGGATTAATTAGTATAAATCAGAAATTATATCCCCTATACTTTTTTTAAGTTGTGAAGCGAATAGTTTAAACAAATACCTTGCCTTATATATGTATACATTTTTTAAAAACTAAAATCAACTTAAATTTTGAAAGGCTTGCTCGTGTAGCAGGACATATGGACTCACCTTGGGCGTTCGAACGGATATTTTTTGATCTTATCTTCACAGAAGATTCGGATAATTGGCGGGCCCGCCCTGATGGGTGGGGGTAGACCCATCTCCCCAGAGATAGCCCTGTAGCGACCTATGTATCGGAGGATCCAACATGGATTTAGGAACTCACCATACAGCTTCCATTTACGGCCGACAGGTGCATCCAAGTCAGTCCTCAAGAAACCTTTGTACAAGCTTGTTTCGATTAAAGTTGATGTCCCCAAATAAATGTGTTGGGTATTAATATTATTAGAATTAAGCCCCCAACAATTGGTGACCCCAACAATTGGTGACCCCGTATTGAACTGTTCAACATTATTTATAGTGATATTTCAAGTAAGTAGTGTAAAATGTCTACAAGTGAAAGTGGGACCGGTGCAGAAGCACATTTTCCTAACATGGCCGAAGCGAGCCACAACCTCGAAGCAAGTAAGGTTAGCATTAAAATTCCCCCTTTTTGGCAACAAAAACCTGAAATATGGTTTTACCAAATTGAAGCACAATTTAATATTAATAAAATTACATCGGAGGAAACAAAATTTAATTATGTGGTATCACAAATGGATCCGAAGTATATAGAAAACATTTGGGATATCATTCAAGGGACTGCTACAAATAAATATACTAGAGCTAAGGAAACACTTCTTAATATTTTTAAAGAAAGTGAACAATGTAAGATTAAGAAATTAATTACGGGATTAGATCTCGGAGATATGAGGCCTAGTCAATTATTGAGAAAAATGCGGAACCTGGCTGGTACTGATATTTCTGACACAGTTTTAAAAACACTCTGGTTAGAAAAACTCCCAGATTCTATAAAGAATGTTCTCATTGTTAGTGAGGAAACTTTAGACAAAATAGCCATTATAGCTGACAAAATTGTGGAAATGAACCCACATAGAGACATATGTAGTGCTGATAGTAGACCCAGTCAAGATGCTCTAATTCAAGAATTGTCAACTAAAATTTCAAGCCTCGAGTTACAAATAAATGAAATCTCCGGTCGGTCTCGTTCTCACCACCGAGACCACAGTCGCAACCGTGGTACTAGCAAACCCAGAAAACGATTTGACCCACAGGGTAAATATTGTTTTTTTCATTTCCAGTTTGGAAAAAAATGCTACCCTGATAAATGTCGTCAACCATGCGCCTGGAAAAGTCAGGAAAACTCCAACCTGCAGTAGAGATTGCGACGAGCTCTATTGCAGATAATATTGAAAATCGTCGAAATTTCCGCTTATTTGTTAATGACAAAAAAACGGGTGGGCGATTTCTTATTGACAGTGGAGCCGATATTTCTTTAATTCCAGCCAAGGCTACAGATAAAATTACATCTTCTAACTTTAAATTATATGCTGCAAACGGCACGTCCATACCTACCTACGGCGTCACATTACTGACACTGGATCTAGGACTTCGTCGTGAATTTAGGTGGTTATTTATAAAAGCTGACATAACTCGAGGGATAATTGGTGCAGATTTCTTGAATCATTTTAACTTATTGATTGACTTACATAAACATAGATTAATTGATGCAGTCACTAAACTTAGCACTTCAGGTAGTGTACTGGCTGTATCAGGAAACGAAGTCATTAGCACAATAAATAAGTCTCAAGCAAAGTTTGCACATCTGTTCACCTTATACCCTGAATTAACGAAGCCATCATTTTCGCCCAATCACACGAAACATAATATTCAACACTATATCACCACCACAGGATCTCCAGTGCATTGTAAGGCAAGACCTCTCGCTCCTAAACGATTACAACAGGCCAAACGGGAATTTCAATTTATGTTGGATCAAAATATTATCCGACCATCGAGTTCAGAATGGGCAAGTCCGTTACATGTAGTTGATAAAAAAGATGGATCTATCCGTCCTTGTGGTGATTATCGCTTATTAAATGCCAAGACCGTACCAGATAGATATCCTATACCTCGCATAGAAGACTTCCATCACATATTAAATGGAGCTACTATTTTTTCTAAAATAGATTTACATAAAGCATACTACCAAATTCCGATAGCAGAGGAAGACAAAAGCAAAACGGCTATAATTACACCTTTTGGTTTATACGAATTCAACGTTATGAGTTTTGGTCTCAGGAATGCCCCTTCCACCTTCCAACGATTTATTAACACAGTGTTTCATGGTTTGGATTTTGTTTTTCCGTTCATGGATGACATCCTGGTCGCTTCAGCTACGGAAGAAGAACACTGTGAACATCTTCGTCTTATTTTTGAACGACTACAACGTTTTGGTCTCCGCATTAATGCTTCAAAATCAGAGTTAGGTGTTGAAGAATTACAATTTTTGGGCTACTTGATCACGCAAGATGGTTCCAGACCAGTACCTGAGAAGGTAAAGGCAATCAGAGATTTTAAATTACCAGAGACAGTACAACAACTTCGTGCATTTCTAGGTGTCATTAACTTTTATAGACGATATATAAGAAATGCAGCGGAAACTCAGGCTATCCTTCATGACTACTTAAAAGGTTCCAAGAAAAATGATAAAACTAAAATAGTCTGGACTAAGGAGGCTATACAACAATTTGAACGCTGTAAAGATGATTTAGTAGATGCTACACTCCTAACTTTTCCAGATTCACGATTTCCGCTGGCGGTTTTTACTGATGCATCTGATATAGCAGTGGGAGCTGTATTACAGCAGCACGAACAATCCGGATGGAAACCTATCGCTTTTTATTCCAAAAAATTAAATGATGCTCAAAAAGCCTATAGTGCTTACGACAAGGAATTATTAGCAATTTATTTGGCAATTAAACAATTTAAGCATCTACTGGAGGCACAAACATTTACAATATTTACCGATCATAAGCCTATTACATATGCATTCTTCCAGAAAAATGATAAAGCATCGCCACGTCAATTACGCCACTTACAATATATTTCGCAGTTTACAACCGACATTCGACATATTAGTGGAAAAGCTAACATAGTGGCCGACACGTTTTCAAGACTTGAAGAAGTTTCAGTAATTGACTATGAAGAAATTGCTCGCAATCAAGAAAATGATCAGGAATTACCAACATTATTACAAGACTCCAGTTTAAATATGAAACAATGCAACATAATGTCAAAAAAGCCTCTCTGGTGCGATGTAGCTACGAACAATATCCGACCCTACATCCCAGAAGCGTTTCGCTACGAAATATTTAAGCAAATCCATAATTTGGCACATCCAGGAGTCAAAACAACAGTGAAACAAATAACGTCAAAATTCATATGGCCAGCCATCAAAAATGATATTAGAAAATGGACTCAAAGTTGCTTGAGTTGTCAACGCAACAAAGTGTCACGCCATACAAGGTCAGAAATAGGGACGTTCGAACCACCGGATGGACGATTTAGTGTCGTTCATGTGGACGTCATTGGGCCATTGCCACCCTCACAAGGAAATATTTACTGCATGACCTGTATCGACCGATTTACGAGTTGGATGGAAGTAATTCCTATGGCTAATAATACTGCAGAAACAATTGCAAAATTATTTTATAGTAATTGGATCGCAAGGTTTGGAGCGCCAGCTTCCATAGTAACTGACCAAGGCCGACAGTTTGTTAGTGAACTTTTTACCAATTTAGCTTCGTTATGTGGAGCAAAAATACAGCATACGACACCTTATCATCCGCAATCGAACGGTAAGGTGGAGCGCTTACACAGGACTTTAAAAGCCGCAATTAGGGCTCAGAATAATCCGACATGGACAGATAGTTTACCTACAGTTTTGTTAGGAATGCGTACAGCATTAAGGGATGGTTCGAAACATTCCATCGCAGAAATGGTTTATGGGACTACGATAAGAATCCCAGGAGAATTTTTTGATCCATCGTCACTTCCTGTGAATACAGACAATTTTGTGTCTAATCTTCAACAATATATGGCACAATTAAGACCAATGGATACACGTAAAGCTTGCAACAAATCACTGTTCAGGCATAAGGCTTTGGAATCGTGCTCACACGTATTTTTACGAGTAGATCGTGTCAAAAAGTCTTTGGAACCACCATATGAAGGGCCATTTGAGGTAATCGTTCGACAAGATAAATATTTCACCCTTAGAATTAAAAACAAGGACACCAACATATCTGTGGATAGACTCAAACCTGCACATTTAATGGTAACTCGATTAGATCATAGTGACACGTTCAGTGAGGGTACGGGCACGAAAAAATTACAACCAAAGACGAGCACAACAAAGATACCTCCAACAACCCTTGCCGAGCATCAGCAACAAAAGTCGTCCCGCAGTGGCAGAATTGTTCATTTCCCACGACGTTTTCTTGACGAGCTACAGGCAAGAGAGAAACGTACCAGACGATAAGTGAGATAAGTGTTGTGAAAAGTTATACGCATAAGTTTTTCTAATTTCTGAACATTTTATGTTACACACTATGTTATACATTGTATACTATGTTTTATGTTGTTTACAATATCTATATATTTTTTTTTTTCTCTTTGCCATAAATGGGGCTGTCAGGTTGCCTTGTGTCGTTACTTAGTAACTGAGGAAGGAGTATTGTAGCGACCTATGTATCGGAGGATCCAACATGGATTTAGGAACTCACCATACAGCTTCCATTTACGGCCGACAGGTGCATCCAAGTCAGTCCTCAAGAAACCTTTGTACAAGCTTGTTTCGATTAAAGTTGATGTCCCCAAATAAATGTGTTGGGTATTAATATTATTAGAATTAAGCCCCCAACAATTGGTGACCCCAACAGCCCCTATGACTTTTTTTTTAATCTTCTCTAGTATAAAGTACATATATTCTGAATTATTTCTGTACTCACTGCTGCACGTTCTTTATAAAATTTAAAAATATCGCATTGTGTTGTAGTTGTGTAGAGTACTAACAACAGGCATCATAGTTCAAGGGGCCAACATTAGCTTTACAGTCTCAAGATGCCCGGTTCAAACCCAGCAATTATATACACATAATATACTTAAATATATATAGGCCACACAGCACTTTCTTATACTATCCCTGTTTTTACAGATTATTGGATGTAAGAAAGTTTTCTTCGTTTCATTGTAGGTAAGTCCTGAGAGTGACGTGAGATGAGTAATGCCAGTTTGAAATGAATGAGACGAAGATCTGCAAAAACGCGTTTGGTATAAGAAAGTCCTGTGGGCCATGACCCTTTTTTTTTTCTTTATTATTAATCCTTAATTGAATAAAGTACAAATCTAATTTTAGTAAAAACTATGAATAATAAGAACATATTTTAAAATGCTTTAGGATTTGAACATTACTTTTAACTATTTCCTATATCAAAACTAATTTAGCGTTAAATTTCTAAATGATCTAATGTCATAAATTGAAGGATAAATTAATACGAGTGAGGAGTCATTAAAACGTTACACGAATGTAAGCAATATGGAGAATTCTTATTCAGACATTAGGAACAATAAGAAAACCTTATAAATATACAGCTTAAAATGATCTTGTGAAGAAGAGCAGCGTTATCGTTGATATTGTGGGATGCAACTATGGCATGGCGAGATGGATCAAACGATGAGGAGCAGACTGCATGAAGTTGGTCAACACAGGAGGTATCCCATTAGGGTTCCTGCACTTCGCTTAGTATGTGCACGAGAACACCTCGGATGGCAGGAACAATGATGGTTAATATCTTGTTCTCGACGAATGAAGATTCAGTTTCCACAAAGCCGCAGAACGATGTGGCGATGGTAGAGTGGAGCGGTCCAGACATACAAACATCATGGTCTGAACTGGGATATCTTCGTCAAAGAGCAGAGTTCGTTTTTTGGAAAAATACTTGGAGCAAGTTTTGCAACCCGTGCTTCGAACTTTTTCAGAATATTTCGGCCCTGACTTGACTTTTACGCAGGGAAACGCACTTCCTCACACGGCTCATACAGGTCTTGAATGGTTGAAGGAAGAAGACTTTGCCGTGGTCTGCTCAACCCCATTAAACATGTTTGGGACATAGCCCAGAGAAGGCTCATGTCATGTTCTCAGAGACCACTAGGAAGACGTTCCCAAAATTAATGGACAACTAATGAACAACAATAAATGTTGGATATGTCAATATGTTGTCGTGCTCTTGTAAATGCAACAAGAGGAGAAACAGAATATTTATGAAAATTGTTTTGATAATTTTTTCATTATGTCTATCCACAGAAGCAGTAGAATAGTTTTCATTTGAAAAAAAAAAATGATTAAAATAAATAAATTTAAAAGTGTTTTCTTTTTTTAATCTGATTTTGCTTATGCATGAATCTGGGATGTCTACTGTATAAATTACTGTTAATTTTTCAAAACAGATCTACAAAAACCAGAGATATTCTCAAACAATGATTTGTTGTTCCCTCGACCGTTCTGTGCAGTGCACTTATTATCGCGCCAAGCGAGGACTATCCTATCACATGATATAATGAAAATATCGAGATGAAATTTCATATGTAAATCCAAACCATTATCTTAATATCCTCACAGCTCAGCACATAGCCGGCCGTTGCCCAGCATGTGCTGGTATCAGTAATCAGCTGAACTAATAACAAATCGAACTTTAGGGTTGTGTATAAGGCTGTGATAATATATGTTATATTAGTAAGTAAATGAATTAATTTTAATTTGTTTTTAATATTTAAAACTCATGAAATAAAATGTATTTTTTCGCATTCAGATATTGACATTTTAAAACCTATCTTATCCATAACGATGAGAGCGAGGCTGATCTGGTAACGATAAGCCCCATTATATACATACTTTTCGTATTCATCTCTGTAGATACAATATGGCCGCCATAACTGCTCAAAAAATAGTTTTCTGTAAATCTTCGGCAATGTCCTTCCCCTCCTCAAATAACTAGTATTGTTCTCTCATACTCTCAATTTCCTTTTATCATTTCACTCAACATCAATGGATGTTTTACTGTGGAAGGTTTGAATGAAAATTTCATGTATAAATATATATTTATTCTATCGGGAGTTATCGTGTCCATAGGACACAGAGTGATTTAAATTTTTTTAAATAAATAAAACAAAATTATTTTTTAAATACTGCGTATTCAACAAAAATAATATACATTGTACATTTATAAAAATGTTAATTTGGAAATATAAATAAAATAAAATATAAATAAAATAAAATATATATTATTTATGAATTAAAAAAATAAATAAAAGCATAAAAAGCAATTTTTCGTAGTGAATAAAATAGTGCATACAAAAATAGTGAGATAAACAAAATGTTCTCCTCAGGTATTAATAAAAAATTGTTTATCCAACTCAACTGAAGATCGCTTCGGATATCTTCTGCGACAAGATGAGGCTGGGAACCCCATGTGTACTTTACAGGAACCATGGACGACTGTTGTCCAAACATAAGAACTCACAACCTCTCCAGTTCTCTCTGCCTCCAGTCAATCCTCACTTCTCTCTCACTCTCTCGTATCTCTATTGTATCATCTGTTGCCCAGTGTTGTTTCATCACTGAAAGGAAATCAAAATTAACATTTGAATAAATAGGTGAACTATTAAAAAAATAAATAAATAGGTATAATATTTATTACTTAAAAGACATTGAAACATTATTCATATCTATCGTACAATTATTTCTGATCTTTACACATAGTGAACTAGTTGTGTCTGTTCCGTTCTCTTTGAATATCCTTCTTATAGCACAAATTTTCACAAAGTAGATCTAAAATCAATCCAATTACTATTTATAAATTTTTAATTATAAAATCTACTATTTATAAATATTTTTATTTTAAAGTCAGAGATCCATGTTACAACATACACTACCAGGTTCGGCTTATTATTATATATACAATATATATATATATATATTTGTGGAGGGTGCCGGTAGCTCAGTGGTATGCGTGCTTTGCTTCTGAGCTCAAGATCGTGGGTTCAAAACCCGACCGAGGCCCTTAGTTTATTTTATCTGGGAGGTAAAATAAACTTAAGTCCTTCGGATGGGACGTTAAGCGATGGTCCCGAGCCTGTACTCGTTAAAGACCCCTACCCCTACCCTAGGTGAATAAAAATTTAGGGTAGGCAAAATTTAGGACTCCCACAGTAGAGTCGGGCTCATGTCCACCAGAGTGACGAAAGAGCGCTCTGGTAGTAGGCAATATGACCTCGTAGTTAAAGCCAGTGCATGAGTCATGAAACCTAACCTATATTTTTGTGTAGTTACTATTTTTAAAGTTTGTTTTATTTCTCGGGTCGGCAGACTAAAGTACATAAGTCAAAAATATCAACTTTAGAGAAAACTTAATAAACTTATTATACACAGGCTAAATTATATTAATTTATCTTTATTATTGTTTTACTTAATAATATCAAAAAGGTTATAATATTAAAAAGAAAAATCCATAAAAAATAATTTTTATCATGTGATACAATACTATTATACAATTTCAGATGTAATAAATGTATCGACATAAAATTTCATATGTGGATCCAAGTCATCACAAGAACAACACGGATTTCCGATGGAATCGTCCAAAGAGAAAAAAGATTCCACTCAAAAATACTAATACAAAATTGGCGATGTTTTGAAATTTTATGAGGAATTAGAATCACTGAGTAAGATACTTATTGAGTTTCAGCTAAATTGGCCGAAGAGGGAGTAAACGTAGTTTATTATAAATATTTCGAACTGGGGAAATACAACTGTCAGTGATTTTATTGTGTTTTCCATTCGATATAATTCCAAACGATCCCAGATTCAATCTAATGTACATACATGCTATTTCAGATTAGATCTCTCCGAGGTTATTTCCTGAATTGCTTTGTAGCAGGTCCAAGAGGTGACGTACATCCCAGTGAACGGCAAAAGGGCAGTTTCCATGGAGCTGCTCCTCTATAGTAATAACGGATAGCCCTGTTATATTGCTATTTTAATGGAACAGTTGAACAATGGATCAGCCACTCTTCCTGGCGACCAGATTAAAAAATATATCTAGAAGTTCAAAAGTATTTGTTATTTTATAATATACGTATCTTGTTATCTCAGGTATCATCTTATCCCAGGTATCTTGTTATCCCAGGTACGCTTGAAATAATATTATTATTTTTTTATACTTCCTACTTATTCTATTTTGTTTCTCTCAAACTTGTTTCACTTCAGCTTTCTAGTTTTAATAATAATTATTGTTGTTCCAAAGACTGTACCTCTTCGTTCCTGTACATTTAAGTAAACTAGTGGATACAAATTATATACCTATAATTGACTTTCTAAGTTGGCTTTGTTGTTTTAAAGAATAATAAGAGGAATTTAAGCTCTCAAATTTCAAATTGTTAAATATATAAATTTTATAGGAACCTATGTGTTCTTATGAAATGAAAAATTAAAAGAAATGTTATTATTCTGGGACCGAGGTCCCCTAAGAATAAATACATCCAGAGTAAAGAACAGGAAACAATAAAATATAGTATCAGTACAAAGAAATAAAAAGATAGGTAAATAAAAATTAGTGCTACATTGGAGAAAAACAATACAATTTAAAAAAAAGATAAACCAAAGATTAACAGGAAAAAAACATAAAATTAACAACTTGATTATGGTGAAAAAAAGTAAATAAAAGTATCTATATAAATAAAAGAATAAGAAAAAAAGAAAATCTATGTAACTAAGAAAAAAAATAAAATTGATAATAAAAATCTACCTTTTTCTTTGTAAACGTTCCAAAAATAGATAAACAATTAAAATAAAATAACAAATATTTTAAATGTTTTCTGTTCTATGAAAAATTAAATGATTGTTGCTGTAATAATAATAATAGTAGTAACAAGTTAGTAGCAACAGTGGGAAGAAACAACAAAAAGTCACATTTACACACTGCATTTTGGATGCAGTTTGATGACTCAATATTCACAACGCAAAGCAGAGTAAATAGAGCTAGTAGCACAATAACAGTTGGGTTGGCCTGGGTAACATAACAGTTTCTATATAATAACATTGTTTTGTGTATATACTGATATCCCGTCGCAGATAACAGGTCACTGAGTGACAGGAATGGAAAATAAAATATTATGTCGACCGTTGAAGAACCTATAACCTATTAATCTCATTTCCTGTTACTGGGTCTGTTATTTTTGACTTTACTTAGCAGTCTGCTATTAAAGAAAGAAAATAGCAGCTAAAAAATAACAGATTGCAAAATAACATCTCTCCATATACAATATTTACGGAACTGGCTGGTTGTAATGCGGGTTTGCGGGATATGGTCCTATCCAGGCTATATAACCCAGGTCTTTTGCAGGTTACTGCCTAGTAACCAATATTACGGTTCGCTCGTAAATCTGAGACATAGCACATTTATCATATAAATTGGAAACCGTACATAAAATTTTCAAATAATGTAACTCAAGCAGGTTCACTCGGCGCTATCCAAGAGTAACTTTGGCTTTATTAATTACCTATGTAATTATTTAAAATCGGGATTCTGGAGGTAGTCACTCTAACCACTCGTCCGAGGCCTCCGTCTAGAGATAGTAGCTCTCAACACATTTTTAACACCGAAATGCCTGAAATAAAACCAGTACTATCAGTTATGGAGCTTCAAAGAATGCACAATAAATTTATATTAGAAATAGCATAGCTCAGTGGTATGCGTGCTTGACTTCTGAGCTCAAGGTCGTGGGTTCGTAACCCGACCGAGGCCCTTAGTTTATTTTATCTGGAAGGTAAAATAAACTTAAGCACGCCGTCCTTCGGATGGGACGTTAAGCGATGGTCCCGAGCCTGTACGATGTCAGGTACTCGTTAAAGACCCCTGCCCTAGGTGAATAAAAATTTAGGGTAGGCAAAATTTAGGACTCCCACAGTAGAGTCGGGCTCATGTCCACCAGAGTGACGAAAGAGCGCTCTGGTAGTAGGCGATATGACCTCGTAGTTAAAGCCCGGGCATGAGTCATAAAACCTAAACCTAAACCTAACCTATAATATTTAAAATAAAAATTATTTTTTCTTACAGTATTTATTTTTTAGTGTTCAGTTTTTGTTGTTCACGTTCTAGAAATAAAAAAACTCTTTTGAAAGATGTAACCAAATGTTCTTAAATATTCATTGAAAAACCTTCCTGAAAAAAAAAAATTAGAGTTAATGAAGTTTTTTTAAATAAGAAATAAAGTATGAATTTCTGGAAGTTGGGGAGCGTCATGTGCAGTTAGTCTCGCGCACCTGCATCTTCATAAGAATTAACATGAAAATGAACAGGTGTCTCTGAATTTCCAATCGATACGTCATTACACAGGCAGTTATTAGGATTTTTGCGTTCAACATCCCTTCTCAACTTTTATAACCTTACAACTATTTTTCAATTTTGGTATCAGGGGTCCGGAAAACATAAAATTACTGTGAAAACTGAACATTGAATTTGAGACCGATTATATGACTGCCCGTATACCTCGTATGGCTGGGGAAGTAATACATTCTGGCGATGCTTCAAAATATAAGTGAAACAAAATAATTATATAGGTATATTTGGGAGACTGACCCTGGGGTTGGGATTGCCGGCTTTGTACACCCTAGAAGCCGCCCTTTTGCTGCCCCCGGGGGCACTCTATTACCGCCCTATTGATGTTCTGTCTTTCACCGCCGATCTGAGCCGCCTTCATCCATCAGTCCCCACCCCTTCCTTCACCTCACCTCTGTACCCATCCCAACCACTCTCTCGCTGTTTCTCTCTTTTCACCTAAGTTCTCTTACTCGATTGGCTGTAGTCCTTGGCCCCCTCTTCCATCTGATCCTGTCCCAGCCGCCACTCTGACATCACATTGTCCGTCTGTTTGATCCTGGGCGGGGTTCTTTCTTAACTTCCTGGACTTCATCTCTCTCTATGACGCATGTTCATGAAAAAACTGTCTGGTTTTCTTTTACTCCAATTGCCCACCGGATTTAAACTTACAACTATTATGACACAGGGCTGAACCTTCCTCCCACCACAAAGTTACCTATTATCAGTCCTCAGTACCAATGTACTGATAGTTACATATATTTCGCCCCTTCCCTTTCGCACTTCCACCGTCCTTGTTACTGATTGAGAGTCAAAAAGAGCAGCCTCGCGGTTGTGGAATTTCATTTAAACATTCTTTCTTCGATCCCTTCATACTTTTAAATAAGGATGTCCTAATCCTTGGTATAGAAGGAGACTTCTCTAAACCTTTCCGGATCCTTTCATATCTCTTTGTTCTTCAGGGGGCTGGCTCTATTTCCAATGTTTTCCATTTATCTTACCCCAATTCCGACTGATAAAGTGCCGAATGAGTAAGTAAGTCTCACCTTCCTGTCTATTTCTCTTCTCTACTCTGTTAACAAAAGCGCTATTTCCGTGTAGCTGCTACCATCGGTTCCTGCTACTTTTGAATGACTGTTATAAATAATAATTAAACATCTATTTTATGAAACTGAGAGCCGACCTTACATAGTTATATTATTTTCTTTATACTTTCTATTCTACAAGAAGGACACCGATCTGTTGTATTTTAATTATTTTTCTCGAATGTGTTTTACTTTAACTTCCTCTCTAGTTTTATATGTATTAATTAATATCCATAATAAATATTTTTATAATAATAATTATTATTATTCCAAAGATTGCACCATTATATTTGTAAAAGTTTAAATAAACTAATATATAGGAAATATGTACATTTAATTGACTTTCTAAGTCAGTTTATTGTTTTAAATAATTACGTGAAACATTTAAACTTTCAAATTTCAACATAGAACCATGAATTTAAATTTATTGTTTTCACAAATATTTTTATGTTTTTATAAAAACTAAACTACTTGTGTTATAAAATCTAAAACAGCAATTGACAAAAATAATAAGTTAAGTAGCAGAAGAGAGAAGACACAAAAAAAAGAGTAATTTATAAACTAATATTTAAATTTTGGAAGCAGTTTGTTCCTCAATACTGATTATCTCAATAGCAAGTAGCAGAATAACAGTTGGCTTGGCTTTATGAACAAAATGTTTTTTATTTATTTTTTTTACATTATGATAGCACATTGCAGATAGCAGATCGACGAGTAACAGGAAAGCAGATTAATAGATTATTTAATTGCACAGTTCAAGATTTGAACGAGATTAGATTAATTAATAATCTATTGATATCCTTTTCTGTTATTGTTTCCGTCATTTTGAAACTTAAATAACCGTCTGCTACTGTTGGAACTGCTATTCTGGAATGGAATTCAATGAAATAAGAAAACAATATAATATTCTTGATGCAGAACACTTCACAAAAGAATATAAATAAGTTTTTTTTATACTGTTAAGAAACCAGGGAGACACCCCCCTCCCCCTTGGCAAGAAAATGTATACTTTACGCCTAAACTTTTTTTTTTAACTAAACATTTACTTATACTTTGAATATATGAATTTATTGTGACTAACGTTATATTAATCATCGTTCTTTCGATATTCTTAACAATCTGATGGCTATCCCTCCTGTTCTGGAACTAAGGAACTGAATAATTAGATGTAAGAACGTACCGAAATATCGTTATGATAAAGTCACTTCCGGTAGAGTTTAAAATAAATAGTTATCTTAATTATTATTAAATTGAAAAAAATGCATCTAATTATTAAAAATATAACTGTGTATTAATATTATTATTTTTGTACTCATATAATTTTAAGTACATATTTATTTATTACTTTTTATTTGTTTCAATAATATTGTTATTACTAATCGTGTGAGTGAGACTCAAATAGGTACAAATCTAATTTATGAGCTAAGTTAATGTAAACATTCTTATGACGTATCCTATAACCATGTATTGGTTCAAAGGAAATAAATTTATTATTATTAATGAATTATTCTGAATAATAAACTATAAAAGTAATTTGATGTATGTTCAGGGTACTACAGATTCTCCAATTCGTTTAATTTCTTAAAGAAATAGGGATCCTATCCTATCCAGCTTCATATTCCTATAATATTGTAATTAATATGTACAGAAATGTAAAAATAAAAAAAATATATAATATTTTTTGTCTATTTTGACCGTTGAGGTATACATATGCAAAGATTTAGGCTACAGACTTAGTTTTAAGAGTTTCATTTGACTTGGAGGACCTTGAAAGTGTGCTCTCGGTTAAGTCCTTCTATCCGGTGCTTGGTCGATAGAGACAGCCAGGGATGAGTGGACTCTCAGAACAATAGGTCTGTACAAGGGTTGTCATCTCATCTCGCCTCTAACTCCATTAATTCGCGCAGGGGAACGCAACTATATTGCCAATGACTCATTGCATTTCTTTTAAATTTATTTGTAACTATCTTGTTTATTTAAGTTTAATTGTTGTTATTCTATGTATTCATATTATTTATTATAGTTAGTTATTATGACTCATGCCCTGGCTTAAACTAAGCTCATATCGCCTACTAGCTAGCCTACCTAGGTTTTCTCATCTAAGGTAGGGGCGCCTTTAACGAATACCTGGCATCTTACAGGCTCGGGACTCTTTTTCTTTTTATCTCATTTTTTATTATTTATGATATATTTACTATCTTTATTTCTAACTCTATTTGTAGTTAATAATTGCAGAATATTATCATAATTTCGTGGCTTTATCAGTGTTTATGTGACTTTCTCTCCTTTATAGAAAAAATATAATGATAGAATAAAATGAAATGTTAAGTACACAATAGTTCGGTGTAGGTGGTGAATAACAAAGTTGAAGATGACAGGCCATCCTTCACCGCCACAACTTGACAAATCCAATTTAACCCAAGCCCCTGGCACTCACTTCACTTCTCTCATCTATTATAGAAGAAGAAAAATCATCAAACTTCATCTTATATTGACTTTGGCCAACACAATTTTTTTCTTCATTTCCTAATCAAATAAACTTGTACGATTACAGTGCCTTATTGATGTAAGAAATGTGAAAATACTATTTTTTTTTTGGAAGTAAAAATTAATGAAGCCTAGGGTTGGAACAAGGATGGGGTGGGGGAAGGGTTTAGGGTTGGAACAAGGATGGGGTGGGGGAAGGGTTTAGGGTTGGAACAAGGATGGGGTGGGGGAAGGGTTTAGGGTTGGAACAAGGATGTAAATGATAATTTTTTTTTTTTATAGTAGAACAAATTCTTTTCGTTTAGTTAATCGTGTCAAATGTAGATTGCGCCACAGAATAACTTATTACAGACAGAAGGGAAACGTGAGGCTATAATCGTTCACTTTTCTTTAACAATTAACTTATGTTAATTTTGCGATACGAAGACTGAAAATGTTTATTAAAAAAGGCATTCGCAATAATTAAATACTTTATTGACCAAATATATTTAATATAAAATTACTATTAACCTTTTTTTAATACCAACATTTAAAAAGAGCACTAAATTAATAACGTTTTATAATATAGTATATTGTATTCATTATTATTATTTTTTTTTAGTTAGTTATTGTTACTCATGCCCGGGCTTTAACTACGAGGTTATATCGCCGACTTTACTCTGGGAGTCCTAAATGTTGACTACCCTTTTTATCTAGGATAGGGGTCTTTAACGAGTACCGGACATCTTTCAGGCTCGGAACCATCGTTTAACGTTCCGTCGGAAGGACGGCATGCTCAAGGTTTTTTCATCGCCCACATAAAAAACCTTAGTGCTTCGGCCGGGTTTCGAACCCGCGATCTTGAGCTCAGTAGACAAGCATGCTAGCTCTGAGCTACCGGCGTCCTCTTATCATCGTTTTATAAGAAATATCTTATTGATTATTTTTTAATACATTAATTAAAATCAATTGACAATAAATATCAATCTAATATACGCATTGCTTGATGAGAATTTTTTTTTTTTTTTTTTTTAATTTATTTATTGACAACAGCTCAATTACAAGCTATACTGTCATGTGAAAACAACAAGGAATCAACAGTAAAAATCATAAGTACAGTAATGAATTGTAAATAAAAAATAAATAAATAAATAAAAAATAAATAAATAAAATGACTATTTCAATGTGCTGAAGAAAGTCTGTTAGTTGTTTATATTTGTCTTTGACGGGGTTCTTCAGCCAAACCTGCAGGGTGTCCGTCCGGTTGAGATCTGGATACTTTCGTCTCGTCTCCTCCTACTTCAGACACCTCATTATCACATGGTCCATATCCTCTGTGCTGAAGAAAGTCTATAAGTTGTTTATATTTGTCTTTGACGGGGTTCTTGAGGCAAACCTGCAGGGTGTCCGTCCGGTTGAGGTCTGCATACTTTCGTCTCGTCTCCTCCTACTTCAGACACCTCATTATCACATGGTCCATATCCTCTGTGCTGCCGCACCGGTCGCACTGAGAACTATTACTCACCTTGATGATGTGTAGGTTTCTGTTGACACGCCCGTGGTTCGTCCGAAGCCTGCTCAACTGAACTACCTCCCGACGACGCAAGCCCATGTCCTGGAACCATGGTTTTAGATCTACCGTCTTTTGAACAGCATAGTGCTCTCTTCCTTTTGACGTAGATTCTTCAACGTATGCTTGTTGCCAGTTCTGCATAACAACCTTCCTTAAACAGCGTCTTGCATCTCGTGGAGGTAGCTGTATTTGAGCATGTTCACCGACATCTGTTGCAGCTTCTTTGGCAGCGGAGTCTGCCAGTTCGTTGCCCTGAAGGCCTACGTGTCCGGGGATCCACTGAAGCACAATCTTATGCGTTGTTTTGTTTGTTATAAATCTATTAACTACTTGGCATAGAATGTGATCGGTGAGACCCCTGGCCCGGTGGAAGTTGTTTAAGCTGAGGATGGCGGACTTTGAGTCCGTTAAAATAACAACATCATCCTGTATGTGAATAGCATATTCCAGAGCATCGAGAATCGCAATCAATTCAGCTGAGTAAGCAGAAAAATTCTCGTTCAGTTTTTTTTTTAATGTAGATGTTTCTTTTCGGGTCATAGACACCTGAGCCTGCATATTCGTCACGTTTTGAGCCATCTGAGAAAATTTTGTAGGAGTTTGCGTAGGTGTTGCCTAGAACGGATTGCGCTATCGAGGAAAGAATGTTTGGAGGAGTGTGTTGTTTTGAGAGATTCCTACTGTCTAAAGTATAAACACTATCAAGTTGAATGGAGGTCGGTGGTACTTGAAGGCTCCATGCAGGTAGACCTTTGTGGGCTGGAATGTTCTTCAAGATGTCAGCGAAGGGATGGGTGTCGTAGACAAGAGAGGTCAGAAGGACTTGCTCTCCATGATGCAGCTGCGACCTGTAGTTCTCATGTAAAGGATGCGACGAGTCTCCTAGTATTTTTATCAGCCGTTTTCCTGTCAGCCATGTTCTTCTAATTTGAAGAGGAGGTTCCCCGGCTTCTGCCAACAGCGCATTGACTGGAGTGGTTCTAAAGCTCCCTAAACATAATCGCACACTATTGTTTTGTATAGTGTTTAGTTTTCGCAGAGTTTGTGAGCTGGCCAGGTTGTAGATAGTTGATCCATAGTCCATTATGCTTCTTAATGTCCCTCGGTAGACCGTCAAAAGGTTAGACGGATGACCTCCGAATTTTATTCCTGCAAGGCATTTTAGAATGTTGAGGTGTTTCGATGTGCTATTTAGTACACTAAGTACATGTCTATGAAAAGATAGTTTTGAGTCTAGGATAATTCCAAGAAATTTGTAATAACTATTTGATTTGATATCTCTTCCGTCCAATTGAAGATTGAGAGTGTTGGCATTCCAATGTTTCCTCGTAAACGGAACGAGGATTGATTTGTCTATGTTGATGCGCAAGTTTAGAGTAGCGAGAATAGTTAATGTTCGGTTGAGGGCAACTTTGATTACATTCAGAGCTTTCTCTACCGTGTTTTCGCACGTGAAGATGACCAAATCGTCTGCATATTGTAGAATCTGGTAACTATCGTCATGTTGATGTAGAGGGATGGTGTACAGGTTGAACAGCAAAGGACTTAAAACACAACCTTGACTGAGACCTCCTCCTGATTTTAGTGACACTGATCCGTCTTTGGTGTTAATGTGATATTGCTTCCACTTTAAGTAGTCCACTAGGTAAGACACGTATTTATCATTAATTCCAATGCGATTTAAGCATATTTCAAGAATTCTTGGATTGACTTGATTATATGCATTTTCAATGTCGATAAACACAACCAGACACACCTTCTTGTTTAGCAGGCAATGACGAATACTTTGGGTAAGAACTTCCAAACAGTCAATTGTCGATTTACCCTTCCTGAAACCTAGACAGTTCGGGGGCAAAATATTGTTTTTTTCAACTGCCCACTCTAGTCTATTCTTTATCATTAAGTTTAGGCCTTTCCCGATGCTCGAGAAGAGTGCAATAGGTCGGAAAGAGGTGATTTCGCTAGGGATTTTGTTCTTCTTTAGAAGTGGAAAAATCTTAATATTGCGCCAACAGTCGGGGTATTTTCCTTCAGTGCAGATAGAATTGTAGACTTCTAGGAGTTTCAGCAAAGCAGGTTCTGGTAGATTCTTGATCATGGAGTAGCTCATGTTGTCTAAGCCAGGTGAAGTACTTTTTTTGTTGCAAATAGCAGCATCTAGTTCCCTCAGGGAGAAACCTGAATCAAGATCATCAATATTTTTTAGTTTATTGATAGAGTGGAAAAAGTTAGGAGGAATGTTAGGGGAAGGATCCGTTTGTAGGGAAGCCGTAATGTTCTTCAAGAATGCTTCTGCGTTTTCCTTGTTTTCCAATACAGGATTCTTAAATTGGGTGGTGTCGCGTCCTTGAAGCCTCTTTATCTTTTTCCATGTCTGAGTAATTTTTCCTGGCTCCATGTCCTGAATAAACTGCCTCCATGTAGCCTTTTTTGCTCTTTTAACTAGAGCTCTCAGTTTATTATTGGCGCACTTATATTTATTATAGTTGTCGGGGGTCAGATTTTGTAAAAAGTTTCTGAGGGCGGTCTGTTTGTCTTTGTAGGCTGATGCTATACTGGGGTTCCACCATGGTTTTGGCTTGAATTTTTTATTCATGGAAATAATATTAAATGGTATAGCTGGATTGCCTGCTTTCTGCATTAAAGTGGTGATGGAATCAACTGAATAAGTCTCCATAGTATTTAGGTATCTGTTTAAATCAGCCTTATATTTAGGAACGTTGAACGTTAGGAACGTTTTAACCCTGCATTGAGAGATGCCCCATTTATAGATATTTTTATTATGAGGTGGTCACTACCTAACGATTCCTCCAAGATTTCATATTCTGTTTTGTTTAATAAATTCTTTGAAATGAGGCTTAGATCGATTGTTGACAGTTCTCCGGAAGGACTAAAGTGTGTAGGAGCGCCATTGTTCAGCAGCAACATCCCCGAGTCTAAAACGTTTCTTTTAAGATTTTCCCTCGTTTGCATTCAGAGCGGTTGCTCCACTTTCTAACCCGGACAACAAAAATATCCTATCGAATCGTCTCACACATAAGATAGTGTTTTGAAGAAAATTGAATTTTCCATTCCTAATTTAACAAACATTATCATTTCCTTGAGAGGAAGAAGAACTCAAAACACAAATTATGGTTTCATCTTGGAGATGTTTAACGAGCCCCCCCACAAAAAGTATGGTTTTAACTACATTAATTATAATGTAAATATTCTATTGTAATATGTTTATGTTCAAAAAATTGAAATAAAAAACTTATACAATTGAATGATATCCCAATGCATCGACGCTGACTAGGTGGAAAAAACGGAAGACCTGGACTTTGCGGGAAGAAGTTGAAATCTTCAGAAATGTGACCTGTGAACACAAAACGACATTTATAATACAATGAATAATATTTCAGGTGAAGAAGTATTATTTGTACTGTAATGATAAATAACACGAACATCATTTCACATAGAAATTACCTAATTTATCTTGTTAGAATTTAATAATCGTTATCTTTGTTACTGGATTGCAAATATTTCAGAACAAAGAAATGCCTGACTGTAAGCCACGGGGCTTTTCTAGTTGAAATTTTTTTAACTACCTGATGGTTAGGTTTCAGATTTCCTTGTATATTTAATGTTCTACTTTTTAAATTGTTTCAACTAATCATAATTAACTTGAGTGCAAAGTTGGATGTGGAGAAAGAAAAAAGTACATACCCCTCGAAATTATTTTTTCTCCGCGGGAAATGAAACATTCGGAGTCCCGTATTATGAGTAGAATTTATTTCACAATCCTTCGCTGGGCACCTCATACTTGTGTGGGAAATCTGAAAGATAAATGTAAATGTTAAAATAAATTAAGAAAAATATCAAAAGATATGAGAATAATATAGGAACATAATTAGCAATTGAAAAAATAAAACAATTTTAGACCTAAAACCAACTAAATAAACCCTAACTACAGAGTATAAAAAGGTCAGACTTTGCCAATAGATTTAATTTCAATTCATTTGAATCCCTTATTGCATGGTAAAAACCAACATTTTCCAAAATGATTATCATATATTCTTGAGTAAGTCGTATTGCCAGTAAGTACGCTTTTCATTTTCTTCTAAATTTCTATTGAATACTAAAACTAAAAAACACTAAAAAAAAAAAAGTGAAATAACCAAAGTAAAAAAGGCACTTGTTGATTGTAGGGAGGAGGGGATCATATAATCGATATTCTGCACTGGCATCGATAGCATTTCAAAGCCAAACAGCAAAAAACACATGAGAGAGGGGGGCACCAATTATTGAATAGGTGGCCAACATTGACTAAAATTACAAAATGTCTACTACCTTATAAAAGGAAAATATATTTATCTAAAAATATAATGAATCTGCGACACAAAGGCCACAATGTGGCTATATATTCTACATTTCTTCTTCGGCTATCTTAGTTAAGACGAATCAGAATATGTTTTTCATATTTACTTAGGTTTGATTATCATCATATATGGCTGATGCTTATGTTGCTGTCTAAATATGTTTCAAAAAATATTAGGAATCGGTGCCACAAGGACGACATATATAATATTTCTTCCTCGGCTATCTTAGAACCAACCAGAATACGTCATCTTTACTTATGACTGAAATGAAATCTTAATCGGTTATTCAAGTTAGATCCAACAAGAATATATTTTTTTCCTTTACTAATGGTTGACCATCATTGTATCTGGTTGGTGCCTCTCTACTAACATTAAAATATCATGTGTTTTTAAGAAATATCGGTGCCATAAGGACAAGTTCATAACTACAATAGTTTTCGCGGAATAGCGCTTTCCAATCACATAGACATACACTCTGACAAACACATGCATAGTCAGACATCTCAGCGAAAATGGAAAAAAAATCAAATTTTTTTTACAAGATTACAATACTTACACAATAGGTATAAGAAAATAAAAATGCGATAACAAGTCTGAAAAAGTATATTAAAAAAGGCTTTGGGAATAATAGAGTAGTTTATTGATCAACACATTTAAAATAAAATATTTATTAATATTAAAATGTTTACTATCCTATATCCTGAATATATTTTGACCATTTTCCCGATGATGTCTGTACGTCTGTGTGTTTGTGAATGTTGTGAGCTCTCTACCGCAAAAACGATTGTTGTTATGAATTTAAATTTGGAATGAAGGTCACTTGTGCTAATTTAGATCTAAATTAACAGTTAATTGAACAATAAATCACCAAATTTCCTGTAGAAATTTTATAACTGGTCTTCTATTTAATTTTGATTTCTACAGTAATTTCCGAAAAGGGCCCTAAAAAAATATCAAAAATTCAAGACGTGCAATTTTGAAGAAAGTGCACGTAATTTATTAAAAAAAAATCAATTAAAAAACTTTTCAGTTGGATTTCTAAAGATGCCATTTTAAAATTCATTTCAATAATATTAAATCTAATCCAAAGGTTTTCAAATTATCTTACTAGGCCAACTAGGAAAATGAAGAGCATAGAATTTTCGAGAACAAATATTGGGTTTATTTTCTTAAATCTACATTATAAAAATTAAAAAACTAAGATTACTAAACTGAAAAAAAAAAACATTAAAACATTATTATTATTATTTTTTAAGAAACCTTATAAACTAATAAATATTGGCCATTCTGCTTTTAGAGTTATCTTGGGGCATATAAAACGTATAAACAAATAAAAGAACCTGCTTTTTGGATCAATTTCACCGTCAATTCACTTCTATTTAGTTCATCACATCTTAAGCCATCACACTCTCAGACCGTCTCAACTCAACCCAGGCCTCGACTCGTCCACACTAATTCAAAAACAGCTGATGCCCGTGTTTTGTTTTTCTACTCATTTGTTTTAAAACAAAATGCATTCTTATTACCTATTTATTTACTAATTCAGTTTCTTCTTGTAAAAAAATAAGTATAATTAATTTTTTTTTAATATTAATCATTTTAATGTGTGTATTTTTTTTATACATCACAGTCTTTATTAAATGAAAATTGAGTGAATGGAGGGGAAATACGTCAAGTGAACGTTAAGAAGTGGGCAGGGACAGACAAAAGGAATATGAGAGAGATCCGGGACAGGAATAAGTCGATAAAATGAAAAGTTGTCTACTTACCTTCATTCTTCCCCACTCACAAAGGAAAAGAAGAAAGATCCTTTTCAGGGTCTTTTTATTAAAACTCTTAAAGTTTTGTGAACTTTTATTATATTACCATTGTTTGTGTTGCAATAACGTTACATCATTACTTTTTCTACTTTCTTATACATTTAGTATTGCAGAGGGTATTCAGAAAATATTTTAAAATATATTAAGAAAGTATTGTAATCGTGATAAAATCCTAGATCGAGTTTTCGATTGAATTACATGTTTCAAAGTTCCCTCAACATATTTTTCGCGATGACGTCTGTTGTGCAATTTATTGGACGTGTGTGCACTCAATAATGATAGTAACAATAAAGTTTGAAAGCTCGAGCTCGGATTTTCGCACGATTGCAATACTTCTTTATACTAATGATATAACAAAGTAAAAATAACAAATACTTTTGAACTGCAAGTTATTTTTTTAAGTCTGTGTTCTGTTGTTCAACTCTTAGTTTCATAAGGTATTAGTACTTACATATAACTGCTATTTTTGTGTAGCAGTAACAGGGGGTAGCAGTTATCCTGAAATAGCACTTTTGCTCATCAATATATGACTTGATGACCTATCTGCATGAATTGTGCACTTTCTGTGATCGAGCTTGTTATGAACTAAATCAATACGAAGGTGGGATGAGAGCGGGGACAGTATGATTGCTGTGAAAATATGGGGTTTTATAGGTGAGGGGGTTATATGTTTGGTTAGCTGGGAGGTAGGATCATGATTGGATAAAGGGATAATAATGTGGGACGAGACGAGATTGTGGGACGAATGAGGAATTACCTTGTGGAGCCTGGGACGGAAATTTAATGGAGTCATCCTTACTCAACTTCAAAATAAATAGTTCGTCCAACCTGGTTTTTTAAAAATTCAAATATAAAATTTCATGTCGATACATTCGTTACATCGGCAGTTATTGGGTTTGTTGAGTTGTGCCCCCCCTTCTGAGGTCAAGATTGTGGGTTCGAAACCCAGCCGAGGCCCATAGTTTATTTTATCTGGGAGGTAAAAAAACCTTGAGCATGCCGTCCTTCGGATGGGACGTTAAGCGATGGTTCCGAGCCTGTACGATGTCAGGTACTCGTTTAAGACCCCTACCCAAGGTGAATACAAATTTAGGGTGAGCCAAATTTAGAACTCCCACAGTAGAGTCGGGCTCATGTCCACCAGAGTGATGAAAGAGCGCTCTGGTAGTAGGCGATATGACCTCATAGTTAAAGCCCGGGCATGAGTCATAATAACTAACTAACTATATATACACTCGTCCACAAAAAACTGGGACACTCACATTTTACAGCAATAAAAAATATTTATTTTACTAATAAATTTTTTTCTTAGTATTACAATAAGACAATCAAAGGATTAAGACTTTTAGGATTAACCTCAATGTAAACAACAACAATGTGTAAACACACCATCACTGGTACGAAAGGAAACATTCTTAGACTTTAATTTTGAAATACGTAAGTGTAAGAGAATTGTAATGTCCCAGTTTTTTTGTGGACGAGTGAATTTACATCGCATGGGAGACGTTAACTATGTATATATTGCAAGTTGTGAAGCGCATACGATCTCTGCGTCACACTTCTCCCATTCATAGCATATTCGTATATTATTAATATACTGATGAATTAAATTTTAAAATATTTGTTTAATTATTTTAATGAGAAAATAAATAATAATAATTATAGGAGATGAAACCAATTTAAATACGGGGGGAGAGGCACTAATCCCTATTATAATAGAAGGAATTTATGTAAATAGGAGTGGTGAGAGGGGATGGGGGTGACAAACAAGTGGGGCTTAACTGATAATCCAGGAGAACTGGGAGGGGTTTTTCTTTTTTGGTTACTACACACATATAAAATTTCGTGTCAATACATTCATTCTATTGGGAGTCAAAGTGATCACAGTGAGGATTTTTTTTTCTTCATTTTTTGAGTCAGGGGGAAGAAAGCATGGAACTACGTAAAAGTCAACATCGCATTTTGGACCGATTTCATAACTTGGTTCTTCCATGTTTCATGTAAGTGGGGAAGTAGAATGTATTTCTAATTGAAATTCTATATTAAATATAGGCGGCCCCCCTCAAAATATTTTTGGTTTAGTTGCCTTCCAGCCGCATTGATTGTTAAACATTAGTTATTCATGACATGAATAATTAAAATAATTCATTATTCATTTCTCTCTATGAACATTTATTCTCATTAAACAAACAGTAAATATTGTTTAAGGCTGAGTGTTAGACTGCGGTAAGTGATGGATTGTTTCTAAGCAGGGCAACACGTTCAGTGTTGCCAGATGCACCGCATTTTGGTAGTTCAATCCACAATCCGCATTGACCGATGCGGATTCCGCATTTTCCATTTTTGAGTTCAATGAAAAAAAAAGAAGATAAAAAACAAAACTGACCAAATTTTCTAATCAGCAAACAAACAAAAAAAATGAACAAAACTGAAATTGCACAATCTAAAATGTTGATTATTTCGTATGTATAAGAAACAGAATTTATTTAATGAAATTTAAATAAATCATATTTTTCTATCTATGTTCTTCTATCTTTTTTGAAACACT
Organism: Aradus depressus; assembly: GCA_963662175.1. Taxonomy (NCBI): domain Eukaryota; kingdom Metazoa; phylum Arthropoda; class Insecta; order Hemiptera; family Aradidae; genus Aradus; species Aradus depressus. Next base: position 1,373,755 of record OY759222.1, read on the forward strand.
GGTCAGTTTTGTTATTCTTTTTTGTTTTTTTGCTTTTCTTAAAACACTGGTCAGTTTTGTTCGTTTTTTTTTTTGTTAAATAGACTATTAATTGTATATTTTAAAAATTCCGCATTTTTTTGGTTCATTCCGCAATTTCAAACGCTCGAATCCGAAATCCCTTGTTCCAGATCTGGCAACACTGAACACGTTCCACACTAAATGCAAACCAGTTTAGTTCTAATATTGCGCAAATTTATGCTAAATAATTTACTCTGTGCCATAAACCTACCTTGAAATTTCTATAAAAAGTAAAAACAATGCTACAAGAATGAATTTCATTGGTCGCGAAGAAAATGATGCGGGTTCACTATATCCTGGATCTAACTTACGAAAATCGGAGTACCTAAGTACATATCTAAAATTTTAGTACACATTTCAGCGTATTGATAATTTGAGTACTGGTAAACAGTACAAAAGGATCAGTAAATTGTTTACACCTAATAATAGGCGAAGTGAAGCTAGCTCCTTTCTTTTGAGTCAGCAGACTGTTTTTGTTTCACCTACTTCTTTTGTTTATCATCCAATTTGTAAAATTAAGATGGACAGCAAAATTCTTTGTTTCCTATCCGATAGCAAAATTAATGTATAGATACCGACAATTATTTTCACATCATGCTTCTTGATTGTTTTATTTTCTCATTTATTTAATTATTTGCGTATTTATCTTTTTATTATTTTGTATCTATTGCTTTTTGATAAATGAACAAAAAGAGGTTGTATCGGCTATGGATAACTGCTGAGGAAAAGCTAAGGAAAAAAAAAAATTAGTAAAAGTCACATAAAAATAATTGAAGCACACAGTTCTCCTGTCAATCAGTGCTGCCATTTGTACAAATTTTTTTCCTAAACGAATTACGTTGTATTGAAAACATATTCTTAGACGAATAGTAAATTTAATTGATTTCACTGCAAATCCCACGCTTTTTTATTTGCAATCTATATACAACATACACATAAAAAGCAAATATGTGATCAACAAGAAAAATATAACGTCACTTGATGGGAGAAGCCAGCCAGCGCTGACACTCCCTCGCAAGTTAATTATCATTATTCACTAGGTATCCTCCGAGAGAAGATCGCGAGGCCACCTCCTGTTCCCTGGCGGGTGGCAAATATTTCTTTGAAATTGTAGGTTTCTGTTTCGGTTTTATCTACTGAACCTAGGTGCGCATTTTCTATCTGGGACATGAAAAAACCTTGAGCACGCCGTCCTTCGGATGGGTAGGTTAAGCGATGCTGCCGAGCCTGTTCGATGTCAGGTACTCGTTAATGATCCCTCTCCCAGGTGAATAAACCGAGGTAGGCAAAATTTAGGACTCTGAAGAATCGGGCTCACCAGAGTGACGAATGAGAGCTCTGGTAATAGGCGATATGACCTCGTAGTTAAAGCGTGGACATGAAGGCTAAAAATCTTGTACGGTCTTTGTTTGATCTGAAACACAGAAAACCCAAATATTCTTGAAAACTACCCAATATAAGGGCAACCACCCTTTGAAATTTCATTCATAAATACTGAATCAAACAAAAATCGAAAGTTGTTTAAGGATATTCTGAATTTATTTTAATATTAATATACTTTCCTCAGTTATGTTTTTCTCTCTTTTATTTTTGTTTTGTTACAGCCCTACAAATACAGACCTTTTGGAAGACCTCCTACCATCAGCTGATCTGTATATAAACCAGTTGTCTTTATATTGATCATTATATTCTTTTCGCAGAAACATATTGTACCAGTCGACCTCTGTATTAAGCCCCAAGTCTAGACGAATGGCTTAACACACTCCCGGGTAACGCCGACATCCCTAGTACAACATATTTGTGATCTAATATTTTGTTCTGATTACAGAAATGGGGACAACTTGGCTGGTTGTCCTCGCCGCCATATTGTGCATCTCTGCCACGACCAGCGGCACTGAATATGTTGGTATGTATATACACTGTGTTTATTTTATGTGAATTAAATTTATTTCATTTATATACACTAGGAGTATCCGTAGACAACAGTGGCGCAGAACGTTTTGGTGACATGGAATTATATTTATAAATAAAATTGTAAATGGATAGCTGTATTGAGTATTATAATAAAAGTGTCAGGCCCTCTTTTCCCAGCGAACGGTTGTCGTGGCCTCCACCAGAGGTCGGCAAGCCCCTAAAAAAAACATGGTGTTAACTGCTTAGATTTCATACTTCCTTGGTGGGCAGTAAAGTAAGTAGTCTTCACAGAAATGATCCAGACAAAAAATCAAAATTTTAAATAAGTTTTTATTTGTTTACGTTTGTTATATTTTATAATTCTTCATAGAAAGAAAGGTTCTTATAATTTTTTTTTTTAAAGTCCAACGCAGTATACAGAATTCTAATTACATGTTTAGTCAACAACGTTCGTAATGTAAACACACTGCTAATCCCTCTCCGAGTCTGATACTCAGTCCCATGCTATAGTTGCCAGTGAGTGGACCTATTTTAAGTTTTGCTTTACTGCCCTATTTTATTTCGGCCCTCCTCCTTTTTTGGTTTTCTTGAACTTCTTTTTGGACTTGCTTTCGTTCAGCTTTGTCTTCGTTCGTCTGATCTCACCGTTCTTCGGATTCCATCATCCTTCGAAGATCATCATTTTTGTTTGAAAATCAAGATCATCAATTTCAATATTTTTACCACACTGTTGTTTATCGATTTAAAAAAACATTGATCACCATTTAATATTTTATTTCGCCATTACGTACCTACTAATTTTGTTCTGGCTTCGGGAATGGGGGGGAGGGGGGATTCCTACGCGCTTGAGTAGTGTGGATGGAATGTTCGTATTCGTGCAGACTATTTGAGTTCCAGTATAATTCCATGTGAACAATGTTTCACCTCGAATCGGTACACGCATCAAATAGAAAAAGATTCGCACGGCGGATAGTTGAGGTGAGCGTCCGCACGAAGTCTGCTCACGCCACCTCCTAAGAACAAATATATAGCCCTGAGATATGACATGAGCCACCCGAACGTTAACCTTAGACAAATGTGTCGTTCATTTGAGCTAGTTCGTTGTTCTCTCCATTATTTGCTTCGGTTCCGTTATGGCAGACCCGAAGCAGTAAAATCTTCTGCTTTCTAGTGCCCCGCACTGGCTTAGAATATGAACCGGAGTCTCATTTTCCTCGCCACATTTCCTTCACATAACTCTCGCAAATACTCCGTTTCAGGGTGAGTGCGTGTATGTTACTTACATCGCGTGTACAGAGCTAAGCATGCCTGCCTTGTACTAATCTCAACCCCAGACATATATATTTTCATGCGCAGATATTTATTTTTTAAATTATGTTTGACTATATATCCATAACACCCAATTACCTTTCTGCAAACTTTAGCAGTGCTAGACACACAGGAGAGACGGACAAACAGAATAACTTGTATCTACACAACTGTTTCTTGTTGCTCAACAAAAACTTTGAATAAAATTGTAATTTAGTTATAATGAAGAAACTGTTCTCTTAAAGCTAAACTTGATTCACTCGAAGAATGGAATGTACATTATAGTCTGATCCTATTGAAGCCCTCTTCTATGTCTATGAGTCTTGAATGTACAACGGTAAGAACATTCGAATTATTTACATCTGACTGTACACCTATATACATCTCCTCAAAAGCATTAATTCTCCCCCAACGGAGAAACCACGACAAGAAGATCTATAACATTTATTTCCAGCTCAGGAAATTAATTTTGTGCAACTTCTACCACTAAGGATGTTTCCTGGTGAAATGTGACCATTGGGGAGGAAGGAAATCTTCGAAAAGGCACTTCTGTCTCAACTTTCCCTTTCGTTTAATGAGACTGAAAATCGATAGGTGAGTTACTCAAGAGACTTCTTAATGAGGAATTTCTTGGAGGTTGTTGTGAGCTGTATTTAATGAAAGACACAGAGTTGTTGTCCACTCACAACTTGTGAGTGGACAACAACTCTGTGTCTTTCAGACTTCATAATCTTCGTTCAACATTTTGCGTCGATATATATAAATCTTTTTGAGTCAAGGCCCAACTCCCCTTCCCTTTGGCCGATTATCAACAAGTGCTTTACTCTAAGAAGTCTGAATTCACATTCAAAATTTCGTGTCGATATATTCATTTTATCGCGTCCCGATTCTAAGATAGAAGTCCTACATTTTGCCAACCCAGGTTTAGTTACCTTGTCGTTTTTAACGATTACCTGAAATCCCACAGGCTCGAGACCATCGCTCGATGTTCAATCCTATATCACTTCCTCAGCTAGGTACATGGTATGTTATGTATTCGGTCAGAAATTCGAATATTTTCGGAATGAAGATAAAAAATTTAAAATCTTTATGGGATGTTGGAGCAAGTGGGAGCTGAATCTACAATGGGCTTAAGCTTTCTTATTTTAAGTAAGGTTTAAGTAAGCTTGCAAGACTCTTGATCCAGAGGGACTTACTGATGTTGAAGGATGTGAAGTTTGATGGTAGACAAGAGGATACAATTGGAAGTTTAAACTAACATAAGCCCAACTTGGTTTTATAAAAACTCTTAAGAATTTTATAGAACTCTTTCCACTTTCTTGGTAACGTTAAAACAAAAACTTGCAGATTTCCTGGCAATTGTTCTTTGTCCGTTTCTGAGGAGTCATATCCCTCTCCAAGGTTGTAAAACATTTCTACTTTACAGACCCAGCTTCAGAGGGGACGCGTCGATGAATCAACAAATTTGACTAGATCTCCATTAGCTTGTTTCTAAAATATAAAATGATGACATCCCAGAAAGTCGCTCAATGTATTCATTCTACAGTGAAGTGAAGTTACATAAAACGGCCTTTCCCATATCTTTTTTCAACTCCTTTCAGTTTTCCCTTCTATTAAGATTATTTAAAACAATTTTTTTACAAAATGTATCTTTTTACACAAAAATAAGGTAATTATTTAAAGATAATAACTGTAGTTAGTAAGAAATGGACTCAGCTTCTATAGTTCAAAGTTGTAGAAATAATATTCAACGATTCTTGCCTAAATCAAAATAGGATTTTACTGCAAACACTGTATACATAAATCTCTTTTAACCTTCTGGTAATAAGCATTCAAGGGTCTGTTTTTATCTCGCACAACGCTTTTGTTTACATTAATAGTAATTCCAGTAACAATGTTTGTCCAGCTATTGACTCATTGTGTGGCACTTCACCTTTGGTAGTTGTCCAGGCGCAGCGCTGTCCATACCTGCGACAGGCATATCGCAGAATCTCGATAGAAACCATTCGAAACGAAAGGCATAGCATTTCATTTATTTAATCAAAAACAGAATCCTGTTTTATTTAACAATTTTTTTTTTTTTGGAAAAATTGAACCAAAACACGGAAATGAAAGTAAAACAATTTCTAAGTAAGGAATAAAGTATTGTTATTGAGCTTAAAGTCTAGAGCTCTGTGAAATCAATTCGCAAATCACATGTCGATGAGAACTATATACAAAAAAAATTTTTGTACAGAATTTGATGCTGTTTTATTTGGTAGGATTTTTTTTTTTTTTTTCTATGCGAGCAATATATAATGAGATAATTACAAAAAGTTCTTAATTTTAGCATATAATTTGCTATATCTCGAGTTCCCCAAATATGTGGTAACCATGCAAATTCTGGTCGTTGGACATATAAGGCAAGGGAACGAAAAATAATTAGCCACTTTTTAAATATAATTTGACCGAAGCCAAGAAAACAGTTTTTGTGAAGACTAAAGGACTTGTCAGAGCGACCTCTTTGTAAGACCGAGGTTAAGATTGGCAAAACGCTGAAGCTATTCTGAACGACCAAAATTGTCTTTCTGAGCTAAGTTGGGATGATAGCGTGCCGCCATGCTGTTCGTCTTCAGAATTACTATATTAATTATGACAGCCCATTCAAAGACCTCCTTCCTTTCACCCTTAGTGCTAAGATCATTGGAAAATCCTTTCAAGAAAATTTATTACTCTCAACGTCTTATATAACCTAATGGAATTAGTACCTTTTTTCTCTCGAAGAAGGAATGCAACTGCATCCAAATTCGTTAAGTTTTCGTCGAAATTTCATGTTCTTGATGCAGAGAAAATAGGAGTACTTTCGGTGTTGCCACCATCTTCAGCCAAGAAATATTGTAGCAATACCGAAAGTATTCCCATATATTTGTGTATATGTTGTGAATTATACAATATTTTTAAAAAAACATCGTTTTTCTTTATATTTTTAAGTGTGTTTATGTCAATGAACACGGTTAACTTTCGATATAATGAATACTTATATCGTAGACTTTCAACTTCAGAGTGTATTAGTAAGTCCATTCGGTGCCGCAGGAAGATAGGAGCGATGGAGTTGCAAATCACCGGCCAAATCTCTATAAATAAATTGAAATTGAATTAAATAGAATACATAATATAAACAAACAGTACAACTAATTATTAAAAAATAAAAATTAACCTTTTTTCAATTATTCTAACAATATCTACCCTGCATCAGCCAACCAGAGACTTGACCAGAGAACTGATGACTGATAGAATGAGGAATTTTCGACTGATTCTCGACCTTTATATCTTTAAATTCTCTGAGATACGTTTGTGGCATCATACACATATATAACATATTAGTTAGAAATTCTGTAAGTAATCAGTTCAAAAAAAGCACTTGTCTTTAAATTGAATCAAACAATAAATAAAATTCAATTAAAGAAAAATGTGAATGTAAAATAATATACTTTCAGAAGAGGTATACCTATCTAAGTGCTGGAACATCTGAAGAATCCTTACAGGTCGCTCCTTCTGTCTCCGAAGGCACTCTAGAACTCTGTAATGATTGCCAACACCCATCTGCTGTCCTCACAGAGCTCATCTTTCCACAGAATCCATTGACTCTACCAACACAATAATTCAAAAGTTCCATCTTATTTTCCTTCAATAATTATGTTAAATAAAAGTAAAATAATATCTTTAATTATGTAATTTTTACAATTGTTTTTATAAGTTCTTTAATCTGAAGATGCAGTTTTGTGGGTTTTTTTGTGTATTCTAAAAAATAAATGTGTTTCTTTATTACCGTGTAATTTATTTTTAAACATGGTTCCCCTATTTATTTTCATGCTGATTACAAATCTCAGGGTTCATTTTTAATTTCTAATATAGAGGTCCCTGTGGCGAACGTCACATAAGATTTCAAGAGGGATTGAAGGGTCAAGGATTGATTATTATTGGATTTAATTTTTTTGCAAATACTACAATTGTTTTGTAATTGCTAATAGTTATTTTATTGCTAATTTAATAACAAATATATTTAATTAATTATGTCAAATGATATTGATAAATAACAATTTAAATTATGAAGAAATAACATAACGGAAAGACAACTAGATAATAAACATTCTGCAAGTCAAATAAATTTAATTTTCTATAATCAAAGGACATTCTATTTTCTCTTCTGATTACCCCCCAGAAGACCTAAACATCCCCACCGTTCAGGAACTAATCCTATCCCTTTTTTTATGTTTGCACAACAAAATGTCAATTGCTATCCTCTCAATCCCATACAAAAAACCCTCATGCAGCCTCAACGGAAGATGGCTTCGAGATCTTCCAAGTGAAGTGTGATATTTTATTATTGTCTATGGACTGTCAACACTGGCTGACTTGTCTCAATATGTCACATTGACATTTATCCATCATCATACCATATTAGCTTACCTATTACATATAAAATTGTATAAAAATTGCATTAAAAAATACACATATATTAATTTAAAAATATATGTATGAAATATTAAATATATTCGAAAGAATTTGAAAAAAATATAGTCAATAACTGGTGAGAAATTAATCACTGAAGAATTAACAAAATATAAAAACAACTGGACTGTAAGAATATTAAAATACATTTTAATTTCTGTAATCGAAGAATTAAAATAAATAAATATTTAAAAAATAAACTAAGAAACCGAAAGTAACACGTTCAAATGTGTTCTTCTAGTCCATCCTGATTTGGAAGGACATTCCATAAATATAGAACTTATAGACTCCGAACCTGCCGCCAGCTGTTGGCCTGCGTAGCTGTCTGGTAGCGGTCACTGCCGATTTGACGATTGTTCCTGTAACAGAAAGAATTCATTTTATAAGTGCATTATGTTTGGGAGGTTTTCGATAACGGAGCTAATTTCAGTCTCCCAATTTTTAGAGCAAGTACCAAGAGTGGATTTTAATAGTGAATTGCGATGTGAAAATAAAAAAAACTTCCCCAGAACAAATGAATCATTTAAGTTTGCGCCCTCCCTCGAAAACCAATCGACGGTTTTTGGGCTAAAAATCAGTTGAATTACAGGGGCTCATACTTAATTTGGTGTCGATAAATTCATTATGGCGGCAGTTATTGTATTATGAGGTGTGCCTCCATCCTCTCATCACCGGTTCCCTTCCAGTTATTTAGTAGAAAATTACTAGATGACGTCCTTATGATGTTGCGAATTTAAATATAAAATTTCATGTCGATACATTCATTACAACGGCAGTTCCGAAGTTTTTGACTTGATCTCTGCCTCTGAACTACACCTTCCCTTCGGCCGAGTCCCGGAAATCTTTTTGACTCTGAACCTGGTTAAGAAGCAACACAACAGATGAGCATCGTTTTACCATGATTCTAGCTTAAAAAAAATAGTGTAGGTACAAATATACAATAGGACTACAGTCACTTTCAACGCACTCAGCAATTATACAATTTATACCAGAAAATGGTGTATTATTATTATTATTGTTGTTTGGCCTGGAGAATGTAAAATAAAGTGCTAAACAGCTCATCTATTACGGGTTGATAACATTTCTATCTCCTTAAGTTGAAATTTACAGAAAAGACAAAATAGTTGAAGAAATGTAAAGTGAATGATTAATGATAATAATAAAAGTATTGAACAAAATGTAATTACGATAGAACTAATAGTATATTGGTATGCAAGAAAATAAAAATCAAAGCGTTTATACAAAAACATGTTACAAATAGTATGTGTTTGTTGATTTTCTCTTCCCTAGTTACTTCCAAGATGAAATATTTATACAGTTGCCAACAATCAATCAATAAAATACCTACAGAGAAAACTTGTCATATGCAAGTAAAAAATATGGGTAAAACTATATATATTTTGTCGCAAAAAAAGTTGATACAATCTATAGGCCGATAAGAAGAATGCAGTTTGTAGCTTACCGCACAGTAACAGTAGTATTGATAATGATTAGGTAATGGTCAACAGAGAAACATGGCAATTGTCTCTTGTATCAACTATAAAATCGCTGCCCTATTTCAGAAATATTGTTTGGCCTCTAAACCGAGCAATACACATCATAAACAAAGTTAAATCGGGTTCATGAGAAAATTAAAACTGTTCAGGGCGACCGAGTGGTTTCCTTCACGCTCAGAAAGTTCTTCCTTCATATGGTCTCAATACTCGAAAACAAAGACTCGAGAATTTGGGGAAGACTTGGCAACAACTTCTGGGATATCAGTCACACATCAAGCAGTGTGTAATTTCTGGCAAGAAGCAGGCTACGAGAGAAAGAAGCCACTCATCAGCCAACTAAAAGCGACTGGTCTTAAGCTACTTGAGTTGTGGGAACATGTTCTCTGTTGAGAGTATGTTGAATTTGTTCGGTTCTATTGGTCGAAAAACCTAATGAAGTGGTAAATACAAGAAATATTACCTGGTCAGTAAAACTCAGGAAGTTGACATGATGGTGTGGGGGTGGATGAGCTGCAACGGACTGGGAGAGCTTGCGTACTGGTGCGGGTTATGTGAACATATGGAAGCACAATTTCAAAATAAATATTGAAAAAATGGAAAAAGAAAATTGTTATCATTTTCAAAATAATGTATAACCCCAACATACCACAACCACCGGATGTGAACCCAATGGTCAATTTGTAGGAGAAAAACTGGTAAAAAAAAGTGCTCATCCTGTAAAGTTTTGTTTGAAAAATTGAAAAGGATTAGGAGATGGATTGGGAGAATATTGGAGAAGAGATGACAGCGAATTTAGTTAATTCTATGCCAAGGAGACTACAGTCTATAGATAAAAACGGACTTCAATGTTAGCTATTGAAGAGATCATTTTGAAGCTATATATGTACCGATTATGAAAACTTTCTTTTGATTGAGAACCGTTGTTAATATAATAATAAAACAACTTGAAACAGAAAAAACATACACAACATACTGTATGAACACTGTTTTTACCCTCTGTATATGTAACTAGATTGTTATAAAATGATTTTTTTTTTCTTGTAAAAAAATAGAAAAAATGTCATTTTTGAATAGAGGGTTCCCTCTCACATATACGTTTTTTTAATATCATATTCATGACTAGTATTGTTGAAAGATAAAATATTTGTATGCCCATTTTGTAAATGTTTTTTCGGATACATGATATGAATTGTTCTTTTCATATTATGTATCCGAAAAAATAAGACGTTGAACCTCCCGTCGGTCCTTTTAGTGAAGCAGTACAGCTTCCCCTGGAAAAAGTGAAAACAAAATAAATGGCGGGTGAATTCGGGAATCTGTACTCCTTCACTGAAAGAGCTTAAGTTAACGGTCTTTAACGAGTACCTGACATCGTACAGGCTCGGGACCATCGCTTAACGTCCCATCCGAAGGACGGCGTGCTTAAGTTTATTTTACCTCCCAGATAAAATAAACTAAGGGCCTCGGTCGGGCTACGAACCCACAACCTTGAGCTCAGAAGTCAAGCACGCATACCACTGAGCTACCGGCACCCTCAAAATTATTATATTCCTAACCAATCGTAAAACATACATTTCATATTATCCGGTACAAATTGGTATGTTTGTTCTTAAAAATAGAATTGGAGGGGCCGAAATATCAATTTCGGAAAGTATACTCCCCTTGTATATCAACATTTCACCTTAATCAGAAATATTTACTGTTTCAATTTCTCCTCATAGACGTGGCGCATATAAATACATATTTTTCATTAAGCATTTATTTTTTCTTACCTTGAACGCCGGAATGCTGGGGCCAGCAGTTTAACAAAGCGGCGAAAGGCTTCGCCTCTCAGACAATATTAAACGGTCGTCTGTCACTTTATATCAAACAGTTAAGTCTTGCAGCATGCCGTGGTCCTTCTTCTGAAAATATATATTAACTCAATCCATCTAATGTTACTAAGTACTAAACCACTGAAAGAAATGGCATTCTAAAATGCATCTGCTAATATGCAAGATCGTTTCACAACCAGAAATAAAAGATAAAACAACATAGAAAATTAGACTGAAAATAGCTACTTGTCTTTAAAAAATGTTTATAGCGGCAGACGGAATACTGATGAAGAATTTCAAGAGTTGTAACTGTACCTTAGTTTTTAATTTCACATTGGCAAAACTGATAGCCCAGCAACATTACCAGAAAGTGTACTCAAACATTAATTGTAATATGTAAAATTTGAATTCTCCAATTTCAAATCTAATCAAAGTAAAGTAAAAAGTCAATAATTAACCTTGTTTGTTGTTGCTTTATTTTCCTGTGCAGTTTCAGTTGTATTAAATTAGCTCTATTTCCCGAGAACATTAACTGTTTTAAACAAATATTGCAACTTTTGTCCATTTTTTTTGTTTTTTCAAAGATAGCTTTTAGGTTGCGACATTTTAAAAGATAATGATAAACTATTAGATGATTCCCAACTTCCATCAATATATGTACAGTTAAATGTGTAAATTATACAATATTCAAAAGTCAACAATGAAATACAAATACCGAATATGAAAATAAAGGGTAAAGCAGAATGATTAATGAAATGAATACCGAATCAATTCTCATATTCAGTTAATAACATGGCTGAGGTGCAGTGTTGTGTACATTTTAAACAAAATATCGATATTAACTTTTTGTTATTTATTACATAGATATTTTTAAACTGATAAATTTTTTTTTTCTTCATCTTAACAGTCGATATGTTTAATTAATATAAAACCATTAAAAACTATTATGACCTCATATCATTCTCATCTCAGGCAATTAAAATGAGGTCCCGCCTACAGAATAAGGGTAACGGTGTTGTTATTGGTTATTTACCCAACATCCGTAGCCTTTTTTTTTTTTTTTTTTTTTTTGCGGGTGCTCCGGTTAATCACCCGTTCGTCGGGGAAATAGGTACATGAAATGGTTTTGTTTAAATTTATTTGTTGCTGTGGGTGACTGGGGGCGACAGCCTCTGGTCCCTTGCGGGACAGACTGGCGCTCCCAGACCCCCTTGTGTTGTGGCTGCCAGATGGCGCCGAGAGAGCTCAGGATCTTGGAGTGGGGGCTGCTACTACATCGCGGTCGCCGGGGGTGGACATCGGGCCGAGGCCCGTCACGGTCACCATGGCCTTAATCAAGAAATATGTACAAAATATTCTTACTCATACATCCATCTTTCATGAGAATTGGGTTGCGGTCTCAAATTCTCTCATTACTGTTTTTTCAGAAAATATGAAGAAATGTGGCAACAAGGACGACCTATTTTATATAATTCTTTGACAACTATTATTTTTCATCTTATCATACATCTAGTTGATATCTAGCCACCAACATTGCTATATTAATGTTTTTTTTTGAGAAAATGTAAGGAATTGGTTCTTTAAGGACTACCATATTCTATATTTCTTCTTCCGCTACTTTCGTTAGAACCAGAACAAATTTTCATCCTTACTTATGGTAACCTATCATGGCATCTGGATGAATCCTCTCTTTACTTATGGTAACCTATCATCGTATCTGGATGAATCCTCTCTTTACTTATGGTAACCTATCATCGCATCTGGATAAATCCTCTCTTTACTTATGGTAACCTATCATCGTATCTGGATGAATCCTCTCTTTACTTATGGTAACCTATCATCGCATCTGGATGAATCCTCTCTTTACTTATGGTAACCTATCATCGTATCTGGATAAATCCTCTCTTTACTTATGGTAACCTATCATCGTATCTGGATGAATCCTCTCTTTACTTATGGTAACCTATCATCGCATCTGGATGAATCCTCTCTTTACTTATGGTAACCTATCATCGTATCTGGATGAATCCTCTCTTTACTTATGGTAACCTATCATCGCATCTGGATGAATCCTCTCTTTACTTATGGTAACCTATCATCGCATCTGGATGAATCCTCTCTTTACTTATGGTAACCTATCATCGCATCTGGATGAATCCTCTCTTTACTTATGGTAACCTATCATCGCATCTGGATGAATCCTCTCTTTACTTATTGTAACCTATCATCGCATCTGGATGAATCCTCTCTTTACTTATGGTAACCTATCATCGCATCTGGATGAATCCTCTCCTCCACTGATATTGTTGCATTAATGTGTATTTCAGGAAATATAAATTATTTCTCTTTATTGTGTCGGGTGTACCTTGGTGTGCAACATCACCCGTCGTGTCTGTAGAGGGAGCTCTAGTCAGATAGAGCTTAAAGTGACGTTATGGTGGGCCGGGGGTCACCACCGGTCGACCAATGTTTGGCGGTCGGTGGTCGCCCCAGCCCGTTCCACCGCTTATTTTTACTGCCGCCAGGAGCCGGCAAACCGGCTGAACACTGGGTAGCCGGTCTCCGTCACCGGCTGCCGTGGATTCAGTCCCAGGTATGATCCGGTCCCGCCAATCAACTCCACCCTGGCCTGGTAATACAGCGGGCAATCATGAACTACATGTTCTACAGTCTCGATGCCCCCACATGAACAGTTTGGGTTGTTCTTCCTCCTGAAGAAAAAAAGTTTGGAGTTAAAGTCTCCGTGACCTGATAATATCTGGGAAGGCGCACCCTGACATCCGGAAAGTATGCATAAGTCGTACGGCCATCCGAACTTCGGAAAGTTGTTGCCATTTCCCTACTACCCATTCCTGGACAATGTCCTTGCAACGCTCTGGTCTGGACTGTCCGCTCACCTCCTTCTCCAGGGCTAGGTGTAAGGGCTCATCGATGTTTGCCCCTAAAGGCATATTCCGTATATAGTAATATAAGGCAAATATGAGATCCAAATGTTTTGTTATGATTTTAGTTTCATAATGCATGCATTTGGATTGAATGTCACTTACAACAATCTAATAAAACAATTTTCGATATCATAAGAAATGCGTTTATGAACCATCTTACGAGCATGTTGTGAACCATCTTACGAGCATGTTGTGAACCATCTTACGAGCATGTTGTGAACCATCTTACGAGCATGTTGTGAACCATCTTACGAGCATGTTGTGAACCATCTTACGAGCATGTTGTGAACCATCTTACGAGCATGTTGAGAACCATCTTATATCCAAATTAGATGGAATCTCCAAAAAGGAATATTAATGCTCCATTCCATAATTTGTTTGTTGTCAGGCTGCCTGTTCAGCGAGGAGCTCTGCAGGCAGGACACAGAATGGTGCTTTGACGGTATGTAATTATTATCAATATAAATAGTGTTGCTTTAACAATAATATTTCATTAAATAATCGAATTTCGAGGACTGATATAACAACAATAATTGGGCCATCTAAGAAAAAAAAAATATACTGAATTGGCACTACAAACTTTGTAGGCACTTAGATTTCGTATGTCTGATTAAGATACCTAATATGTTCGTTTTCAATTCAATTATATACGAAAAAATGACAAGACCATTTTTTTTTATAAGATACTTTTAAAATATACTAATCACTTTTAATATATTTAAGTTAAAGTTCAACCATCACAAAGTCCGTTTTTAAAAAGAACTTTATTATTTAGATTACAAAATACACTAATTGCTCTAATTATAATTTATTCTTAATTATAAAAAGTAAAACAAAGGTACTATGGAACAGAAACTATCTGATCGGTACGAGCACTGAGGATAGAATGAATCTGTGGGAAGAGAGTCCTCAGCCTTAATTTCAAGTAAATTGACAGAAAGATGGATATAACTTTTATACGTCAATTTTTCCTTTTTGAGATATCATTTCTAAAAACCCCAAAGCAGGTGACCGCGAATATTGTGAAATAGTTTGTAATGAAAATTGAAGTGACATATTTATAATTGTCATCAAGTTAACTTTTCGGAACGAAATAATGTTTCTATGAAAGTATTGAACAAAATGAGAAAATCGTTTTTTTTTTAAAGTAGTTCACTAAACCTATTTTGTTGAAAAGCGGCCATTTGGCGTATAAAGTAACTTGTTGAAGTTAAATAAAATAAGAAAAAACTTTAAACTTTCTAAAATATGAAAAGTGACATCATTGCAGAGATTTTGTGAAATAATTCAAAGGAACTTGAAAGATGGTGAGGTGTTTTATGACAAGGCGGTCCCCATATTTCAAATGTGTGACCCCTTCTAAGATCTAGGTATAAAGCATTAACAATGAACAGGCGAATAATATAACATTAAAAAATCAAAAATAATTGGTTCCAGTTACAACTTAATTAAAATTATTATACTGTAAATTATATAAATATATCTATTGGCAAGATTCAGATAAATCATATATCTATATATATATATATATATTGGTAAATTCTATGTATATTTAAAGGTACCTGTGCACATCGACTGGAGGGTCATATTATTGGTGACAGTAAAGGGGAATATTTTAGATTGGTTTGGTCGTTCATACAATTTCCATTTTTTAAAGTTCTGTTTATTTCTAATTGTTCTAATGAGTTGAGTAATGGGTTTTTTTTCGCAGAAATGAAGGTATTTTATGCCTGTGTCTTTATCAAATGTATGTTTGTGTTGGTTGATGTGTTGTGCAAATGTTGATTTTGTTATGTTGTGTGTTGTGTCCATGTTAGTATCTATTTCTGATATATGATCTTTGAGTCTTTGTTTGAATTGTCTCCCAGTTTGTCCTGCATAGACTAGGTTGCAAGAATTGCAATTTAATTGATATGGGGACCGCCTCTCACAGCTTGACAATTTAGCTTAGTTAGGAATGTCTGACGTCATGGGGAACACCAGCGTCTTATCTCTTATGCTTGTATATATATACTTATATGTAAATATAGTTGGTGAAAGTAGACAATATCATAAATAAACAAGTTTTATTTCTTTCAAGTTCATTTCTAAAATATGTTTTTTTCCTTTGCACTACAAATTAATGTAGAATTGATGTGACACTCCGTTTTTTTATGTTAAATTGTAAATTCCTAATATAATTTTTTATTTATTTTTTTTACATGTTATCTTTTCGTTTTTGTTTTTTTTGTACGAGCAATAGTTTTCGAGATATTGGTCTTTGAAAGTTGCGTTTTACTTAAAATCAATTGGGAGTAGAGACGCAAACCGGGCGAAGAGTGGGGGCGACCTACCCCTGCTCGAAATCCTGGCTCCGCCCCTGTCAATTTCACATGTATCTTTTCATATTGAACCAATTATGTACTTTTATACTTCCCCAGTTATAGTCAATACTTTAGGCTTAAACATTGACACAACACACACCTCAGTGAATTATAATCGTAAAAAAATTTAATTTTTACAAATTTTTAATTAGGATTTTCCGACTCGTCACGAAAAAACTAGGTTTTCCTGTATTTTTAGTTTTCTTGTACGAGCAATAGTTTTCGAGATATAGGTGTTTGAAAGTTGCGTTTTACTTAAAATCAATTGGGAGTGGAGACATCTCAGCCCGTAAACCGGGCGAAGAGTGGGGGCGACCTTCCCCCCTGCTCAAAATCCTGGCTCCGCCCCTGTCAATTTCACATGTATCTTTTCTTTCTGAACCAATTATGTACTTTTATACTTCCCGAGTTATAGTCAATACTTAAGGCTTAAACATTGACACAACACACACCTCAGTGAAATATAATCGTAAAAAAATTTAATTTTTACAAATTTTTAATTAGGATTTTCCGACTCGTCACGAAAAAACTAGGTTTTCCTGTATTTTTAGTTTTCTTGTACGAGCAATAGTTTTCGAGATATTGGCTTTGAAAGTTGCGTTTTACTTAAAATCAATTGGGAGTGGATTCATAGACATCTCAGCCCGCAAACCGGGCGAAGAGTGAGGGCGACCTTCCCCCTGCTCATTCCTGGCTACGCCCCTGTCAATTTCACATGTATCATCACTTTCTAAGGCAACTTTACATTTTTAGCCGAGATATTTTGAAACACTTAATAGAAAATAAAGAAAAAAGTTTTTTTTTTTTTTTTAAATATTGTCTATTTCACAAAATATACTTATATGATATGTGAGTACTTTCGGTATTGCTACCATCTTCAGAGGCGATGTACTTGAAAAAGAGGACTGTTGGGTAGGTTCCAGAACAAATAATACATTATACAAACATCTCAACAGCACTAAAGAAAAAAAGAAAACAGAAGAAAAAAGTGGGGTTTACTATCTAAAATGTAGTTTTAGTAATTTTGTTTATGTAAGTCAAACTGGGAGACCATTTAAAAATAGGGTAAAAGAACATGAATCAGAAATAGGCTTAAACATTGACAATTTGACAGGTTATGTCCTCATTAGATGTCAATTTTAAATACGAAATTTGATGTTGATACATTTATTACATCGGTAGTTATTGGGATTTTTTAATTGAGCCCCCACCCCGGAAGTCCCTTCTCCCCTCAGCCGTTATCGCTGAAATATCAGAGGTTGTTTCCTCATTGCATTTTAATTTTAAATACGCAATTTGATGTTGATACATTCATTACATCGGCAGTTATTGGGATTTTTGAATTGAGCTCTCTCTTATCTTGCCGATCTCTTCGACCGTCTTTCATAACCTTCTATATTAATAAAGCTGAAACGGGGTTTGTTCCAGCATCACGCCCAAACCGCTGGACGGATCTTCATGATACTTTACATGTAGCATACTTTTGACCCCGATTGAATAATAGGCTATGTGGCGTCCCAACATTTTAAACGGGAGCGGGGGGTTGTAAGGGGGCCTAAGCATAAAAATTGCTCTAGCGCAATAACGGATGAACGGATTATCATGAAATTTCACATGTAGTATTCTTAAAAACCAAGTTGAAAAATAGGCTATGTGCCGTCCATAAATTTTGAAGGGGAGGGGGGTATGGGAGGGCATTCTGATAGAGCTGTGGAGTGTCCGGGGGTTTTCAAAATTATGGTAGGCCTAAATATAACTCAGTTGTTTATTTATTCAGATAGGTACATGTTTCTATGTTTCTATGTTTCTACTTGAACATAACCAGGGGAATATTACATTTTTTTTTATTGTCCTATTTATTTGCACAATAAAGAAAAATAATTAACGAACTTACTTTTTGTTGAGGAACAAACGTTGTTTGATGTAGTTCTTCGATCTTTCTTCAAACGAAAGACGATTTCTTCCTATACTTTTCCAAGAGTGACGATAGTTATTGTCGTCCTTCGCACTCATGACAATGAAATTCACAATTCACCACATATGATTTAGTATGAACATAAAACGGGCGGACCTACGGATGTAAACAAAGCCGCAAGAGAAAAGTGATTGGTGTTGCGTTCAAATCAAAACAACCCTTCCCCCACCATTCATCTCGAACCTCCCGGACCCCGTGTATATATTTCGTATTTTTCTGTTTCCGTTTCATCTATTCATCCGATTTTGAATCTGAAAAATAATTTGAACTCATTGAACTGTCTACTTTCGGCGCCGTACCTGTAATTTTTTTTTTTATTTATTTATTTATTTATTTATTTAAAGCCACAACTATGTAAAAGATGCACAACCAGCGGCTGGGCTGACATGAGGTACTATACAGAAATAATAAAAATAAATATGACATGAGAGGCTTGAGAGAGGAAAAACAGCCAGCGGTGAACCCTCATGACATCACTTCATACCAGATCTCTATGCCAAACTCTCTTTAATCTTCTTGGGGGATTGTGGGGTAAATTTATACTTAAGATTTTGCGAACTTCCGGATTGGTGTGTAAGTAAATTTTGGTGCAGAAACGTTGGTGTAAATGTTTAATGATTGTGTCTATGGATGTGATGTTCAAGTCGCGGTGTAAAGTCTTGTTGCTAACGTATGGTGGGCATTGCGTGATCAGTCGAAGAGTCTTGGATTGAAATATCTGTATTCTTTTGATGTTTGAAGTCTTGGCTGTACCATATATTTGTAAGCCATAGGTCCAGAGAGGTCGGAGAAGATAGGTATAACAATTTAGTTTTTGTCGAGTAGATAATTTAGAACGCCTATTCAAAATACTGTACAATAGTCTAAGTCGCAGGTCTAGTGTGAGTCGTGTCGTCCGAGTGTGAGGGTTCCAAGTCAGCCTTCTATCGAGGGTAAATTTTAAAAAAATGGAAACATACATAACATGTAAAAAATAAAAAAAAAATGATATTAGGAATTTACAATTTAACATAAAAAACGGAGTGTCCTATCAATTCTACATTAACTTGAACTACAAAGGAAAAAAAAAATTTTAAAGTTAAGCCGTTTAGTCAAAATACCTTTAATATTTTTGCTGCTATAGTGGTGCTATCTGTTGAAATAAATTCATAATAAAAAACGGGAAATTTACCCTTAAAGGGGGTCATACACGGTCAGTTTGATCAGTTAAAACTGATGAAATCGAACTGATAGGTCTGGTGTCTACACACGGTCAGTTTGGTGTGTGTATGACAACTGATGAAATCGAACTGATAGGTCTGGTGTCTACACACGGTCAGTTTGGTGTGTGTATGACAACTGATGAAATCGAACTGATAGGTCTGGTGTCTACACACGGTCAGTTTGGTGTGTGTATGACAACTGATGAAATCGAACTGATAGGTCTGGTGTCTACACACGGTCAGTTTGGTGTGTGTATGACAACTGATGAAATCGAACTGATAGGTCTGGTGTCTACACACGGTCAGTTTGGTGTGTGTATGACAACTGATGAAATCGAACTGATAGGTCTGGTGTCTACACACGGTCAGTTTGATCAGTTAAAACTGATGAAATCGAACTGATAGGTCTGGTGTCTACACACGGTCAGTTTGGTGTGTGTATGACAACTGATGAAATCGAACTGATAGGTCTGGTGTCTACACACGGTCAGTTTGGTGTGTGTATGACAACTGATGAAATCGAACTGATAGGTCTGGTGTCTACACACGGTCAGTTTGGTGTGTGTATGACAACTGATGAAATCGAACTGATAGGTCTGGTGTCTACACACGGTCAGTTTGGTGTGTGTATGACAACTGATGAAATCGAACAGATAGGTCTGGTGTCTACACACGGTCAGTTTGATGTGTCAGTTCAGATAGGTCTGGTGTCTACACACGGTCAGTTTGGTGTGTCAGTTCAGATAGGTCTGGTGTCTACACACGGTCAGTTTGGTGTGTCAGTTCAGATAGGTCTGGTGTCTACACACGGTCAGTTTGGTGTGTCAGTTCAGATAGGTCTGGTGTCTACACACGGTCAGTTTGATGTGTCAGTTCAGATAGGTCTGGTGTCTACACACGGTCAGTTTGGTGTGTCAGTTCAGATAGGTCTGGTGTCTACACACGGTCAGTTTGATGTGTCAGTTCAGATAGGTCTGGTGTCTACACACGGTCAGTTTGGTGTGTCAGTTCAGATAGGTCTGGTGTCTACACACGGTCAGTTTGGTGTGTCAGTTCAGATAGGTCTGGTGTCTACACACGGTCAGTTTGATGTGTCAGTTCAGATAGGTCTGGTGTCTACACACGGTCAGTTTGGTGTGTGTATGACAACTGATGAAATCGAACAGATAGGTCTGGTGTCTACACACGGTCAGTTTGATGTGTCAGTTCAGATAGGTCTGGTGTCTACACACGGTCAGTTTGGTGTGTCAGTTCAGATAGGTCTGGTGTCTACACACGGTCAGTTTGATGTGTCAGTTCAGATAGGTCTGGTGTCTACACACGGTCAGTTTGGTGTGTCAGTTCAGATAGGTCTGGTGTCTACACACGGTCAGTTTGGTGTGTCAGTTCAGATAGGTCTGGTGTCTACACACGGTCAGTTTGGTGTGTCAGTTCAGATAGGTCTGGTGTCTACACACGGTCAGTTTGGTGTGTCAGTTCAGATAGGTCTGGTGTCTACACACGGTCAGTTTGGTGTGTCAGTTCAGATAGGTCTGGTGTCTACACACGGTCAGTTTGATGTGTCAGTTCAGATAGGTCTGGTGTCTACACACGGTCAGTTTGGTGTGTCAGTTCAGATAGGTCTGGTGTCTACACACGGTCAGTTTGGTGTGTCAGTTCAGATAGGTCTGGTGTCTACACACGGTCAGTTTGGTGTGTCAGTTCAGATAGGTCTGGTGTCTACACACGGTCAGTTTGGTGTGTCAGTTCAGATAGGTCTGGTGTCTACACACGGTCAGTTTGGTGTGTCAGTTCAGATAGGTCTGGTGTCTACACACGGTCAGTTTGATGTGTCAGTTCAGATAGGTCTGGTGTCTACACACGGTCAGTTTGGTGTGTCAGTTCAGATAGGTCTGGTGTCTACACACGGTCAGTTTGGTGTGTCAGTTCAGATAGGTCTGGTGTCTACACACGGTCAGTTTGGTGTGTCAGTTCAGATAGGTCTGGTGTCTACACACGGTCAGTTTGGTGTGTCAGTTCAGATAGGTCTGGTGTCTACACACGGTCAGTTTGGTGTGTGTATGACAACTGATGAAATCGAACAGATAGGTCTGGTGTCTACACACGGTCAGTTTGATGTGTCAGTTCAGATAGGTCTGGTGTCTACACACGGTCAGTTTGGTGTGTCAGTTCAGATAGGTCTGGTGTCTACACACGGTCAGTTTGATGTGTCAGTGCAGATAGGTCTGGTGTCTACACACGGTCAGTTTGGTGTGTCAGTTCAGATAGGTCTGGTGTCTACACACGGTCAGTTTGGTGTGTCAGTTCAGATAGGTCTGGTGTCTACACACGGTCAGTTTGGCGTGTCAGTTCAGATAGGTCTGGTGTCTACACACGGTCAGTTTGGTGTGTCAGTTCAGATAGGTCTGGTGTCTACACACGGTCAGTTTGGTGTGTCAGTTCAGATAGGTCTGGTGTCTACACACGGTCAGTTTGGTGTGTCAGTTCAGATAGGTCTGGTGTCTACACACGGTCAGTTTGATGTGTCAGTTCAGATAGGTCTGGTGTCTACACACGGTCAGTTTGGTGTGTCAGTTCAGATAGGTCTGGTGTCTACACACGGTCAGTTTGATGTGTCAGTTCAGATAGGTCTGGTGTCTACACACGGTCAGTTTGGTGTGTCAGTTCAGATAGGTCTGGTGTCTACACACGGTCAGTTTGGTGTGTGTATGACAACTGATGAAATCGAACTGATAGGTCTGGTGTCTACACACGGTCAGTTTGGTGTGTGTATGACAACTGATGAAATCGAACAGATAGGTCTGGTGTCTACACACGGTCAGTTTGATGTGTCAGTTCAGATAGGTCTGGTGTCTACACACGGTCAGTTTGGTGTGTGTATGACAACTGATGAAATCGAACTGATAGGTCTGGTGTCTACACACGGTCAGTTTGGTGTGTGTATGACAACTGATGAAATCGAACAGATAGGTCTGGTGTCTACACACGGTCAGTTTGATGTGTCAGTTCAGATAGGTCTGGTGTCTACACACGGTCAGTTTGGTGTGTCAGTTCAGATAGGTCTGGTGTCTACACACGGTCAGTTTGGTGTGTCAGTTCAGATAGGTCTGGTGTCTACACACGGTCAGTTTGGTGTGTCAGTTCAGATAGGTCTGGTGTCTACACACGGTCAGTTTGATGTGTCAGTTCAGATAGGTCTGGTGTCTACACACGGTCAGTTTGGTGTGTCAGTTCAGATAGGTCTGGTGTCTACACACGGTCAGTTTGATGTGTCAGTTCAGATAGGTCTGGTGTCTACACACGGTCAGTTTGGTGTGTCAGTTCAGATAGGTCTGGTGTCTACACACGGTCAGTTTGGTGTGTCAGTTCAGATAGGTCTGGTGTCTACACACGGTCAGTTTGATGTGTCAGTTCAGATAGGTCTGGTGTCTACACACGGTCAGTTTGGTGTGTGTATGACAACTGATGAAATCGAACAGATAGGTCTGGTGTCTACACACGGTCAGTTTGATGTGTCAGTTCAGATAGGTCTGGTGTCTACACACGGTCAGTTTGGGGTGTCAGTTCAGATAGGTCTGGTGTCTACACACGGTCAGTTTGATGTGTCAGTTCAGATAGGTCTGGTGTCTACACACGGTCAGTTTGGTGTGTCAGTTCAGATAGGTCTGGTGTCTACACACGGTCAGTTTGGTGTGTCAGTTCAGATAGGTCTGGTGTCTACACACGGTCAGTTTGGTGTGTCAGTTCAGATAGGTCTGGTGTCTACACACGGTCAGTTTGGTGTGTCAGTTCAGATAGGT
Organism: Aradus depressus; assembly: GCA_963662175.1. NCBI lineage: Eukaryota > Metazoa > Arthropoda > Insecta > Hemiptera > Aradidae > Aradus > Aradus depressus. Next base: position 1,397,123 of record OY759222.1, read on the forward strand.
CTGGTGTCTACACACGGTCAGTTTGGTGTGTCAGTTCAGATAGGTCTGGTGTCTACACACGGTCAGTTTGATGTGTCAGTTCAGATAGGTCTGGTGTCTACACACGGTCAGTTTGGTGTGTCAGTTCAGATAGGTCTGGTGTCTACACACGGTCAGTTTGATGTGTCAGTTCAGATAGGTCTGGTGTCTACACACGGTCAGTTTGGTGTGTCAGTTCAGATAGGTCTGGTGTCTACACACGGTCAGTTTGGTGTGTCAGTTCAGATAGGTCTGGTGTCTACACACGGTCAGTTTGGTGTGTCAGTTCAGATAGGTCTGGTGTCTACACACGGTCAGTTTGGTGTGTCAGTTCAGATAGGTCTGGTGTCTACACACGGTCAGTTTGGTGTGTCAGTTCAGATAGGTCTGGTGTCTACACACGGTCAGTTTGATGTGTCAGTTCAGATAGGTCTGGTGTCTACACACGGTCAGTTTGGTGTGTCAGTTCAGATAGGTCTGGTGTCTACACACGGTCAGTTTGGTGTGTCAGTTCAGATAGGTCTGGTGTCTACACACGGTCAGTTTGGTGTGTCAGTTCAGATAGGTCTGGTGTCTACACACGGTCAGTTTGGTGTGTCAGTTCAGATAGGTCTGGTGTCTACACACGGTCAGTTTGGTGTGTGTATGACAACTGATGAAATCGAACAGATAGGTCTGGTGTCTACACACGGTCAGTTTGATGTGTCAGTTCAGATAGGTCTGGTGTCTACACACGGTCAGTTTGGTGTGTCAGTTCAGATAGGTCTGGTGTCTACACACGGTCAGTTTGATGTGTCAGTGCAGATAGGTCTGGTGTCTACACACGGTCAGTTTGGTGTGTCAGTTCAGATAGGTCTGGTGTCTACACACGGTCAGTTTGGTGTGTCAGTTCAGATAGGTCTGGTGTCTACACACGGTCAGTTTGGCGTGTCAGTTCAGATAGGTCTGGTGTCTACACACGGTCAGTTTGGTGTGTCAGTTCAGATAGGTCTGGTGTCTACACACGGTCAGTTTGGTGTGTCAGTTCAGATAGGTCTGGTGTCTACACACGGTCAGTTTGATGTGTCAGTTCAGATAGGTCTGGTGTCTACACACGGTCAGTTTGGTGTGTCAGTTCAGATAGGTCTGGTGTCTACACACGGTCAGTTTGATGTGTCAGTTCAGATAGGTCTGGTGTCTACACACGGTCAGTTTGGTGTGTCAGTTCAGATAGGTCTGGTGTCTACACACGGTCAGTTTGGTGTGTCAGTTCAGATAGGTCTGGTGTCTACACACGGTCAGTTTGGTGTGTCAGTTCAGATAGGTCTGGTGTCTACACACGGTCAGTTTGGTGTGTCAGTTCAGATAGGTCTGGTGTCTACACACGGTCAGTTTGATGTGTCAGTTCAGATAGGTCTGGTGTCTACACACGGTCAGTTTGGTGTGTCAGTTCAGATAGGTCTGGTGTCTACACACGGTCAGTTTGGTGTGTCAGTTCAGATAGGTCTGGTGTCTACACACGGTCAGTTTGGTGTGTCAGTTCAGATAGGTCTGGTGTCTACACACGGTCAGTTTGGTGTGTCAGTTCAGATAGGTCTGGTGTCTACACACGGTCAGTTTGGCGTGTCAGTTCAGATAGGTCTGGTGTCTACACACGGTCAGTTTGGTGTGTCAGTTCAGATAGGTCTGGTGTCTACACACGGTCAGTTTGGTGTGTCAGTTCAGATAGGTCTGGTGTCTACACACGGTCAGTTTGATGTGTCAGTTCAGATAGGTCTGGTGTCTACACACGGTCAGTTTGGTGTGTCAGTTCAGATAGGTCTGGTGTCTACACACGGTCAGTTTGGTGTGTCAGTTCAGATAGGTCTGGTGTCTACACACGGTCAGTTTGGTGTGTCAGTTCAGATAGGTCTGGTGTCTACACACGGTCAGTTTGGTGTGTCAGTTCAGATAGGTCTGGTGTCTACACACGGTCAGTTTGGTGTGTCAGTTCAGATAGGTCTGGTGTCTACACACGGTCAGTTTGGTGTGTCAGTTCAGATAGGTCTGGTGTCTACACACGGTCAGTTTGGTGTGTCAGTTCAGATAGGTCTGGTGTCTACACACGGTCAGTTTGGTGTGTCAGTTCAGATAGGTCTGGTGTCTACACACGGTCAGTTTGGTGTGTCAGTTCAGATAGGTCTGGTGTCTACACACGGTCAGTTTGATGTGTCAGTGCAGATAGGTCTGGTGTCTACACACGGTCAGTTTGGTGTGTCAGTTCAGATAGGTCTGGTGTCTACACACGGTCAGTTTGGTGTGTCAGTTCAGATAGGTCTGGTGTCTACACACGGTCAGTTTGGCGTGTCAGTTCAGATAGGTCTGGTGTCTACACACGGTCAGTTTGGTGTGTCAGTTCAGATAGGTCTGGTGTCTACACACGGTCAGTTTGGTGTGTCAGTTCAGATAGGTCTGGTGTCTACACACGGTCAGTTTGATGTGTCAGTTCAGATAGGTCTGGTGTCTACACACGGTCAGTTTGGTGTGTCAGTTCAGATAGGTCTGGTGTCTACACACGGTCAGTTTGATGTGTCAGTTCAGATAGGTCTGGTGTCTACACACGGTCAGTTTGGTGTGTCAGTTCAGATAGGTCTGGTGTCTACACACGGTCAGTTTGGTGTGTCAGTTCAGATAGGTCTGGTGTCTACACACGGTCAGTTTGGTGTGTCAGTTCAGATAGGTCTGGTGTCTACACACGGTCAGTTTGGTGTGTCAGTTCAGATAGGTCTGGTGTCTACACACGGTCAGTTTGGTGTGTCAGTTCAGATAGGTCTGGTGTCTACACACGGTCAGTTTGGTGTGTCAGTTCAGATAGGTCTGGTGTCTACACACGGTCAGTTTGGTGTGTCAGTTCAGATAGGTCTGGTGTCTACACACGGTCAGTTTGATGTGTCAGTTCAGATAGGTCTGGTGTCTACACACGGTCAGTTTGGTGTGTCAGTTCAGATAGGTCTGGTGTCTACACACGGTCAGTTTGGTGTGTCAGTTCAGATAGGTCTGGTGTCTACACACGGTCAGTTTGGTGTGTCAGTTCAGATAGGTCTGGTGTCTACACACGGTCAGTTTGGTGTGTCAGTTCAGATAGGTCTGGTGTCTACACACGGTCAGTTTGGCGTGTCAGTTCAGATAGGTCTGGTGTCTACACACGGTCAGTTTGGTGTGTCAGTTCAGATAGGTCTGGTGTCTACACACGGTCAGTTTGGTGTGTCAGTTCAGATAGGTCTGGTGTCTACACACGGTCAGTTTGATGTGTCAGTTCAGATAGGTCTGGTGTCTACACACGGTCAGTTTGGTGTGTCAGTTCAGATAGGTCTGGTGTCTACACACGGTCAGTTTGGTGTGTCAGTTCAGATAGGTCTGGTGTCTACACACGGTCAGTTTGGTGTGTCAGTTCAGATAGGTCTGGTGTCTACACACGGTCAGTTTGGTGTGTCAGTTCAGATAGGTCTGGTGTCTACACACGGTCAGTTTGGTGTGTCAGTTCAGATAGGTCTGGTGTCTACACACGGTCAGTTTGGTGTGTCAGTTCAGATAGGTCTGGTGTCTACACACGGTCAGTTTGGTGTGTCAGTTCAGATAGGTCTGGTGTCTACACACGGTCAGTTTGGTGTGTCAGTTCAGATAGGTCTGGTGTCTACACACGGTCAGTTTGGTGTGTCAGTTCAGATAGGTCTGGTGTCTACACACGGTCAGTTTGATGTGTCAGTGCAGATAGGTCTGGTGTCTACACACGGTCAGTTTGGTGTGTCAGTTCAGATAGGTCTGGTGTCTACACACGGTCAGTTTGATGTGTCAGTTCAGATAGGTCTGGTGTCTACACACGGTCAGTTTGGTGTGTCAGTTCAGATAGGTCTGGTGTCTACACACGGTCAGTTTGATGTGTCAGTTCAGATAGGTCTGGTGTCTACACACGGTCAGTTTGGTGTGTCAGTTCAGATAGGTCTGGTGTCTACACACGGTCAGTTTGGTGTGTCAGTTCAGATAGGTCTGGTGTCTACACACGGTCAGTTTGGTGTGTCAGTTCAGATAGGTCTGGTGTCTACACACGGTCAGTTTGGTGTGTCAGTTCAGATAGGTCTGGTGTCTACACACGGTCAGTTAAGTGCGTCACATCATCAAAGTTTATTTCGAGCTTTGATTTGTTTCTTTAAATAATTTATAATAAATTAAATAAGAAATGTCAAGTAATGAGGAATTGTTGTTATATGGTGCTGTGGCTATTTACATTGTTGCATCAAAAAAAAGCAATCGAAGAAACATTTGGGTTAAAGACTGGCTTTCAAATGTTTATTTTTTAAAAACAATAAAAAACAACATACACTAAACAATAATTATTAATAAACTTTTAAAACTTAATTTTATTTATTGAAAACAAAGAAATCAAAATATGCATAAAATAATTATTTTAACTTTTGATAATTGATAACGCCGGAGCATGCGCAGAATGGCTAGTTTGAAGAACTGAACTGATTCAAACCCCACACAGTCAAATAGGCTTGTCGTCAGTTCGATGTGTCACACCATTGGATGGAATTTTATCAAACCATCAGTTCATTTTTTTGGCATGATGTCATGCCATTTCTACCCCATACACGTCAGTTCGATGTGTTCAAGCCAAACTGACCGTGTATGACCCCCTTTAAGGCCCCCATACACGAACGATCCATCAGTCCATTTGGCGACGCGTCGATCCAAAAACTCACCATGTATGGTGGAACTCGGATGGACTCGTGGACTTGAGTCGACAGGTTGGATATTTAGCACTCAAAATATTCATGACGCCGAGCCATGGTGTCATGAATTGGCCTGTCTGTGTGTGGCAAGTCTAGAGCCAAATGGACTGGGACGAGCCATTGGACCGATCGTGTGTGTGACTGCTCAATCTAAAACTTTGGATTAGTATTGGAAACGCATCAGCCGTGGCAACATCTCTCTCTTTCTTTCTACGAAACGATAAATTATAAAATTAGTGTCAATACCTACTATAAAAATAATTAATATAATCAGATAATTGTATTTATTATTAATAATAATTAATAAAATGGCTAGTGGTAGAGATTTTGTGTTAGAAGTAATAGAGAAATATAAAGAACACGAATGTGGTATTATTTTCCCCAATGCTTGGGGGAAATAGCAGTAGGAAATTTCAGATTCTCATAGGTACATCTGCTTGCTAAGTAACGAAGAGTAGCACTCAATCTCTCGTGTGGTGTGATGGCTTGTCTCATGTTAGTGTCCATTTTCTTGATTAATGGGGTAAATATTTGAAGCAAATTATTGTACGTCGTCTCATCCATTCGAAGATAGTTACGCCAATCCGACGGTTCAAGCGAAAGTTGCTGAACCAAATTTACATGACTTAATTCTCTTCTAAGGCCATAACTGAAAAAAAAAAAAAAAAAAAAAAATTCTCTTCTATTAGCGAGCCATTTTCTTTGCCGCTGTTTTTTTTTGTTTTCTTTTTTTAATGAAAATACAAGCAGTTATAGCATATAATATTTCTAATTCGTCAATAATAATTTAATTGGTTTTGTATAAAGACGACTAAACTCACTTAACAAACAGTTCTAAGACAGACTGTGGCACTCTGGCTCTATGGATCGGTCGTGAGTGGGTCCGTTTTTGTGACTCGGACCAAACGGACTCGAGCCAGATGGACTGGGGCCATTTGTCCCGCTCAACAAAACCGGCCAACTCCAGTTGTCATCAGCGTCCGCTAGGGCGCTCTGACGGATAACAGCTCTGTTACATTCAGACCTGGGCAAAAAGTATCTTAAATACTATCTCAGATAATATCTGAAAGATAACCAAGTTATCTTGAATAAAAGGATAAATTAGTCAAGATACTTTCGTTATTCAACTAATGTGGCACGTTATCTTGCAAGATAAGTTATCTGACCAAATACTATCTTTAAGATACATTATCTTCCAAGATAACCTACGTCACACAATAAGATACTTGAATAACGAAAGTATCTTGACTAATGTATCTTGTCACTCAAGATAACTTGGTTATCATTCGGATAATAACTGAGATAGTATTTAAGATACTTTTCGCCCAGGTCTGTCTCATGGTTACGGGTTCGAATCCCGAACCGTAAAATCAACTTATTTTCCAAAAAGGTCACGTTACCAACCCGAGGGTTGCGGGTTCGAATCCCCACCAGTAATATCAAATTACTTTACAAATAGCCCATGTTACCAACCCGAAGGTTGCGGGTTCGAGTCCCGACCAGTAATATTAACTTATTTTACAAATAACCTACGTTACCAACCCGAGAGTTGCGGGTTCGAGTCCCGACCAGTAATATCAACTTATTTTACAAATTACCTACGTTAGCAAGCCGAGGGTTGCGGGTTCGGGTCCCGACCAGTAATATTAACTTATTTTACAAATAGTTCAAGTTTCCAACCTGAGGGTTGCGGGTTCGAGTCCCGATCAGTAATATAAACTTATTTTATAAATAAATAGCTCACGTTACCAACCCGAGGGTTGCGGGTTCGAATTCCGACCCGTTATATCAAGTTATTTTATTAATTTTAGCATATAGGCAAGTTATTGAAATGGGTCCGACAATCGAAATCAAAATGCTCATAATATTTTTATGTTTCGAGGTCATTACAGTATTTTTAGACTTTTTTGGAAAGAAGTATGTTTTTGTGTGTGTATGTACGTAGGAGCGTGGTCAATCTTTCCTGCACGAAATTTCGCTAATGAAATATGATATCGACTCCGCTTTGGTGCCAATTGAAGCCAATCGACTTAAAACTGATCTGAAAGACATTTTATCAAACTCGGTCATTTTTTTTGTTTAAGCTTAGATTAAGATGAATTTGTTTTGGTGGCAATTTTGAATGGGAGGGCAGGCTATTCTACAAATAGCTTAAAATCCATCGCTGCTTGAACCTAAATGGAGTTGGGCAGGAACTTCTTATAAATTATTTATTACTTATCTTTCAAATGGTGTAATCGTCCTGGCGTGTATAATCTCACAATGATTGAAGAAACACAATCACTCATCGGTGCCATAATCTCTTCTTCTTTTTTTGATGAAGTATTCTCGAGGGCACCGGTTGCTCCGTGGTATGCCTGCTTGCTTACTGAACTCAAGATGGTGGATTCGAAACCCGACAGAGGCCCTTGGTTAGGAGGTAAAATAAACTTAAGCTCGCCGTTTTTCGGTAGGGACGTTAAGCGATGGTGCCTAGCCTCTACGATGTCTGGAAACTCCCTAAAGACTAATAATTTATGGTTTCCAGATTTACTTTGTGAAGCTCCATTCTAGGAATAAATAATTAAAATACACAATTTCTTTGTCAAACTTCACTATATATTCTCAAATACTCAACTAGTTTCGCCGTGTTAAGGCATTATCAAGAGTCACTTATAAACAGTTTATAAGTGACTCTCGATAATGCCTTAACACGGCGAAACTAGTTGAGTATTTGAGAATATATAGTGAAGTTTGACAAAGAAATTGTGTATTTTAATTATCTATCCCTAAAGACTGCTACCCTAGGTGAATATAAATGTAAAGTAGGCAAAATTTAGGACTTTCATTGTATAGTCGGGCTCATGTCCACCAGAGTGATGAAAGGGAGCTCTGGTAGTAGGCGATTTGACCCAGAAGTTAATGCCCGGACTTGAGCTTCATTAACTAACTCAAGTAACTAGGGACAATACCATAAATAAACAAGTTTTATTTCTTTCAATTTAATTTAATTATTACACAATATCTCTGCAATAATGTCAGTTTTCATTAACTAGGATACGACATAGCCTAAATTTTGATTTTGTGTAAACTAAGTTGGTCGCTCAACTCAGTACCATTTTAAACTATTTACTGAATTTTTGAGTGTACGTGGTGACTCAGTAGCGAAGGGTGGATGTTGAATCGGTGAAAACAAAATCACGGGGAAGTTTTATATTATTATTGTACAGATCATATTCTTCGTATCATTTCGATGATATTTTACCTTGTCAAAGAATAACATTCATTATTCCATAGTAAATGTTGGTAAAGGCTAGAAAGTTCGTTACTTTTCCGGGAAATGTAAGGGATTAGAGGAAGGCTCGATTAGTATGATTACCATTGTTTGCAAAGTGAGCTGTGTATAAAATAGGTTCATATTACTTTTTTTTGGGGGGTGGCCGACCTCCGGTGGAGCCCACGACACCTATCGCGATATCGTCTTGGAAATTAGAGCCTAACAATTTTATTAATCATTATAAAATAAAAACATAATTATCGCGAATCTCTTTCTCCAGAGCTAATAGACGTAAGGGCTCATCTATATCCGCTCCTAAAGGCCAAACTACTGTTTACTGAAGTAAAGGCGACCACCCCGTCCAAGACCAAGACTATAGGCGGAGCTCCTGCCAGCACACGTAGCGCAGCCATAGAGACAGTACGATAGACCTTTGTAACCCTTAAAAGGGCTGCACTCTGGGCTTGCACAAGGATCACGCGTCGCCGCTTCAATGCCACCACCCAGCAGCGGCTTACCTTGCTATAGCCTCGGATACTCCAATGTAGATGAAACTACGCTCAGAGTATCCCGTCGCGCAGGCTAGGCAGCTCAGAGCGTTGAAAGTGGCGGTTGTCCTTTCTTTAGTGGCTACAACGTAGGGGGTCGCGTTGAGCCCGGCCTCCACAAGGTACATAACCGTGGGTATTGATTACCAAGGTTGATATAAATGGTCGAGATTCGAACCCGCAACCCTCGGGTTGTTAACGTGGGCTATTTGAAAAATACGTTGATTTTACTGGTGGGGATTCGAACCCGCAACCCTCGGGTTGGTATCGTGGGCTATTTGTAAAGTAAGTTGATATTACTAGTGGGGATTCGAACCCGCAACCCTCGGGTTGGTAAAGTGGGCTATTTGTAAAGTAAGTTGGTAATACTGGTGGGGATTCGAACCCGCAACCCTCGGGTTGGTATCGTGGGCTATTTGTAAAGTAAGTTGGTATTACTGGTGGGGATTCGAACCCACAATCCTCGGGTTGTTAACGTGGGCTATTTGAAAAATACGTTGATTTTACTGGTGGGGATTCGAACCCGCAACCCTCGGGTTGGTATCGTGGGATATTTGTAAAGTAAGTTGATATTACTGGTGGGGATTCGAACCCGCAACCCTCTGGTTGTTAACGTGGGCTATTTGAAAAATACGTTGATTTTACTGGTGGGTATTCGAACCCGCAACCCTCGGGTTGGTATCGTGGGCTATTTGTAAAGTAAGTTGATATTACTAGTGGGGATTCGAACCCGCAACCCTCGGGTTGGTAACGTGAGCTTTTGTATTGGTTATCTGATTATCTTTTGAATAATGAGTGATCACTCTGATCGAGATAATGTATCTGATGAGTGACAAGATAACCAAGTATCTTGAATAAAGTATCTTTTCATGAACCAAATACTATCTGGCAAGATAACGTTGTCTTGTGAGATACGTATCTTGTAAGATACTATCTTTTCATTATTTAAAAGATAATTTATCTGACTAATGCCCAGCTCTGTTACATTCTATCTAAACTGTATGTGTTAGGTTAGGTTAGATGACTCATGCCCGGGCTTTAACTACGAGGTCATAATATGATATTATCGCCTACTACCAGAGCGCTCTTTCGTCACTCTGGTGGACATGAGCCCGACTCTACTGTGGGAGTCCTAAATTTTGCCTACCCTAAATTTTTTATGCATCTAGGGTAGGGGTCTTTAACGAGGACCTGACATCGTACAGGCTCGGGACCATCGCTTAACGTCCCATCCGAAGGACGGCGTGCTTAAGTTTATTTTACCTCCCAGATAAAATAAACTAAGGGCCTCGGTCGGGCTACGAACCCACGACCTTGAGCTCAGAAGTCAAGCACGCATACCACTGAGCTACCGGCGCCCTCAACTGTATTTGTTGATTCTTCTCATGTTATCCGGTTTGTTTTTTATTAAATTTTTTTAAAAATGGATATTTTATCTGTATATATTCTGTTGAGGTGTCACCCGAGCATGCTAGAAAGTGGAAAAGTGGTCCAGTGGTAACTATAGTTACAAAAAATAATATATAAAATAAATAAATAAATTTCGTTAATTTCGTTCAAAGAAGTTTTTTATTACTTTTCTAGTGTGAATCTTAAACATTATCAAATTTTATGAATAAAAAAACTACCAATTTTCCAAAATTTTTGTTCAAAACTTGCCAATTCCAAAATTAATTAATTAATGTCTACCCAATTACTTTTTTTATTTCGGCAAGTGCTTACCGTTAATTTCTGGCTTAACTGCCATTATAAAAAGAATTTCAAGAGAATAATAACAACCGTTATGAAAATACAGTTTTTTTTTTAATTTCCTGAAAAATTTTGTTTTTTTGGAGATGGCCGGTTTTGAAAAAAGATGCCACATATTTTAGGTTCCAAAGATCAAACAAACCATAAACCATTTATGAAACCTGTCTAAAAAGTGTTGGACCTCTTTCCTTTTTTTCTCCTCTTGGACTGACGTTCCGTTTATATTGACCATAAAAAATTAAAAATGTATTGGTTATTGTTGGCTTATCGGCCGGGAAAACAATAAAAACCTCTTTCCCTTCATCATATAACATATACTAAATTGGTTCAACTGTAATTTTGCATTACCTTTATGCAAATGCATCAAGATCAAAAAACAAGATAATTAATTAATATATAATAATTACTAAATAGAAGGGAATTTTACGAAAACATTTTTTTTATCACATCATGAACCACTTGTGTTCGAACAATAATTGTTTATCGGGTATGTTCTGTTTTCCAGAAAATATGTGAAATCGGTACCACAAAGCCCACCTATATTTTTTACTTCTGTCTTGAAAATTTTGGTTCAAACCAAACAGAAACTTTTTTATCATTACATGTGTTGTCTAATGAGCTCAGGATCACGAGTTGGATATCTAGACGGGACTCTTAGTTGTTTTGACTGAAAAGTGGAAAATAACCATGAGCACGTCCTCCTTCGGACCGGACTTTAAGTGATGGTGACGAACTTGTTAGACGTCAGGTACTCGTTGAAGATCCTCAGCCAAGGTAACTGGGAAGGGAAAAACCTTGAGCACGTCCTCCTTCGGACCGGACTTTAAGTGATGGTGACGAACTTGTTAGACGTCAGGTACTCGTTGAAGATCCTCAGCCAAGGTAACTGGGAAGGGAAAAACCTTGAGCACGTCCTCCTTCGGACCGGACTTTAAGTGATGGTGACGAACTTGTTAGACGTCAGGTACTCGTTGAAGACCCTCAGCCAAGGTAACTGGGAAGGGAAAAAACCTTGAGCACGCTGTCCTGTTATATTTCGACGCATTTTACCAAATTTCAGTTGCAGTCATGATACATTTTACTGGTACAATTTTAGCTGGTCTTGAAGTGGCTCAACAAATGGTGACTCTCCGTTATTTAATGTAGCCACAGGAAGTCCAACCTTACTGAGAGTTAGATATCAGTTTCCACATTGGGATGGAGACACGAGCTTGTGGGGAATTTCCTGTATAATTTACTGACAGCAATATGTCAGCTAAGGTTACCAATATGTCAGGTAACCTTACCCCGTTGTCAGGTAACTTTTTCACTATGATATCGTTGCTCGTTCTACCATCCTACCTCTTCAATTCATACTACATTCACTCTTCCTCAATTAATTTTTTTTAACCCGCGACGCAAAAGGAGGGGTATGTGTGTCTGTCTGTCAGTGGCATCGTAACTCCAAGACGGCTGAACCGATTTCAAGGCGGTTTTTTCGTTTCAAAAGCTGGTATTTGCGAAATGGTTTAATAATATTAATACATTTATTTCCGTTAAACCAATACATGGTAATAGGACACTTCAAAAGAATTTATACATTAAGATAGCTTATAAATTAGATTTATAACTACTTGAGTCTAACACATCTATGATTAGTAGTAATAACAAAACTATTAAAAAAAGTAAAATGAAATTAATAAAAACTGAACAAATAAATACTTAAAAATATATGAGTATATAAAAAAAATTAATACATGATACGTTGATAATAAGTAGACACATTTTTCAATTTAATAAAAATTAAGATAACTATTTTTAAAAAAAACTCTTCGGAAGTGTCTTTATCCCAACGATGTTCTTACGTCCCATCATCAGGTCCCAATGTGCGAGATACAGAAAAGAAAGAAAACAATGTAACTATAACAATATATGAAAAATAATATATACATAGATTAATCAATTATAAATGAATATATAAAAAAGTTTAAATAAATAAAAGATTATAAATGAATAAATAAAACAATAACGCACATTGGACTGACCTTTAAGGGGTGGAGGAACTCTGCCCAAAAAGCTTTGTATCAAATAATGTTTTTGGATATGAAACACGATTCTTTATTGTGGTTCTTTTATTCTTTTTGAACAGTGATGGTTCTTAGCTATGTTTGGTGGAAATCGGGTATGCCATCTCAAGATATTCAGGTTTCACGAGAGCCTGTGTAGGGATCTCGGTCTCTATTACAGCTAGAGACTTGGAGTTTGAGCTCAAATGTTTATAAGGCCAAGGCCCCCAAAAAGCCCTCCCCACCAAGGTTTCAGTAAAAAAAATTAATGCACAAAAAAAAATAGTAAATTGAATTTTATTCAAAATATCAAAGACCGGGCATTTTTTTTATTATTTAAATAAATAAAATCAGGATTCTCGCAGGGGGTGTGTCATCGTCCCGCCCCCGAATTTTATTGTGCCCGATTTTTTTTTAATTTAACTTTTTTTTATGTGTATAATAACAATATTTTTTTTGTTAACCCAAAACATGGTAATAGGATAGTTCATAAAACTTTATACATTAAGATGTGACCATTATTAATAATAATTGTAAAAACAGTCATCGGTGAATCACCGGCTATGTACTTCCCCACAACGAATTAATCAATTAAGATTTCGCCCCCATCCAAAACCAGTCGTCCATTTGCACTAATATTCAATAGTTGACTTACATAGGGACTCCAAATTCCTCATAGTAAATTTTGTATCGATAAATTCATTAGGTTTGCAATTATTAGGGTTTTTAAAATGAGCCCCCGCCCTTGAATCCCTCTTCCCTTTGGCTGATAATCGTTGGGGGATTCTGGATACACATATAAAATTTCGTGTCAAAACATTCATTGTCAAATTGAGTTATTGTTTTCACAGACAGAAATATTTTTTTTTCATATTTGAAATCTGGAATTTGGAAATTTTAAAATTCCGTCTTTTATCCCATTTTTTATTCCGTCTCATATTTTTAAATAACTTCCCGTGTGCTTGGAACAGCTGGGGAAGTGATTCAAACTAAATGTTGTCTCTAATTGAAAATCTGAATAATAAAATAAAAATTGAAATAATAACAGTGATGGCTAAAATACAAATATATATGCAAGTATGAAGTACACATTTTTGAGAAAATAAATAAGTTTACAGAGAGACTGTAGGATCATAATATTGTCGATTAAAGGAGTGAATATTTGAGAATTTAATAAGTATTGCTATTTGTCTTTTATTCAGATTTTCATTTAGAGAACTTTTTTTAAAAATGATTTCCATTTTCGAAAAATTTTACTGTACAGGACAATGGGACCGGGGAAGCCCCGGGGGGCTGGAGAAGGGTCAGGTCGGTTTGTGAACTTGTAGAACTTCAGTTTAGTATTTGCTAAGTCGTGGCTGAACACGGTAGCAATACCGAAAGTACTCCCACATATTTTGTATTTTGAAAAACATTGCCTATATTTTTTTATTATCAGTTTTTTTCTTTATTTTTATTAAGTGTTTTATAATGTCTCTTTAAGTTTGCTTAAATGTATGTCGTAAGCTGAAACGGGTACATTGTATATTGTAATATAATACATACGTGGGCTTACGCAAGAACCCACAAGTCGTTCATAGTTTTGAGAAAAGTGAATTTTTAATTTAATTTTTTTTTCACAAATCTAATTTTTGAGTTGACATAAAGTACATGTACTTAAAATACTAATTACTAGTTTGAGTCTAATAAAAACATTTTACTTCGACTAATATTATTATACAAATGTTAAGCAAGTTATTTGTTTTTATTAGTTTTTCGAACTAGAAAAATATAATTATTGTCACAGTTCGTAAAAATATGTTCGTACATTTAAGTATATGACACTGTTTCAGATGGTGCATTTGGACGATGTATTAACAACAACGATGCGACTACTCCGGAAGATCTGTACAGGTGAGTAACGAACTTCCTTATATGAGTAGATTATTTAGGAGGAGCCTCTTGTCGCAAAAAGCAAACTTCTGGAAAAAAAAAAATAAAAAAAATAATTTTCCCTCATTGAATTTTGTTTTGCATCAACTTTTTGACAATGTTTAGGACTCTCGAACTGAAAATAATTAATTATTGTTATAATTTAATTTATTATTTTGTATTTTGAAAAAAAAAATTCAAAGTGACTGACAAAAGGCCTTTCATAAACAAAAGGGTTTTTAGCTTGGAAAAATAGTTTTTATTGATAAATTAACATTGGTTTGTTGATTATTTGTATTATTTTATTGATAACTTTTTTTACACAAAAGTGAAAGTTAAGAACTTATAGTAAACTGTTGAACTTGGTAACTGTTACTGTTACTGTTACTGTCATTGTTTTCTACTGTAGGCCATTCAATGAGTTCATTCTAGAACCACACGTGTTATTCAGGGACGTACTGAACAAGTTTCTTCAAATCATTTATTTTTTCTTGAGATTTTCATATTAAATTAGTTAGTTATTATGACTCATGCCCGGGCTTTAACTACGAGGTCCATACTATATATATATATATGGACTTCCTCCTTCCCCGACGATAAGCGGGCCGGGTGATTTACCGGAGCACCCGAAAAAAAAAAAAAAAAAAAAAAACTACGAGGTCACATGGCCTACTACCAGAGCGTTCTTTCGTCACTCTGGTGGACATGAGCCCGACTTCACTGTAGGAGTCCTAAATTTTTATTCACCTACGGCAGGGGTCTTTAACGATTACCTGACGTCGTACAGGCTCGGGACCATCGCTTCACGTCCCATCCGAAGCACGGCGTGCTTAAGTTTATTTTACCTCTCAAATAAAATAAACTAAGGGCCTCGGTCGGGTTTTTCATATTAAGTTTTTGTTAAATACTTGATATTTACAGTTTAAGTACAAAGTGGTTTGACTTAATGTTTATTACTTTGGTTTTATTTAAAGTCATCATAATATGTATGTGTATATTTGTATACATATATATATTTTTTGCTTTGAATTTCTCTTGGCTGTATGTATACAAGTTAATGTGCGCATTTATTGTAATATTTAGAAATTTAATAAGCTGTAATATTCTTACTTTATTATTATATCGGATGTATATTGAAATTGTACCCAAACTCTCTACAATAAGCCGTAAATAGGCTTCAATTTAGTAATAAATAAATAAAATTTATTTACTCTTTACGAATCGGCACTTTTGTTTCATAACATTTTTTTGTTGGTAGAGAAATGCAGGTTTTGTACCTGAAAGTATTATTTCCGTTACTTACAATAGTAATAATAATAAATTTATTTCCGTTAAACCAATACATGGTAATAGGATACGTCAAAAGAATTTATACATTAGGATAGCTTATAAATTAGATTTATAACTATTTGAGTCTAACACATCTATGATTAGTAGTAATAACAAAACTATTAGAAAATGTAAAATTAATTAATAATCAATAACATTTATTTCAATGTAATTTAACGAATAAATTAAACAAATAAATAATACATGTGGGGGGCGCCACAAAATTAATAAACACTTAACAAATAAATACTTAAAAATACATGAGTATATAAAAAAATTAATACAAGATACGTTTATAATAAGTAGACACTTTTTTCAATTTAATAAAAATTAAGATAACTATTTTTCAAAAAAAACTCTTCGGAAGTGTCTTTATCCCAACGATGTTCTTACGTCCCATCATCAGGTCCCAATGTGCGAGATATAGAAAAGAAAGAAAGCAATGTAACTATAACAATATATGAAAAATAATATATATATAGATTAATCAATTATAAATGAATATAGAAAAAGGTCTAAATAAATAAAAAATTATGAATAAATAAAACAATAACGTACATTGGACTTTAAGGTGTGGAGGAACTCTGCCCAAAAAATTAAAATGAAAGCTTTGTATCAAATAATGTTTTTGGATATGAAACACGATTCTTTATTGTGATTATATTATTCTTTTTGAACAGTGAGAATAAAATTCCGATTTCGTGTATAGGGGCTTCCTCATTTCTTTAACTGTGTCGTATCGGTCATGTTTCCTCAAGTTTCTTTACCAAAACACAATAAATCACTTCAGCAGGTTAGATTTTACAACCTCAGCTGTTAACAATAGGCTAGCCCAGGAATGTTGCCAACCTCTCTTGTCAATGACATGCGGCCTTTCATAAGTAAACAGAGAATTCAGGTGGCAAAATTCTGTTAAAGATAGAACAACACATGTCCTTTCAAAAGCAAACGATGAATAAACATATGAACCATCGATTTTTGCGCAAAATTTAGGACTCTCAAAGTAGAGTCGGGCTCATGTCCACCAAAGTTACGAAAGAGCTGTCTGGTAGTAGGCGATATGACCTTGTAGTTAAAGCCCGGGCATGAGTCATAAAACCTAACCTAACCTTTCTCGTCTTTGGGAATTCGGCTGTGGATGAGCATGTGGGATATCTAAATCGTCATATAAAGTTTCATATAGATCCATTCATTACGTCAGCAATTATAAGCGTTTTTGGGTTAATCCTCTTCTTAATTCCCCCTTCCCTTTGGTCGATTTGACTAAAAATCAATAGTTGTCACGACGGAATTCTGGATCAACATATTAATGTTCGTGTTGAAACATTCAATATGCAGTTATCGGGTTTTTGTGCTATTCAATTTATTATTTTTTTTTTTACATGAAACAATTGTTATCGCATTTTGAAATTTTGTCAGTTTTGAGAGAAAAGGAATGACTATAACACATGCTGAGTTAGAGCAATTTGGAGCTTTTCCAGCCTTTTCTTGCGTCTCTGTGAAATGTTGAAAGAATTTTGAAAAACTGTACTTTTTGTATTCTCACCGAGTACAATCTATCTGAGAGGTGAAGGTTCAGACGAGTTGATTTGACATCTGATGTTCTCTATTATTTCGCCGATAATTACGGTGGGTTTACACGTTAATAGTTTCACTATTCTCGATAATGAAGAGCTTTGTTAAATCCGACTGATTGTGTTGCAGATATGGTTTGGACGCAGAACAGCTGTCAGTGCTGGAAGCCGAACTGGACCGTCTGCTGGAGACAGGCTATAGATGGAGTCATCGTCATACCCAGTGTGTCCTCCAGGCGCTGCTCTATGCCTTCCAGTCTGGGTAAGTCAGCTAACTGACATTCCTTGGCTCCTGCCCTCATTTGGCTGGAAATCAATAAGTATCGACATTGGAGCATTCTGGATACACGTATAAAATTTTGCGTCGATACGTTCAGCAAGTATCGATACGTTCAGCAAGTATCGAGTTCACAGACATTTTACTTCCCCAGCTCTACCAGTATACGGGAAGGTATATAATTGGTCATCATTCGATGCGGAGTCTTCAACGGAATTTCATATTTTCCGACCTTCAGATTCCAAATATGAAAACATTTTTTGTTTGTCTGAAGTTATAGAATCGAACTTCACAACTCACTTTTAAAAAATAACTTTATTTTTACTACAGGAAGTAAGACACCTTACTCACTAACATACAACATCAAGATAGATAACAAAAGACAAGACTAGAGGGTGAAGCTATCTTATATAGCGAAGGAGTGTAGACTCAGCGCCTAGTCAGCAGTAGAGGCTGTAGTACTTATGTAACTTGAGAACACGATAACTCCCGATTGAATGAATGTATCGACACGAAATTATATATGTAAATTCAGAACCTTCTAACGATGACTCCAACTGTTTTTCAGCCTAATCGACCAAAGGGGAGGGGGATTAGGGAGGAGGCTGAACATAAAAACTCTAATAACGGCCGATAGAATGATTGTATCGACATAAAATTTCATATTTAAAGTCAAACCCCAATGAGGACCTAACCTGTCAAGTTTGAGTGATATCGGCTGAA
Organism: Aradus depressus; assembly: GCA_963662175.1. Taxonomy (NCBI): domain Eukaryota; kingdom Metazoa; phylum Arthropoda; class Insecta; order Hemiptera; family Aradidae; genus Aradus; species Aradus depressus. The sequence continues at coordinate 1,415,304 of OY759222.1, forward strand.
GAGAAGGGGGGTTCAGGGGAGGGGGCTATGTAATTAAAAAACTCTAATAACTGCCCATGTAATGAATTTATCGACACAAAATTTAGTATGATGATTTAGGAGCCTCTATGTAAGTCAACTGTAGTACATTAGCGCAAACGATCGACTGGTTTTGGAGGGGGGGGGGGGGGGGGGAGCGAAAAAATAATTATTTCTGGGGAAGTACATTGCCGATGATTCACCGACGACTTTTTTTTTCATGCTTGAAGTTAGGGGGTTGGAAGATGTGGAATTCAGATGAAATGTCAACATCGAAATTCAGACCGATTACCTAACTTCCCCTATACTTGGTAGCTGAGGAACTTGAATGGCTATGTGTGTGTCTGTGAACCGAAACATCAATGTATTCACACGACATGTTATATTGTATAACCACATACAGACGACACCTATTGATTTTCCGTAAAATCGGTCGAACGGAGGGGTACAACTCAAAAATCCTAATAATTTCAATGTAAGTCAACTATTGATAATTAATCCAAAATGTCGATTGGTTTGGAGGGAGAGCGGAAACATAGTTAATTAATTCATGGTGGGGAAGTACATAGCCGGTGATTGACCAAGGCCCCTCTCGTTCAAACAGCCAGCAGGTGACGTAATTATCAATCCAGTCAACTGAGAGGTTCATCGATAAAAAGAGAACTTATCTTTACCCCCCCCCCCCCCCCCCCCCCCCCCCCTCCCCATCATCTTCCGTCTCCCGCCCTTCACAAGATAACATAAACAACAAAAGAGGGCGCCGGTAGCTCAGTGTAGGGATGAGCATCGAAAGAAAAACATCGATGTCTACCATCGAATAAACATCGGAACCCCACCATCGATGGTGGTAAAACATCGCCCTTAAAACATCGATGTTAATGAGTACTCATTACACAAACAACACGGACAACAAGTAATTTTGTTTTTATTTATTAAAAGAGTATAATATTACAAAAATACGACAAGTATAATAATTAGTACCACTACCATAATTTCTCCGGCACGGAATTTTAAAAAAGCAATTTTGAAGCCAAGTTTCCCTCTAAGCGATTTCTGGTTTTTGTAATAATCTGACCAGCTTTGGAAAGTAATGGCTGAGAGGGAACGGATGTGCCAACTACGGCAAGGAACTCAACCACTACTTGTGACAGGTTCGGATAGGTTGCCTTCATATCTTTCCACAAGGAGAGGGGATCCTGTTGGATTTTTTCTGCTGGAGCATTTGGATTCAGGTGGCCCATCAAATTTGAAGTGTTACCACTTGATTTAATAATTATAATGCAGTGCCTGCAATTCGCACTCTTTCCATCAGTGAACTTGTCATAATGAAGCCACACTTCACTTTTCCTAGACTTAGGCATAACAAATGCAAAGTGAAAATATTAATTAAAAAAATTGAAATAATCTAAAAATAACACACGATTACACTTTAAAAACAACTTCGCTTGTTTATTTATAAATAGCACTCAAAGTCACAAATAAACGGTAGGTTATGTACAAAGATTGTATTTGTATTTGCAACGTCAAACATCGACAGCTGACCATCGATGGTCAAAAAACATCGACACTGTAACATCGATGGTAAAAACATCAAACATGGTTGCCTACCATCGATGTTTTTCAAACATCGACCATCGATGCTCATCCTTAGCTCAGTGGTATGCGTGCTTGCCATCTGAGCTCAAGATCGTGGGTTCGAAACCCGACCGAGGCCCTTAGTTTCTTTTATCTGAGAAGTAAAATAAACTTAAGCACACCGTCCTTCGGGTGGGACGTTAAGCGATGGTCCCGAGCCTGTACGATGTCAGGTATTCGTTAAAGACCCCTGCCCTAGGTGAATAAAAATTAAGGGAAAATTTAGGACTCCCACAGTAGAGTCGGGCTCAGGTCCACCAGAGTGACGAAAGAGCGCTCTGGTAGTAGGCGATATGACCTCGTAGTTTAAGCCCGGGCATGCATCATAAAACCTAAAGCTAAAAAAAAAAAATTCTTTTGAACTCTTGTTATATAAAATATATCTAAATATTTATGTTTACGTCCCTCGCTATAACAAGTTTAGGGTAAGTTATTTAATCGATCAGCAATTCGATGTGGAGTTTTAGCTGAAATTTCATGTTTCGCAAGTTCCTGAATCCATTAAAAAAAATTTGTATGTGTCTATGAACACGATAATTCCATATTTCTTGGTGGCGATAATTTCAGATAGAATGAATATATCGATAAGAAATTTTATATGTATATCCAGAATTATATTAGGACGATACCTAATGATTTTCAGCCAAATTGGCCAAAGGAAAGGGGGGGGGGGATTAGGGGGAACACAAAAACTTGTAATAAGTTCCGTTGTAATGAATGTATTGGTATACCATTTCATTTGTAAATTCACAATCCCACCTATTAATTTTCCGCGGAATCGGCCGAAGGGGAGGGGGACTCGACTCAACCGCCAATGTGATCAATGTATATATACAGAAAATAGAATTGATTAGTTGGTGATGGGGATGCACATCACCAGTGATTCAGCACCGACTTCTTTTTTTGTTCCCAAATCAAAAATGTAATTTAAAAAAATTGGAAAAATTCATTATAGTTTTGTTATTTATTCTCTTTTATTGTTACAGAAGAGATTTTGAGAATGTTCTTTGCGAACATCTGAAGGACAAAGATTTGGAAACTGTCCTCAGATCTGGAAATGAAGAGGTGAGTACTAGCTGTGGTAACGGGCGTTGTCCGGGAAAACCGCCATTTTACGTCCCATCTCGGACTTAAACAAATGAAAAACAACAAAGTGTATCTGGAAGTATAGGAGTGGTGGTCCACCTCAAAATGGATCAAGGATTGTGGTTTCCCGGACAACGCTTCTACAACTAACTTAATAATAATACTAAATGATGACTGGAGTGCATGGAGTTATGTTTTCTCTATGTGACAACTCAACATTGATTTTTGTACTTTGTACATAAATTAACCGGTTAATATGAAGATGGCTGATGTAGTGAGAGTTCTTATTTCACAGGTTGTCAAATAAAATATAGTCTAACCTCTCACAGATTTTTATTAGTGGTAGCTAGCCTGCTTTCGAGGTTTCCCTCATCATCAGGCAGTCTACAGAAGAAACCATCCTTAATATAATATAAAGGCAAAGATAAATAATAAAATAAAAAATTAAAAATTTTTTTGAATGAAACTAAATAATTTTATAATAAAAATAAATAAATAAAACAATTTAAAATAACATGGATGGGGACAGACGAGTTATTCCTGTCCACTATTCTGAGTCACAACTGGGAGAACGGTGTACGTGAGACTGGACAAACCTCCCATCCCCTCTCTAGAGTTGAGGAGGGGGGACTCTCTCTTCCTCATTTCCAATTTAATTTCTATACTCTCCAATGTATCCGTCTTTCTACTTTTTTGGATATGATGCAGTAACGAGACTGAACCGGTTACTTTTCTTCGGCGTCATTTCAACTTCAAAGTCGAGGTTCTGTCGTTTAAATGTCAAAGAAAAATTTAGTATTTGGCCAAAGTTTCGGAAACTATTTATTTCCTTCTTCAGGGCCTTATAATGATTCGAGTGGATGTGTCTGGTGAAGGTCCACCAGACACCTTCACCTTGGCCAAGTACTCAATAGGACAGAACCTCGACTTGCCTCAACAATGTAAAGATACTGTCTCACTTGCACATCCCTTCGTCGGGCCACAATGAACGAGGAGGTTCATCGTCAAACGACAACACGCCACAACCAATAATGATCCCAGGGAAGCCTAAGGAACACAATAAATGACTCAGCAGAGACACGTTAATGACAGGGGTGTGCTCCATAGAATCACAGATATTGGTCTTACCTTTCCATTTATATGACGTAGGGAAAGTTAAGTAATCCGCCAGATTCGATTTCGAGTTTCCACCGGAATTTCATATTTTCCGACATCTTGAATCAAAAAATGAAAAAAGTCGTCGATGAATCACCGGCTATGTACTTCACCAACAAGAATTAATCAATTACGTTTTCTCTCTCCCTCCAAAGCTAAACGACCTTTTGAGCTAAACCTCAAAATTTGACACACATACACTTCCGAATTCTCATATGAAATTTTTTGTCGATATTCATTACATCGGCAGTTATTGGGTTTTTGAGTTGAGCGCCCGCTCTGTCCATTCCGCTGACAGTGTCGTCTTTAGGGGGCGTTCGAGTATTACGTAACGCAATTTTTGAAGATTTTTGACCCTCCCTCCCCCCCATAACGTAACGTTTTTCTGTACCCCCTCTCCCCCCCTCCCTAAACGTTTCTTTATTTTTCCGTTAACTTTTCTTTATTTTTTAGTTTTTCTTTAGCCGTTTTCCAAAATTTCGTTGGCATTTTTTTCGCACAGTTGCGCTGCCAAGTCAGCATGAGAGCCTTTATAGGCCAAGAACAGCTGATAATGAAAATCTCCCTCTTTTGAGGACATTACAGTATGAACTCACTTTAACAACACTGAATACAGCAATGTGCTTCTGCGTAAACGTATACTGACAACGAAAACAAAATAAAAATGACTTACAATACAGTCGAGGGATTCCCCGTAAAACATAAACGAAGAGGGTTGCCAACTTGGGAGAACAAAATAAAAATGGCGTACAATACAATCGAGGGATTCTCCGTAAAACATAAACTTAGAGGGTTGCCAACTTGGGAGATTTTAATTCCCTAGTTTCCCCCCTCCCACCCCTGTAACGCATCGTAACGTTTTACAAGACCCCTTCTGCCCCCCAAATTGCGTTGCGTAATACTTGAACGGCCCCGTGGTTTTGAATTCTCATATGAAATTTTGTGTCAATACATTGAACACAACGACTGTTATTAGAGTTTCTGATTGAAGGCTCTACCATAATCCCTTCCCTGGTGGAATAATAAAACAGAGAAAGGCCTTTTCGATTCGATAATAAATGAAGAGTAGAAAAGGTCGAATCTTATTTTATTCGAACTCAATTTCGAATCAGATTTCAAATTTTTTGCCTCGAAAATTTGAAGTTGTTTTTCATTTACTATTTTCATAAAATCCTTCTTTAAAAGTAGTAAATGTTCAAACATTGTTTTGTTAAAAATCTGAAATAAAGGAGCTCTGGACGCACTTGGATGCACTTGGATGCACTTGGCCAGAATCGGAAAGAATATTCCGAGTTCCCTGCATCTCTTTGTTGATCATTCTTCTTTTAGATATGTTCTTTAAATAAACGAAACTATTGAACTAGGCCATGAGGGCACACATAGACCTTTGTGTGTAACTTTAGTTAGTTATTATGACTCATGCCCGGGCTTTAACTATGAGGTCATCGCCTACTGCCAGAGCGCTCTTTCGTCACTCTGGTGGACATGAGTCCGACTCTTCTATGGGAGTCCTAAATTTTGCCTACGCTAATAATCCCCGTATATCTATACAATATATGTTTATATATATAATCGATCTCGTTTTTGTGCAACACTCGATTTTTCGCTTTATATATGTCGGGAGAAACTTCGGGAAATGGGTTTGCCATTCGCAAAAAACACGGTTCAACCCCAGGGTGAGTCTGTTCAAATAATTATTTAAATGATACTTAAATATATTTTACCATGCCCAGTAGGGAATCTGGCACTGATTTGTCTAAACATCGATAGGCGTTGTCGTTATGAGGTTCAAGTCTACATAAAATATATTTTACCATGCCCAGTAGGGAATCTGGCACTGATTTGTCTAAACATCGATAGGCGTTGTCGTTATGAGGTTCAAGTCTACATAAAATATATTTTACCATGCCCAGTAGGGAATCTGGCACTGATTTGTCTAAACATCGATAGGCGTTGTCGTTATGAGGTTCAAGTCTACATAAAATATATTTTACCATGCCCAGTAGGGAATCTGGCACTCATTTGTCTAAACATCGATAGGCGTTGTCGTTATGAGGTTCAAGTCTACATAAAATATATTTTACCATGCCCAGTAGGGAATCTGGCACTGATTTGTCTAAACATCGATAGGCGTTGTCGTTATGAGGTTCAAGTCTACATAAAATTACCTGTCAATACATTTATTCTATCGGCAGTTATTAAAGATTGAGTCAAACCTCCCCCCCTCTCATTGGTCGATTTGGCGGTGTGTCGTTAGTTTCGTGTCAATACATTCATTTTATATTTCTTATTATTTTTAATTATCGTGCTCACAGACACACATACAGACATTTTTTTTTCTTATTTGGAATCTTCAGGTGGGAAAACATGAGATTCCGTTGACAACTCAGCATCGAAATTTTGACCGATTTCATAACTTCCCCTATACTTCATATAACTGGGGATGTAATAAAAATAAAATAACCAATAAAAACAAAACAGATGATACATTTATTAAGAATAAGAACAAGAGGAGAAGATTGGTTTGGTTGCAATGAGTGTTCTCTACATCTTACAACGGGAGATGCAGCGTCTTCGGGGGCAGCAGCGAGGGCGGCAGCAGGGGCGACAGCAGGGGCGGCAGCACCTGGGGCGACAACACCTAGGGCGACAACATCCGTCCTCGAATGTGTACCTGCGCACAAGCAGACAACGTAACGTTACATTCCGTTCAACTTCATTCGTTGATCAGTGGGTTGTTTCATGTATTCATTATGGATCTAGAATGGGCCGACAAGTTCCATTTTGTAACCTATATTGTAGTAATATTTTACTCATGTCTTATCAATATGAACAAATTTATTGCACTCCAGAGAACGATATAGTTCAAAATAATCTAACGCAAAGCCGTTTCAAATCATTAGTTGATAACTACTTAGAAGAAAAGGCAGGGTGGGGGTACATGTGATTAAAGAGATGTTTTAATTTTTGATTTCTGTTTCGGTTTGATCTACTGAACCAATTTCAAATCTAAAAGGTGTCTGCAATTCAAGATTTTTTTTTTCACTTATCTACAAGCTCAGGTTTTGCAAAAATATAATAGATCACAATTTTGCATAACCAATAGATCAGAAAACAAAAGCTGATCGACCCTTGATTTGGATCATTATAATGAGGCAAATGCAGTTTTCAGATTAACAGCCGCAAACAAGGTGGGAGGGGGGAGGGGGGGGGGGGGGGGAGTTTACCCCCGAAAGCGGTGCCATCTCTTATCTCAGAAACATACCAAGCTGCCTTCCCAATTAGCCTTAATGTAAACTTTCTAACTAAGATGTAAGTTTTCTTAAAGTGAACAAATAACGACCATCCTAAATACTAGGTACTTTCAGTTGCCATAGTAACAAGCATATAGAAGCTTTAATTTTATAGTAAGTTTATATCAGTTTTTTTTTTTTTTTTTTTTTTTTTTTTTTTTTTTTTTTTTTTTTTTTTTTTTTGGCTTTATGTACGGTGCATATTAGCCATATCAATGTGTTTTATCTACTTATTTACGACATCCATGGCCCTGGGAGGGAGTTCTATCTATGAAATAAAACTCACTCCCGGACGGGATTCGAACCCGCAAACCAAGGTGAGACCATGCGACCCAAGCCCTACGCTCTAGCCCGCACGGCCAACATGCCCCCCTTAATACAATTGTTAATACACGCCCTGAACAAGTTATCATGACTCATGCCCGGGCTTTAACTAATTTAATTATAAAAAATATATGTTATAGTCATTCCTTTTCTCTCAAAACTGACAACATTTCGAAATGCGATAAAAATTGTAAAAAAATGTTTTTGAACATTTCCGTAGAACAAATTAATCAATTAACTTTTCGCTCCCCCTCCAAAGCCAGTCGACCGTTTGCGCTAATAATCATTAGTTCACTTACATAGGGGCTCCGAAATCCTCATACTAAAATTTGTATCCATTTATTCGCCAGTTTTTAGTGTTTTTGAATTGAGATATGAAATTATGTGTCGATACATTCATTACAACGGAAGTTATTAGAGTTTTTGAGTTAATCCCCCTTCCCGATTGGGCTGAAAATCGATAGGTGTTGTCCTTATTGGGTTTTGGATTCATATATAAAATTTCGTGTCGATACATTCATTCTACCGGAAGTCATGTTCACAGGCACACATTTTTTTTTTTTTTTGATTTACGCCAGAAAACTTGAAATTGAAAACTCCGCATCGAATAAAAATCAAAATGAATAACTACTTACCGATTTCCATACTTTTTGAAGCGTCCTTTGTCGCGGCCGGATCTCAGAATGTCATGAACTTTTGTTTTGACATTTTGCGGTTGCACCTCCAATTTTTGACACACAAATTTGACAATTTCACTCTGCGTGCAGCCATTCAGTGGGTCCATAGTCCTGATGGCCTCCTCCATCAGAGGGCCCAGCTTCTCGCTCCCAACTATTTTACTTTTAATATCGTTATCCATTTTTCAATTGGTTTTTAATAATTAATTTTGACAAAAGGATAATAACAATTTTAATACAAAAAATTACATATTGATTTTGTTTTGTCAATCATGCATATAAACAATATTCTAATCGGTTGTAGACAATTAAAACATATGGACAGCTATCAAAAAATATTTTTTATTTCAGCTGTTATTAACTTTACTATCAGGGCGCCATGGTGGCCGTGCGGGCTAGAGCGTAGGGCTTTGGTTGCATGGTCTCACTATGGTTTGCGGGTTCGAATCCCGTCCGGGAGTGAGTTTTATTTCGTAGATAGAACTCCCTCCCAGGGCCATGGACGTAGTAAATAACTTGATAACAAACACATTGACATGGCTAAAATGCACCGTACATGAAGCCTAATAACTTGATAACAAACACATTGACATGGCTAAAATGCACCGTACATGAAGCCTAATAACTTGATAACAAACACATTGACATGGCTAAAATGCACCGTACATGAAGCCTAATAACTTGATAACAAACACATTGACATGGCTAAAATGCACCGTACATGAAGCCTAATAACTTGATAACAAACACATTGACATGGCTAAAATGCACCGTACATGAAGCCTAATAACTTGATAACAAACACATTGACATGGCTAAAATGCACCGTACATGAAGCCTAATAACTTGATAACAAACACATTGACATGGCTAAAATGCACCGTACATGAAGCCTAATAACTTGATAACAAACACATTGACATGGCTAAAATGCACCGTACATGAAGCCTAATAACTTGATAACAAACACATTGACATGGCTAAAATGCACCGTACATGAAGCCTAATAAAAAAACAAAACTTTACTATATAATCTCATTGCTGAAGGTCGAACTATTGCGTGGATCCCATAAAAAAAAATAAGCGAAAATATACTATGTGAAATTTTAATGTTTTAATTTTACTTCTAAAAGTATACATAATTGCATCTCTACTGAGCTCATGATTGCGGGTTCAAAACCCGGCCGAGGCCCTCAGGTTTTTTATCTGGGAGGTGAAAAAACGTTGAGCATGGCGTCCTTCGGATGGGACGTTAAGCGTTGATACCGTCAGGAATTCGTTAAAGATCACTGTAGAGTCAGGCTCGTGTCCACCAGAGCGCTCTTTCATCGCTAGGCAATATGACCTCATAGTTAAAGCCCAGACATGAATCACAATAACAGCAATTACATTAAGATATGCCCAAAAATGGGAAAATATGTAACAAAAACAATGAGAGTCGTTAGATCTGAGATGGGCCTCAGTCTGTATCAGCTGGGATAGTGGAAGCAGAACCTCAACTTTTCTCTCTTAGCACCTATGCTCGTGTTTTTTTAAATTAGTTTATTAATTATTTTCTCTAAAGTTTTCCTCGTCTCTTTTACATTCTCACCACTTCTTCTAGACCTTATGTTTTAAGAGACGTTTCTTTAATGTAACGGCTTTGAAGGAAGCCTTGTTTTCTTTGCCTGTAGCAGTGCTTCTAAAACATGATGTCAGACCTCCTTTGGGTAAGATCTTAAAACCTACACCTCCCATCATTCAGCCTAAACTTTAGGGTAACTTTGCAATTTTAGGCATTCTACCTAAAAAAAACTCACTGGCATTAAAAACTGAAATACGGGCTTTAGTTCCAATTCCAAAATAACTATCAATTTCCGAATTTTACCAGCATTGTCAAAGTGAGACATTGTGGGTACCTCTTCATGAAAACTGCTGACCACGAGGGCCCTATTTTCACATATTTTTTAACGGTATTTCTGTACCTACTGGACTTGTGACTCTCCTCTGTTACCCTCGCCTCTTTTATAGTCTAGAAGACATGGAAAAGAACGAAGGGAGCGCATTTCTGCAAGACGTATTGTCCCGTGCAGCAGGACTGGAAGCCATTACCTTGTAGAATGAATGTCAGCTGGGTGCTCCGCGTTATACTCCTGATACCAACCTAAATATCTACCTATTTAAAAACTTTAAATCGCTATCGATATATCGTAAATTTCCCAATTACAGGCACATAGGAGTTTTAATGAGTTTGAGGCATGCCACATCAATTGTAGGTTTGCAGCCTCCAGCGACATAGTGGCATCTTGGAGAACTACTCGAAGTATTCTGTCCAATTAACATCTAACGTCTTTTAATGAAATATCTCGGTAAAGTTTTCGTCCCTATGCATTCTAGTTAGTTACTGTGTCTCATGCCTACTACCAGAGCGCTCTTTCGTCACTTACGAACGTCGGGACATGAGCCCGACTCTACTGTGGGCATTTTAAATGTTGCCTATGGTTTATTTAACAAGGGTAGGTGTCTTTAACGAGTATTTGACATCGTACAGGCTCGGGACCATCGCTCAATGTTCCATCCGAAGGACGGCGTACTCATGTTTTTTTTTACCACAGAGATAAAAAATCTTAGGGCCTCGACCGGGTTTTGATCCACGACCTTGAGCTCAGGGCTGAGGCTAGTACGCTACATCTGAGCTACCGGCGCCTTTCTCTACGCATTCTAGAATTTTGTGTTTGTGTAATACGGATACAGCAGAAATTTACAATTGAGAGGAAATTAACACTTCCTCTTGTCTGCGTGTAGTTCTCCGGTAAACGTGTTATCTCACTCTTAATGAAACTCGGGTCAAGAATGGAGAAAACTCGTAAATTCAGAAGCTGACTCAACAGCTGTTTTCATCAGACTTTGCCAAAGGCATTCTGGAAACTCATCCATAACGGGTGCTTTGTTTGTCCTGGAAGCCACATTTGAGGGGGTTAGAAACAAAGGGATGTAAGGGATAAAAATGTCATTTCGAGATAATTACCTTCAAAGTTATAGTAATATCGTAAATTCAGGTATTACCCAGGTATTTTCCACTAGTAACAGCATTACTGGTACTAACAATCGTTCTGATCATTAGCCAGTAGTCAGGGAAGGTGTCAAGGAAGATGTTAACACACATATCTCAATTTCAGCCGATTTGTCACTTACATCCCTTTGCTTCTAACCCCCTCATTTGACCTCTTGAAATCTCTAACTACACTATGGGAGGGAGTCTGAATAAGGAAGGAGTTGTGGTAGGTTGTACTCCTGTGAAAAGGGAGGTAAAGATCAGAGGAACGGGATCTGGTGACTTTGTGATGGATATCGGAATTAGATTGGAGCATTTGGACGATGGGGGAGGGCTTCTAGGGAAAATACGGTTGGATAAAGGAAGGAGCCAGGAAAGTTTTTTCGACGAGAGGATGGGAAAAGGCAATTTAAATGGGTACACGAACTGTAAATAAAGAGTGTCATTGGGGAGCGCGAACATGAATCTTGTAAAGGAACTTATGATTCGTTTTAGTTTCATGACTCGGATCCTTACATCATAATAAGAATAGGAGGATGTGAGGAACTGACAGAGCAAGGAGGTGGGGGGTTGAAGGAGTTGTGGGAGATCAGGGAACACGGTGGCAACCTGTAGGCTACTACATGTTAACATATACATACTAATATAAACATGAAATTAATTAAGTTCAAAAAAATATTAAAGCAAAGAAAACGTTTTTATTGAAACAAGTAACAAGAGACGGAGACGAAGACTAGACAAGGTTGAAAAAGAAGTGTGGTTACAGTCTGCAACATCGAGGTCTGCAGCAACGGGGGCGGCAGCAGCGGGGGCGACAGCAAGGGCGGCAGCATCGGGGACGGCAGCAGCGCCGTCTTCTAGGACAGCACCCGTCCTCGAACGTATACCTGCTCACAACAGCCAATAACAAAACATGGATTACTATCCTGTGTACTCAGAGCAGCGGGGGCGGCACAGTGGGACGGATATGTTTATTATGGAATGAAGAAACCTCTCAACAAATGAAGATTATGGCGCTATTTTATTTTCTTAGCATTGAATTTCCATTGAAAAAAACATCAGATTTACTCCTGACTACATCTTACAAATATCTTCTTTTTTTTTTTTTTTTTTTTCGACGCCCCAAAATTTTACAGTTTGTCAAAATTTGACGAAATTACTTTGCTCTACGAAATTTGGTAAAACATTGTAATATAATATAAAAATCAGATTAGGAAAATACCAAATTCAAATCTATTTTCTGAAAACCATCTACAAAGAAGATGAGGGGGGCATATCGCCTACTACCAGAGAACCTGAGTCTACTGTGGGAGCCTTAATGTTGTATATCCAGGTTTAGTTACCTAGGCTCTTTAAAGAGTAACTGAAACCGCACGGGCTTGGGACCATCGCATCCGAAGAACAGCGTGTTGGTTTTTTATATTTATTACCGATAAGACTGAATTTCATCTAAATAGGACAAAAGAGAAGGAGAGTTTAGAGGAAGTGGGGGACTTAGTTTATTACAAATAATTCCAGCTGGGCAAATACATTGTCTGTCATTCACCGGCCATTTTTACTTGTGTACTTTCCGTAAGTCTGGTCATGGGATAAAACAAAATCTTTTCCGAGATAAGGTTAAAATTGTTTGTCTGTCCTGCACACAAAACGTAAAGAAAAGTGGTTTTTCCTCATGGCAGCTGTGCTTGGGTCAGTGGTATTTTATTTTCATTCGTTCGTAATAACTTCTGAAAAAATACATATTTCTTGTATTTATTTTTTTCACATGTGGCAGCCGTCCCCAAAATGTGTCCACCCGGTCTGAGGGCACCGTGTGGGGGCACCATGCACCATCACCCTATTTCCTTCCCACTGTCTTTGACATTTTTGAAGAATCTTTATTTTTTAATTTTTTTAAATAGAATCTATAGAGTATTTAAACATGTAGTGGCGCAACGCCGAGGATTTGAGGTCTGTTTCCAGAGGCTCAGAGACAGGAGACTAAAACCTCCACCCCTAGCTTCCCATGAAGATGTAGTGGCGTAACGCCGAGGATTTGAGGTCTGTTTCCAGAGGCTCAGAGACAGGAGACTAAAACCTCCACCCCTAGCTTCCCTTGAAGATGTAGTGGCGTAACGCCGAGGATTTGAGGTCTGTTTCCAGAGGCTCAGAGACAGGAGGTTAAAGCCTCCACCCCTAGCTTCCCTTGAAGATGTAGTGGCGCAACGCCGAGGATTTGAGGTATGTTTCCAGAGGCTCAGAAACAGGAGACTAAAGCCTCCACCCCTAGCTTCCCTTGAAGATGTAGTGGCGCAACGCCGAGGATTTGAGGTCTGTTTCCAGAGGCTCAGAGACAGGAGACTAAAGCCTCCACCCCTAGCTTCCCTTGAAGATGTAGTGGCGCAACGCCGAGGATTTGAGGTCTGTTTCCAGAGGCTCAGAGACAGGAGACTAAAGCCTCCACCCCTAGCTTCCCTTGAAGATGTAGTGGCGCAACGCCGAGGATTTGAGGTCTGTTTCTAGAGGCTCAGAGACAGGAGACTAAAGCCTCCACCCCTAGCTTCCCTTGAAGATGTAGTGGCGCAACGCCGAGGATTTGAGGTCTGTTTCCAGAGGCTCAGAGACAGGAGACTAAAGCCTCCACCCCTAGCTTCCCTTGAAGATGTAGTGGCGCAACGCCGAGGATTTGAGGTCTGTTTCCAGAGGCTCAGAGACAGGAGACTAAAGCCTCCACCCCTAGCTTCCCTTGAAGATGTAGTGGCGTAACGCCGAGGATTTGAGGTCTGTTTCCAGAGGCTCAGAGACAGGAGACTAAAGCCTCCACCCCTAGCTTCCCTTGAAGATGTAGTGGCGCAACGCCGAGGATTTGAGGTCTGTTTCCAGAGGCTCAGAGAGAGAAGACTAAAGCCTCCACCCCTAGCTTCCCTTGAAGATGTAGTGGCGCAACGCCGAGGATTTGAGGTCTGTTTCCAGAGGCTCAGAGACAGGAGACTAAAGCCTCCACCCCTAGCTTCCCTTGAAGATGTAGTGGCGCAACGCCGAGGATTTGAGGTCTGTTTCCAGAGGCTCAGAGAGAGAAGACTAAAGCCTCCACCCCTAGCTTCCCTTGAAGATGTAGTGGCGCAACGCCGAGGATTTGAGGTCTGTTTCCAGAGGCTCAGAGACAGGAGACTAAAGCCTCCACCCCTAGCTTCCCTTGAAGATGTAGTGGCGCAACGCCGAGGATTTGAGGTCTGTTTCCAGAGGCTCAGAGAGAGAAGACTAAAGCCTCCACCCCTAGCTTCCCTTGAAGATAGAAAAATTAGTAGTAAAGTGTTTATTCAATTAACCTAATAGAAAATTACATACAAAACATAGATACAATAATGTGACCTTTTATGAAGACAAACTCAATGGCCTAAGCCGTCTAGAAGAGTCTAGATTTACATAAATAATATTATCTTATAAACTATCTTGTTTATAACTTATTTCCTATAAACTTATTAACAATACATTTTTCTTTCTAAAATACAAATGAAAAAATAAAAAATAAATATATCTTTGTTCCTATTTATTTAATTCACAGTTTCTGAAATCGTAACTTTTTTGCAATAATTTACCAGTAGTTGCCAATCTTTACCATTTAATAATTCCAACATAAATGAAGTATCTATGTCGTTTTTAAATATTTTATTTTTTAAATCATCATATTTGGGGCAGGTAATGAGGAAGTGATATAGATATTCTTTACAGGGGCTGTAACACAACCTAGCAAGTACCGGTCCGAGTTTTTAATTTCCTCCCTGAACTGATTGCGATAATGCTCTTTTAAGCTATTCCGTATATTTGATAACTGTGTGTTCCATATCTCGATGTTATTAACAGACAGACTATCCCCCAGATTAGATATAAAAATTATATAAGTGTAGTTTTCAAGCTGGGCAGGACATGTAGAAAAATGGCACTTGGAAGCCCAGAACTGCCTCCTAGATTAGTGTGCGACAGCACATGGGGAGCCCAGAACTGCCTCCTAGATCAGTGTGCGACAGCACTTGGTGAGCCCAGAACTGCCTCCTAGATTAGTGTGCGACAGTACTTGGAGAGCCCAGAACTGCCTCCTAGATCAGTGTGCGACAGCACTTGGGGAGCCCAGAACTGCCTCCTAGATCAGTGTGCGACAGTACTTGGGGAGCCCAGAACTGCCTCCTAGATCAGTGTGCGACAGCACTTGGGGAGCCCAGAACTGCCTCCTAGATCAGTCTGCACTAAGAAAACATACGAGGTCCGACAATTAAATTACTGAAATTGTTATTTTTCTTCTCTTCTGCTTGGTAACTTTAAATAAATTCTAAGTGAGCTGTGTCTCGAATTTTCCTATCTTCTTTTTGAATATCAAACAAAATGGGTGGTTCTGAAGTCAAAAGGGAAATAAACTTATTTTTTCCATGGAGTTAAAAATCTCATACTGTATTTTTTAGTAGAATATGGTAAAAGTGGCCATGAAATACCCTGAAGGTCAGGCACAACAGACCTATGGGAAACTACAGAACAGAGGGAACCGTTCGGCTTTCACTTGCCTAAGCTACCTCTGGCGGCCGTAAAGAGGAAGTTATTAAATCTTATAAAATTATATATTAAGTTTTCGTCGGAATTTTGTCCATATTTTTCAAAAACGAACTGCATGTGATTTGAAAATAATTCCTGATAGACTGAATATATTGATTTTCAGTCAAATCGGCAGGGAAAAAGTTAATACAATGAAAAACCATAACAACTGTTAATGTATCGAAATTAATAAAGTAAAATCAAATTTACAATGAGGATTCTTCTGTCACCTAATAAAATACCTATTGCTTTTGAAGCGGTTTTCAGAGGGAGAGTGAGAACTTGAGATGAATAATTCGCACTGGGAAAGTACATAGCTGGTCATTCGCATGCATTTTAACGAGGTCAGATGGAGACAAAATGAAGCTGGATATTGGAGGATGGACGCGTTGCTGGAGAGCTGCTCCTGATTTTTTCAGGGAAAAAAACTGTTATAATTTCTCTCGAAATCCACGGATCCTCAAAGATTCGTACAAAGTTGTACCGTTATTATCGGACGGTAAAAAGCACGAACGGTGAGAGAATTGAGAGTTGGGAGAATTGAGGTTGGGAGAGGCTTATGTTAGCTTTAAAATGTGTAATTGATAAATAAATGTTTTTACGAACTTAATTGTCAGACCTCGTACATGGTACACAGCAGCGGGGGTTGACACATCGTCGCTTCTTGAGCCCACCGCACACCGCATCCTCGTGCGTATACCTGCGCAGGACAAACACACATTTTAGACAAAACCTATCCAACACAATGAACCGCAATTTTTAAACAATTAGAGCTATCAAAAAAATTCGTCAGCTTCCCTAACCCGAAATTTATCAACTAAATATTCTCTCTCCCTCAGAAACCAACAAACGGAAAATTGTCTCACTCAGGGGGGACTTCTGAATCCTCATACTAAATTTCGTGTTCATACATTCGTTACAGCCAAAATTAGAATATGAATCCTCATACTAAATTTCGTGTTGATACATTCGTTACAGCCAAAATTAGAATATGAATCCTCATACTAAATTTCGTGTTCATACATTCGTTATAGCCACAATTAAAATTTTTGAGTTGAGCGCCCCTCCTCAAATCCCTTGACCCTTATTTTCATTGGATATTTTAAAGTTAGCATGTGAAGCGCCTCTGGTGTAGGGATTAGTTAGTATTATGGTGACTATCTTTCCAAATAGCCAACAAACACCATGAATGATGCGGTGGCCAGTACTCTGAATATATTTCCAAAGGGATTGGTGTTCGCTAGAAAAGTCCGCCCTAACAAACTTAGAGCTACAAAACTATCCAATAAATTAGTTGCAGTTTCAATCCATTATTACTCTTGTCCTGCTCTCAACAAAGCAACTTTTGTGTATGTGCGTCTCTCAAAGGGTCCTGGTGGCCATCTCTTATTTGTTGACTATTATTTTCTTTCAACAAAGGAAACCTGCTACTTAAATTAAATATATGTGATGTGGCGCTATTAAAATCTCCTTAAGCATGGTATGCAACTAACAGAAGAGTACATGAAAAAATAATATGGGTTTGTTCGTCTCGAATGAACTAGGCACTTTCAACGTGATAAATGTTCAATATGGAAATAACATACTTTTCGATGTAGGTTAACATTCCTTCGTAAAATGGAAATCTTTATGTAATATTGAGACAATTCATTGAAAAGTATGCATTCCCAGGGAATTCTGAATTATTTGGAGTTTGTGAATTTGAATTAATTACAGAGGGTGTAGCAAAATTGTTGAATGGAAACTTTTTTTTTTTTTCTCACTATTCTAAATGTATTTTAATTGCTGTTTACACTGATACTAAAGTTTTAAGTAACAAAATATATATTTATTTAACTAAAATACCTACTTACCATTCTGGTGGCTATTTGTATTTGTTCAAAAGCATCTTGGTTCGTAAACATTTCTCTTCACATAACTAATGGTGAACTGATGATATGACATCATGTTTTTACTATTAGCTCAAAACCATAAAGATTTATATGGTAGTCTGTGTTTCCATTACCAAGAAGCTAAGTGATTTGATACTTCATAACATGAGTCCATATCGACAATAAATTGGACTCAAACTACCGAAATTACTCAAATTTTAAAACTTTGTAATTCTGAAAACTATTTGTCATGAAATATCTCATAAATATTTTCATGTTTATT
The DNA here is from genome assembly GCA_963662175.1 of Aradus depressus. Classification (NCBI taxonomy): domain Eukaryota; kingdom Metazoa; phylum Arthropoda; class Insecta; order Hemiptera; family Aradidae; genus Aradus; species Aradus depressus. The sequence goes on from OY759222.1 coordinate 1,433,243, forward strand.
GATTAGTGGGTTTTCTTTAAAAATGTACGAGGCACGAAATTGTTTCTAATGGATGGGGTGTCTCATGTGTTGCCAACCCATATGGTAGTTTTGTGGCGAACGATAATATTCACCTCCGTACGATGTATGAAATATCTGAAAAATTCCTTAAACGTACGATAATTGAAACTTTCGAAAGGATTTCATCTTCTGCCAAGAGCATCTATGCTGATAACGAACAGCTGTGAAGCTCAAGGTCGGGAACATGGCTATGTACATATTTATTGACTAATTTACGTGCTTAATTAGAATTTAAATAATATATTTAATCGGGTTACCTTTATTTGTTCAGAATTATTATATAATAACTTTACCTATTTCTTAGATTTTATAGATCTAAAAAAATTACTGGAACGAAAAGTTTATCTAAAGAAAATAGAAAGGAATGCTGTTGAAGGGCTCTGAATCCCTATTGGAAATGAAATGAAAAGAAATTTTATTATTCTGGGACCGAGGTCCCTTAAGAATAAATGCATACAGAGTAATGAAAATGAAACAACGAAATATAGTATCAGAACAAAGAAATAAAAAGATAGGTAGGTAAATAAAAATTAGTGCTACACTGGAGAAAAACTATACAACTAAGAAATAGATATACAGGAAATAAAAAAACAGGAAAAAACATAAAATTAACAACTTCTATATGATGAAACAAAATAAATAAAAGTATCTACAAAAATAAAAGAGAATAAGTAAAAAAGAAAAAAAGCAAATCCATACAACTAAGAAAGAGATAAAATTGATAATATATATAAATATAAATCGACCGAGCATAGTACGGTGGTTGATTATAAAAGAGAAGGAAGGATGCCCAGCCAAGGTTAAAAATAAAATTAATTTAGAAAGCAGAAAATAAGATAAGATAAAAAATAAATAAATGCATAATACAAATATATTAATGTGTAAATGAGCCAAAAATTAATATTATTGATTATGAACGAATAATTTAGAAAATATGATAAAAAAGATATAATAAAACTAGAGAATGACAAAGACAAGAAAGAGAGAGAAAAAAAAAGAAAAAAAAATGGGGAAAAGTAATTTGAATGATTAGATAATTAAGGTTGACGAATTAGAGAATACGGGGGAGAGATCAAAGAGGAGTGGATTGTTTGGTGAAGAGGAATTGGAATAGTGAGGATTTGTAGGAGCCACGGAAGGAGAGTGACGGATTGGGGGAGGGGGGGAGATTAGAGAGAGGAGGCCTGGACAAGGAATGAATTGTGGAAGGCGGAGCGATGGGAGGGGATGAAGGACGGGATCTAGTGTGCCTCTGGTGAACCGAAGACTGGAATTGGAATAGTGAGGATTTGAAGGAAGCCACGGAAGGAGAGTGACGGATTGGGGAAGGCAGGGAGTTGTAGAGAGAGGAGGCCTGGACAAGGAATGAATTGTGGAAGGCTGAGGAGCGATGGGAGGGGATGAAGGACGGGATCTAGTGTGCCTCTGGTGAACCGAAGACTGGAATTGGAATAGTGAGGATTTGAAGGAAGCCACGGAAGGAGAGTGACGGATTGGGGAAGGCAGGGAGTTGTAGAGAGAGGAGGCCTGGACAAGGAATGAATTGTGGAAGGCTGAGGAGCGATGGGAGGGGATGAAGGACGGGATCTAGTGTGCCTCTGGTGAACCGAAGACTGGAATTGGAATAGTGAGGATTTGAAGGAAGCCACGGAAGGAGAGTGACGGATTGGGGAAGGCAGGGAGTTGTAGAGAGAGGAGGCCTGGACAAGGAATGAATTGTGGAAGGCTGAGGAGCGATGGGAGGGGATGAAGGACGGGATCTAGTGTGCCTCTGGTGAACCGAAGACTGGAATTGGAATAGTGAGGATTTGAAGGAAGCCACGGAAGGAGAGTGACGGATTGGGGAAGGCAGGGAGTTGTAGAGAGAGGAGGCCTGGACAAGGAATGAATTGTGGAAGGCTGAGGAGCGATGGGAGGGGATGAAGAGGTCTGAAGGACGGGATCTAGTGTGCCTCTGGTGAACCGAAGACTGGAATTGGAATAGTGAGGATTTGAAGGAAGCCACGGAAGGAGAGTGACGGATTGGGGGAGGCAGGGAGTTCCAAAGAGAGGAGGCCTGGACAAGGAATGAATTGTGGAAGGCTGAGGAGCGATGGGAGGGGATGAAGAGGATGAAGGACGGGATCTAGTGTGCCTCTGGTGAACCGAAGACTGGAATTGGAATAGTGAGGATTTGAAGGAAGCCACGGAAGGAGAGTGACGGATTGGGGGAGGCAGGGAGTTGTAGAGAGAGGAGGCCTGGACAAGGAATGAATTGTGGAAGGCTGAGGAGCGATGGGAGGGGATGAAGAGGTCTGAAGGACGGGATCTAGTGTGCCTCTGGTGAACCGAAGACTGGAATTGGAATAGTGAGGATTTGAAGGAAGCCACGGAAGGAGAGTGACGGATTGGGGGAGGCAGGGAGTTCCAAAGAGAGGAGGGGCTAGGAAGAGATCCTCCAGAACCGCGCTGCGTATATGGACAAGCAGAAGACATGATCGGAACTGGAAGAAGAGGGACAGTTAGCTGATGTCGAAGAACATGAGAGGCGCTTGAAGAGAACTGTGTCCAGCTTCCATGCTCCATACTACTGACATAGGCAAACAAGAAGAAGATCATGGGAGCGGATGAAGCACGGTAGAGTGTAGAAAATCTTTAGGAGGATAGAGCTCTGGGAGACAATATCATCTAACAGGCAGCTCCGGAGACTAACTCCAGACATGGGTATCTACAACTAGAACGAGTGGGCAAATTTAATATAGAAGCAACATTGTCTTTTGTTGCAGAAGTTCATGTATGTACGATAGAAATAACTAGCAGCTAACTCGAAGTAGGTTAGTGAAGTTATCTGCCAAGTTAGTAACTTTAAGTTACATGATTTTAGAAATAAGTTAAAATCTTCAATGATTTTGAACCTGGTTGTTTGTGACCTCTCTCTCCCCCCCCCCCCCCCCCCCTCAAATTTCTGACGTCTCACGTCCTAGCCCCCCCCCCCCCCCCCCCCCCCTCCCCCCCCCTCTAAATATACGAAATTGCATTTGCTACACTTTTGGTTGCATATATTAACCTCGAAAAGGGTTATTCCCCTCCCCCATTTAAAATTTCGTTTTATTGCCAACAATTACTCCACACATCATTTTGATACATATTTAACGGTTTAGCAGCGCATGGAATAAATGGCGCCCGGAAGGCTTCACGGACTTGTTTCACGTTGACCATCACTGCTCAGCTCCCGTTGATAAAGCGGAAGACGCCCATCGTAACGTAACTTCCTAACGGTGAACGAATTATCCAAATCGATTAAATAGTTTTTGAGATTATCTCAAATACACGCAAAGAAACTTCCTCTATTTTTATATTAGTATAATTGAATATTGTCAGGAAATTTCACATGTATTATCCTTTTAGGGGCGATTACAGTTACTAGCCGGGCAGATAACATGAGGTCCTGAAGGGTTATAGAGGATATCTGGAGCCTAATCTCTCCTAATCTCTTACCTATTGCCGTCCCGTCTGATGAAGCCGTTCTGCCGTCCCGATTTGAGAATGTTATGTACCCTCGTCTTCACATGACCCGGTTCCATATCCAACTTTTGACAGACATACTTGACAATGTCACTTCGAGTACATCCTTTGTTCGGGTCCAGTGTTCGAATTGCCTCTTCCATGACGGGGCCTAACTTCTCGCTTCGGAGAGCCGGTTTCTGTTTATCTTCGTTACTCATTTTGAATAAATTTATTCTAGCACATTTGAAATTTGAAAATTAAATTAGAAATATTTTTTAATAAATGTGATTTCGTTTTGTTTAATTTTGATTAAATTTTACATATGAATTTAACTTCTACGTAAAGAGATATAATTTCTATTAAAACAATCTGTTATTTATTTATTTTTTAAGAAGTCATTTAGTATTGTTATAACACATGGTAATAGTAATAGTTTAGCAAATTATATGTAACTTTCGTTAGTTATTGTGACCCATGCCCGGGCTTTAACTACGAGGTCATATCGCCTACTACCAGAGCGCTCTTTCGTCACTCTGGTGGATATGAGCCCGATAATCTGGTGGACATCTCCCAAATAAAAATCCTAAGGGCCTCGGCCGAGTTTCGAACCAGCTATCTCGAATTCAGTAAGCTTCCGTTAGTAAACACTGGGAATTTTAGTTAGTTATTTATATCGATTATTTTTATAGACTATAATTCGTGATGGGGAGATACATAGACGGTGATTTACTTAAGGCTATTTTTTTTCATTTTTGGAAGGTGTCTTGGTGTCTTCTGAGCTCAAGAACGTGGGTTCGAAACCCGACCGAGGCCCTTAGTTTATTTAATATGTGAGGTAAAATAAACTTAAGCACGCCATCCTTCGGATGGGACGTTAAGCAATGGTCCCGAGCCTGTACGATGTCAGGTACTCGTTAAAGATCCCTGCCCTAGGTGAATAAAAATTTAGGGTAGGCAAAATTTAGGACTCCCATAGTAGAGTCGGGCTCATGTCCACCGGAGTGACGAAAGAGCACTCTGGTAGTAGGCGATATGACCTCGTAGTTAAAGCCCGGGCATGAGTCATAAAACCTAACCTAATTTAAATCTAACTAAAAAATATATCTATAACCTATAATAGAAGGTGACGAGTCATTACAGGGAGGAATGACAGGAGATACAATTGGGAACTTACTGATAGCTTCCATTTACGGCCGGTAGGTGCCTTGTTCTTGTCATTCTTGCCGATATCAGATTCTGGAGGTAACAAAGAGACAGAGATGAGTGTTAGAAGATGCGCCCAAGTCGTATCGTGATGTGAACATTACAAAGAAAGAAAGACAGTCTTCCAACAGGGCAACATTATTGATTAAGGAGAGAGTTTATTGATTGAGGGGGGGGGGGGAGGGGGGGGCGTATTGTTCAGTTTCTTTTTCATTAGACGACAGAAAAATAACCTGACAAAAATAGACCAAGTTGAATAAAAAATGTATATGCCTTGTGAGAAGTGGGTGTGGTATTGATTGTGTGAGGGACTGTTAGTTGGGAAGAGAACAGAGGGATCTCAGGCGGAGGGAGGAACTGGGATATCAGGGTGGGGGGGGAGGGGGGGGGGGGGGGGTGCTTTTTTCTTAGACATGAGCACGACTTATATTACGATTATCCAGGAGTTTGTAGGTCAAAGAGTCTGTACGTCTTTGTAACCTTGTTAACGAGTGTTTGACGTCTTTCCACATACGATATCTTTGAAACTATTGAATGTGTATTGCTGAAACCTCACAAAATTCAAGGGTGGTAGTATAATGTAGAACTGGGGAGGTTCCTCCCCTATTGCTAGAAGCCCATCTGCCATGATACTAAATGTGCAGATTTGAAGGGTCTAGAGGTGGTTACGACCGCTACAGGCATTCGTTGAACAGGAGGCAGAACTGGTTTGAAGTGTGTGGGAGCAGCTAGGGCTCCTCGAGACGGGGCTCAAACTAAGTTATTCTAGTTTCCATAAAAGTGGAAATCAATAGCAAATATACAAAGATGAAGACATGAGCAAGCGTAATAACAATAAAAAAAATTGTAGATATTTATTAAAATAAAATAGACTAATTATATTTAAATTCCAGACAATTTCCTGGACTAGCAAAAGCTGTAGTTGTTAATACCTGCTGGAAATAATATAAATGATAGAAGGAAAATTAAAACAAAATAAGTGGACTGTATAAAGGTTATTTAAAGAATTATAATAATGAAAAAAAATACTAAACTAATGGAAGCAAAACCAACAAATTAAATGTTAAGAAATGGTAAAATATATGATACTAAAATGTCCGGAGAATGTGGACGGTCGTGAAGTGGAGACGCCAAGGTGTTGTCTCGTCACAGTGCGGCTGGGCTGAGGGTCTTATAGGGCTTCTATGACCAATACTTGCAGCAAGGGCTGAGGGCAGATCCTGGTCGAGGTGGTGACGAGATGTGCTGCAAAGGGCAGAGGGCACTTCTGTTCAGACAGCCAGACTGGACTTGACTCGACTGACCGGTCAGGTTAACTGAACAACTATGGCAGCAGTGACCTCTACTGGCCACTATACAAAGTACATACACTTCACTAATGGCGTCACCCCCTCCACAAATGCCCCATTGTCTTTGTAAAGTTTATTTCACTTTCGGCCTTAACAGTAGTAATGTCTTCAAATATCAATTCCCTCAAAACCACTTTGCAAGCTCCAGGCTGTTCAGTCGTCCATCATTATTTTTAGTTCTGTCTATTTTTGATCAGTTAAAGTTTGAGGAGAAATATCTTTTGCTGCTACAATCTGTGATCAGGGAGACTAAATAGATTTGTAGAGCTTTTTCAAGGTTCGGGGAAGAATCTCCGCCGATTTCTAAGTTAACCCCCACCTGCGTGAGCTTCTTCAGTCTTAGCGTCACTAGAACTGCCAAAAATGACAAACACATCAGTTCATAATATTTTTAGTATGTTAGGATCTCCCAGAGCAAAGATGTCATCGAAAAAGCTCCATCTAGTGATGAATATAATTTAAAAAAGTCGTTGGTGATTCATCGGCAATGTACTTCCCCACAACGAATTAATCTATTAACTTTTCGCTCTCCCTCCAAAACAAGTCGATCGTTTGCGCTAATATAAACAGTTGACTTACATAGGGTCTCCTAAATCCTCATACCAAATTTTTTGTCGAAAAATTTATTACATGGGCAGTTAAAGTTTTTAAAATGACCTCCCCTGAACTTCGGCCGATATCGTTGAAATTTGTTAGATGATGTTCTCATTAAGTTTTAACTTCAAAAGTGAAATTTCATGTCGATACCTTCATTACATGAGCAGTTATTGTAGTTTTTGAGTTGAGCCCCTCTGATCCCTGTCCTTTTTGTGTCGATATATTCATTAAAACAGCAGTTATTAGACCTTTTGAGTTAACCCCCCCCCCCCCCCCCCCCTTCCCCTTTAGCCGATTTGGCTGAAACTTTATAAGTATCGTTGTTAGAGGATTCTAGGTTCACGTATAAAATGTCGTGTTGATGCATTCATTCTATTTGGAGTTGTGTTCACAAACATACCCAGAATTGTTTTGTTTTTTTCATATTTTGAATATGGAGGTCAGAAAACTGAAATTTTGTTGAAAACTTCACATAGAATTTTTGACCGTTTACATAAGTTCTCCTATACTTAATATAGTTGGGGAAGTAAATGTAAAAAAATAATAATTTAAAGGTTTTAAAAGTTTAATAATAAGTGTGGAGACTACATGTCGTTCTATTCTGTAAGTGTGGAGACTACATGTCGTTCTATTCTGTAAGTGTGGAGACTACATGTCGTTCTATTCTGTAAGTGTGGAGACTACATGTCGTTCTATTCTGTAAGTGTGGAGACTACATGTCGTTCTATTCTGTAAGTGTGGAGACTACATGTCGTTCTATTCTGTAAGTGTGGAGACTACATGTCGTTCTATTCTGTAAGTGTGGAGACTACATGTCGTTCTATTCTGTAAGTGTGGAGACTACATGTCGTTCTATTCTGTAAGTGTGGAGACTACATGTCGTTCTATTCTGTAAGTGTGGAGACTACATGTCGTTCTATTCTGTAAGTGTGGAGACTACATGTCGTTCTATTCTGTAAGTGTGGAGACTACATGTCGTTCTATTCTGTAAGTTTTCCTCTATCTCCTTTTGAACTACTATTCCCAGTTGTTAGTTGGTTGAACTAAGTTGCACGGGTCCCATTGTAGTTTTTTTAATCTGCCTGCCCTAAGTTGGACTAATCATCTAATTTCTCTTTTTGTAATTTCATTAAAAACTAATTTTCCAGTCCAACTTCCTAATCAACACAAATTGGAGCCTGAGCTCTCATTATGGCGGAGCAACATTTACCACCTTTTCCTTCCGCCTGTTTCCACTATTTACTATTTTTTTTCTTTTACAAATGATATTTGTATAGAGGAAACCCCGATTATCCGTACAGAAAAGGGTGGACGCCTTCCCGGATAATCAGAATTATTGAAACATTCCTCATTTTTCTGCTCAGTACAAGTTTTCAATAATGACTTTATTAATTTGAGTTTCGATTGACTCCTTCATTTATTTTATGTCTATAAATTTGCAAAAAGAGAATAGGGGTTGGATGGTGCACAGTGGCCAGGAACAGAAAGATGGAACAGCTAAGAAGCTTCCAGAAGGAAACACACTTGATGAAGTGGAGATGGACTGGGCATGTGACAAGGATGGATCCTCGACGATGGGCTAAAGTCTGCACGGAGTGGATTCCTAGAGACAGAAGAAGAGGAAAAGGAAGAACTGGACTGCGGTGGAGGGACGAGATAGTGGAAAGAATAGGGGATGGATGGTGCACAGTGGCCAGGAACAGAGAAACATGCAACAAATGTGTTACAGCACTATTTAAGAAATAACACCCATTTTTACTTTTTGCTTTTGTTTTGTTTTATCTTGTTTTATTTTTAATTTATTTTAATCAAGAAGTAAAAGTTATACTTTAGAAATAATTTAATTCAATTTAGGAACATTCGTTAATTTCTTTTCTGATTTCTTCTGTTGAAAGAGCAGTAGACTCAAAACCTCCAAAAGGAGAGGCTTTTGTTCTAAAAGAATGTCAATAAAGCTATTTTATTTTTATTTTATTTTAAATTTACAAAAAACAGTGTACCTACATAACAAGTAAAACTAGAATAAATGTTCTAGCTGGAATTGTTCTATAAAAAGAAAAAGTTCGTAAACCATCAGTCTTTAAAAAAAAAATTAATTGGAATAATGGACTAGAATAAAGCTTTTGAATAAAAAATCTAAAAATTTGTGATATATAAAAAGAATACACACATTAAATTATTAGGTAATAATAAAAAAAAATTAATTATATTTATTTTTCTATAAAAAACAAATGAATTAGTAATTAAATTATACAATTACTTTAAAAACAATTGAGTAAAAAAACAAAACACGGCCATCAGCTGTTTTTTAGTGTGTGTGTGGAGAGTCGAGGCCTGGGGAATGGAGACGGTCTGAGTGAACAAGGAGAGGTGTGGTGTTTAGGTTTAAGTTGTGATGAACTAAATAGAAGTGAATTGACGGTGAAATTGATCCGCAAAGAAGGTACTGTTGTTTGTTTATATGTACAGGATATATGCCCAGAAATATATAACACTTAAATTTAAAGAATGGCCAAAAATATAAAACAAAAAAAGATTGAATTAGTGTTAAGTAAGAATTTAGTTTTTAAGATTTTTCTTTTGATTTTTGTTTGTTTCAATGTTTAGTTTTTTTTTTTTATTTTGTAATGTAGATGATTTAAAAAAATAAACTGAGGGGGTTAGAAGCAAAGGGATGTAAGTGACAAAAATGTCATTTCGAGATAATTACCTTCAAAGTTATAGTAACATCGTAACTTCAGGTATTACCCAGGTATTTTCCACTAGTAACAGCATTACAATCGTTATGATCATTAGCCAGTAGTCAAGGAAGATGTTAACACACATATCTCATTGTCACTTACATCCCTTTGCTTCTAACCCCCTCAATTATATTATTATTAATTATTATTTATATTTTTATTTATTTATCATTTATTAAGATTAACACTTAAACCTTTTTTTTTACCACAAATTATACATATTATCCGGCGGTAATAAAAAATGGGTCATCTAAAGACATCTAACCCTAAGACGATAAGTTTATATATATCGATAAAGTAGTTATAAGTGAAACCCAGCGACTTAGTGTGTAGAGAGAGATGCGGTGAGGTACGATGTGGAACCCGTGATGACTGATGTGATGTTTTGTTTTCTGTTTCAGTTGGACCCCCGGAACATGGCCTATATCAAGTACACTCCAAGCATTGTCGACCCTCAGACCGACTTCGCCGATGAACTTTACGTTCCTCCTAAACAAGGTATTTTATAGTCTAAAAATTAATCCGGAAAATCCTGGGAATCATCCTTTTCGGGAAAATTCAGAGTTTAATTGCTCTTTGCTTATCTTCAAAAATGTCATCTTACATTCTGATAACAAACTAATAATAATCGCAAATAAGAACCTTCAAGAATGCCAACTTCCTTTCAGCGAAATTTTAAGTTATCATATATTTTCGTTAAATCAATTAAATTAGAAATAATTTCCAATTATTGGGTTTAGTCCTATTTTGCCGAAAATTCTTATTACAAGGTAAAACCAATTATCATGCCTTCTGCTGTTATACGTAACATTTTTTTCCGATTTCGATTATATTTGAAACTGTTTTCAATCAACATTTTCAAGGCCCTTATTTTATTTTATCTGGGAGGTAAAATAAACCTAAGCACGCCGTCCTTCGGATGGGACGTTAAGCGATGGTCCCGAGCCTGTACGATGCCAAGTACTCGTTAAAGACCCCTACCCTAGGTGAATAACCACTTAAGGCAGACAAAATTTAGGACTTCCATAGTAGAGTCGGGCTCATGTCCACCAGAGTGACGAAAGAGCGCTCTGGTAGTAGGCGATATGACCTCGTAATTAAAGCCCGGGCATGACTCATAATAACTAACACTCAACATTTGCTTTATCATATGAACTTTTTATATCTAGTTTTTATAATTATGAAACAATCGATTTCATATATCTTATCAATTGTCACCAAGGAGATTGGAATATAATGTGCCTATCTTCATGGCAATAGGAGTGAGACAGGAGTGGGGATGAGGCTAGCCGCTAAGCCCCCCCCCCCCTCCCCCCCCCCCCGCCCCTTTACGCCCAACTCCAGAATAAATTTCTATTTTAGTAATATTTCACTTGCACTAGAAATCATATTTGCTGTAAATATGATCAAAAATTGTTCTGCCCAAAAGTTGGTTTCTTTGAAATTATCTGTAAAAGTAAGCTGGGACTTCGCAGCTGCATGAAATCAAGATTGACAGAGAAAATAAATGTTACCTTGAAATTATAAAAACAGTTTTATTAAAGAAAAGCATTTTAAAAAAAAATTGTAAATCAATTTCTTTTTTCAACAATAATTGTTGAAAATTATTTTATAAAACATTTTTCCGGGAAGTAGTTTCCATGCAAAATCAATTGTTTTACCTCCTGATCCAGTACACATTTTCCTTTTTCATGTCTCTAATTAGAAAACCTTATAACGGTCAAAAAATCTACCACTAAAATATTGTCATACTATTTCATTATTATAAGTAATGTTTATACAGACGTGAAACGATATTAGTTAACTTGTAAGACCCAGTGCCGGATTTATTTATTTTTCAAGTATAGGCAGGCCACTGACATTTCGCCACACGTACCTACCGGGGGAGGATGTTGCGCAGTATAAGATTAGTACTAGGTCAACAACGGCTTATGAAAAATAGGTTAGGTGACGTCTTAAATTTCTGAATGAGAGGGGGGCGCAGTTTAAAATTAGATATTGCTCATTAACGTCTGTTTGAATTGTCATGGAATTTCACCTGTAAACCTACCCTACCGGGTTGTTGTGTACACCTAGGGACCTAAGCATCGAACGCTCTTATCCCTTCCCTGTTAGCTAATTTTGCCTTCACAGGTTTAGTTACATAAAATACTGCTCATTAACGAGTACCAGACATTCGAAAAGCTAGGGTTCATTTTCTAATGTCCCATCCGAAGGACGACGTGCTCAAGATTTTTTTTCACTTCCCAGTAAAAACACTCAAAGGGCTCGCAAGATTTCGTCCACCGTAGCCACGGTTAATAGTAGCTCGGGTGTCCACCGTTGCACGGGTTATTATTATTAACTACGATGACGACCGCTGCTCGATCTTATGGCTTATAAAGGGGTGAAAAGCTAGAATGATAAATATGAATCTAGAGTGATAAATATCCTCCTTGCATTGAATACCTGTCAAGATAGAACTTTGAAAATTGTGGGAGGCGACGGTGTGAGGAAGGGACCAATGACAGGTGTTAGTGTGTTGGCCTCTCGTGCGAATCAGATATACTGTGAAACTTCCCTTAGACACCACAGAGGTCGAAACAAATGTCCGCCCAAGCGAGGTTCACCCTCTTATGTTAGATCTGTGTTTCTTCTAGGCACATTTGAGACCTGAAGTGAGCGTCCTTACATCTTAATTTCACTCAGTGGGGGATATATATATATATATAATATTAATACTCTATGTATGAAATTACACAGTCAAATATATATATGTGTAATTTCATACATAGAGATTTAAAAAAAAATGAAGTTGAATCACTTTAAATATATTTGTTCTCAGTCTATATGTATTCATTACCCATCTAGGTAGCTTTGTTAAGTAGATAATAGTTCTCTTCTTAGTGTAGACATATTTAAGTTATACTTTTTAATTGATGTTAGGCGCTAATGTTCTTGCTCTGTCAGGCTCTACACTACATTCCCCCCTTCTCATCGTTCTAGGAGGTAAACATTTTGATCAGGGTCAGGCTTGATGTCTGTTACGTTTAAGAGGTACATAATACATTATAAATTACCTCAGATAAGAATTGCCCATCGAAAGAGGTGTCTGCACAAATCACGGGACCGTAAGCAGAAGTATCACTGTAATCATCAACTTCATATTGGGTCTTATTATAATTTTGGCATAGTTTAAATATGAAATTCAAGCCATTTCTTCTTCTCTCAGGTCATGAGAAATATAACTAAATATAATGGCTATAAACTGTCCTTAATATGTGCAGATGAAGAAGAGGAAGTGTTGGACGAGGTGCCTTACGTTGTACGGAGGTCTCTCCCTGACCAGCTGCACTTCAGTCCGTTGTACAACACTCCGGACCATTTCAGGTCAGGACTGGAGATGCGGGATATGAGCAGCGCAGGTGGGAGCCGCTTTGTCGACCGAGCACCAGGTGGGCAGAAATTCAAAATAAAGCACCGTTTGTATTTCAACCTTCAAAATTTCATAGAAAGCTTGTTCAGCCCTTTTTTTTACCGGATATGTCTTAGACTCCAAAGATTACTAAAATTTCCCCCAACATTTAAAATCAATTATGAAACGATGTTTTTAAACCATTTAGAGTCAGCGCATTGTATTTTCCCGATATTCTGATCTTTAAATTTTGAAAAAATCTTAATAAACGTTATATTGCGAATGGTGGTATTTTGTGAAGAACAAAGTGAGAATGCCAATAAAATTTGCTTTAATGATATTTTTATTAAATAACAAGCTAACCACCGTTTTCAATATAAAGGTTATACATTTTTTTTATTTAAGAACACAATATCGGGAGTAACGCTTGGAATTTAAGTGGATTAAAAACAGTTGAATATGAATTTTAAATTTTGAGTAAAATTGTCAGTAATCTTCAAAGCCTAAAATTAAATGAAAAATGTGTAACCCGTAAAAAAAAAAAAACTTAATGTTAATTTAAAATTCTAAAAAAATGTATTTTGTAAGTTTAATTTGCCTAAAAGAAATTCTCTTTAAAATATTTTTTCAATCCCATCATTCTTGAAGCAAAAAAAAAAAAATAATAATAGTAAAGAAGACAAAAATAAGACATGGTGACCCTTAGGCCTATTGCAACCTTCCGATTAATTTTTAAAAATCTGAAAATTTACAAACAAGTGTTCTTCACCAAATGAAACTTGTGTTTGGGGAAGTGTATTTAAAAGTATGTAGCTATTTAGACATTTTGGTTTGTGAATCATCAAAATACACTACTTTCTTCCTTTCTGAATGAGAAAAAAGTTCCAAGAAGTAAGTGCATTAAAAATATTAGTTCCTTCATGAGTCCATTTTTCTTGATATTATATATATTATATTCATGACTTGTAATAGTTATGGGGTTCTTGTGTAAGGGTAAATATTTGTTCTATGTCTCATTGAATAAATAAAATATAAAGAGTGCAGATAATGACAAGACTATGGTTTTTAAATATTTCTGTACAGTTTGTTGTTTGATCGGTGTTATTTGTTATTCTTAATGCTTTCTCTTCTTTCTCAAGCTAGAAGCTAGAATGTTTTACAACGTAGTCTCCTCATAGACAGTGTTGTTTTCATTTTAGAAAACTGTTTTTTAAAAATGACGGATTAGCTATCGATTCATCATTATTGAAAAATGATAATAACAATTCAGTGATAATAACAATTCAGGAAAGAGTCTGGTCGGTTTATGAACCATGCTCTGGTGCTAGCTATAAAATAGGTTGTGTTTTTGTTTGATACAGACTGTATCTGTAAGTGAATTGATGTATTCAAGTATGTTTATTGTGTTCTATCAATATCCTATTTCTTTTATTCTACTAACCCACTTAAATCCTAATTGAAAATAAAAACATGAAAAAGAATCATTATTAGAGCTTCAGTGTTAAAAGTTATGGTTGATTCATATCTATAGATATCACATCATATCTATTTATATTTCCATTTGCTTGCAAACCAAACTTAATTTCTTCATTTTCTTTGTTAGTCCATTGAAACATTTTGTCTAAAATTTTAATCCTAAACTGATAAACATTATTTTTTTTATTAATTGGTCAGCATTAATTGAAATATTATTTTATTGAATATTACAACATAAATAATAAATTAAGTATATGAATTTTATTGGCAAATATATATAGGTATATTCAAATAAATATGAATTTAACTTTGTATTCGGTTTATTTGAAATAAATCGAATACAAAGTGTTTATTTATGAAGAAAACTACTAGTGAAATGATGCGGTAAACGGTTAATTTTCGAAGAAACCCAATACAGTTTATAGCCATACTTGTTTATGATTTTCCTGACTTCATCCTGTCTGATGTAGTTTCTGCGCATGTCATCGTCTCTGAAAAGTAGAAGGGGTTCTTATCACCTCATATCACTTCCGGATTCGTTTTGAATGATCCAGTTTCCGCACATGTTTTAGCTACAACAATCAGTTTAAAGCTGGTCATTTTTATTGTACATTTTCAATGACGGAAATAGTGATGAACAGTGTGAGACCAACTTTATAGAATGAAAATAGTGATAATTTGGACTATTTAGTGTTTCCTCTCTGACGATTGTATGTTTATGTGGTAACTAAGATAATGTTCAATATATTGTCTCATTAGTACAATGTCTGTAATATATAACAGCAATATTCCTTTGTCTATCATGGATGTTTGCATGTTTTGAACAGAAGCAGACGATGAGGCTAACGATGTTCACGATAGTAGAGCGTTCAACAGAGGTGTATACCACCCCGCAGGACGGCCCTCACTGGACCATCCTTATGCAGCCCTCAGGAACACATTATCTCTACTACAAGATAACAACGGTATGCACCCCATTCCTCATATTTCTCTAATATATTTTTCTTATGCAGGTCCGTTATAAAAAAACAAAATGGCCACATCAGAAACATGTATGTATTTTTTCTTTACTATTAATTCTTAACTGAGTAAAGTATAAAACTATTATTTGCAATAAAAAAAAGGTTATACTTAAATAAATACAGGTTTTTAAATTTGTTTCCATACATTGAACTATTTCTTACAGAAATGAATTGTACATTCTTTGGAGAACTAAAATTGTGTTCAGATTGGTTCTGTCTCAAGTCTGACAACTTTTTGGTGTATGGAAATTTCATAAGGAACATTTTTTGTAGATCAATTTTTTGATTGGACTAATCGTGCTCGGCTATCAATCATCAATCGTATCAATTCAAACTGGACGTCCTACAAAAAAATGTATTTCATATAATATATTCCTTTCAGTTTTCTCGCTTCTAATCAGCATTAGGTATACAACGCAGGTTACTCGCGGGCCACCTACTAGTTTTTAATAATTTTAAGAGAGCTGAATGTCGATTTTTTATTGAAATTATTATGTTGGTGATGGGCATAATCCCCGTATATCTATACAATATATGTATATATATATAATCGATCACGTTCTTGTGCAACACTCGATTTTTCGCTAAATTTTCATTATTTCTCAAGGAAAAAACTATAAAGCAGGAAAAAACGCTATTGTGAATAAACCTGTAAAAATTTTGTGAAAAATTCAAGAAAATAAATAAAAGAGAAGGAAGTTTAAAATGATGTTGGATAAAATGGCCATGGATGTGATGTGATCCGTCTGTCTGTCTGCAGATGGAGGTGGTGGTGAGGAGGAGAGAGGCCCAGGAGAGGCCACACAAGACCTGGACCCCGAACAGGTAGGACACTACATCAAGAGTGTCCTCAGGCCCACATACTTCCTCTTCAGGAAGCCCACCTCAGTCAGTGAACCTCAGTCCGACCAGGAGGACAACGGTAATATTGGTTTTTAGTGTAGTTTAGAACCTCTGTTTTCTTGTGTCTCTTGTACAGCCCCAACTGTGGACAGACTTCTGATGTGGTGTGTACGGTACCCGAACCTCACGAAATTTTCTAGACAACTCCTTTTATTATAGCTGTTATATGATTTTATAAGCTGTTATATGATTTTATAAGCTGTTATATGATTTTATAAGCTGTTATATGATTTTATAAGCTGTTATATGATTTTATAAGCTGTTATATGATTTTATAAGCTGTTATATGATTTTATAAGCTGTTATATGATTTTATAAGCTGTTATATGATTTTATAAGCTGTTATATGATTTTATAAGCTGTTATGTGATTTTATTATAGCTGTTATATTATACGATTATAAGAGCCACCGGCAAATCAGATGAAGAACCGTCTTTTTGCTCTGACTTTTTTCAAGTGAATGAAATTATTAATGTTCGATTTTGAGATTGAGTCTCAGTTTGAAGATTGCCATCAATCACTAACACAGATAGACATCATTAAAATGGCTAAATCGGTTTCAGGGGACCTTGAAATGTGAAATCCTGTTGAAAACTGGGATCTCGAATTGCAGGATAACTCTCCGTACAATGAGCACATTGACACCAAATCGTTTCTGAATTGCAGGTTTTGTCCATCTTTGTTGAAACAAAATGCAATTAATTATTATATTATAATTTTCCAAAGTAAATTTACTAGAATCAATACATCTTTTTCGTTTTTAATTGTATTAAAAATATTTATAGATAAATTGGAAATAACATAAATTGTATATGAGACTAAGTCCCATCAATAAAGATTATTATTATTAGATCTTAAAAAAACAGGCTCACATGAGATTAATAATAATAAAATTAAAATAAATGATAATGTAATATATAATAAAGTTAACATTTACAAAAGTTATTTTTTTCTATTGTAGTTTTATTTAAAAACTAACTTTTTTAATTTTTACTACGATATTTATAGTTGGAGAGTGCAGTGTTATAGTAGATAGTAAGCATTGGGATGTTTCAGAAGAGGAGGCGGAAGGCGGTCTGGTGGAGCTGGGAGGCGGCGGCCTGGTGGAGGTGGGAGGCGGCTATACAGAAGGAGGAGCAGTCTACCAACCAGGTCACTTATATTGTCATTTTACCGCATTCAGTCCAATCGATGAACCTAAAGAAACTGCCGTTGTATAGTCATCAATCATGATCCACAGAAAACCATTTGGGCGGTCGTTCAAATTCTTAATTTGTGTATGCATGTGCACAATATTCAATTAATTTCTCTGTATAACGATAAGTTACTTCAGTTGGCTAGAACAAAGTTCTGATAAGGCAATGACAAAGTCATCATAACAGAGGGACGCACCGGACCTCCATAATTCTTACTTTATATATATCTATAGTATATCTACTTGACATTGTTTGCAGAGATACTGTGAAACACTTGATAAAAAAATAAAGAAAAAACGTATATATCAAGTAAGAATTTATATTGTTAAGAACGGTGTCAGGAGAGCATGGTATTTCATGAAAATATGGTGACAGTTTCTGCAGGTTTTTCCGACCGGGTGTGCGCACAAGCTGATTTCCTGTAGAAATCCTTTATATTTATTTATTCAATGAGCAATTGAGCATTGAATGCCAAGATATTGCAGTTAAATACAAATTATATAAAATTAAGGATTGCACGACTGTAATAAATAAAAATAATTTTCATATAATCTTTAAATATAAAATATATTAGTTTAAACAAATATCATATTGAGAGTAAACTGTTTCGTATTGAATTGAGGGCATATTGAGAGCATATTGACCATCGTAAATTTAATAAGTAATGTTTTTGTTATGACTAACAACTGTTTTCTGCAAATCAAGCAAACGTTTGAAAAAAAAAAAAATGGGTTCAAAAGAACATTTCAGGACTTGTTTTGCAGACCGGGGCTCCTTCGAAAAAATGTATTCCGTTTAAAATATTTGTTCCGTCTTTCAGGTTCTTTACAAAATTAATTTAAAAAAGTTTTGATTATGTCAAACATATAATCGGTATCTTGTAAAATGTTCAAACATGGAAGTAAAATGGTCTCAATTGAGTGACATATCACAGTCTGTCTTGTGGGTTCTTCATTGAGTGACATATCACAGTCTGTCTTGTGGGTTCTTCATTGAGTGACATATCACAGTCTGTCTTGTGGGTTCTTCATTGAGTGACATATCACAGTCTGTCTTGTGGGTTCTTCATTGAGTGACATATCACAGTCTGTCTTGTGGGTTCTTCATTGAGTGACATATCACAGTCTGTCTTGTGGGTTCTTCATTGAGTGACATATCACAGTCTGTCTTGTGGGTTCTTCATTGAGTGACATATCACAGTCTGTCTTGTGGTTTCTTCATTTTTCTTAGCCAAGTAAAGAGGCACATTTCTTATCCCATCTGTTTGTGTGATGCAGAAGACGAAGAGGAGCTGCTCCTTCCAGAACTTCTCGATCGCCTTGGATTTAAAAGAAGAGAGCGAGTAGACGTGAAGAAACCAGGACCTCCTTACGTTCCTCAACTGCAGGTCAGTTCACTTACTTATTTCAACAGATTTTATCTTACTATTGAACCAACACGAAACACGTTTAAATAGTTTCCAGCTCCTTAATTATATATATATATTGATACTTGATTCAAATTAATTCAAAACCAATAATTCGAGATGAAAAGAACATTGTTCAGACGCATTATTATTTTTTTTTTTCTTTTCAATCCGAAACTTTACCAATTAATACTGATTCATATAGAGACATAGGAGATTTTATAAGAATCTTCAGCTGCGCGAAGACAAATTACGTACTCGTATGTCCTGCTGACGAAATATCTTTATTGGTTACTGATTTTAGTGTCCCTTACATCCCGTCCCATCATCAAACCTATGCCCTAGTTCTCAAAATTACAAATTACCAATTAACTTACAGACAAGTGAATCTTCCAAAATGACCTATAAATTCTGTTCCTGATAACATTTTACAAGTCTTGTAACGTTTTTTAAACGTATAGATTATATATAAAAGTTAGCTGATTAAAAACTGCTAGAACTAAACAATCGCTGGAAAAGTTATTTGGATACTGAAAAGTAAATGTTATTTATTAAATCTGAATTTAAAATGTTATGCAATTAAATTTATTTGTTATTAGAAAAAGATAATTTCACTATGAAATAATTTTGAAATTCCAGTATTTTAATCTTTTTTTCATGTTTATTATTTTGATTTACTGAGTGTTTTTTACATCGTACTTTTCAAAAGACAAAGGCTTTATTTATTATTTGCAACTAGTATTTATTGTGTATGTATATAATTTAATAATAGTTATTTCTTGTGATTCAGCTGGGCTTTAACAATGAGGTCATATTGCCTACTACCAGAGCGCTCTTTCGTCAGTCTGGTGGACATGAGCCCTACTCTACTATGGGAGTCCTAAATTTTGCCTACCTTAAATTTTGATAATATGTGAACAATTTATATTATTATTCGCGAGGTCATTGATCTCTACAAGTTACACTGAATAAAAATCATTTGTTGCTTGTTGATCATCATCTGGGATCGTTCTTATCAGCTAAGTCGTGAAAAATAAGCCAAGGTATAAATTCACTTTTAATTCCTTAAGATGCCGTCCTTCGGAAGCGATGGTACCGATCCTGTACGATGTCTTGTACTCGTTAAAGACCCCTACCCTTGGTGAATAAACCTAGGTAGGCAAAATTTTGGACTTAACTATAATTATTTACTGACATAATGAAGAATCAACACTAAATTAAGTTCGAACATTCACAAGTCCCTGAGTAAAGCACCAACTGATTTTCAACCAAATCGGTGGAGATTGGTTCCATAGGAAGTGTGAAGACATAATTGATTTATTCGCGCTGGGAGGGGGGGGGGGGATTTATTGATGACTTTTTGTTATATATTATTTATTTTGAAATCATTTTTTTTTCAGGAAGGAGAGACCTCTGAGAAGAAGGCAAACGCAGATAAAGCTAAAAACAACAGTAAGTTTTCGAATATTTGTGTTGTTGCTGTTGTAGATATTTGTGACTCATGTCTGGATTTCAACTACGAGCTCGTAGAGAGCGCTCTTGGTGGACATGTGCCCTGCACTACTGCGAGAGTTCTTTATTTTGCTCATGAGGCTCGGACTGCCATTTCCCCACTCCTTCAAATTTTCGTTGTGCATTATAAACATAGAGGCTCGATACAGATTCAATTTCACTTTTCACTTATTATCATTACTTCCTATCGAAAAATTTATCAAAAGAAAATAATAGAGGATATTCAAAGCCGTCTTTAAATAAAGATTTTTCTTGGCTCTGGCAGGGGGGCGGCTTCCAATGCCTCCTACTTGACAAGGAATAAAGAAACACTATACATCTTTTCAGAGACAAATCGAGGTGATCAATTTCAAAACTACGTTCATTTTTTTCTGAAATACGTTTTTTAATATTTTAATATTGAAAATAAAAATACCAAGTAATTTACACACAACTTTTTCGCACGCAAACCTACTTTCAATTATTTTTCAGCTGATTATTACCAGATGTCTATTAATATGTAAATATATTTCATTCCGCAATAACAATTTCTAAAGGCTGTTATTGTTTTAATGGCAGCGAGCGGAGGACAGAAAGAGACTGTTGCAGATACACCTCACGTTGGCAACAGCGGGACCCAACGTCGGCATTCCAAGGTGACATTCTTTATGAAGCTTCTATGTAGAGCTATGTCAAGTATAGGGGAACTTATAGAACCCAACCAGCAAGTACATAACCAGTCTTCACCGGGATGTTATGTTTTCTGATCTCATGAATCCAAAAATGAAAAAAAAAAGACTGGGCTATGTTTAATCCTCTGTGCGTATATAGTATATCTGTCCCGGTTTATATACTCTTATATTTTCAGCCAAATCGGCCAAAGGGAGGGAGCTGGGGGAGGAGGGGGGGGGGATGGGTTCTCAACTTGAAAACTACCTACGTACTGAATTTATCGACACAACATTTTGTATGAAGATTATCGATTGGAAAACCAACAGGAGGGGGAACGAAAATTGTGTTTGCACTGGGAATGGTGATTCACCGACGGGTTTTTTTGTTAACAGACACATAGACATATTCATTGACAAATGACTATATTGATCTTTCTAATACATATCTAGATAAGAATCGACGGTGATAAAATTGCAATATGTATCTTCTCCATACACTCATGATATGCTGACTGTGAAGTTTCTGTTGATTCACCGAAGGCATTTGACTGAAATGTTACTCTGAAAAGTGTCATATATACACCACAAACGAAACAATTTCTTGTGACTATGATATTTTTTAGAACTATCACTTTTTTTTTTTTAATTGAAGAAATAAAAGTTAATCTAAATGTTTTCTATCTTCCAGAGTTCTTCTTGGTCGGAGAAGCTGAGAGCTGAGAAAAAGCTGGCTAAAGAAGTTGAGGTAGATGTGACCACCCCAGAGTACGATGTTGTGGATACGGACTACGCCTACATACAGTTTAAAGAGAGGTGAGGAATAATAATTAAATTAAAATATTTCCTTTTAAGTCAGCAGGTTTTGAGTTTTTTTGTTTGTTTCTTACACGATATCTGTCACGTCTGGTTTCAGATTTACACCAAATTTTGAATAAATGTTACTTAGTAACACAGAATCCTATTATTTTTGGCTACAATTCAATCAGTGTTTTTTTCTTCTGAACGAAATGCATTGCATTAAAAATATTTTCTTGGAACATATTTGAAAACATTTTCAATTTTTGAATTAGGTATTTACGATATTGTGATTTTTTTATTTTAATATTTTTAAATAAGATTTAGAATGTTAATTTATTAGTTTCTTGTTGTATTTCTGGGTACATTTTGCATTTTTATATTTATTTTTATGTTTTAGTTCTTTTGTCTGTTATTCAGTATATATTTTTTGAATCTTTCTTTGCTAAGCTGTACTAACTTACTATTTGTATCTTATTATTTACTGTGTGTACTTTCTACCTAAAATATATAAAGTTTCATATATATTAAAATAGATGTTTGAATTTTTTTAATTTTATATTATATTTTCATTTTATTTTTTACTTAATTTTTCATCGTAATATCGTTTAAACATAGCTTTCCGTAATTTTGTTTTTGTTTTGATTGTAAGTAAATTTCCAATATTACTCTAGTTTTTTCTGCGAAACATATCAGCAAAATGTTCGTATAGGAAATGTTAAAATATAGGGCTAATAAAGAGATGGCCGCTCTGAGATGTACAGTTGATAACATGCACTGTAACCTACCATTTTTGTATACTCGAGAGATCACTGACGCCTTGATCTACGTTTAAAACATTTTTTAATAAAAACTACCAAAGAAAAAGGTGCACTATTTTCAATGAAATTCGATTTGAGTGACCTCACTTACTACGTGTTGAGTGGCTACCAGAAGAATTGTAATTCTATTTGTATCGAGGTTCAGTCAAGATAGAATATACACCACCAATCGAGTTCGCCGGTAGCTCAGTGGTATGCGTGCTTGCTTACTGAGTTCAAAGTCGCTGGTTAAAAACCAGACCGACGAGGCCCTTAGTTTATTTTATCTGGAAAGTAAAAAAAAGACTTAAGCACTCCCTCCTTCGGATGGGACGTCCAGCTATGGTCTCGAGCTTGTACGATGTAAGGTACTCGTTAAAGAACCCTACCCTACGTGAATGAAAAATTTAGGATTAGGCAAAATTTAGGACTGCCGTAGTAGAATCTAGTTCATGTCCACCAGAGTGACGAAAGAGCGCTCTGCTAGTAGGCGATTCGACCTCGTAGTTAAAGCCCGGGTTTGAGTCACAATAACTGTAAAGGCTCATATATATTAAAATATACGTTCGAATTCTTATTTTTAACTTCATTTTTCGTCGCATTAGCGTTTAAACATGGCTTTCTGTAATTTTGTTTTCATGTTGATTGTAAGTAAATTTCCAATATTACTCAAGATTTTATTCCATATGTATATATATCGGGAGTAATATATATATGTATCGATCCCCAGAACCCTCTAAGGACGACACATATTGATATTCAGCCATATCGGCCAAAGGGAAGGGGGGCCAGAGAAGGGGCTCAACTTAAATACCCTAATAATAGCCGATGTAATGAACGAATATATCGACACAATTTTTTGTATGAGGATTCAGAAGGCCTTATGTAAGTCAAATATTTAGTTTAAGCCGAAACGGATGGTTGGCTTTGGAGGGAGAGCGGAAACGTAATTGATTAATTCGTGCTGGGGAAGTACAAAGCCGGTGAATCATTTACAGTCATTCATTGTTATATATAAGTTGATGTTATGTTTCAGTATCCGGTCCTGGAAAGAAGGCGAGCACATCGTGAACACAGTGGCCAAGCTGCTCCATGTCCCGCAGGCCGCCTTCAGTCACGCCAGGTCAACACAACTTTTGTATTCTAACAACTAACAACTCTCAGGAACCTACTATTTTGTATTTTGAACTGTTGCCTCTCAATTTGTGTATTAATTACTTCTTGTTTCAAAAAAACTTTATATTTATGAAATCCCATTGTGTCCACTCACTGTGCGAAGGGCGCGGGTTTGTTCATCTCCGAGGCTCCTACGTTGATTATCAGGAAGTTTAAAAGAAAACCTTGAGTACACCATTTTTTAGATTGGACCCTCAGCAAAATTCAGGACTTCCACAATCGGGCTCATGTCCATGAAAAAGTACTCTATAGTAGGCGCTTTGACCTCGTAGTTGAATCCCGGGCATGAGTCACAAAAATTAGAGAAAAAATGTCTACTAGTTACAGCTAGTCGCCATCTTTATTTAGTATACTTAAATACTTAAATGAATTGAGAAATAAATAAAAATCTACAGTGTGTGCAGTAGAGTTCCGATTTTTCGAGAGTGGATTATCCATGGGTTTCTACTTCGCCCGATTTTCTTTTAAAGAAATTGTAAATTACAAAAGATAGTTTCATTTATCCTACAAATATTTTGTTACGCAACTCAGTGTAATCTCTAGTCAGTTAGATCTGTGTACAATCTGAGCACTTCTATTAATTTTATTTTTTTGTTTGAATACTTTTTCAATGACTGCCTTTCAGATTTCAGTCTCGGCGGTTTATGCATGGTTTTTGAATATTCGGGATAACCTTCCCCCAGATAATCCACGTTCTACTGTAGTCTCATTCTCAACCCTGCCGTGGGGCTCCGGAGATAAAGAGTGCGTTAAAATGTCTCTCCTTATCAAACTATATAAATAAAACTATATATATAAAAACAAAATTAATAAATTGAGGGGAAAAGCAACTGTTTTGCTGCTCCTTTGTGGCCAAGCTTGGAATAGAAAAGGACGTTTAACACAATAAACAATATTGTTGATATTGTTGCAGGGTGGACCGCAACGAGGTGACGTTCAAGGTGGTGCAGCCGAACCCGTGGGCACTCAATGCATCTGAGGTGGCCAGGAGAGTGGGTAGGTCCTAAATACACATTTGCACCCTTTTTAAACACGTTGATATGATATTTTCTGAGAACTGTCCTATATTTGCAGAGAACTTGAAGGAAGATGTTCGTCAAGAGATAGGAGTCATGATCACCTCAACTGGGATTGGAGATAAGGTGATTATTAATAACTAAACAGGTACTATTCATAGAGAACTGTTAACAACGCACCCACTGAAGGGTACCGTAGCAAGCATTGCTTTAATGCATTAGTTAATACACATTTAATAATTATATCGTTTGAAATATAGATTTTGTTTAAGCCATGGCATTGTCATAAAATTCGACAATTTCATGGTTTCCAATCTCGTTTGGTATATCGATTGGACAGTAAAATACATTTTTTTTTAAATTAATATTGTGATAGTGTAGTTCCTAATTTCCCCTCTAGAATATTATACGAGTTTTTTTAGTGAAATTATAAACAAAATTTATTTCTGCAATACCTTCATATTTACTTTATAAAAACGCATTGAAAACAGTACTTGGATTTATATATCTCGAATTAGTTCGATATTCGAACAGATGATGCAGTGAGTTGCACAGCGACCAGTTTCGGGAGGATTCTCCATCATTAGACCTGGTTTGTCTGCATCTTGAAAGAATTTACTGACTTTTAATACAATTTAGAAAATAGAGAATTAAGTTTTCTTTAACATGAGGGGGGATTTAAAGCAAAACTAACTTCCTGCTTAGGCTCCGACTAGGAGAATTGAAAAGTGCATAGAAATTGAAGGGTTGAAGAAAATTTTGACCTACAACGTTAACCCAAAAAACTAATAATGAAGTGTAATCATAAGAATGAAAAGGATGAATGTCAATGATAAGTGACATCTTTCATTAGTGAGGACGCCGGTAGCTCAGTGGTATGAGTACTTGCTTACGGAGCTCAAGATTGCGGGTTCGAAACCCGGTCGAGGACATTAGGTTCTTTTTATCTGGGAGGTGAAAAAACCTTGAAAACGCCGTCCTTCGGATGAGACGTTCAGCTATGGTCCCGAGCCTGTACGATATCAGGTACTCGTTAAAGATTCCTACCCTTGGTGAATACAAAAAAAGTGTAGACAAATTTAGGACTCACTCAGTAGAGTCGGGCTCATGTCCACCAGAGTGACGAAAGAGCGCTCTGGTAGTAGGCGATATAACCTTGTAGTTAAAGCCCGGGCATGAGTAATAATAAGTAACTCTTTCATTAGTCCAATAAAATAGCTACAAATTATAATGTAATTAATAAATACTTACGAAAAACCAATTTCATGATCGTGTTCCGTATAAAACATGCTTCCGAAAATTGCTGTTAGAGTTTCGAATTGCATAACGATCAACTTTGCTGTTGCGAATTTCTCTCCACAATCCATTAAAAAAACTTGCATTTTTCTATCTGCCTCTATTTTTTGTAGTGTGTTTGGTATTTGGTTGTGAGAAACTCATTTTGGATGACACAGAACAGAAAACAATTTTCTTATTTCTTTCCTGGGTAATTCATCTTTTGTTTTTTTATGTCCTTCAGACGAAGCTGCCATCGGTGTTGAAGCTGGACGGCCGGTCAGACCACGAGGTGGTCGTGGTGGGAGTGGTTGTGGTCGGGGTACTTGCTGCTGTGGCTCTCTCTGCTGGGGTCCTCTACTTGACCAGGAAACATGGTCACAAGCTGAGGACAGTGGCCAAGGGCGAGTGTGAGCCCATGAGCAAGCTATACCAGGTACAAACCTTCTGAAAACATTTTTAATGATTCTGATGTGCGAGGTCATTTGTTGGGTAAGTGTTTTCAACTTTCACCTACATTTGATGACATCTTGTACAAGTATTTGAAGTATGTTCAACTAACCTGCCTCACTCATACACTTGTCTGTGTGAAGTTCGCGTCTCATAGCGCATTCTAGAATTTTGTATACCGGATGAAACAATTTACAGTTGAGAGACGATTCACACCTCCCTCAGAGTCTTCTGCACCTCCACTGGAGAGGCGGATCTCCAATGGTTTCACTTTATCACCATTTTTCCCATTTTGAAGTTTTACAGAAAAACAATTTACCGTTTTTTACCGATTGTAGTCGCCAAAAATTGTGACAGAGGCATGCGCAAAAACTGAGCCATTGGAAACTTATTTAGAAAGAGGAGATAACACCCTTCCTATTTTTCGTCATTTTTCTGTGGGATGCGCAGAAGTCATAACAGTATGTCTATATTATGGCTATGAACTGTTGTGGCTTTGCCTTTTTGTTCAACCATTTCTCCAAGATGCTGGAACAGGTAGACAGACAAGCGAAATAATGCATAAAGAACAATATTTAAAATAAAAATACCTGTCTACTCTGTAACTTTTTCACCGAGTTTCACACAATTTGATAGAAAACATGTTTCTGTTTCCAAGTAAACCCCCTCGAATCAGTCGTTTCCCCATAATGACGGAACGGACCGTCATGAAAGCTCTAGAGCACATGTTTAACCTGAAACTGATAAAACCCAAATATTCATCCCCTTACAGTTTTATTAATAAATACTGTGCTGATGTTGTTCTAGGACCTATGTCGTGCTCGAATGTCGGCCAAGACCCCGACGCAGCAGGAGTCGAGCAGCTCTGTGCCGGCCCACCGGGTCACCACCAGTCTCAGCAAAGAGAGCGATAAAGAGAGTCCATCCTCAAGGTCTTCCACTTCCTCCTGGTAAGTCCTCACAACCACTACATCTCTGTCGGCCAAGATCCCGACACAGCAGGAGTCGAGCAGCTCTGTGCCGGCCCACCGGGTCACCACCAGTCTCAGCAAAGAGAGCGATAAAGAGAGTCCATCCTCAAGGTCTTCCATTTCCTCCAGGTAAGTCCTCACAACCACTACATCTCTGTCGGCCAAGACCCCGACACAGCAGGAGTCGAGCAGCTCTGTGCCGGCCCACCGGGTCACCACCAGTCTCAGCAAAGAGAGCGATAAAGAGAGTCCATCCTCAAGGTCTTCCACTTCCTCCTGGTAAGTCCTCACAACCACTACATCTCTGTTGGCCAAGATCCCGACACAGCAGGAGTCGAGCAGCTCTGTGCAGGCCCACTGGGTCACCACCAGTCTCAGCAAAGAGAACGATAAAGAGAGTCCATCCTCAAGGTCTTCCACTTCCTCCTGGTAAGTCCTCACAACCACTACATCTCTGTTGGCCAAGATCCCGACACAGCAGGAGTCGAGCAGCTCTGTGCAGGCCCACCGGGTCACCACCAGTCTCAGCAAAGAGAGCGATAAAGAGAGTCCATCCTCAAGGTTTTCCACTTCCTCCTGGTAAGTCCTCACAACCATTACATCTCTGTTGGCCAAGATCCCGACACAGCAGGAGTCGAGCAGCTCTGTGCAGGCCCACCGGGTCACCACCAGTCTCAGCAAAGAGAACGATAAAGAGAGTCCATCCTCAAGGTTTTCCACTTCCTCCTGGTAAGTCCTCACAACCACTACATCTCTGTCGGCCAAGACCCCGACACAGCAGGAGTCGAGCAGCTCTGTGCAGGCCCACCGGGTCACCACCAGTCTCAGCAAAGAGAGCGATAAAGAGAGTCCATCCTCAAGGTTTTCCACTTCCTCCTGGTAAGTCCTCACAACCACTACATCTCTGTTGGCCAAGATCCCGACACAGCAGGAGTCGAGCAGCTCTGTGCAGGCCCACCGGGTCACCACCAGTCTCAGCAAAGAGAGCGATAAAGAGAGTCCATCCTTAAGGTTTTCCACTTCCTCCTGGTAAGTCCTCACAACCACTACATCTCTGTCGGCCAAGACCCCGACACAGCAGGAGTCGAGCAGCTGTGTATTTTATGCGTCAGAGGAGCCATTCTGTTATTTTTTAAAGACATTTTAGAACGCAACTAAAGGTGAACCGACTTTCTTCTTGCTGGGACCCTTCTGGCTCACTTTATTCAGCCTGCTGCCTCTCCATGAAACCTATTTTGTTTAATACATTTCTCGAAGAAAATGTCATCTTATTTGTTCAACTAATTTATTTTATTATTTATGTTTAAGGAGTGACGAACCAGCTCTGACCAACATGGATGTGACTACTGGGCAAATGGTCTTGGTTAGTAACTTGCCATTACTTCAGTAGGTGTATTGTATAATGGTATTTCTGGCTTTATCTGAACAATAACCGTATCCTAATGTTAATGAACGTCTTGCATTTTATCAGAAGTTCCATGAAAAACATAGGCCTCTCACAGTAGAGTCGGGCTCATGTCCATCAGAGCGCTCTGGTGGTAGACGATACATGAGTCACATAACTAACTATTTCTTTAAATGTAGATAGTTAATACTATAATCTTTACATTATCCGTTTCACCATTGGGGCTTCAATTTGGTATCAATTTTTTCAATTAGGTATCAAATTTACAATTCTGAGATTACCGCGACGTCAATTATCCGACCCTGAAGGATATTTTAGTTTGGATGTATATATTCCTTTTCATTTCATATTCATATTCCGGGTCCGGATTACTCTAAATATCTGTTGAAGGTGGGGGGAATGCAAGCCCTATCTATCTGAAGTAAGTGTAAATAGTACAACTGTAATGAGGTTGGGGGTGGGGGTGGCTTTCCCCGCTTTGTGCAATTTTCATAGTTGTTTGGTTTTATCCATTTCAAGTTCTTTTTATATTTAGTTTGTTTGTCTGATCGTTCCATCATCACGGGAAAATGGCAGAGCATGCTTCAACCAAATATTTTAAATCTGCTCTTTAGGAGGTTCTATTGGTTCTAGGTTACATATAGTTTCAAAATCACTTCAAATTGAGAGGAATGTACTTGGAGATAGACACAATTATTTCATGTTTTCTTAGTTACTACTTAAAAAAGTTATATGAATCAATTTGAAAGACATTTTAATTTTTAAAAAATAATGTTTATAATTTATATATTTATTATGCCCCAAAAGTCGTACATGGAGGAGCATCTGAAGAACAAGGAGAGGCTGGACTCGGAATGGGCTGCGCTGTGCGCATACGAAGCAGATCCGTCGGCGACCACCATCGCACAGAGAGTAAGTACCTACACTAATAGTAAAAGTAATTAGGTATAGATATTTCTGACAAAAAAAGAATGAAACAAAATATTAAAACACAATAGAGGGCGCCGGTAGCTCAGAGGTAGCGTGCTTGCGTACTGAGCTCAACATCGTGGGTTCGGAACCTGGCCAAAGCCCTCAGATTTTTTATCTGGGATGAAAAAAACTTTGAGCACGCCGTCCTTCTGGTGGGCCGTTAAGCGATAGTCCCGAGCTTGTACGATGTCAGATACTCATTAAAGACCATACGACCCTAAAGACCCTAGGTGAATAACCCAGGATAAGCAAAATTTCGGACTAGATCGGGCACATGTACACCAGAGCGACGAAAGAGCGCTCTGGTAGTAAGAAAAAATAATTAATCAATAATACATTGAGCTGGAACCGGCCGGGACGCCCCCGCAGGAAGCCTTCCTCATTCCTAGGTTAATTAATGGAGTTAGGGGCAGCCACTGTGGCCGGCTGCTCTCTGACCTCGCTCTTCCAGCTTTTGACTGCCATATTCTATACTCTAATGAATGACTTAAATTTTATCAGAAGTTCCGTAAGAAATATTTCACATTGATTTTTCATTATAGAAATTATTTTGGTACTTAAAGTCATAACCATATTTTTTTTTTCAGCCGGAAAATCTGCAGAAGAACAGATACCCACACGCGCTGCCCTACGACCACGCTCGAGTTGTTCTCAACGAATTATCCAACATTACTGGATCGGATTACATCAACGCTTCCACTATTGTGAGTCTTTTGACTTCTCTATTTATTAATTGATATCAATTTAAACAGTTCTTATCGAGGAGCTTGTATAAATAACAATTTATTCATTTTACAGTAATCGCAAGTCTGTATGTCTGTTCATTGGTAATGATGAAAATGTATGAAGGTAGTTTGGAAACTAAATACTTAGGAAAGTTAATTCTAGAACGTTGATCTTCAAATCGATTTTCTAAGTGACGAGTATTCTAAGGAATTGAATTTTTTTTATTTCCCCATACGAAACTGTGTAATCCTGAATTTCTGTGTTTGTCTGTGAACAGTGTGAATATATCGATAGATGATGATTCAGAAGTCACCTTTGATATTAGCTTAAGAACGATAGCGGAAACTCGGTTTAGCGCACTGTGGATGTACATTGTTGCTGTTTCAACGATATTTTTTTAGTTGCTGCATCACAAGTTGTTGTTTTTATCCGATAGGAAGCAGTATCTATCATGAAAATTGCAGTAGAAATAGTTTATAGAAACTCCGGATATTAGAATGAATCGGTTATTCGAACCGAAAGCAGAATCCCCGAAAAATTTTCTTGAATTATATGTAACAATATGTCAGATACAATGACAACGTTTTTTGTGACTAAACTTCTGCTGATAAAAGGAAACAAATCTGTTATAAGAACAAGATTTATTCATTTCCGGAATGAAGGGCGAAAAGACAGGAGCCTTAATACAGGAATGGAGAAAGCCGTACACTTTTGGTTAGAGATTCCACTTTCTTGCAAACAGATTTGGAAAAAGAGCAACTTTTTGAACAAAATCAAACATCGACGAGAGAAATGTGAGAAGCTGTTCTCAGAGAAACAAATTCCTCCGGATGGGACGTTAAGCGATAGTCCCGAGCCTGTTGCTACATCAGATGCTCGATAAAGACTCCCACCCGACGTACCTTTTCGTTTGTTGTTTCTCGTTTTTGCCAAGGAATTATAATTTACCATCAACATTTTTGGTTTCAAGTATCCGGAATATGTATTCTCAAACTCAACTTTCTTATTTCAAATAGGACCACATATTTTTCTTTAGGAATTCTGAAACTAAGTTTTCGAAATGAAGCCTCTCTTGAGATATTCAATGTTGAAGTTTGACAAAGTCTCCGCTTCATTCGTTCCCTTTTTTCCTATCCTTTTCGGTGTTCGATATTGAAGATGATATTTTTGATCGGTAGGATGTTCCAAACTAGAGATTTATTTTTCTTTTCGATAGGACTAATGTCGGCTGTTATACATAATAGCAATAAAAACCACCAGTCACCATTCAACAGGTTTGGTTTCTCACTGAGCCAACCGAGGGCACATTTGTTTGGCTAACAAATTAATGACATTTGCATGAGTCTAATTCGCTGTAAACTCGCGGATGTATTAGATTTCAAAATCAGAATGTATAGTAAAAAAAAAATAAAGAACCTGAGTTGGCAGAGCTCAGGACTAAAAAGGTATGTTGTTCTTTCGTTGTTTTACTTCGTGTAATTAGATAATATTTTCAAGGCATCTCTTACATCTTTCTTTTTATATTATTTGTACTTCGGGGTCCACAAAACTCGGTTTTTCTCTGAATAAGTTCCAAGTTACAGGCGCATGGTTTTTCATTTCAGGGCCATTTTTATAAATGTGACTTATCTTACAAACTTAAATGTCACTTTTGAACTTTTTCTTCTGGGGAGAGAAAGAGAGCTCCTGTGGCGCCTTACCTATTAAAGGGATGGTCCCAACAAAGATGTTCACAATATCTGGAGGTAGGCTAAGAAGAATGTTGCGTTTCAGACGGACCACGACCCCCGGAACCCGGCCTACATCGTGACTCAGGGACCCCTCCCACACACGGCCCCCGATCTGTGGCAGATGGTCTGGGAGCAGGGCTGTGTTGCCATGGTGATGCTGACTCGCCTCGGAGAGCCCGACTCGCCTCTCTGTCACCACTACTGGCCCCCAGAAGGATCCGAGCTCTACCATGTCTATGAGGTGACTTACCTTAACACAACAGGTTGAAGGAACTGCGGCCAGCCCCTTTCCACTAATAAATAAGATTTCCATCCTAGTTATGGGAAAATATAAGAATTTTCTGTGGCAAAACATACATGTGTGACCCTGTTGCTATATATTACCTGCGTCTGTTGCCGGTCGACAACGGACAACACTGCTAAGTACATTGTAGCAGGCTAGCTGTTGTGTATCCCCTTCAGTGAAATGAACAGATTTCCAGAAATATGCGGTTCTCATCCGTCTAATTTCTTGACTGCTTGCTTAGTGTTCAAGAGATTCGATACAAATGATCTTCTGTCATAAAATAAAAGTTTGATCTCTTCTTACCAGTATTCACCTTCGTCCTAACTGTGATTAAAACTCTCTTTGAGGAAGCATAAAACTACATATTTAAAAATATGCAAGATATGATTTACCATCGTGTTGGTATTACGTCATAATAGAAACAATGTCATGTTCAAACACAACTAGACAGACACCTTTAGTCGCATTTAGGCATGATCTCTATTAACAGTCGTTATGTTTGAATGCTTTTGGTTGCCTTTAGACTTACTTAGTCATAATCAGAGAGGATTATAGAGAGATTTCGGTAACCTGTGCCATCCTCCTTAGATTCCTCTACTCATAAAAATGTAAACTTTCTTATTATTATATTTTCTTGATGTTTTTGTTTAAACTCAAATATTTGTAACAGTCAGGACATTCCTCCTATGGACTTTCTTTTGAGACAGGGAATCACAGCCTTAGGTAATCTCCGGTAACCTGAGGATTGTATAAATATGACAATCTAACAAACTTAAATATCACTTTTGAACTTTTTCTTGACGATTACATAAGCCGAAACTGGTATCTACAGTTCTCAAGATCGTTGGTTCAAACCCACCGAGGCTCTTAGGGCTTTCCGTAAAATACCCCTACTCTAAATAAACCTGGATAGTGCAAAATTTATGTTTCCCGGAGTAGAATTGGACTCATGGCCACCAAAAGGCGAAATAGTGCTCTGGTAGTAGGCGACAGTTGAGGGAGTCGCGAACTACAACAATACTTCGAAAATTCATCAACGATTTAATACTTCAAAAGTCATAGTTTTATTCTTAAAGACACAAAAGGCCCTGTTTCCATGTTATTTTCTATTGTACAGGTACATCTAGTGAGCGAGCATATCTGGTGTGACGACTACCTCGTCCGCAGTTTCTATCTGAAGAACCTCAAGACAGGAGAGACCCGGACCGTGACACAGTTTCACTTCATGTCCTGGCCTGAAGGGGGTGTCCCATCCTCCACCAAGCCCCTCTTGGAGTTCCGAAGGTACGTCAACAGTAGATGTTAAGCCGATCCCCATACAGTGGAGTTATCGAGTCAGGAAAGGGTTGTGACATACGACGTCGCCGTCAAAACCAACATACAAATTCTTCCAGATAGATCTTTGGATTGTACGATATTTCACACGGGATGACTTATATTTTTGGTGATATTGTACTGTGTACTTGGCAATTCAAACATAAAATTTATGTTTGAATTGCCAAGTACACAGTACAATGTACAGTATAATTTAATTATACTGCTAACTAGATGTTCTATCGGACGTTGACATTTTTAAATGTTTAACAACATTCATGATATTACAATAAACGTCATAATTTTACTAAAATAACCACGCAATTGCATGAAATATAGTGCCTTTCCTGTGTATCGATTGGTAGCATAACTCTATCAGAATAAATTTTTTTTTTTCCATTTTGGGCTTATGTACTATGCATATGCCTCTTTAACTGTGTTATTTGGTTATTTATACAACATACATGGCCCCGGGAGGGAGTTCTATCTATGAAATAAAACTCTTTCCTTGACGGGGTTTGAACCCCCAACCATAGTAAGACCATGCGACCAAAGCCGTACCCTCAGCCCTGAATCTTTTATCTTTTCCGGTTTCAAAGTTTCTTTTAAAAGTGGTCCTTCCCAACTGCATATGGAGCGACAACTTTTTTGCTCATTGTGGCGAAATTTAGGGTGGATCGTGTTTTATTCCAAGAAGGGAGAAGCGATTCTGTTCCGGATTAGTGAGTCTGTTCCGGATTAGTGAGTCTGTTTCCCCAAACAAGGAGAGTCTTCATATCAGCTCTTCCTTATCTTTTAATAGAGAAATGCTTAATGGTCGGTGGGTGGTTAGAGTGACCCACGAACGTAGGGGGCTCTTCGATTGTCGAGTGGTTAGTTTTGCTATCCTCAGAGGGTGGTTTAATGGTTGAGCAGTTAGTCTAGCTGGCTAATATCCTGAGAGAGGTCCTCGAATGTCAGACTCACGTCCTAATGAGGGCTTCGATACATGAACTCCCCAGCATGGGCCTCGGTCGCTCAGTGATTAGTGACTATCTACCATTTTGGAATTTGGATTTCATGTCACTCATCATGTTACTTATTATCCCCCAAGTTACTTCCGGCAACTTGCTAGGAACTACTAATAAGAACTATTTCTTCTTCCTTCGTGTTTAGAAATGTTGATTGAATTCCGCCGCTCGACAGAGCTTATTATCAAATTGATTATGTTTGCTTATTGTATATTTGTTGAAATTTGTAAATGGTACTTTTCTTACATAATAAATATACTAACAACTTTTTTTTTTTTTCATTTATTTTCAGGAAGGTGAACAAGTCGTTCCGAGGAAGGTCCTGTCCAATCGTTCTTCATTGCAGGTGACTTATTTTCTTACATTTTGTTGTAAATTTCAACGAACAACATTAAAACAATTAAATTTTGTATTAGTGGGAATTACTGTATTTTTATCATTCGTCGATATGTATTTATTTACAAAAAATATATATGTTACCTTTAATACATATTCCGTTTTTCCGTTTGCCGAAAGTAACTTGTCATTCTATAGAATAACTAATGTGACTAGTTAAAGTGTGAAGTAAATAAATTTTATACATTTTTAGTTAATCTATGGAATAACGGAAAGCTTCTTCGCATTCAACCTACCTTCAATTTTTGAAATAATTGAAAAATAGTTTCAAGCTGATTTGTTGCCCATGTTATTACTCGATTTTTCAGAATTTTAAATGGGGCCATTTACATGGCAGACTGAACGTTAACGAACGTTTCAAAAAATCAATGGGTCTTGAAGTAGACATGGGCCAAGGATTTAGGGGACAGACAGATACGGAGCAAAAAGTGTTTGTTTTGAACCGAAACTAAAGTTGTGAAGGAAAATTGAATTTTTCTTTCTATGAAACTTCAGAAAGCCTCCATTGTCCTCCGGATTTGTTTTGAAATATAGCTTGCTTCAGCTTTACGACGTGGAAGGAGATAATGAAAAATTAACTACCTCTGTAGGAACACTAGGAGCTATATTTCAGAACAGTATAATTATTAAATGTTAATTAATTAATACAAGCAATGTTCACCCTTCGGTACCCTTCAATGTGTGACCTGATCACTTCTCTATAGTATTTTTTTTCGAACTGATTGTTGTATTTTGATGCTTAGTGACGGAGTTGGGCGAAGTGGTGCGTACGTCCTTCTTGATATGGTCCTCAACCGGATCGCCAAGGGAGCCAAAGAGATCGATGTTGCAGCGACACTGGAGCACATCAGGGACCAGCGAGCCGGCGCCTTGACCACCAAGCCACAGTTTCAGTTCGTACTCCAGGCAGTCGCTGATGAGGTTCATGCCATCCTCAAGATTCTACCGCCCCCCACCACCTCAGCCTCCCAGTAGCCAATGTAGTCTACCCAAATATAACCATATTCAGTATATCATTTATGAAGTTTTTATTTATTTATCTTTTTTAATCTATTTTCAAATTTTATTCACTGAAAGAAATAAATAAAATGAAAAATAAACGGCTGAGGACACAATAAAATTACTTATTTCAAAATTAAAATATAATGGTATTATTAAATTATCCATGGTTGGTATGGTACACCTGAAGAAGGTTTAGGCTTTCAGCGCGGTCCGCAGCCACCTGAGTCAGGTTGGGTCGGCTTCCGAAGCTATCCTGAGTGAACAATCAATGGCACCGATATGGAAAAACAAAACCATTCTGGTGTATTTATTTCCTGACTCAAGTCAAGTCCCTGTGGTGCTACATCCTTAGAGATGCGTGTTCTGTCGAAAGATTTTGTCTTCTTATCTTCGTTGTTGCAGAAATATTTTTCAGATGTATGGAAAAATATATATCCTTCTGTACGATTTTTTAGCTGGCTGGCCAAAAATCGTGTTCCAGACCCCTTTAAACATCCTCAGTAGCTCGAGACCTGATGACGGTGTAAGGAACACTGAAACCGGTAGCCAATTTATTTTTTTTCATCCATCATAACAAGTGTCTGTTAAGGGTGGCATCTGACGAACGCTGCCTTTCCATTACAATTCAGGTGTTCGATGTAATTGCGGTTCTGCAAGCGTCTTTTGTCGAATACACTTTGTAAAAACTGGGAGTTCGAAATGAACTTAGTTTGGAACGTTAAGATGAAAATCTAGACATAACTGAGTTAGTCTATAAACAGTTTGTTAATTATTGTGACACCTGCCCGAGCTTTAACTATGAGGTCATATCGCCTACTACCAGAGCGTTCTTTTCGCTCTGGTGGACATGAGCACGACTCAATTATGGGAGTCCTAAGTTATTTTGGACAAATATATTTTCTTAAAGATTGTACGTTTTCGTCTTTCGGCACTATTAAATTATTTACTTAATGTAAAATTTCATTTCAACAAAAACTGCTGGTAAAAAGTTTCAGATAGCCTATTTAACATTTTTGTCAATTTATAAATTTGAAAAAATGCTGTAGGAGCTACACTGTTAGTGGTACGATGGATGCTATTTAAGACTGTTTTAAAATTAAAAAATGTATTTCCACAGAAACCTACTTCATAATATAATATAAACATTATTACATTATCTTATTTATATTTTATTGAATGTTATCAATAAGAATGAAATATTTTATTAAATGTTATATATTTTAAGGGGTCCATTTAATTATTGTTGTACGGTTTGATATTTTTCAAATTGTAAAGTTGACTCTTTGAGAGGACAAATCGTCAATTTATTTATTTTTTTTTAATAAAAGATTTTGCGTTTGAGTTCTGTGAAAATTAGTGGTCAGATAGAATTGAAGTTGAATATTCACGGGGCTAGTGAGCGAATTGAAGTGTGAGTATTCACGGGGCTAGTGAGCGAATTGAAGTTGAGTATTCACGGGGCTAGTGAGCGAATTGAAGTTGAGTATTCACGGGGCTAGTGAGCGAATTGAAGTTGAATATTCACGGGGCTAGTGAGCGAATTGAAGTTGAGTATTCAAGGGGCTAGTGAGCGAATTGAAGTGTGAGTATTCACGGAGCTAGTGAGCGAATTGAAGTGAAGTATTCAATTTTCAAATATCCACATATTTTTTTACTGATTTCCATAAAACTACAAAGCTAGAATTTTTTATTTTTCTCAAACAAACAAATAAACATGAAGATATAACAATCGGGTTCTCAACAAATTACATCTAAAATTGCTTTTAAAGTCTTCACTTTATATATTGTAAGAACATTTCATATATTTGCTATTCGTGGATTAAAGTTCATCACCAGGAACGGCCGTCCATTTGTTTCCCAATACCTCGAGAGATAAGACGACCAACAACTAAATATGAGCCTATAAATGTTATTTTTTTATTTGATGTGTTAATATGTTTAATCAATGTTCTGTAACTTGTTTTTTTGAGTATGGAAGATCTCTCTTCTTGTCGTCACCTCACAGAAGATATAATCACAGTTCTACAATACTGTGGAGAATTGCTTGAAATAAGGCGGTACAAGTTGAGACAGCGTTCCTTGGGAAGCCTTCACTCAGAATTTCTAGATGAAGGTACAAAAAGTACACCCGGGATGGGTCACCATTATATGGTATATTTTGGTTGACGTTTCGACCTAATTAGTTTTACGAAGTATTACAGAAATATGTCGTTAGCTGAATAGAAAAATGTCATAGCTTATATTTCTATTTATAAAAAGATTTGAGGTATTTAGTTTTTTCATTAAATACTTTTCGATGTAATTACGCTATTATTTCTATAACTAGTATGTTTGAATTAATGTTGTTTTAATAGGGTTTGCATGTAAATAAAATAAAATACGAATAAATTAAAAAGTATGTATTTTTTTAAATAATTAACAAAAACAATCAATATCCACTCAAAATAAAAATGATGGTTTGAGAATTGGGAGAAGAATGTTGACAGGTAAGACCTCTGATATACAGGACTTTAGAGAACAAAAATGCTACAAATGTGTGTTGTGTCATAAAGCAGTATCATTGTTACAACATTTCGTTGGTTAGTTCTCAAGGAGATTGTTACTTTGTTCTTATCTATAGAACATCTTTTTAGGAGATCAAAACGATAGACCTTTTTATCATTTAGCTAGGACTACAACAGCTGTTACATTCCAAACTGAAAAAAGATTTTTTTACCGATTTGTTTTCATTTCTCTACTAAGACCTTTTGTCAATATGTACAGGAGATTAATGAAACTTAATTTTCATAAAAATTGCTATTACAACCATTTTTCACTCAGCTAATGATATTAACATGTTGAAAAGTATAAGTAAGAACTCATTAAGGACTCCAAACGTTAAACATGTATTGTACATATTAAAAATTTGCTTATCAAAAACCTATTACCAATGTTTCAAATGTTGTCAGTACCAATCTTGAGGCATAAAATGTACACTGAACAGTTTTTAAGTAGATCTATGCGTTACACGTTTTTTGGTAAATGAATTTCCAATATGTACAACACATTGTTAATGTCTGAACACCTTAACTTCTTACTTCTCATTTTAACCAGTTTCTGTGTTATTTAAAGTATTTTGGTTTTGTATTGGAGAATGGATCTAGAGATACAAAAAGAAATGTGCTGCTAAAGTTGAAAGTAGCGTTGTTTAGAGCCTACTTACTAAGTTCATTGGGCGTTCATTTAACAGAAAAGCTGGGAGGGGCAACATACCATGTGGTGCAGACAGTGTTGCCAGACGAGGTTGGAGTGGGGACAAGTGGAACAGAAACTTGTCCCTGTCCCTCCTAGTTGCTAGTTGAGAGGACTTGGATAGTTGTAAACATTTTTTGAAAAAGACATGATTTAACATGGTAGCATTGTCTACACTTGATATTGTATCTTATAGTTGAGTTGATATATCTCTGTGCTATTCGACGGATCCTCAAGTTTCTGTCATCGAGGGTGCCGCTAATGCCATAGGCGGGCCCCCTCTGCCTAAACCTCTTCTCCTTATGTGATCATGGTTTTTTTTTTTTTTTTTTTTTTCTAAGTAATATAACTTAAATAATTGATAACTTAATATTTGATAATATCAAAAAAAAAAAATATTTTATCGAATATACTGAAATGTTTTATATTATAAAACATTTCAGTATATTCGATAAAATATTGTTTTTTTTTTTACATTTTCTAGAATTTTGCATTAAATATTTTTCTCATATTGTAACAAGGAGAGTGATGTTCTTCGCTTTTATTCTGATCTACGGGAGGGGGGCCCATACAAGCAGCGCTGTTTCTCATCATTACATCGCATCACCTGCTGGAGAGTTTCCTGACCGGACATCTGTCAAACCAATAGAAAAATGCCAGGTCACTTTTTTTTTTTTTTTTTTTTTTTTTTTTTTATTATGCCGTAAGACTAATTGTAGTCCTATAAAGCCGGAGCGAGTATGTAGGAGTCCATTGATCCTATAATTCTATTTAAAGGTCACTTTAGTTAGTTTCATGGACATGATCAAAAATAAATTAAAGTTTAAATTATCTGAAAAATTCAAGATCACATATGGGAGAATCTGAAGACTGATTTTTTTTTTTTTTTTTTTTCTGAACTTATATTTTGAGCTTCTAATTTTGAAAAAATGGAAGGAAATCGTACAGTTAAGTGTCAGAGTCAGTCGTACCTGAGTTTTGGAGGCGTAACTACAAATGTATGTATATTTATATACGTCTGAATACAGTTATGTATGAAAAAACAAGTGTGGATGTGTTTTTAAATAAATAAGATGTATGTTATTTTTTGAAAATATTTTACTTCCTGCCTTGCATTTCTCAAAGTGAGCATTACAGGGGTTTGTGCCAACAAAACAAAACAAAAATAAAATAATAATATAGTCAAAATAAAACGTTTTCATAGGAAGAGGGCGGTAAGAGGATCCGTTTCAGATTTTTATTGAGAACTATAAATATATTTTATAACTAATGTTATCGATTCTCCACAAAAATTATTGTGGACTCGATGTAAGAAATTAAGGTCTTTAATTTTTATTTTTTGATATAGCCTGTTTAGGAAAGGGGTATACGACGGAAAATGCCAAGTCTGAAATAAAAAGAATCATATATTTTTATTTATTATATCTATTCAAAATGTTGAACTACCATTATCTAAATTAATATGAATAGAGGTTTGTTGTGTCTATCAGCTGTTTTATTTATTTATTCATTTACCTGTTTATATTAACTCTGGTTGTGTTGAAAAGTGAGCCTGTTTTTTTTTAATCAAAAATATAAAGAATAATAAATGTATTTTAATTTTTATGAGAATCATGCTATTTTTGTCTAAGTCAAAATATATATAATACATTGAAAATGTTGATGTTGTAATTCACAGTAAAAATATATATATTTTAAAAAATTGCATGCACATCTATATATTTTAGATAACCATATTTCATGATAGACAAATTATTATTAAAATAATAATGAAGAAAACAAGTATACTTTGATGTTATAATATTTAAGAAAATAAACTGATAAATATTGTTATATATGTGTTGTACAATTTAAATTTAGTTGTGCTATATATATTTTAAAGAGATATACCTAACTATTCTAGTCTAAGGAGAGATCTATAGTCTTTTTGGTTTGGTAACTATTTGGCTGAATTGGACATTAAATATATTTAACTGAATATCGCAAAGTGAATCTTCTCCTTCTTGGTGTTAAATTATTAAAATATTTTGGTCTTCTTTTTCTCTTTAATATGCTTTCACCATCCTTTGAACTAAGCATTTCCTTCAAACTTCTTCAGGCTCTGTACTAACATGTTTACAATAGTAATAAGCTTGTTTATAGTAAAAATTAAATATATATGTGATGTGGTCATTACAGAACTTTGTTGTATCAACCAAGCTTACAGATCACTTTCTCTCCCCTCTCCCTTCTTAAAATTATTTCATACTGGCATTACGGGGTATAAGAATGTCTACTCTCAAGATTACGCTGTACAAAGAGACAAAATTAAATAATTTTGAGAAGGGGAGGTAGAGAGAGAGTGTGGTCTGAAAACGTTGTTGATAGAACAAAGTCTTGTAATGACCACATCACATATATTTTTCAAAAAACTACCAATACATAAACCATATTTTATAACAGAAAAAACATTTTACAAAAAAAAAAAATATATATATATAATAACGCAATAATGACATTAATATGGTTAAAATAGTATACTACTTCATTCTACGAGGAAGTTAGTTATCTATCGGTAAAAAACAAGGATCTGCTTATCAAAGTGGATCTCATCCTCACAGAATCAATAATTAAAGGAAAGTTATAAAGAAAAGTATAGTTAGTTATTGTGACTCATGCCCGGGCTTTAACTACGAGGTCATATCGCCTACTACCAGAGTACTCTTTCGTCGCCCTGGTGAACATGAGCCCAACTCTACTGTGGGAGTCCTAAATTAGGACCACCGCTTAACGTCCCAATTAAAGATGGTGTCCTCAATGTTGTTTCATCTTCTAGATTAAAGAACTAAGAGCCTTGGTCTGGTCTCGAACCCGCAATCTTGAGCTCAGAAGACAAGCGCGCTATCTCTAAGCTATTGGCTCCCTCGAAAAGTATAAATTGTATCTGATCCCTCAACTGATACCATATTTTTTTCATTTGTTTTATTTGTTACTAGCAGTAATACCCGGCGTTGCCCGGGGAACTTTGACTTTTCTCCCAATATCTCCTATAAGGCTATTCAGTTCCTCGACAGTCCATTCATGATGTTATAATTTTCAATTATTCATACGGAATAAGGCTTATAGTCCTTCAACTGTAGTAATGCTAGCTTTGGAGCTAAAACTAATTTATTCAAAAAGATTTCTCATTAATCGTTGCAATGGTTTTCGAGTTACAAAGATTGCGTGAGTGGATGCTGGGATGGACCAGGGGTTGATTAAAAAATAGACCTTAAGCTTCCGGTAGATAAAACTTATCTATTCAAAAAGATTCCTCATTAATCATTGCAGTGGTTTTTGAGTTACAAAGATTGCGTGGGTGGATGCTGGGATGGACCAGATATTGAGGTACTAATACGCCTATAACCTTCCACAGACAATGACGAACAAATTGAAAAAAAAAATTAATCAAATCCATCAAGCCGTTCGTGAGTTATAGCGGTACAATGCACAGACATTTTCAGCTTTATATATATGATTTTCTACAATTTTTAGGCTTCGTTTAGTTAAAACTAAGTTCTCACTGTTATATTTTTACTTTGAATTTAGTTTATATGAGCTGATTACAATTATATCTGTACAAGCCCTGAAGAAGGCGCTCAGTGCCGATAGCAGGGGGATCTTCCAAATATGTAGACTATAGATGTTGCCACGAGCGACCAAAGGACATTCCTTGTTTAGTGCCGTCGTTACTACCTCAAAAGAAGTGAATATTGTTAATGTTCCTGGTTCAATCCTTATTTGGATGCTTCAATTCAACAAGCCTCCTTCTACAAGCAGATCGACTAAGGCGCCCGAATGAAGATCTTCCTGGTCGGCTGGACCATTCCTCAACGACAGGGGTTTCATATTGAATCCATTACATTGTTGCCAAAGATGGGCGCCCCCCCCCCCCCCCCCCATTCGGCCCTAATTAGTCAAACGAATTTCGGATCTGTCATTTATGAAATAAGGAAGGCTTCATTATTTTTTTCAGACTTTAGCATCAATGACAACGATTATAGAGGGGAGAGTGGAAAACCATTTTCTTTTTCGGAGCCATAT
The DNA here is from genome assembly GCA_963662175.1 of Aradus depressus. NCBI lineage: Eukaryota > Metazoa > Arthropoda > Insecta > Hemiptera > Aradidae > Aradus > Aradus depressus. The sequence continues at coordinate 1,476,854 of OY759222.1, forward strand.
TGTTTGTAAAATTTTGACAAAATATTTCGGTTGTATGGTAATAGAATTTGATGTCATATTCGACTGTGTACGATTTTTTTCCGCTCCGAAATAGATTTTTTCTTAATGCCACGCGTCGCAAAAATGTTTTTAGAACCACTCACTATCCTCCGTTCGTCGCTGAATCTAGGACGCAATTTTTTTTTTTTTTTAATTTTCTATTTACAACTTTATATATACAATATATAATAAGCAAATGTGATACATAATAAATAAATTTATGGATGTTGAAAGAGAAATCATTCAATAATGACACTGAAATGAGAAAGAAATTTTGAAAATATATATGAAAAAAAAAAAAAAATTGTTAAATGGAAAAGAAACTTAAATTGTTCGTAGATGATTAGTCTTCAATCCACTAGTAGGCCTCGAGGCCATTGCCACTTGAGTCTCCGAACATGAACATTAGGAAGGGTTCTTGTGGCAAGTCTGCGAACTAAAGGATTTAGGGTGAAGGGAAAGCATAGAATGAAATTTAGTACGCAAATGCGTTCACAATTTCAAGTTGCTACAATACTTTGTATGGAAGCTCTAGAAGCTGTCCTCAGGACGACCTAAAACAATTTTTTTTTTGTTTTTGGTCTATGACCTACTAATACATTACTAAAATAATTACGTAAGTTCGTGGTTGCAATTTCGATATCAGTGCCAAAAATCACGATGTCGACTTTACTGCTTTTCAACAGAAATGTATTATATGAAGTAATGGAATAAGATATAAATAGAAACTTAATAGCCAGAGACATATAACAGGTATTTTTTAAATATTTGCTACAGAAGAAAATAGTTTAATACATAAAAAATAAATAGAAAAATGCAAAATGGATCTAGTTATAGAAAATCTCTCTTATATAATTTCTTATTTATATTGTATTAATACGTAAAAAAAAAGTTTTCATATTTTACCATTTCTTAAAAAATAAAAGTTATGAAAATGTATTAATTTTCATGTAGGTAGTATAAAGATAAAGATAATGTCAGAAATGAAAACATCATTATTATTAAAATGGAAAATCGAATTATTCTCTTCAATTTGAAGGGAATTTGCGCAAGCGCTAGAGGTAATTCAAACAAGATTTTGAAATATTCTTGATAACGACTAAAAAAAGTTGTAAAACCGACACGGTAAAAGTCTCAGTATTTTTAAACGTCATCGAAGAGGAAGTTAAGATTATTTATAATACCTTCAAATGGAATAAGAAAGATGCTGGCTCTAAGTAGTCCATTGTTCTAGAAGAAACATTTCAACAATATCTGAAGAGAAGCTTGTTTCAATGTCAGTCAAAGAAAGAGATGTAAGTGTAGACTCCTTGCTGACCGAATTAAGAATGTTGGCTTCCACAGGTCATTTCAAAGACTAACTTTAGCGGGATTAGAGTTTCCACTCTTTCAGAAATCCATCACCGAGAAAAATTATTAAGAGGCCCGAATATAACCTTAGACAAAGTAGCCTTCTATTGTAGAACTGCGGAAATTTCGAAAGAACAAGCGGGAGCCATTAATACAAACCAGAACAATGGTCCCATGGTCTAGATATTAACGAAGAACGAATTATTTTCAAAGTTGAGAGTGGAGCGGATCAGACATTCTGCCCTTAGTATTATTTAAGTAAATAATATATAAGCCATCTTCAAAAAAGACTTCACCTTAGAGAAGACCACTGGCCGACATTAAAGTATACAATTGAAGTTAAGTGTGTTCCGGAGAAGAAATTGTCCTAGCTGACGCCTTTATATCGAGCGAATATTGGAGATCCTGCCTGAGGAAGAACTAAGGTATATTGTCCATACGGTCTACCAACACTTGTCCATGTGTCAACGAGACAGCTGAAGTTGGCTCTTATTGAGGGCTGGCCACCCCCAGGAGATGCAGAAGTACTGGAACAAGAGAGGATAAAGAAAAAATAAATTAATTAATGAATAATAAATAGTTAAGAATTACATTTCAAACCTCGATTTAATAAGCAGTGTTCAAATTTAAAACCTGTGTGTATTAGTAATATTCATAATCAAACAGGGAGCACGTGCTTTTTTATTGAATAATTGAATCTAAAAAGAAACTTTTGTACCAAAAGTTTTAACTTAGGATCAAAAAAAAAAAAGTGGTAGGTAGTTCAGAGAATTCGCACGTTCTTGGTAAAATTTTCTTTGTTTGCTAGCATTATAGGTTTATTTTTTCCCATAATTGAAAAGTGCATCTACGATATATCGGTAAATGTGCATCTAGGACATGTCGGTAAAAGGATATAATTAATTTACATGTTATTCGCAGCAGGCACTTTTTTTTGTAGCCCATCGAGACGTTTGGTATTGCGGTAGTCATACGACGATTTTACCGACGCACTATGTTATTCCAACGTCTTATGATCACTTCATTCGAACTGATACCAGTATTACCAAGATAGCGTTTAGGTATCCAACAGTTTTTAAAATTGTTTTTGCATTATATTAGTTTTTTTTGCCTTTATACGGTAAGTGTATTATTTATTTTTAATATTAAATTACTAATTATTGAGATTAAACCTAAAACAATACTTAAAATCTTAATATTTCATGGAACAATTTACTTTTATCTATAACATTTCACTTTCATTTCCATTTTTCTAGAAAACTAAACACAAATTTGGTACAACTTCCTTGACCAAATCAAGACTTGAAAAATAATATATTTATGTATTACCGGATTGGAGATTCCTCAAATAAACGTTTGTGTCGATACGTTCATTACGTAGGCAGTTATTAGGTTTTGTGTTGAAGCCACCACGCTCCCTCCCTTTAGTCTTTTTCTCTGAAAATCAATATGTCGTCGTTAAAGCAGTTCTGAGGGGACATACTACATATCGGAAGTCATCGTGTCCAGACACAGGCTCACTTTTTTTTCCATTTTTCGATTCACGAGATCAGAAAACATAACATCCCGGTGAAGACTGGTTATGTACTTGCTGGTTGGGTTCTATAACTTCCCCTATACTTGACATAGCTCTACATAGAAGCTTCATAAAGAATGTCACCTTGGAATGCCGACGTTGGGTCCCGCTGTTGCCAACGTGAGGTGTATCTGCAACAGTCTCTTTCTGTCCTCCGCTCGCTGCCATTAAAACAATAACAGCCTTTAGAAGTTATTATTGCGGAATGAACTATTCATTAACAGACAGTCTGGTGTGGCCAGGCAGAACTCAATATTCATTTTCTTCATTATTACGTCTTCTTTCTCCTCGTAAAACATTTTATTGCTTATCAAAATATGTTTTTTATTTTATGTATTTATTTTTTGTTGTTTACAAATGTCTCGTTACCTTCCACACTTGAATGAAACAAACAGTCCGGGTTGAAGTGACCCTGCGCAGCTGGTCCCGCTAGAGGCCGTCCTCCAAGCCCACTGAAAACAGCTCAGCGTCAAATTGGTAGCCAGCTTCTGCTCAGCTCTCCGCTTCTCCGACCAAGATGAACTCTGGAAAAAAGAAAAAAAAAAAAGTGATAACTCTAAAAAATATTATTGTGACAGAAAAAAATTAAACATTTGGATAGTGGTGTATATACGATATTTTTCAGAGCAACAATTCGTTCAAATACCTTCTTAAAAGCAGGAATTTCATCAATACCCAGTCAGCATCTCAAGGGTGGATAGATACATAATATTATAGAAATTTTATCACCGTTGATTCTGTTCTTATCTAGAAATGTATTAGAAAGATCAATACCATTTTGTCAATGATTATGGCAATTGGGCCAGCTGACATTGTTAACAATGTGGATGGTGAATCAATAAATTTAAATGTTTGTACTGGTAGATGGTAGATAGGGTCGGCTGATGCGGGTCTACTCTGGATGGTTCCCTATCTGTCCGCCAGGTCTGCACCACAATATATTCTAGAGGGACCGCCACAAGAAATCCATCAACTCAATAATAAAGAAAAATATATTAATTTTTGGGGTGTGAGGAGATTTTGAATGTATAATAATATAATATATTATACATATTATGTTACAACTATTTTATTCTTCCATTACTTTCTGAGATTCACAACTTAATACACTGACGTTTCGAAGGGCGCCGGTAGCTCAGCGGTATGCGTGCTTACTTACTGAGTTCAAAATCGCCGGTTTGAAACCCGTCGGGTTTCTGCCTCTTATTTTATCTGGGAGGTAAAATCCGTCCTTCGGATGGGACGCTAAGCGATGGTCCCGAGCCTGCACGTATCAGGTATTCGTTAAAGACCCCTCCCCCTACCCTACCTAGGTGAATTAAAATTTAGGGTAGGCAAAGTTTAGAACTGCCGTAGTAGAGTTGGGCTCTTGTCCATTGGAGTGACGAAAGAGCGCTCTGGTAGTAGGCGATATGACCTTGCAGTTAATAACCAACTAACTGACGTGGTATCAGGAAAAAAATGAAAAATTTGGATTAATACATATTTATGTTTCCACAGAAGGATGATATCCTTTTGGAAAAATGTGGAAATACATTTAAAACTAAGTAGTGGTTCATTTCAATTGTGTGCAGTTAATTGTGTAATATGTTTAATTTTCTATATTAAGTTAGAATAATTGTCAACAATATTAGCGAATAGGCATAATTTTATAAATACTCAGGTGTTTCCTTAAGAAATTGTGCAATATTTGGAGGAATTGTCTCAATTATAAATTGATATCTTAAGAAAATGAAAAGATGGGCGATATCCCAAAACTTATTTATATAGTACACGGTGTACCTAAAGGCAACATTAATAATGTCAAAATATCAAGTAATGCTAAAGATATGTCGCTAGAGAAGAGGATGAATTGTACCTAGAGTATATTTTGATGAAAATAAGATTTTCATGAAACTCACTATTTTTTTTTTTATTTATCTTTTTCTGCTATTTTAGGCGAAATCAACCGTAAAATATTTTTTTACTTCACATTGAGTCTGGCAGTGACCTTCATCCCAGCAACAACTGAGCTGGTGCATCTGTCAGATCCTTGGCCAATATTTGTGTTTTCAGCATGGTGCCATTGTTTGTTCTGAAGGCTGTCTTGAGAGTATCCAAAGACGAAGTAAATTTAAGCATGGATTATTTATCTGATTTAATTAAAACATATTTCCCGAGTTTTTTGAAAACATTAAAATTAAAATTTCTGTAGTAATGAACAATTTAAAAATTGGCACTTATACGGTTAAGCATTTCCCCACTTCAATTATTGTATATTGAGTCGTGTTTTATAAAGTTGTGTATTTTTTTAGCGACTTTTTTCAGTTACAGTTTTTATTATATTGTAATTATTTGTTTCTAATATTTCTAGTTAAATTACCAGGGATATTTGTAAGACATGAAAATTATGTGATAACAATTATTTAGTGTTAATTTGAGTTACCAAACAAAGATTATTGTGACAGACTGGTAAATATTGTGTGATATGAATGTGACATCACTTATTGAGATTTGTGCTTTTTTTTTTTTGTAACTTTATAAAAAATGTTTGTAATAAAAGTTTTATTACAACCTATTTTGTGTTTTATTGTTCCTTCTTCACAAAAACAACATTACCAATATTTTTAATTAAACCGGTGATTTTTGATTGAGGATCTCACAGATCCAACGTCACCATCGGAGTGTTGCCACCTTGCCGCCACAGTGGTTTGTTAGTAGCTTCGACTGGTGAACATTACCCAGTCTGCCGCCAGGTAGCTCTCAGCTCCTTTACCGCACATACGATGTATAGGGGAAGTTATGTAATTGGTTAGACATTAAATGCCGAGTTTTCAACGGAATTTCATATTTTCCGACCTCCAGATTCCAAATATGGAAAAAAAAATTCCGTCTGTCAGTCTGTGAACTAGATAACTGCCGATAGAATGAATATATCGACACAAAATATTATATGTGAATACAGAATCCTCTAACGATGACGCCTATTGTTTTTCAGCCAAATCCACCAAAAGGAAGGGGGGGGGGGGGGGGGGGAGCAAACAATTTACCGGAGAAGCACATTACCAATGACTCACCGACACTTTTTACTTGTTTTTTTTTTTTTTTTTTTTGACGTGGACGTCCATTGGCTCGTTAAGCAAGTGATAGCCGGTCAAACTATCTTGTGTTACAAAATACCGTCAGATTTCAATCGATTTGAGGGCGCCGGTAGCTCAGTGGTATGCGTGCTTGACTTCTGAACTCAAGAACGTGGGTTCGAAACCCGACCGAGGCCCTCAGCTTATTTTATCTGGAAGGTAAAATAAACTTAAGCACGCCGTCCTTCGGATGGGACGTTAAGCGATGGTCCCGAGCCTGTACAATGTCAGGTACTCGTTAAAGACCCCTACCCTAGATGAATAAAAATTTAGGGTAGCAAAATTTAGGACTCCCACAATAGAGTCGGGCTCATGTCCACCAGAGTGACGAAAGAGTGCTCTGGTAGTAGGCGATATGACCTCGTAGTTAAAGCCCGGGCATGAGTCATAAAACTTAACCTAACCAATCGATAATAACTACGAGACTAATAATGCTATAACAACGGTTGAGGTCACAATGGATAGAGCATGTCTGTACGTGTTTGTTGAGCAGTGTTTATTTTGCCTGTGACGGTATCGGGCTAGTGTGGGCGCCGGCGGATGATTGTTGCCAATTAGCGTTGTGTAAAATTAGAAATTATTGTAGCGTGATAACGCGTTTAGATAGGACGTTGATTCGGGTGTCATTGTAAAGACCTTGAGGAGCACTATTAGGACTCAAAGTGAAACAATAAAAATATTCGCCGAAATATATGTAAAAATCGGTATTAAATTGAAAATTGTAAACAATTAAAGATGTCGTCTCATATGAATCGTAAATATGCACGGAATTATAGAAAACGCAAATCAGAGGAAAGCTCGCATCAAAAGGAATTTAAAAAACCTAAAAAGTTTAGTGCCGAGCATATACAAGAGCTACGGCAGCATCGAAAAGCAAATGAAAAATGATTTTATCCCGACGTTTTCACGGAAAATCTACGGCGTGGACCTTGACTACGCCTTAATGTTTTTTGTTTTGAATCCTTCCGGTTTGCTATCAATCCCTTTATTTTTTCGAACTCAGAAACAGCAGTCGTTTCTTTTCGGTCAGGTGGGACATTGGGGAGACTAGTGATAACACTCCCTTTCTGGGTCACATTTACTCCGATCCCTCGCTTATTACCTAAAATTACAGCACATTCCTTATCCTGTTACATATGTTGTAGATTCTGGGGCAGATATTGCATGTGACCACTCTAGCTCAGAGGTAGACTGCTAGCATACTCAGCTCAAGATAGCGGGTTCGAAATGCGGCCGAGACCTGTAGTGTTTATAACTGGGAGGTGAAAAAACCTTGAGCACGCCGTCCTTCGGGTTGGAGGTTAAACCTGGTCAGGCAAATTATAAGACTCCCATAGTAGAGTCGGGCTCATGCCCACCAAAATGCTCTGGTAATAGGCGATATGTATACTGATTAGATAACTTCGCTTAGCTGTGGAACTAATTCTATGAATGGGCTCTGTTAACCGTACTGTCAAAACTACTTCTATGAATGGGCTCTGTTAATCGTACTGTCAAAACTACTTCTATGAATGGGCTCTGTTAACCGTACTGTCAAAACTACTTCTATGAATGGGCTCTGTTAACCGTACTGTCAAAACTACTTCTATGAATGGGCTCTGTTAACCGTACTGTCAAAACTACTTCTATGAATGGGCTCTGTTAACCGTACTGTCAAAAATACTTCTATGAATGGGCTCTGTTAATCGTACTGTCAAAACTACTTCTATGAATGGGCTCTGTTAACCGCACTGTCAAAACTACTTCTATGAATGGGCTCTGTTAACCGTACTGTCAAAACTACTTCTATGAATGGGCTCTGTTAACCGCACTGTCAAAACTACTTCTATGAATGAGCTCTGTTAACCGTACTGTCAAAACTACTTCTATGAATGGGCTCTGTTAACCGTACTGTCAAAACATTTTAAGTATGTATCTATTTTCACAATAACACCCTAAAATTGCTTATAGACGAGCTAATCAACAGGGAAAATTCTTAAAAAAATCAGAAAGTTAAAATAGTTCAGTTAAAATAATTGTATCCATCATTTCAACCATAACAAAGTAAGCTTACAAATAACAAACCAATAATATATATTGTTTGTATATTATATAAACTATATATATTTTTTTTAAACAAGTCTTTATTAAATAAATTGTAATTGACAAAACCCATACAGCACCAAGTTTTCTATAGATATGGAAAATCAAGATTCGAATATTTATTCAATAGTGTTCTTCAATAATTGTGCAATATTCAAATGGCCCATTCTTTCCATGTATCAATATTGAATTGATTGTACTTCCAATATTTAAATAAATATTTTTTTATTCTATTTGCAATCTATATACATAATAAGCAAATATGTGGTCAAAAAGAAAAATATAACAAGGTCACTTGATGGGAGAAGCCAGCCAGCGCTGACACTCCTTCAAATAAATCTTTAAACAATATTAATAAAACAATATTCAAACATAAGTTGAGAAACAAATTCAGCGACATAACACAATTGTATAAATACAACAAGAATGGATGATGTTTTCTGTATAAATACAAGAATGGATGATGTTGTCTGTATAAATTCAAGAATGGATGATGTTGTCTGTATAAATTATTTTTTATTATACACTATCACCAAAAGTATTCCAACAGCTAGATATTTCTGTAAATATTTACTTTTACCTGCTTTATTTATTCTGTCTTAAGTATGTCCTTCAATAACAAAGACAAGAGTTATCCACGTTTGGGCATTAAGAATTGTTGCTTTAATACTGAAATCTCTTAGTCCTTAATCTCTCCAGTTTATTGGCCATTCTCTCGGTTGTTTAGCGCCTCAGTCGAATTTCTTTTAAACATTGGAGGTTTTTTCATTAACATAATGAATCTTAGTGTGGAAGAAAGTACCCGAGCTGATGCTTTGTCTGAGGATGGACGATCTCTACGGTACATCGAACGTCGACTTGGAAGGCATCATTCCACGGTTTCTAGAGTCTTAAAAAGGTACAGAGAAACTGGGAGTCATTCTAGGAGGCCAACCACAGGCCGCCCAATGGTGACAGGTCCACGGGATGATAGGTTTATGAGGTTTCATGCACTTCGAAACCGGCAGTCAACAGCTCCCAGTCTCCAAAGTTTGATTGCTGATGTAAGGAATGTCCATATTTCAACATCAACAGTGAGAATACTGGGGAAGACCAACCTAGTGTCAAGAAGGCCAGCGTCAGGGCCGCTTCTGAAGACAACACCGAGCAGCTAGACTGAGGTTTGTGAGAGAGCATCAGGCTTGGACCGCAGAAGATTGGAAAAGAGTGCTCTTAGAGAAGAGGCCAGAGTTGCTCTGAACAGCCCAGATAGCAGACCAAGAGTGTGGAGAAGACAAGGGGAGTGGTTCCAGCCCTGTCTCTTTTCGTGGAGGTTCGATAATGTTCTGGGGAGGGATTTCTTGAGAGAGGCGTACCGATATGGTTGTGGTCAGAGGAGGTGCTCTGACTGCTTTACATTCGCTACTAATGCAAGATAATGCCAGACCACACATTGCTAGGTGTGTAAGCGATTATCTTATCACTTCGGGGATTGAAAAAATGTGGTGGCCTGCAAGAAGCCCTGACTTGAATTGTATTGAGCACTTATGGGATATTCTTAAAAGAAGAGTTCGAGCACTTAATCGACCTACAAACCTCACCGAGTTGGAGACCTCTGTATAGGAAGAGTGACAGCAAATCTCACAAGAAACCATTAAGAAATTCTTGGAAAGATTGCCAAGGCGAATGGAAGCCGTCATCAGGGCAAGGAGAGGTAATAGGCCTTATTAAAAAGTCCGAAAAGGTTTTCGTTTAGTTAAAAAAAAAAATTTTTTTAAGAAAAATTGGTGCAACACATGGAAAATAAAAAACACAGAAAAATCACAGCACATCACATTTACACTACCTAGACTGACACGGAACCCTCACACACGTCTCACACTGAACCGTCGACTCAAAATACTCTACGGACTTCTAAATAGACGATCAAAATTAGACATGACACAAAAACGGAACTGTTACACTTACTTACTTAGACCATTATGGACATACGGTTCAGCAAAAACATCCAACATCAAACGAATTCAGGCGTTTCAGTCAAAAATCCTCAGACTGATAACACAGTGTCCCTCATACATAAACAACAGAACATGATACACACCGTGCCCGACACAATACAAACTACTTACATACGTTTTTCTAGAAAACTTTACACACATATAAACCCAGAAATACGTACTTTATCTTCACAACACTTACCACAAAACCCCCCCACGAAGGTTGAAGAGAAGATGGAACCGCGACTTACTACCACCTTGAATCCTATTCGTCCTTCATATTTTTTTTTTGTCAAAATTGTCTTTCAATTTCTTTTTATTTATTAATTTTTTTTTCTTTATTTATTTATTTGTTTCTGTTCTTGTCCTAGTAATTAAGATAAATTTTCGTCCCGAGGATCTACCACTGGGTGGTCTTCCTCTCACACATGCCATTCACGCCAACATGTCACTACCTACCAGGTTGTTGCACCCTAGCAACAGTTGCTTCTTTATAAATAAAAGAATAAAAAAAAAAAAAAACTTTAGTAAATAAACGTTTTGTTTAACTAAAACGTGTGTCTGTATATATTAAACGTGTAACTTACTGCCAATAGTCCTAAAGAATTGAGAAAAAATTGGGTGTTGCAATACTTTAAATGAGGAGTTTAGTATATATTATATTAATTATTATGGATTATAAGTTAGATATTGTGTCTCAAGCCCGGGCTTTAACTAAAAGGTCATACCGCCTACGCCTACTAACAGAGCCATCTTTCGTCGCTCTGGTGGACATGAGCCCGACTCTACTATGGGGGTTCTAAATTTTGCCTGCCTACCCTACATTTACTTTAACGAGTACCTGAATTCGTACAGGCTCGGGACCACCGCTTAACATCCCATCCGAAAGACGTCGTGCTCAAAGATTTTTCACCTCCTAGATAAAAAAACCTATGGACCTCGGCCGTATATATCTTTTTTTCCTACAAATCATTCTTGTAATTCAAAAATTGATTTAAAGTAAGATTTCTATTTAATTAGGATCTATAATAATTTAAAAGGCTTTATCCAAAAGTAATGCAAAATTAATCTTGAAAATCTCAAGGCTTAAAGTTGTGCTGAAATTTTAAAATAAAAATAACAATTTGACTTACTCATAGATCCGTAACTGTCTGTTTACTGCTATTGTTTCGAAATTTGAATTTGATTTTGACCCCAAAGGATGAAGGAAAACGTGTGGATAGTTCCTATTGCAGTATTCCCAAAGGGCGCTATATATATATATAAAAAGCAGTCTGGAATATATATATATATATATCCAGACTGCTTTTTTCAAAAGAATACTTTTGGAATCTCTAGCACCAACACACGTTACGTATGCTGTTTGTCCTCAGAATTTTGATAACCTTTCTAGTGATTCCTTTCACTTAGATTCAATCCGAACCTTTGTTAGTTAACCTACTATCTGCGGGTTTCAGTAGGTCATGTCCAAGTCTCCATTTTGACAGACATTTAGTAAAAACAATTTAAAAAAATGTTACAGACAAGTGTTTGCATAGACACAGACAACGGTCTTTATATAAATGTACTTTTTGACGAAAACAACGTTCTTAGATATTCAGATTTAACAATGGGATAGGATTAATATACATTTTTTTTTTTAATTGAGCTTATGTTTACAGTTACTTCTCTTTCCACATAGGTAGCTAACAGAGTGAAAATATACACACATAGTTGTGTGTATATTCTTTCTCTTGGAATATTCTTCTCGACATGAATATACACCAAATAGAACTGGAATAGTCCAATTCTTAAAATGGGAAAGAAGAGAATAAAAATAATGAAACAATTTTAAGATTTGCAGGTATAATTTTTTTAAATATAATAATTATTGTTGAGTAGTCTGCTTAAAGTTGAGGGATGTTTTGGGAGGATGACTGCGCCTTATTGACGTTCTTGACACAGACTCCGTTGACGCAATCGTGGTTGGGCGAGCATTCGTCACTTTTAGAACACGTTTCGCCCTCCTCTGTAACAGAAAAACAAATTATGTAAATATATCTGAAACGTATGACAGATAAATTATAATTTTTTTTTTAACCAACACAAAAAATAAACCTTTAAAAAGGAACAAATTGTCCCCATGAGAATCAGCCTCAGCAAAGAGTTAAAAAGACAGAGGAACTTATAGAACATAACAAGAATTTAAAGGAAACTGAAGACCATTTGATATGTCGCAGTTGCATGTTGTCTCACAGCCGCGCGCACCGCAGTCGCAGTGGCATGTTGTCTCACAGCCGCGCGCACCGCAGTCACAGTGGCATGTTGTCTCACAGCCGCGCGCACCGCAGTCACAGTGGCATGTTGTCTCACAGCCGCGCGCACTGCAGTCACAGTGGCATGTCTGAATATACCTTGGCGATAAGGAAAGGACTGCCCAATGCACGGCCGCGCCCAGGTTAAAAGTTTGGGGGCGGGACGACGACGACAAAACGACACACCCCTGCAAAAATCCTGATTTAATTTATTTATATAATAAAAAAAAAAGTCCGGTCTTTGGTGTTTTAAATAAAAGTCAATTTGAAAAAATGTTTTTCATTCATTTTTTTACTGAAACCTTGGTGGGGAGGGGGGGGGGGGCGGGGGAGGATTGGCCTTATAAACATTTGAGCTCAAACTCCGAGTCTCTTGCTGTAATAACGAGATCCCTACACAGGCTCTGATGAAACCTGAAGATCTTGGAAACGGCATAACCCGATTTCCACCAAACATGGCTAAGAATCATCTCGTAAATACCAGCTTTTTAAACAAAAAAACTTTGAAAAAGGTTTAGCCTTCTTGACGCTACGATGCCACCGACAGACACACACAGAGGCAAAGGCCTCAAACTAATAACACCTCTCCTTTTGCGTCGGGGGTTAAAAAGAGACACAATCAATAACAATTATGAAAAACAAAGAAAAAGTCAGGAAGAAACCGACAAAAAATGCGGTCATCCTTCCTGGAGAGGAACTGGAACTATGAGTGTATGAGTACAGTCAAGACCAAAACTTGGTCACAAAGGGTCAGAGCGGCAGGAATCTACTGAGACAGAGATAGGGAGCCTCCAAGGATGTGAAGAACAGGTTGGGACACAGAACCCAAATTTGGACGGGAATGTTCTATTGTACGAAGAGGCTCTTACTGGGATAAGGAACACAGATGAGACAACTCACAATAGCCGTCGACCTTCGGTAGGATGAGGCCAGCCCTTGGGAAGCTGAGAGTGGGGGAAGCTTGTATAACAGGTTCCTAGCCAATACTGTACCTCGGAGTTGAGCGAGATTTGCTTCTTTACGACAATGGATGCACTTACTAGCATAGGGCACACAGATGGGACAACTGCAGTAGCCGTCGACCTTCGGTAGGATGAGGCCAGCCCTTCGGAAGCTGAGAGTGGGGGAAGCTTGTATAACAGGTTCCTAGCCAATACTGTACCTCGGAGTTGCCTCTTTACGTCAATGGATGCACTTACTAGCATAGGGCACACAGATGGGACAACAACCGCAGTAGCCGCCACCCTTAGGGAGAATGCGGCCATTGCAGGGCTCCGGAGACTTGCATTTGAGGCGGATCCTGTCACAGATCCCCTCACTGCATGGTGGGTTCTCAGTCTGTTGCTCTTCAACAGGTAGAGAGGAGCAGACGGTCATGCAGAGCAGGAACAGGGCTAAGGACAACTTGAGGGGAACCATTGAAAGCTGCGCTCCTGCAACAAAATTGGAACTACTGTGAGCATATTATTTTTTTTCAAATTACAGTGAAACCTGTTTAACTGGGATCTCAAGGGACCAAGGATTTTTTATCACTTATAGAGGCTTTTCATTTACCCAGTTTTCCAAATAGGCAGGTTTGAAATGACAGTTGTTTTATTTATAGAGGGTCCCGCTAAGAGAGGTCGAACTGTGTCGCTTTTCTCATTTATAGAGATGAAAATGTTAATGAAAAATGCATATTTTGTGTTGTTATTATGTCCAATTTTTATTTTTCAAAACAATACTACAAAACTTATGACTTAAAAAAATCTGTTATATTGGTTTGTATTTGAGTGCTAGTAGCTTTAAGGTGTTTCTCGATAGTATAAATTTGTTGGATGTTTCCGGCATTTCTTCCAGAGGTATCTTCTTAATTTTTTTTTTTGGGCAATATTTCGGGACACTAACCGTCCCTTCTTCCGGTCAATATGAACTAGGAAGAAATGCCGGAAAAACCAACAGTAGAACATCCCAGAGAAGTATAAATTTGATCAAATATGCCAGGATTATCAATACTTGACATCTCAAAATATTTATGTAAGATTTCGAATGCTTTTTCTACGTCACGCTTTGATAATCTTTCTGAAATCTCTTCACAACCTTCCTCTTCTTCTTCTGTCTCCAAAGAGGAAGAAGAGCACGCAGAAACGATGTCGTCGTCAGTGATCTCTTCTGAAATTAATACGTCATCGTCCATACGCACGAAATCCTCAAAAGTCGGCTGCTGGTCATTTCCGTTGCTACTACAAGTGGTAATAATCTGGTTCCATTCTTCAAGTGTTACACAGTTCTCTTTCTCCTCTTGTAAGCCCTCAGGTTCAGTTACTTCTGTCACCTTGAATCCAGCTTTTTTGAAGCAATTACTAATATTGGTTATGCTCACAGAAAACCAAGCTTTTCTCGCAAATCTCATAACCTGGAGGATGTTGATTTCTTAGCTTTTATTTTCTTCTATAGAATTAAGAACATATTGTACGACAAATATAGAGGTAAACATAGAAAAAAACTAAGAAATCAAATCTCAATTAAAAAATTGCCAGTAACAGAGGTATTTCAATGCAAGTGTCGGGATCTCATTGTAATTATCAGTAACAGAGGTTTCTCACATATCCAGGGCCCAGTTAACCAGGTTTCACTGTATTGTCTTTACATGGAGATAGCCTTTTCAATCGAAACAACATAGATTGCAGTCTGATTCTTCCACAGAACAGCGCCCTGGGTTCATTCTTTCATGTTAGAAGAACATTCAGCATCAATGATACAGCGATTCTAGCTACAAATAATTCGGCTGGGGACATATCCAAATCTCTGCAAGAGCACTTCCTCAGGGAAAGTGTAAAGATATCTTTCTGTGCTATATTCGTAGAGGTGTATTAAGGCGCGATGAGTGCCCAACTGTGCTTCTCAATAACGTCCCTCTGAATGACGACGAAGAAGTACGATATTCAGAGTTCTACTTTAGGATAGGAAAGAAAACGACGATTTGGACTATTAGAGAAGCGATCTCAACTTCGCCTCAACAAAAAACTGGCTGTCTACCACACCGTTATCCGGACTTATTCAGATGAGCCATAACTTAATTAAATAATTCAAGTCAATCAGAATAAAATCCTCCGAAGCTAACATTACATCAACACGGTCAACCAACAACTATATATAAAGTTGCGCGAGTTCTCACAGTATCTAAACACACGTGGTGGTGGTGGTAAAGCAATGTCGGTGCGGTCCTCGCCGGGGAACCCTCAACCCTCTCTGCTTCTCACAGTATCTAAACACACGTGGTGGTGGTGGTAAAGCAATGTCGGTGCGGTCCTCGCCGGGGAACCCTCAACCCTCTCTGCTTCTCACAGTATCTAAACACACGTGGTGGTGGTGGTAAAGCAATGTCGGTGCGGTCCTCGCCGGGGAACCCTCAACCCTCTCTGCTTCTCACAGTATCTAAACACACGTGGTGGTGGTGGTAAAGCAATGTCGGTGCGGTCCTCGCCGGGGAACCCTCAACCCTCTCTGCTTCTCACAGTATCCAAACACACGTGGTGGTGGTGGTAAAGCAATGTCGGTGCGGTCCTCGCCGGGGAACCCTCAACCCTCTCTGCTTCTCACAGTATCTAAACACACGTGGTGGTGGTGGTAAAGCAATGTCGGTGCGGTCCTCGCCGGGGAACCCTCAACCCTCTCTGCTTCTCACAGTATCTAAACACACGTGGTGGTGGTGGTAAAGCAATGTCGGTGCGGTCCTCGCCGGGGAACCCTCAACCCTCTCTGCTTCTCACAGTATCTAAACACACGTGGTGGTGGTGGTAAAGCAATGTCGGTGCGGTCCTCGCCGGGGAACCCTCAACCCTCTCTGCTTCTCACAGTATCTAAACACACGTGGTGGTGGTGGTAAAGCAATGTCGGTGCGGTCCTCGCCGGGGAACCCTCAACCCTCTCTGCTTCTCACATTTCTTTGTTATGATGTACAGCCTACGTTAATAGTTTCAAATTCCATAATAAAATGAATAAATATCAATTATTACTGTGTATAAACCTGAAAATTAAAAAACCATGATTGAAAGGACACAATATGCCTCCATGTTTATGTTAGTACAATGAGCACATAAACTCAAACTGGAGCAATTCGAAAGAAATCTAACTTGTTCATTGTTTATGAAACAAAACATGTGTCTTAACTTAAGAAATATTGAACCTAAAGAAAATGAATAACATGAAGTTGAATTTAATCTCATGCTGATGTAAGCCCAACACCCAGAGGTGAGATGTCAAGACCATGCATTAAAAAAAATGTGGACCTTCCTTGAAAGTTCCTACAAATTTCGTGAATATACATTCAGACAAAAATTGATTTGGTCTGTATGGCCTTTATATATCATAAAACAAATAATTACTCCGATCTTGTACAGTCAAAACATTAGTTCAGTTAAATACAAATAATGAAATATGTTTGCAACTGAAAATAAATAAAAATCCAGAATAATTTCTTTATAAAAATAGATTTACGAGAAAATTTTACCAAGGAATAGCCGTTGATCATTCAGAGCAATTCATTGGTTGGATAAAAGGTTATTCCGAAAAAGGGCACTTGTGACCTTTAAAAATTGTTGAAATTAACGGGCTTTTCGCAATATACTCAATTTTCAGTATATCAATTACTGGAAAAATTACAGGCATATTGTATACTACAAAGTTTGTAATCAAAAACATATTTCAAGACACTTGGCAAACTATTGTATGTGAAACCCATCAACTAAGCTAAGAGAATGCAAAGTTAACAATACAATGAATGTTTCTTTAAAAAGGAAGGTCACTACATTTGTATAGAAGATATTCATAACTTCTTGAAAATATAACAACATTTCATGACGTTAGTGTTACTAACCTATAAACTGAAAACACTAAAATTACTAATACTAATTCTTCTACTCTTTTAATTTTTATTTTTAATACGTACGATATTTTCTATCCTTTTAAGTTTTCACAGACAGCATATAGAACCTTTATTTTGTTTTTAAAGTTTTACAATTTCAACTAGTTTCATATTTTTTTAAACAGAATTATTTTTAAAACAACCTTATCATGTATCTATTAAAACTATTACTATAACTACTATTTCACATTAATAAAAAATAATATAAATAATTATTTAAAAAACTTATGTTAAATGAACATATGCTTCATGACATTGCGGCTCCGAAGAAGGGAGTCGACAGTGTTGCTAGATCAGATTTGTAAAACTCCAAAGAAAATCCTTATAAAAATGAGATATTTTTACAAATTTGTAAAAAAATATATGAAAATGTCTCAGTAACTTAGAATTTCAGTAATTTCACCTGAAATGGACATGATCGAAATAGTTTTCAAAACTACCAAATGTACAGAAGACCAAACTCTTACAATATTATTCATAAAGATGCATAACGGCTAATATGCGTTGTACATAAGGCCAAAAAAAAAAAAAAAAAAAAAAATGCATAAAGGTAACAGGGATTACATGCCTTAACCTTTACTAAAATTTATAATTTTCAATGAAATGAAAGAAATCAAGAAAAGGACTAGATGGCTGTATTGTGTACTCTTTTGTTGACACATTGCACTTCATTTAGTGATATGTTTTACTGTAGATTTAGGATTAAATCAATCTACCCTCCATTACTAATTCCTGCCTTAAACCAAAAGTTAAATATTTTTTTACATTAAATGTTAAAAAGATAAATTTTATCTAACCAGTTTTTAAATTGTTTCCTTCTTGAATTTTAGACCGTATTTATCTTCTTAATAACACTCATTATGAATAAAATTGTAGGAAAAAAAAAAATAATAATAAAATTATGTAACACGACTCTGTTCGTGAATAAGCCAACATCGTGCTTCGGCCATAATACATTTTAGGGTAGCTGCAGACGTATGGTGAGGCCCCCCTTCCTGAATTAAATAAAAGTGAAACATGTTTCATGAAACAGTTGCGAGTGACAGAGAGAAGTGTGGATGTAGATACATATATCTTGGTCTGATATGATGCGGGTCTCATGAAGCGGGCTGTAACCCACTGGTTCTTCATTCTGTAACACTGTTCTGGGTTCAAGCAGGGAGATCAATTTAAAAATTCTGAAATTTGAATAAATTTTTTCCATTTTCCGAAATACCTGGTTTCCTGGTGAATTACATAGGGCTAGTAATGAATTGATCTGCACAAAAGTTAGTTATTGTGACTCGAGCCCGGGCTTTAAATACGAGGTCTTATAACCTATTACCAGAGCCCTAATTCGTCGCTCTGGTGGAAATAAGGCTCTGGTAATAGGTTATAAGACCTCGTATTTAAAGCCCGGGCTCAAATTGTTTTCATCTCTCAGATAAAGAATCTAAGGGCCTTGGGCGGGTTTCGAACCGGCGACCTTGAGCTCAATAAGCAAGCGCGAAAGCTTGAGCTACTGACGCCCTTATTACTAATTAGTATAGTTAGTTTAATGACTCATGCCCAGGCTATGAGGTCATATCGCCTACGACCAGAGCGCTCTTTCGTCACGCTGGTGGACATGAGCCTACTAAAGGAGTCCTAAAGTTACCCTTTATTAAATTTTAATTCATATAGGATAGGGAACGTGTGTCTTTAACGAGTACCTGGCATCGTTCAAGCTCAGGACCATCGCTTAACGTTCCATCCGAAGGAAGACGTGCTCCACGTTTTTCACCCCCCAAAGAAAAAACCTTCTTTTCGAACCCGCGATCTTGAGCTCATTAGGCAAGCACACTACTTCTGAGTTACCTGCACCATCAATACTGTATTAGTTGCTATGGATACAATTTAACATTACTTTGAAATATTTCTTACGGATATTTAGTTTACATTCTTTGGGGCGCTATTATTTTTGTTCGTATTGGCCCCTCTGACGTCACATTGGCGATTGGGAATTCAATAAGGAACATTTTTGGTGGGGATGTACATTGCAGATGATTCACCGACAAATTTTTCTTTTTTTTATATAAGTTTATTTTATTTAGGAAATTGATCTAAATATAATATATTATAATGTAGATAATATATATTATATAATTTGTATGCTCCATTAGTTTGAAAATAATTTTAAAAAGATTGAGAGATGAGATTCATTATCCGAAATGGCTTTGTCCAAATTACTTCGGTAAATCGACGCTATATTGAATTTGAGAAAAAATAAGGAAGAGTTTGAGGCGCAGGTGTTGGGGAGACCATTGTAGCACTTAGAGTAGCAGGTGTGGAAAGGGTAACGTTATCTCTGCTTAGATAGAACAGAAGTAACAGGTACAAATATAATAGGTAATCAAAGTGATTTGGTCCTGCAATAAGGAAAGTGTGAGCCCACGTCATGGCATAGTGGCCAAGGTAGGCGCCTCCTGATATCAGCGTTCCTCCATCCATTCCCATTGCACGGACTGCTATGTTCTCTTATTCGGATTCCTATGTCGAAAAAAAGTCCCCCCCCCCCCCACCATTTTTGTACAGACTTTTGCGCCCCCTTCCCATCCCAAATTATTTCATACTCACGTTACTTGGTATAAGAAAGTCACTGTCAAAATTACGCTGAAACAAAATCGCTGACGCCAACTCATTACTTTCATATTAAATAATTTTGAAAGGGCGGGAGGGGAGGGAGTGTGTAAAAAAGAGTCTGTAAAAAATTGGCTGGTATAAAAGAATTCCGTTTGGCAGGTAGCGTGCTCGTGCTTGTCTTCAACACAGCAGGTAAGCACGCTAGCGGACATAACTATATCAACTTTATATCAACCACGTTTTTACAGATGACACTCTCCTAACTAACCCTGTTTTCACATGAGACACTCATTGTACGGGTCACCGTGTCTCTAGACACCTGCCACCGCAATTTGAGAAGGCCACTCTGTGTCCCTGACGTCAGAGACACAGTTCCCCCTCCAACGACCCTCTTCAGTTATTCAATTATTTGTGAAAAAAATATCAATAAGTTGGAAGAAATAAATCTGTAAGATTGTCAAAATAAAAATAAATTAATATTTAATTAAAAATTAAATTGAATTATTATAATTGAATAATTTTGATTTCTACAGTAGTTTCCGAAAAGGGCCAAAAAAAAATATCGAAAGTTCAAGAGGTGCAATTTTGAAGAAAGTATTTAAAAAAAAATTCAATTAACAAACGTCTTTAAAAAAAAAATCAATTAACAAACATCATTTGGATTTCTTCGAAATTTACTAAAGAAATGCAATATTGTTTTTCTAAATTTGCAAAAATGTTAAATCCAATCCAAAGGTCTAAATTAACTTACTGGGTTCACAGGGAAATGAATAGCATAGAATAAGAAAACAAATATTTGGGTTTATTTTACTTAAACCTACATTATAAATTGGTTTACTAAATATTGAAAAATAAAAAAATAAAATTATTTTTTAAAAAGAAATCTTACAAACTAATTTATAATTCTTTGATATTTTGGGCATATTTATTATGTATATACAAATAAAAGTACCTCCTTTGCGCATCGATTTCACTGTTATTTCACACCTAGTTGGATCACCACACCTTAAGCCTAAACACTTCTCTAGACCGTCCACCTTCACATCTCACCTCCACAACACAACTTATAATTGTGTCTTGTTTATAAAGAAATAAACCCTTCCAGAGCTCATATTCCTGTATTAATATTGCCTAAACACTTCTCTAGACCGTCCACCTTCACATCTCACCTCCACAACACAACTTATAATTGTGTCTTGTTTATAAAGAAATAAACCCTTCCAGAGCTCATATTTCTATATTAATATTGCCTAAAATATTGTATTTTATTACGTACTTATTAAAATACAATTGATTGTTGTTGTTTTTTTCTTCATCTGATAATTGTTCAAACTTTGCCACGATTGAAGCACATACTTCATTCCAAAATTGCTGTTTAATGATTTTGTTGGAATATTCTTCTATTTGAACATTCCATAGAGCCGGCCTTTCATGGACCAGCTCTATAAAATTTTCAGTCTCGAAATTCATACTGTTGTTTGTTGTTTTATAAAAATGGCTGAGTGGCTGGGGACACACGTGTCCTTTTCTTTCCGACAGTTAGGCGGTCTGACTGACGCGAAAATCGCGATCCTGAAATTACGTAAAAATTCAATATGTCGTCATTACGTGAAATGACGCGTTACGCTAGCTGACTCTATAGAAGTGACGTGTAGCGAGAAATGTGACTTCGTTTTTCAAGGCCATGGTCTCGAGGCCAAGATATTTGGCGGGCTTAAAGTCTGTTGCTTCCCCAGCGAGACCAAGTATTGGGGAAGTTATGTAACCCATCTAAAATAGATGGGAGTTTTCAACAGAATTTCATGTTATCCGACCTCTAGGTTTCAAATATGAAAAAAATGTTTGTCTGGTCTACGAAATTTTATATGTGAATCCAGAATCCTCGAATGACGACACCTATTGTTTTTCAGCCAAAGGGAAGGGGGGATAATTAACATTAAAACTAAAATAACGACCGATGGAATGAATGTATCGATACAAAATTGTATATGTATGACCAAAATCGTATAAAGATCAAACCTATCGATTGTCAGCCAAATCGGCCAAAAAGGAGGGGGGGGGGGGGGGGAATTAGGTGTAAGGCTTAAAATCCAAAAACTCTAATAACTGTCGTTGTAATGAATGTGACGTCACAAAATTTCATAAGTGAATTCAAACTCCCAAAAGGACGTCACTTATTAATTTTCTGCAGAATCGGCAAAAGGGATGGGGGATCTGAGGGGGCTCAACTCAAAAACCTTAACAACTATCGATTTATTGAATGTATCGACATGAAATTTCATATTTTAAGTCAAATCCCAATGAGGACATAACCTGTCGAATCTCAGCATATTGGCTGAAGGGAAGGGGGTTCAGGGGAGGGGGCTCAATTCAAAACCTCTATTAACTGCTCATATAATGAATTTATCGACACAAAATGTAGTATGAGGATTTAGGAGCCCCTTTGTAAGTCACTTTTGTGTTGAATATTAGCAAAAAGGGTCGACTGGTTTTGGAGGGGAAAGGCGAAAAGTTGATTGATTAATTTGTTCTGGGGAAGTTGATTGCCGGTGATTGACTGACGACTTTCTTTTCTGTTCAAACGTTCTGTGTTTCTTTTCTGCATAATATCTAGCACTAAGCTGGATGATCCCCCCCTAACCCCACGCCCCCCAGGCTAGAGTCCTGCCCCCACTCTGATCAAGGTGATCCTAGCTATGAGGAAAAATGTTTCTACCTCCAGGAATTGTGGTCACAATGCACGCTGTTTCAACGGGAACAATATGAAACATAAAAATAAGAAAACAGAATATCGAAACTCGAGGTCACCTGGGACTGTCCTCGTATTATGATGCTCAATCTAGATAGTACGTTTCGTTCTGTCCTCCCTAAAAGAGGAACATGCGGGTCACATTATTCCGTAGAATTTTGTGTGGGGGGGGGGGGGGGGGGGCGCATACAATACTATCTATCTATATATATAAGAAACACCGACAATGTACTTCCCCAGCACGAATTAACCAACTATTTTTTCGCTCTCCCTCTAAAATTTGGCTGAAAATAGGTATCTATCATATATAGGCAGTTAATCTCCTTTTCTCATCCCCACTCCAGTTACCTTTGGCCGATTCGGCTGAAAATTGATAGGTGTCGTTCTGGATACGCACTTCTAATTTCGTGTGGATGTATTCATTCCATCGGCAATTATAATAGTTCACAGACACACAAACAGACGTGAATTTTTTAATGCTATGCATTATTATCAGCTCTCTCATCACGTATCAGCAGCACTAGAGTAAATCCCAAAGAACGAAACCTCGATCTAACGAATAATACTGTGGATAGTAATATTTAAGTTCAGATATAACAATAGGAGAGAGAAAAAAAACAAAAACTTCCCCAGAATAATTATCTGCTCAAGATCAAAGTCCTTAGGTTTTTTTTTTATCTGGGAGGTAATAAAATGTGGAGCACGCCGTCCTGCGGTGTGATGATCTCAAGTCTGTACGATGTCAGATATCCTAGCTAGGTAATTAAACGTGAGTAGGTAAAATTTAGGGCATCTAAAGTTGAGTCGGGCTCATGTCCACCAGAGCAATCTAGTAGGAGGCGATATGACTTCGGAAGGCCCGGACATGACAAACAACAAAAAATCCACACTATTTCCCCGAGATTTACTGCCGCCCTAAATTATATAAATCTTTTTTGAATTATTTTTGCCTCCCTTCTATTTTAACTTAATGATAGCCATCCAAGATTATTATTTGTATTCCCTTTAAATATATCCCTCCTCGCTGGGGACCTCTTGGACCAACTCGCCTCTCTCTATGTCCACCTAACTGAGGCTCTCCAAGCAATGCTGGGTAGCTCATAGATATTATTTGACTCTACTGTATATTTTATATATTTTTTTTTTCTTTTGATATATAAACTTTTATATATTATGGTATCTATCTCTATACATGTATGTATGTGTATATATATATGTGTATGTATATGTATATACAGTTTATGTGTGGACCAGTAAGTTCAACCGTTGCTAAGAGATTTGTATCTGTATAAGCAGTAATGTTTCATTCTTTGTTTTTCAATTTTTCTGTGAACGTGTTTTTTAGTTTTTTCTAATCTCCGGATTAATTGTAATATAGTTTTAATACTACTATTGATTGCCTTATTTCAAAGTTCAAGAGGAAGCAATTTTTTAATTTGTATTTCCATATTTATCCATTTCATTTTTTTGAATATAATTATTTCATCTCAATACTTTACTATGTCAATTTTCATTTCTTTTTTTCACTGTAGCTGATACACTTTATATATATTATTTTTTATATTTTTCAATTTTATTTAAGAAGGCTGACTGAACTCCTTCCAATGAAATGTATTTTATTTCAAGTGGAATGAAAATTATCATTATTATTATTCCCTTTAAATATATTTTCATATACTCCCGTTGTAGAGTCGTTCTGGTAGTAGGCGATATGACCTTCTAGTTAAAGACCTGGCATGAATCATAATAACTAACTATATATTGATAGACATTCTTAATGTTATTCTTTATTCTCCATTATAGTTTTTATTGCGACGCTGGGTTGACATCCTCTCTCAGATCATCCATTTGTATGCACATGGTCGCGCAAGGTTGCAGGTTAATGCTTTTGCAACGTTTCTTAATAGAAATACAAAATAAATAAAAAATAACAGCATAACATGAACATTTATTTTTATATAACAAGGTGACATTAAATCTAGCAAAATGTTAGTTTTGTTCATTAATAACATTTCAGTTATTATTATATTTTTAGCAACTAGTTGAGAATACTTACAGAAATGAGTAGAAGTATCGAATGTGAAGCTTGGAACACGACTAAATGTTCACAGTGACACTCAAAGCGGAATACACCCATTATATATCCTGTTTCCTACAGTCTGGCCAACCTGAAATATTAAAAATTCCCTCCCTCATGCTCCTTTGAATTCATACATATACAGGCTGCTTCAGGCTCAGACGGCCAAACTTGGGAATCATAGAGGGAGCCACAATATAAAAAGGGGGGGGGGAATTGTCGTCGTATCACAGACAATGTACTTCCCCAGCTCGTATTAATCAACAAAGTTAGCGCTCTCCCCTTGCAAGGAATATATCGATTTGAAAATCGATAGTTGGCCTCTTCAAGGACTTATCAATCTTCTTAGTAGAGCTGGGGGGAAAAAAAACTTCATATGAACTTAGAATCGCAAATGCTTTCTTTAAGAACTACCGCAGAACACCCAAAAATATGTTTTTATAAACAACATTATGCCAAATATCTCAAATACAAGTAAAAAAAAAAAATACGTCGAAAGTTGTAGAGAAATAAATTTCAAAGAAGATAGGTACGCTTGAAACATTGGACCATAGACTCCGAATACCACTCTTGCTCTGGATGACACCTCTTTTTATGAATACCACTCTTGCTCTAGATGACACCTCTTTTTATGAATACCACTCTTGCTCTGGATGACACCTCTTTCTATGAATACCACTCTTGCTCTGGATGACACCTCTTTCTATGAATACCACTGTTGCTCTGGATGACACCTCTTTCTATGAATACCACTCTTGCTCTGGATGACACCTCTTTCTATGAATACCACTCTTGCTCTGGATGACACCTCTTTCTATGAATACCACTCTTGCTCTGGATGACACCTCTTTCTATGAATACCACTCTTGCTCTGGATGACACCTCTTTATATGAATACCACTCTTGGTCTGGATGACACCTCTTTTTATGAATACCACTTATGCTCTGGATGACACCTCTTTCTATGAATACCACTGTTGCTATGGATATCACCTCTTTCTATGAATACCACTTATGCTCTGGATGACACCTCTTTCTATGAATACCACTCTTGCTCTGGATGACACCTCTTTTTATGAATACCACTTATGCTCTGGATGACACCTCTTTCTATGAATACCACTGTTGCTCTGGATATCACCCCTTTCTATGGATGTGGCTATCTGACCAGAGAGGTGAGTGAACTTATCACCTTAATGCCAGACTACCAAGCAGCTTGAGCTGACTTTATAATGGCATCCATCTAGAACTGTTGCTCTGGATGACACCTCTTTCTATGAATACCACTGTTGCTATGGATATCACCCCTTTCTATGGATGTGCTATCTGACTAGAGAGGTGAGTGAACTTATCACCTTAATGACAGACTCCGAACTAGCTGCAGCTGACTTTATAATAGCATCCATCTAGAACTAGACACGCCACATTTACACTATCGATTGCCAGACAGAGGGCGGCACGCAGAGTCGCCACCCTGTTCTTCCTGGTATCTGTCAAATTTCCTGTAATAGAATCTATTGGGCGATAATTTTTTTCTTCAATGTCTATGTTCATACTGTGGTCACGATAACTCTCGCTAGAATGAACATTCCAACATGAAGTTTTATGTGTGCTCTCCATCAAAGATACATGTTGGTTTTTAGTCAAATTGGCTGAAGAGGAGAAAGTTGTTAAGTGGGAGCAAACATTTAAAAAATAAATAAGAATATATATATATATTATAAGTTATCAAATTCCAACTAACTTCAGAATAAGAAAAACGTGCAGCTTTAAACCTTTTTGTTCCGAGAACTACTTGACGTATCAAAAATCTGTTTTCGCAGTTCTTCCTTGTTTCTTTAGTACTTTAATAAAATGTAATGAAACTGAAGGGTCAAAAAGGAACCCCGCCCTTCGAAGGACTGTTTGAGCAATTAAAAGGGTCATTTTTGTCTTTTCAAGGACTCCATACTATAGCTCTCAGCGAGTGCTACAACTTTAGCCCTATGCACAATTTTGATATCTCAAACCGTTTAGGAGTTATTTCACTTGTGGCCCGCTTATCTGGGCCACCCTGTATAATAAAGAGACATTCAATTTCCCAGAATAATCATAACCATTTATGACTAATGCAACTCTAAATTTTTTATGACTATGTAGGCCATGACTAAAGACCTTCACTAATAAAAGGCACAAATATGTCATTAATATGAAGGGAATATTACGGAAATATGCAGTAAAAAAATTGAAATGTGCAATAACGAATGCTAGAAAACTTACAAAATATGCCATCAGTCATTAAAAATGGCCTCTCAAGCTTTTGCCCTTTCAGTAGTAGTTTTTCTTGTTAGGGAAAATATTATTATTTAATCAAAATATCCAAACAATAATTAATCCAGCTAATAACTTTTCTCTATATGACCTACTCAACCATTGAATAGGGTAGGTAGGTTCTTTGATGATGAATGAGATAGGTAAAAGGCCATTGAGACAAAAACATCAAATACAAAATCATTGTTCTAAGAGAAAACAAAACTTCAGTATATATTGTCATCATATTTAATATTTGTTACCCTTTACTATACTCATAACAACAATGACAACAATTTATATAGTAAAACAACAACTTATATTTTTTATTTAAAAATATAAAAATTATGAAATGAATTTTCTTCTCTGGCTCTACCCACGATTTTATAATTTTATACAAATTCTTCATTTATTTTTAAAGTTTAATATCTGATTATTGAGAATTGAATTTTCTACTAGCGGTCTTATTCGTTGCAAGGGTGATGATGTTGGATCACAATTCAATCTAGCTACAGCCATGCGGGGGCAACGCTTGTACAATCATACTTTTAACATTAATTTTTTTTTTAGATAAAAAGGAGACTCGTGCAAACGCTTTTATTCGAGTTTTGTTTGTTCACTTCTTGTTAACTTCGTCGAACAGTCTTCAATTACGATATTTATAAGTAGAATTTACTTTTAATGTATTTCCCATTTATTTTTACATTTAAACGAGTCAATAACTTTCGCTAACGAAAAAGCTACTTTTTTTTATTATTAGTTTGGCCTCGTTTCGATCTAGGGTTTGAGGTAACCTTTA
Source organism: Aradus depressus (assembly GCA_963662175.1). Classification (NCBI taxonomy): domain Eukaryota; kingdom Metazoa; phylum Arthropoda; class Insecta; order Hemiptera; family Aradidae; genus Aradus; species Aradus depressus. The sequence goes on from OY759222.1 coordinate 1,504,711, forward strand.
GAGAAGTTTGAGAGAGTGGATGATCGTTATAAGAACTTTCTTTATAGTGTTTTATTAATATGTGCTGCACTCTAAAGTGAATATAATACACTTTAATAGTAACTTCTAAGTTGAGGAACGCGGACATATTGTGGAAACTTGTAATAAATGAATAAAACAAACTTATTTTTTGAAACATTCTCTATTCCACTAAAGATATATATACATATAACTACCGGTTTCGGCTTTATACCATCGTCAGGTCTAGTTATGAACTAAGTCAGTTTGCAGAGAGCGACCCTTCAAATACATCTCAGGTCAAAGGGTGCTATTAGAACTTGGGAGTCCCCCGGCTGTACCGTTAGCTAACTCATGAAATATTTCTTAACAAAACCTAGTTCTAAATTTACATAAAACAATGTCACTAGACTAATACGGGAAAAATAACAAATAAATAAGAACAAATACAAGTAAATAATAAAAATGTTTCAAGTTATCTAAATCTTAACATTATTATTAATTTTATTTCTATTTTTTATTATTTACTTGTATTTGTTCTTATTTATTTGTTATTTTCCACGATTAGTCTAGTGATATTGTTTTATGTAAATTTAGAACTAGGTTTTGTTAAGAAATATTTCATGAGTTAGCTAACGGTACAGCCGGGGGACTCCCAGTTTTAATAGCACCCTTTGACCTGAGATGTATTTGAAGCGTCGCTCTCTGCAAACTGACTTAGTTCATAACTAGACCTGACGATGGTATAAAGCCGAAACCGGTAGTTATATGTATATATATCTTTAGTGGAATAGACAATATTTCAAAAAATAAGTTTGTTTTATTCATTTACTTTAATAGTATACCAGCATGTTCGTGGAGTCACTTCGTGTTCAATTGCATTATATTTCATGTGCATTGCCGGGCAAAAATAAAAATATCAATAAAATGGCTACAGAGTTGGTACACAGTTCCTGAACAAGGCTCGAGTCCACGGTCCAGGGTGCAAGGTTCCAGATTGTCCCTGATTGTGCTCCCCCATAAGGTGCAAGCACGCATGTTCTGTACGCGCTCACACATAAGTTTCCGCTCTCCCCAAATCTTCGATATCATTATTTGGAGGACACCTTCTGTTAATGCTCTTTTGAATGTCCAATCTTCAAATTTGAGTCTACACACGACTCACAGGTAAGTTTTATCTCTTCCTCTAAATCTTTGATCTCTTTATTTGTTGGACCTATAATTTCTGTTTTTGCTTTTTTGAGGGTTCTTCGATCTCTAAATTTGAGGCTATTCTCCGACTCACAGATATATATCCGCGATCTATCTAAACGTTTGTTTTTGCTTTTTTGAGGGTCGTTTGTTCTCTGGATTTGAGGCTCCACTCCGATTCACAAGTAAGCACCCGCGTTACCTCTAGATGTAGTTCTAGAAGAGGACTCGGAACCACGATTTCTGACCTGGCCATGGGTCTAAGCATGGTTTGAGACTTGGATCCGGGTCTAGAATCTTCAAATCTGGTAAAAGTTCAGAGAGAGAGTAGAAACATACATATGACTCGGAGTGTAGGCTTAATTTCAGAGATCAGAGGAGCCCTGTAAAAGCAAAAACACAAGTTGAGAAACCACCAAAAAAAGAGACTGAAGACTGAAGAGACTGAACCAAATAAAGAGAGCGGAAACATACATATGACTCGGAGTGTAGCCTTAAATTCAGAGTTTGAAGGACCCACAAAAGAGCGAAAATGGAAGGAAAGTTCCAGCAAATAAAGGTTTCAATGAACTTGAAAGAAATAAAACTTGTTTATTTATGATATTGTCTAATTTCACCAACTATATTTACATGGGAGTACTTTCTACCATCCTCAGCCAAAAGCATAAGAGATAAGACTAAGTTAAGGGTTCAATGGTTTAGAAGGAGAGCAGAAACTTAGGTTAAGTTTGAGTGAAGCCTCTTTACCTAGAATAACACATTAATAAAGCAATGTCGGTAAAGAGGCTTCAACCAGATGCGATGATAGCAACCATAAGTAAAGATGAAAAATGTTTTTAGTTGGTATTAAGTTAATACACAAACTTAAATACAAGTATTTATCTTACGTAAATACATTTATTTAGTATGTAAAACCTCTTAATTGTATTTGGAACAGCTCTCGTATTAACCAGAGCTGGGAATTTATTTAAATAAAGTATTTATTTAGACGTTTAAATAAATACTTATAATTAAATACATGTATTTAAACACTTAACTTCTTAAATACATTTATTTAATTAAGAGTATTTAAATACTTATAATTATATCTAGTATTTAACAAATCCTTGTATTTAGAAGAAAACTAGGTACTACATAAAAATAGAATATGCCAACCTTACGATATATCTTATTTTTTTAAACAGCATGAATCTTATTAAAATATGACTTAATGTTTCATTTTCAATGTACCTACTTATTTATTAAAAAAAGGCCAAACCATTTAGGTTCAAATAACATTAAGTTGTTGTTTTGAAATGTAACTGCTCTATTCTTCGTTGTGATAGATATCAAAGGCTGCATTATTTGTAAACAAACATCGAAGTACCGAAGTAGTTAGCTTCAATTTCACTTTTTTAACTGTTTCCCTTTTTTAGTTTCTTCTTCCTTGATCTCGTTCACTTTTTTAACTGTTTCCCTTTTTTAGTTTCTTCTTCCTTGATCTCGTTCACTTTTTTAACTGTTTCCCTTTTTTAGTTTCTTCTTCCTTGATCTCGTTCACTTTTTTAACTGTTTCCCTTTTTTAGTTTCTTCTTCCTTGATCTCGTTCACTTTTTTAACTGTTTCCCTTTTTTAGTTTCTTCTTCCTTGATCTCGTTCAGTTTTTTTTTACTTTATGATAATGTATTTATTTATTTAATAATTACAAACACAAATATAATTACAAGCTTGTATTTGGAAAAACACCAACTAATAAATACTCAAACCTAAATACAAGTATTTATCTTATGTAAATACATTTATTTAGTATTTAAATACTCTTAATTGTATTTGGAACCAAAATAGCAGAGCAAGAAATATAAAATATAGATGGTCCTTGTGGCGCCCATTTATTATAATTTCTGAAAAAAACATTAAAACAATAACGTCTGTGGATAGACATCGACTAGATGAGATGGTGGTCCAATAATAGAGCTGGTAGACGGTCATAAACTGGATCGGCCCTTTAATTCTGTTTATGAATGTAAAACAAATAATTTTACAAAACTAAAATAGGATAATTTCTGTGTCTTTGAGATGAAGGACACATTTATCAATTTTCTGTCTCTCTCGCACACTTCCCTTTCCATTTATCTTTAAGAAACAAATATATTTTTGCTTATTGCAAGATTTGCAGGCCACTTCATCGTTTCGTTTTATTGAAAATTTCAGAAAATGTTCGGAACTAGTAAAACAGCCGCCATACCTCGTTACGTGCCAAGGTCACTCAATACTCTCCTAGAAGACAGACGTAGAAAGATGAATTTTGACAAATCTGTTTCTAACTGAAAATACATGTCTCATTTTTTTCTTCTGGTATTATACCAATGACACTGATCGATTACCCCCCTCCCCCTTCCCAAAAAAAGAGTCCTATATCCGAAAACATGGCATAAATATTCATTGTGATAAAAAAAATTTGTAAAATTTAATAAAAAAAAAATATAAGTAAAATTATTAATAATTAAATAAACAAATAAAATTAAATAAAAATGACCACATTTCCTGTAACCCCTCAACGGAGCTCCTGTTCCACAGACTTCTTCCGTCCGGTACCTAGGACTCACCATGGACACCAAGTTGACCTGGGACGAACACATCACATGCATAGGTTAAGAAATAGACTTTACCAGCTGACACCCCTCCTCAAGAACTCTCAGCTCCCCCTCCATCTCAAGAGGCTCCTCTATACGATGCTCATCAGGCCCATGTGGCTTTACGGCTGCTCTATCTGAGGTTCTGCCTCGGATTCTCAAATCAAACGTATACAGACACTCCAGAATCGGGCCTTAAGAATAATCACCAGTGCGCCCTGGTTTGTCCGAAACAAAACTATACACAATGATCTTGAGATCCCTGAGATGAAAAAATGTCTGCCTATTTGCTACGCCAGTCTGCTGCGGACCATCCAAGATCATCAAAACCCTCTGCTACGTGTCATCCCTCTCCACCTGCCTCCGCCAAGACCAGAACGTCGAAGAGGAAGCACAATAATCAAGAGAACTGACGCTGGTCAGCGGCCTCATTCAAGTGACAGATGTTTTGTTTTATTTGATTTTAGCACAATTGAATGCACTTTGTACAAAAATTGCCAATAAATGAGAGAAAAAAAAAAAAAAAAATCCTGTAAAAATGTTATCTTTGATTTTTTACTAAATTTTGATTTCTACAGTAATTTCCGAAAAGGGCCCTAAAAATATAGAAAGTTCAAAACGTACAATTTTTTTAACAAGTGCACGTATTTGAAAAAAAAACCAATTAACAAACTTTTCATTTGGATTTCTTTTAAATATAGTAATGAGATTCCATGTTATTTTTTCTAAATTTGCAAGTGTTAAATCTAATCCCAAGGTATAAATAAATTATCTTATTGGATTAACAGGGAAAATGAATAGCAGGGAATATATAGAATTTAGAGAACAAATATTTAGGTTTATTTACTTAAAGCTACTTTATAAATTTAAAAACTAAGATTGGAACAAAAATCAAACTATTTGGAAGAAAAATCTTACAAACTACATTCTTAAAACTATTTCATTCTTTTTTCAGTTTTATATTTTGGCCATTATTTATCGCAATGTTTTATATTTTGGGCATATATATTATGTACATATAAATAAATAAAAGTACCTCCTTTGCGCATCAATTTTACTGTTATTTCACACCTACTTGGTTCACCTCACCTTAACCCTAAACACTTTCCTCATTACATCTCAACCCAGACCGTCTCACCTCCACAACATAGACTTCCACTCGTCCACACCACAACTCAGCTTAGACTAGTTCACTGTAATTAAAACAGCTGATGGTCGTCTTTTCTCCTTTACTCAATGGTTGTTTTAAAACAAAAGCGACTTCATGGCTGATTCTCAAATAAAATATACAATTTGCAGGTGAGGGAATGACGAAATGAAACATTATTGCGCAAAAGTATAAAACATAACCTTACTTTTTCAGGCGATTTAACGATACATTATTACTCCTAGAAACACCAACAAATATATCATAAAAAGGTATATAAATAAGCGCTTACCTTTTTACAACACGGTGTGAGGAAATGACAGCCGAAAATGTAAATTTGAAAAAGTTTTCCTTTAAAATAGCTTTAACAAAAAATCTCATCACTCACAGTCCGGTCTGCCATATTTTTTTAAAATCAATATTGGCAACTTCTGAAAACAATAAGGCTGCGTTCAAAATAATTCAAAATTATGCTCCAATTCTCTTGTTACACAACTGTGAGGGAATGACTTTTAAGGACAAATTTAAAAATATATACCTACATAGTGATTTTTCCGTTTGTCGTTTTTGAACTATATACACATTATATATCTAGGACACACTAGATCGAAGATTAAGGTAGAACTTCATTAAAGAATTAGACAAGCAAGAAGTTCTAGCAATGGATGTTATAAGGGCCTTCAGTCATTGATGAACATGGGTATAAAACCCGCCCCGGCAAACATTCATTCAACCCCAGTTATTTTGAGTCTCCCAATATTTACTCTGCATTTATCCCTTATAATATGCCCATATTTCACTTATGCATTTTAAAAATTCTAAACTTTAGTATTAAGATCCCCCCCCCCCCTACCCCCCCCTCACGGGAATTTAAGAGTATTAACATTATGTTTAAGCATTTTGTGGTATTATAACGTATATATTCAATTCTTCCATTGATTTTTTTTTATCGAAGAGCGGAAGGGCAAACTATATGAATAGATTATGATTTAAAATTTTGCGAATTTCGTGATTGGTGTGTAAATAAATGTTGATGTAGAAAATTTGTTATGTTTCATGGTTGTGTCTATGGGTGTGATGTTCAAATCGCGCTGTAAAGTCTTGTTGCTGAGTCATGAGGCGGAGTGTCTTGGAATGGAATATCTGTATAAGTTTTTGTTCGAATCCTTTGAGTTATCATATATTTGCAATCCTTATGTTTCGACAGGTAGGCAAAATAATTTAAAAAAAGTAAATAAATTCAAAAAATCAGGACTGTTCCTGCTTGGAGTACATTCCAGCTGCTGGAGTGAGCCGGAAATAATTTAAATGTCGATATCATGAGGAGTGCGCTCGGCAGCCCTCTGAGGGACACTTTGAGACTGTCCTTTGTAACAGTCGATCTCCTTAAATAGTTATTATGACTCATGCCCGGGCTTTTACTTTTACCACCCGGGCAAGGTCATATCACCTACTACTTACTAGAGCGCTCTTTCGTCACTCGGGTGGAGACAAGTCCGACTCTATATATAAAGGGAGTCCTACATTTTTATTCAGCTAGGGTCCCATCCGAAGGTCGGCGTGCTCACGGTTTTTTCACTTTTCAGACAAAATAAACTAAGGGCTTCGGCCGGGTTTCGAACCGGCGATCTTGAGCTCAGTAAGCAAGCACGCATACCACTGAGCTACCGGCGCCCCTTAAACAATAGAAACAGTGACAGTAAGGTTAGAACAGCGGGACTCTACCAAGAGAGACAACACTGTTGTGTTTCAGAGTTCAATAAAACCTAATTGATATCCTCATCACACATTTTTCTAATTGGTCTGTAAATACTTTGATGTTTTGAAAAATGTTATTTTGTATAAAATACGTGTTTCAATTTTAGGTATAATTTTGTTTCAATTTTTTTTTTGTTTTTTCCTTTTTTGAGTAGAGAGAAAATTGAAGGTTTCATATGAAAGGTAGGTAGGTTGATACTATTGAGCTGCTTTTGAAATTGGAAAAGGACAAATTGAACCCCCCGCCTGCTGTCTTTTGGTGACGCGGTTACAGCTCAACTCTTACCGTTCAGTCGGATCCTTTTCAATTACATCTTCTCACTTCCGACGGTTTAAAAAAATAAATAAAAAATGGGGGAAAATAATAATGGGCACATAAAAAAACTGTTTTCCCACTACTTTATTTTACATCAGAACCAGTTTTTCAATTTTCTTAAAGATCCTTCCAAATCCAATTGTTCTGCAGTTATCTTCTTGTTACAGATTCATGAAGGGAACTCACAAGGGAGTTAAATCAATGGAGTTTTTCCGGTTTGCATTGTCAAGGATAATGTTCTCATTGTTAGCATTGTCAAGGAAGATGTCCTCATTGTTTGCATTGGCAACGAAGATGTCCTCATTGTTTGCATTGTCAAGGAAGATGTTCTCATTGTTTGCATTGTCAAGGATGATGTCCTCATTGTTTGCATTGTCAAGGAAGATGTCCTCATTGTTTGCATTTTCCAGGAAGATGTCATCATTTTTTGCATTTTCAAGGAAGATGTCCTCATTGTTTCCATTGACAACGAAGATGTAATCACTGTTTTCCAATCTTACGTGCCTCTCGGCTACATTCAGTTTTAAACTTAAATGTTTCCATGGCATGCCAACAATCATGACTGAACTTGGAGACTAGAACAACACCCCGTTATGGGGCTTTTGACTTTATACTTCATACAGCAAGTAGTCAACAGCTACTTCAATTGAAACATATTAAACTTTAAAATAAACTTGGATTCCTGTACAACGTCATGAAGACTTCTATTTGTAATTTTCAGCCCCCCCCCCCCCCCCCCCCCCCACGGTATCTAGGAAACTAATGATGATTTTTAACTGAAAGTTTAGAATCAACTGAAATTAGAATTATTCTACCATATTGTTCTTCCAGAGCTGTCTTAGTTTGACAATATTTCGGGGCACATCCACGTCCCTTCTCGGAGTCACAATAAAGATATCGTAAATCTAGTAGAGGCGACATCGGCAAATTGAACGAAGCGCCTCTACCGGCACCTACTTGAAAGTCGATTGTGGGCTTGGTAAAAAGGAAATCTTATTTAAAAAAAAGGCTGGGTGTCCCAATTCTTTCCATATCTTTTTATTGTTATATCCACATTATCTAAATGTTCGAAACCTGGCCGAAGCCCTTAGATTTTTTATCTGAGAAGTGAAAAAACCTTGAGCACGCTGTCCTTCGGTTGGGATGTTAATTGATGGTCCCGAGCCTGCACGATGTGAAATACTCGTTAAGTTAATAGTATAGGTAATAGTTAATACTCGTAGTGAAGGAAGAACAAACAGCCTCTGTAAAATGTCGAGGCCCCACTGGCCTGAGGACCTGAAGTCATAGTAGATCCGCCACTGGTAGATAGACAGTACCGTGCTTCTTAAGCGGGGTCCTATTGACTTGGGGGGCCTGAGCCTCTGGTCTCATAGTAGATCCGCCACTGGTAGATAGACAGTACCGTGCTTCTTAAGCGGGGCCCTAATGACTTGGGGGGCCTGAGCCTCTGGTCTCATAGTAGATCCGCCACTGGTAGATAGACAGTACCGTGCTTCTTAAGCGGGGCCCTATTGACTTGGGGGGCCTGAGCCTCTGGTCTCATAGTAGATACGCCACTGGTAGATAGACAGTACCGTGCTTCTTAAGCGGGGCCCTATTGACTTGGGGGGCCTGAGCCTCTAGTCTCATAGTAGATCCGCCACTGGTAGATAGACAGTACCGTGCTTCTTAAGCGGGGCCCTATTGACTTGGGGGGCCTGAGCCTCTGGTCTCATAGTAGATCCGCCACTGGTAGATAGACATTTTTGAAGGTTTAAATGAAATTTTGTCCTCCGGAAGGCAGCGGTATTCTTTCCTGAAGTGCCGAGTGGGTCGGTAAGTTCCTTTAATTGGGAGACACATGTTGACTTTGTGGAGGAGAGGAGAAGAGAAGTGAAGAAGAGCCACAGACAGAACTAGAACAAACACTTCACTTTGAGAGGGGGGGGGGGGGGCGCTATTAAAAATTTAATTATCCCAGAGAATTGTAGAGGGGCGCCCACTAGAAACAAACAATCGTGGCGACAATGGACAAGACGAATTCAAAAGGTTCAACCGTCTGCCTGCTTTTGGGTTTCTTCTTTACAAAACTGGGAGGATTACAGAACAACACCGACGAAGAATAGCCAAGAGTTGGCAAAATTGAATTAATCAATACCGTGAGAACAAAGCAGGCAAGTCCGAAGGACTTTTAGAACAACAACATACAGACATAAACTTTACGAACAATGGAAGTTAAGTTCTCATTTTGAAAACTAAATGAGATTAGATTGGTTCTTTTGGAAGGATTGTTTGAAGTGTCTGGAAAGTGCAGAACAAGCTACTTAAGATGGCGATGAAGGTTCTTCGGTAAGTCCCTAACAGACAGGTACACAAGGAGCGAACAGGTCCCCTCCTGGAGGTAGAGATGCACGCAGATATCATATTTTAGCAATATCAGTACCATGATAATACCAATGGAAGTACTTATATCGATACCTTGACGTAAAACAGGAACGTTCCCAATTGTAGGGATCATTACAAGTCAAGTAGTAGACTGCTACTTAAATTCGAAAATAACAGTTTCAGTAACAGGAAAGGAGATTAACAGGCCATGTATTTCAACTGCTGTTCCTGTTACTCTCCGACCTGCTATCTGCGACGGGCTATCATAATATGTATTAACAAAAAAAGTTATATACCTATGTAGATGTTATGTTATCAAGGCTCACAGTACTGCTATACTGCTACTTGCTGTACTTACTCTGCTCTACGTTGTGAATATCATCAGATTTTTTCTTATTTCTAATTCTTTGTAGTAAAAACTACCTAAGAAAATAATAAAAAATAACAAAAAAGTCTCTTAAAATTCGCTGCCATGTGGTCTCATTGGCCTCATCTCACATCTAAGAACATTTTGGCAGTTGAAAATCATGTATGAAATATTTTTGGTAAGATCCAATTTTTCGATAGGACTAACAGTTTTTGCGTAAATCGAGTAAACATTTTTTAAAAAAAGTGGATTTCGAAAAGTAATTTTAAGATGGTTTCCGTAAGTATCTCGCTGTTCAGGCCAGTAGCTTGAATTTGCCACCGGGTTTATTTGTTTATTTTTGTAAGATTAAGTACCCCCTCCCACTGTTGTCCAGGTGAGGATTAGTGCCTTTTATACTCAGGTGTTCGTCTAGCTGCCTACCCCTGAGGCAGTCTTGTCTGCTCCCCGTTGCCTACAAAGCCCCAGTCTTGTCTGCTCCCCGTTGCCTACAAAGCCCCAGTCTTGTCTGCTCCCCGTTGCCTTCCCCTGAGGCAGTCTTGTCTGCTCCCCGTTGCCTACCCTTGAGGCAGTCTTGTCTGCTCCCCGTTGCCTACAAGGCCCCAGTGTAGTCTGCCCCCAGTTGCCCACCGGGCCCCAGAAGTTATTCCTATAGTACGATGCCTCCCTCTGATGTTGTCTGCCGTTGCCTCTAAGGCCCCTGAGTGTGTTCCCGTTGCCTACACGGCCCCATTTACTAGTCGTACCGTTGCCTCCCTCTGAGGCCCCAAATAGTTGTTCGTCTAGTTGCTTCCCCCTGAAGCAGTATCAGTTCTACTCCCGTTGCCTACACGGCCCCAAGTTCTAGTTGTCTCCATAAGTTGCCTTCCCCTGAGGCCCCTTCGTACTATTGCCTACGCAGCTCCAGCATTTCTGTACTGCCGTTGCCTCCACTGAGGCCCCTAGTTATTTATATAAGGTATTTAATACAATAACAAACGCTGACCAGTATGTGCCTTGCAACAGCGGACCCCACAGCTAGTACATAGATACTACTAGAGTCACGTGACCGTCTTGGTGTGGAACCCGTTCGATTTTAGCGCTCCTCTAAAACTGAGTTTTTTTTATTGTTTAAAGTTGAAATCAAAGTGCGATTTTTGTACTTACGCGGTGTTTGAAGATCACAGATCATGTTGAAAGTGAAATTGAGTGTGGAACCACAAAAAAACACAAATAAATTCAATGAAAACTGACATTATTGCAGAGATATTGTGAAATAATTCAAATGGACTTGAAAAATAAAATAAGATCCGTCCAGCGGTTTGGGCGTGATGCTGGAGCAAACCCCGTTACAGCTTTATAGAAGACTAGCAGTAATACCCGGCGTTGCCCGGGGGAACTTTGAATTTTCTCCCAATATCTCCTATAAGTTCTATTAAAATTTTTCGGCAGTACATTCATGATGTTATAATTTTATACGGAATAAGGCTTATAGTCCTTCTGCTATAGTAACGCTAGTAAGTTTTTAGGACCCAGTGGTATGCGTGCTTGACTTCTGAGCTCAAGAACGTGGGTTCGTAACCCGACCGAGGCCCTTAGTTTATTTTATCTGGGAGGTAAAATAAACTTAAGCACGCTGTCCTTCGGATGGGACGTAAGCGAGCCTGTACGATGTCAGGTACTCGTTAAAGACCCCTACCCTCGATGAATAAAAATTTAGGGTAGGCAAAATTTAGGACTCCCACAGTAGAGTCGGGCTCATGTCCACCAGAGTGACGAGGGAGCGCTCTGGTAGTAGGCGATATGACCTCGTAGTTAAAGCCCGGGCATGAGTCATAAAACCTAACCTAGGACCCCTGGGCATCACAGCTAGTATGCGCCTTTCAACGGCGGAAACCACAGCTAGTGAATACTTAGCATCGCTGGACATCCTAGCCAGTGCGTACTTGAGAACGCTTGTGACCACAGCTAGTGAATACTTAGCATCGCTGGACATCCTAGCCAGTGCGTACTTAAAAACGCTTTTGACCACAGCTAGTATGTGCCTTGCAACGCTGGGCACCACAGCTAGTACGTAGTTAGGAACGCTGGGCACTACAGGTAGGTAGTATATCCCTTGCAACGGTGGACCCCACAGCTAGTACGTAGCTAGGAACGCTGGGCATCATAGCTAGTAAGTGCCTTGCAACAGCGGACCCCACAGATAGTAGGTTTTTAGGAACGCTGGGCCCTACAGCTATTAAGTGCCTTGCAACAGCGGACCCCACAGGTAGTACGTAGTTAGAACCACTGGGCAACACAGCTAGTATGTATTTTGCAACGGCGGACCCCACAGCTAGTACGTAGTTAGAAACGCTGGGCATCACAGCTAGTATGTTTTTGCAACGGTGGACCCCACAGCTAGTACGTAGTTAGAAACGCTGGGCATCACAGCTAGTATGTTTTTGCAACGGCGGACCCCACAGCTGGTACGTTTTTAGGAACGCTGGGCATCACAGCTTGTAGGTGCCTTGCAACAGCGAACCCCACAGCTAGTACATAGTTAGGAACGCTGGGGCTGGGCACTACAGCTAATAAGTGCCTTGCAACAGCGGACCCCACAGCTAGTACGATATTAAGAACGCTGGGCATAACAGCTAGTAAATGCCTTGCAACAGCGGACCCCACAGATAGTAGGTTTTTAGGAACGCTGGGCCCTACAGCTATTAAGTGCCTTGCAACAGCGGACCCCACAGGTAGTACGTAGTTAGAACCACTGGGCAACACAGCTAGTATGTATTTTGCAACGGCGGACCCCACAGCTAGTACGTAGTTAGAAACGCTGGGCATCACAGCTAGTATGTTTTTGCAACGGTGGACCCCACAGCTAGTACGTAGTTAGAAACGCTGGGCATCACAGCTAGTATGTTTTTGCAACGGCGGACCCCACAGCTGGTACGTTTTTAGGAACGCTGGGCATCACAGCTTGTAGGTGCCTTGCAACAGCGAACCCCACAGCTAGTACATAGTTAGGAACGCTGGGGCTGGGCACTACAGCTAATAAGTGCCTTGCAACAGCGGACCCCACAGCTAGTACGATATTAAGAACGCTGGGCATAACAGCTAGTAAATGCCTTGCAACAGTGGACCCCACAGCGAATACATAGTTACTACTACTACATGTGAAATTCATAACATTCCGATTACCATTTAATCATTCAGCATTATTTTTATGCTTGTATTATACGTCGTCCTTCGGATTGGGCTTTAAGCTAGGATCGAGGGTCTTTACGTATATCAGGTACTGGATAATGAGTCGTATGTTATGTATCTAAACCTGGGTAACTGAAATTTCTCTTAGGTTAAAAAAACCTTGAGCACGTCGTCCTTCGGATGGAACTTTCCCGATATATCTGAATCTGTCTATCAGTTTTAACAAAAATTAAATCTAAAAACCGTTAAAAAGGGAGAAATTTGAAGAATGGAGTTTACCGAGCTCAGGATCGCCATTTAGAAATCTAGCCAAGTCACTTAGGTCAGATGTTTTAATCGGGAAGATAAAAATAAATTTGAGCACGTCGTCCTTCGGATGGGACTTTCCCGATACATCTGAATCTTTCTTTGGTTGACCATCTTCGTTTCTGGATGCTGCCTATCTACCAACATAGCTGTATTAATTTGTTTTTTAGAAAATGTGTCATAACGGTAGCTCAAAGCCCACTTATATTCCACATTTCTTTCTCGATAATTTTAGTTGGAACCAAACGGTAACTTATTTTATCATACATATGGAGTCTATCGAGCTCAGGATCGCGACTTAGAAATATAGCCAAGGCACTTAGGTCAGATGTTTTAATCGAGAAGATAAAAATTAATTTGAGCACGTCGTCCTTCGGATTGGACTTTAGGCTATGATCGAGGGCCTTTTTGTATGTCAGGTGCTCGATAATGAGTCGTATGTTATGTAACTAAACCTAGGTAGCTAAAATTTCACTTAGGTTCAAAAAACCTTGAGCACGTCGTCCTTCGGATGGGACTTTCCCGATATATCTGAATCTGTCTATCAGTTCTAACAAATATTAAATCTATAAACCGTTAAGAGGCAGGAAATTTGAAGAATGGTATTTAGCCCGACTTTTTTCGAAAAACATTTTTATTTCGATTTTTGTGTAGGATTTTGATATCCCGGTTGTTCATCATTTATAACAAATATAAAATCTAAAAACCGTTTAAAAGCGAGAAATTTGAAGAATGGAGTTTACCGAGCTCAGGATCGCCATTTAGAAATCTAGCCAAGTCACTTAAGTCAGATGATTTAATCGGAAAGATAAAAATAAATTTGAGCACGTCTTCCTTCGGATGCGACTTTCCCGATACATCTGAATCTTTCTTTGTTTGACCATCTTCGTTTCTGGATGCTGCCTATCTACCAACATTGCTGTATTAATTTGTTTTTCAGAAAATATGTCAAAACGGTACTTCAAAGCCCACTTATATTCCCCATTTCTTCCTTGATAATTTTAGTTGGAACCAAACGGTAACTTATATGCGGTAACTTATATGCGATGTACAGCACTTTTTGAAATGCCTACCATGTCTGCTAGCTTGCGCACTTTCAGTCGACGGTCATCCAAAACCATTTTGTAAATTTTCTTCACCATTTCTGGCGTGGTCACCTCATTTGGTGGACCACTGCTATGTTCGTCTTGGGAGCTCGTACGGCCTCCTTTAAACTCTGCCACCCAATATTTTACTGTTGTAAAATGGAGCAGACTCTCCCAGAGTAGAATCTAGCTCGGCTTTGATATTGGTTGGACTGAGACTTTTCAAATGAAAGTATTGTATCACATAAAGATGACCAATTTTTTCCGTGTTTACAAACACTAAACAACGTAGCGTCTTCAAACTTCAAAATTAAGCTTTATATGGTTCGTACTTTGTACCATAGTAGTTTTTTTCAAACAACAACCGCCATCTATACGTCAGGTCGGGTACTTATGGGACTAACCTCGTATATCTCATTTCAGGGCTTTAACTACAAGGTCATATCGTCTACTACCAGTGCGCTCTTTCGTCACTTCTTTGGACATGAGCTCGAATCTTCTATGGGAGTCCATAAATGTTGCCTATCCTAAACTTTTATTCACCTAGGGTAGAGCCTTTAACGAATACCAGACATCGTACAGGCTCGGGACCATCGCTTAACGTCCCTTCTGAAGAACGGCGTGCTCAAGATTTTTTCATCTCCCAGATAAAAAAACCCATGGTTGTACAAGATGGAAGTGTTGAGACGTTATTAGAAATAAACTGAAATGTTGTGAGATAGACAGTACTCTTTTATTTCATTTTATTCATAAATTACAAATAAGAGAGCGGTTCGTGGTAACATCTTCAACTCAAATTTCAAGTTCGTTGCTACAATTGTTCTTGAGTTAGAACGGATACAGACATACGCAAAAACTTCGTTGAAATTTCGATCTTGGACTTTTGCACGAACAAGAATTAGTATTCGAAAATCGTTCGTCACAGAAAATGGTTAATTAGAATTACATGTTTCAGATGTATCATTATTAGCTGAGTTGTACGGAAGATTTGGTAACTAAAATGGCAGAGGTTGTCGACCCGACCTCCAGCCTAATGTAAAATCGAAGTATCACTTCATTACCGTCTTTCGGATAATGAACAACAATAGTTATTATGGCTTGAGGCAAGACAAAAGCCGTTTAGAGCCTTTGTGATAAGGAAGTGTATGAAAGGGGACCAGGAAGTCTGTCTGCGAATGTCAAAGGACACCAGACTGAGCAGAGGAACTACTTGGGGAAGAGGGATGAACACATGTCTACTGGGGACCTCTACGACCAGGAAGTCTGTCTGCGAATGTCAAAGGGCACAAGACTGAGCAGAAAAACTACTTGGGGAAGAGGGATGAACACATGTCTACTGGGGACCTCTACGACCAGGAAGTCTGTCTGCGAATGTCAAAGGGCACCAGACTGAGCAGAAAAACTACTTGGGGAAGAGGGATGAACACATGGTTACTGGGGACCTCTACGACCAGGAAGTCTGTCTGCGAATGTCAAAGGGCACCAGACTGAGCAGAGGAACTACTTGGGGAAGAGGGATGAACACATGTCTACTGGGGACCTCTACGGTCCGAAATCAACGATTCCATGATTACAAAGGTTAAATGTACGAATTTTCATGACTCAGAATAATGGTAGTTACTGTGACTCATGCCCGGGCTTACGAAACTTTGAGTGCGCTCTTTCGCCGTTCTGGTGGGCATGAGACCAACGGAGGGTCCTAGATTTTGACTACTCAACGGATTAACGTCTTATTCGAAGGACGGCGTGCTCAAGGGTTTTTAACCCCTCAGATAAAAAAACCTCGTCGGTTAGTAGTATACGTTATCTCTGCGCTACCTGCGCCCTCTCAGAAACTATATTTCAGAATATTGTATTTATTAAATGTGTATTAATACATCAACGTAATGTTTGCCTACGGAACCCTTCGTTGTGTGATCTGACCACACTTCACCCCTCGCCCTTTGGCCACGCCACAGATTTCTTTAAGTCTATTTGCAAGCTAATGGAAGATAAGCCAACAAACAGAGTTGATTGAGCACGTGGCCCAGGTAATTCTACCATTGATGGTGCTATTCTTATACAGAGGCTCTTGAGAAACTTGAAGAAGGAATAAGTCCCTAAGTATACAGCTCCAGGCAGGAGGCTCTTAGTTCCTGATGGGCTATCTGTCGGCAGCCACCCAACATTAGCTACCACCTGAACCGTTCCTGGAAAAACAAGTTTCAAATATATTTAGCGATTGGTTTGAAAATATAAAGGGGCCATACCAACGGAGTTCAGAGGGCGCCAGTAGCTCAGAGGTAGCGAGCTAGCCTATTGAGCTCAAGATCGCGGGTTCGAAACCCGTCCGAGGCCCTCATTTTATTTTATCTGGAAAAAAAAACTAAAGCAAGCCGTCCGAGCTGTACAGCGCCATTTCTGCAAAACAACTGACGGAATTTTGCTGTTCGGTGGCGCTCCTGTAGACGTTGGCGTTTGGATAAAATCCATGCCTGCCACTATGATCCTTGAATAGTGGCATATTCATTTGTTCAGCTGATTATTTATGTATATGCTGAGTAACGATTGGCCACGTCTTGTACGATATTTGCTGAACAACGGCCGGCCCACCAGCTATTATTGGCTTGATTGTTATGAATCCACGTTAATTCCCCTCTCAACAGTTTACAGGTTCTGCGCCTATATTTTTTCTTACTCTTCCATTCTCTTTTCCAACCTCTGCCTCCTATCCTTCCCTTGAGCAGATCTGGCTGAAAATTAATGAATGTCTACGTTATGATTTTCCATTTGATTATTTACCTATTAAATTTCTTGTCGATATATTAATTAAATCGATACTCATTAGGATTTATTAGTTAAGCCCCCCTCCCCCCTCATTTTGACATAAATTCAATAAAACAAATACAGTCAGTTTTGTTTGTATGGTTAATATATATTTTAAGAAGAGGATCCCATCATTTTTACGAGTGCAACGAAATTAGAAATGTACCTACAGACATTAAAGTGTCGACTGGCTACAGTCTCATATGAAAATATAAAGCTCCCTTCACGCCTCAAAATTACAGTTTTTTTAATTATCAAACTATAATTTTACACAATACCAAAACTACCCAAAAGTGTTGATAAAAAATTTCAAATTTCTTTCTTCTGTTAAATAATTTAAGAGATTATTGCCCAGATAGAGATTAAATCCATCTTTTCTCCTTAAATAATCTATAATCGTTCAATTCCCTGGTTTAGAATTTACTAAAGGTTAAAAAATACAGATGAGAAAATTTATTGAAAAAAAAGTGCAAACGTTGACATTTACATGGAGCCCCTGCATTAGGTAAATGTTTTGGGCAAACTGTATTACCTCAATTCCGTTTTTTTAGAGTCTTATTGGATTGTAGCATTTTATATAGATTTGTTTGCCTTCAAAATGTGAAATTTGTTATTAAAATTAGGTAAAGTTTGTGGTTGTGTGACAAACAAAATTTGAAATTCCATCGAAGAGAGAAGAGGTTCTTCACCTTCTTCAGATCCTATAAAATGTTAGCAAGTGAGTTATTTCTTGGTCGAGTTGACCCTGAGAAGGGACGGGGTGAACAAGTTTCATACAAACTTCTTCTGATTGCGGTCTCCATTCAATTGGTCTCTCATCCTTGACCCGAATATTTTATCCTAACCATCAAAGAAGAAATCCAGTGGAGGAGCACGCAGGAGGCAGACTATTCTGAAGCAGAGCGGCCGTTATGTACAAGCGAATCAGGCGCTCGCGGCAAGCGTCAAAATAAAAGGTGAGGCTATATTTATTCTACTAGCAGGCTACCCCGGCGTTGTGAAGCTGTCGTCGGTGAATCACCATCAATGTACTTCTCCAGAATTAATCAATTAACTTTTCGCCCCCCCCCCCCTCTCCAAAACCAGTTTACCGTTTGCACTAATATTCAACGGTTGACCTACATAGCGGCTTTTAAATCCTCGTACTAAATTTTGTGTCGATAAGTTCATTACATCGGCAGTTATTAGGATTTTTGTTAATTGAGCCCCCTTAGATCCGCCCCTTCCCTTCATTTCTAAAATAAATTTCATGTCGATACATTCATTCTATCGGGAGTTATCATCAGGGTTCAATCGATACCACACAGTATCGATACTTTTACAGATGAGTAGTAACGAATAAAACTTTATTACTCAAGTATCGTATAAAAAGTATCGATACTTACTAGTATAGATTGAATCGAGTACTTTGTTATAATTAATTTTATACCATATATAATATAGGTATATAGTAATAAAAAACACAATAAAATTTGAAAGGTATGAATGAGATAATGTAGTGGGCATAAGAAACCAATAAATCAAATTGAATAAGATGAAATTATATTATTAAAAACATACTATCACGGTTCTGTTCAAAATCAAACAAACTTATACCTTCATAAACGATAAACCTAATGTAAATAAGATAAGAATAAGGACGCATCATGCAGACTGCGTGGTGACATCACTCATGAGGTTATTACCATCGATATATATCATTTGTCCGTGGACAGTTTGGGAGTATGCACATTATCAGGGCTCGAACCGCTTGTCTCTGATTTTTTCACCTACAATAATAATAATATTTACAAACACATATTAGCTGTTAGTATTAGTTTTGCAATCCTGTAGCTCGCCACGGTTTTAAAAAAAATAACTTTACAATGACATGCTATAATTCAAATAAGTATTCCAAATAAATTTGAGTAAAAATGACATAATTAATCTTACCTTTCTGAGCTCTTTGTTATATGATGATCGCATGCTTGAAATCTTTTTTAGTACAGTTTCTCTATTCGCATCACTATCTTTAGTACGAAATAATGCAACTAAATCATCAAGAGCTGCATTTCTTTTGGTTTTACCATGATAGTCTTCATTAGTAATCAGCCAAAGGCATTCATGACTTCTATATTTTTCAATAAAGTCTAAAACGAAACCACTCCCGGTAGTACCCATAACTATAACAAAAAAAAATTATAGCAATAATTGATTAAAATGAAAAAAAAAATTATTTTACAAAACAGTAAATAAGGCACAGATGGTGACAGGTCGAGATACGAAACAAGACCGCCGATGATTTGGACTGGGGATGGCACACACACGGTGAGTCCAATGAGTGGCTTGGCGCCACTTGGCTTGGGAATTCGGCACAGAATGGCTCGATGGCTTGGCTCCATGGATTTTGGATCGATTGAAAATCCAATCGGTTCCTTGAGTCCATCCGTCCATCCTACGGCTTCCCCACACACGGTGAGATTTTGGCTTGGCTCGGGGTCATTTGGCCCGATGGACGACACGTGAATGGGGGCCTTAATTTGAGTTCAGAATTTTATTGCAACAACAAATAAGAGAAAATTGTAAGAAATTAAACGGTGAACGATTTTGATGAATTGAAACATTTTTATAATTTTTTGACGTGACTACGTCTAATAAATCGATGCGACGGGCCGCATGTTCGAAAAAGTGTGACGTCATGTCACGTTCCCCAAGAGAGAAGGCGACACGAGCGAGGGAGAGAGGCATGATCTCGAGGCTCGAGCGTTCGGCTCGAGGCTCGAGCGTTCGGCTCAGTTCGGTTTGTGCTGCATCTATCTTCCTTCTACTCGATCAGTCTATAGGTCGGTATAGAAGAAAAACAGCGGCAGCACAAAAGATACACGTGAACTGTTTTCGTCAAATTAAGTGAAGTGAATTGTCAGTGTGATGTGTGTGTTAAAAACAATTGCGGCGATATAGGTAAATAAATCCTGTGCATTTAAAAATCTAATTGTTTAATCTTATGTGTTCAATATTTTCATCATAATTTAAGAAGTAGCCTCGGCCGGCGAGTGCAGTAATGATAGTTTTTGTTACTATTATCTGAATAATCATAAATATTCATATGATTGATAGTATAAATAATTCCATTTTCTCCTCATTATTGTATCGTAAAAATATATGTGTGTCGCTATTAAAATAATGATTAAATATTATTCTCGTTTAACCTCACACTTGTCATAACTATGCATTCCAAATGACAAGTTGAACCGACCAATTACCGTGCGAGCAGATTTTGGCGGCTCTTTTAAAAGCAGCAATTTTATGAATTTAATTTATTATTCAAATTTTGTTGTTTTAAGTTCATAATTTATTAACACAATTATGATTCTCTTTAATTCTCAAAACAAACTGTTTGCAATGTTATTTAAATATAAACTTAAATATAATTAAAATATAAATAAATTATAAAAATTAAATTTACCAAAATTGTAATACATATTTTACAATTAAATATTTATGTTTCCAAACGAATTTACATTAACCTGAAGTGTTTTAAAAATATCACCAATTTTTAATAACATTTCAAATCGGCCTACCGCCTTGCAAAAATACTCTTATAACAAGCAGATTTTGGCGGCTTTTTTAAAAGCAGCAATTTCATGCATTCATTTTATTATTGAAATATTATTTTTTCAGATTGATAATTTATTAAAATAATTTTTGATAACGTTATTTTTCAAAACAAATGTTTATTATGTTTATAAACATTATAATAAGTTCATAATGTTTTAAGTAATATTAATAAGTTTTAATAGCAATATCAAACACTATTAATGTTTGATTGATTGTATTGATAAATTGGCGACAATTTTTTGCAGGACTGCTAACAATTACACAATGGCACATCAACCTGAAGAACCTATGGATCTTACAAATCTCTCACCACCTTCAATGTAATTTTTAACAACGTTATTTTTTAAAACAAATTGTCTGCAATTTTATTTAAATAAATTTCAAAAATTAAATTCACTACAATTTGATATATATTTCAAAAATAAATATTAATTGAATTGATAAATTGTGGACGATTTTTTTGCAGAACCGGTAACAATCACGGTATGACAGATCAACCTGACGAACCTAAGGATCTCACAGATCTCCCACCAAATTCAACGAGCAACGTGCCGCAAGATGCTGCTGCATCAACGTCTGCAACGCTATTTGCTGAGCCAACAACAACCGCTCCACCGAAGTCAAAGGCACAGAGACAACGTGAGTACAGACAACGCATTGCAGCATCCAGAACTCCTGCACAAGTGGTTACTGCGAGGGCATCGGCGGCCGCAAGACAACGCAATTCTAGACTACGCGCAGCTGCTAACTCGGCTATTGCCGATGGTTCGTTACAATCAACTACTGTCACCTCAGCGAGTGGAACTGGCAGATCGACCGATGTCCAAACTGGCACTCAACGACATCAAACTTTGACAGCAGAACCAGTACGAACCACTGTACAACCAAGTACTTCTTCAGATTTGGTTGAAGTACAACAGGAACAATCTACTTGGAACACGAAATGGCAGCACTCAATCGCGAGATTTAAATTAACTTTCCTGGACAACGAATATGGCTACGCTTGCTCGGTTTGCGACAGACTATGGTTCAAGAACGACCTCAAGCCCATAACTGCAGCACAACTACAGGTGATCTCGGATTGGTTTGTCAAAGAAAACCGTCAACTGTGCAGAGAAGAATACGAATTGGTCTGCGGCACGTGTAAGCGGTCATTGAACAACAAATCGATGCCGCCTCTGGCAAAAGTGAATGGATTCTCATATCCTGATCCACCACCAGGCCTACCTCCGTTGGATCCCATCAGTGAACGATTGATAGCACCCCGTTTGCCATTTATGCAAGTGCGCCGTCTGCGCCATGACTTCTCGTATGGAATTATAGGACAAGTGATCAACGTACCAGTAGATGTACAAGAGATGGTCAAATGTTTGCCGCGCCAATTAAATGAGGATGACGTCATTAACGTTAACATCAAGCGAAATCTTGCTCACAAATCTGTGTACATCAGCGGATACATGTGCAAAAGGACAATCACCGAGTGGCTAACTGTACTACAACATTCACCATTATACCGGTTGTACGAAATCAACGTGGATTTGTCGAGATTACAGCAGACCGAACAATTACATGATGTACAGGATGATCCGAGCAACCGTATCGAAAACATCTCCGCTGAAAACGCGCCTGAATCTGAGATTCTCGCTTCAAGGCAACATACCATGATGTGGAACGAAGAAGATTGTTTAAACATCGCACCTGGACATCGGGCACAACCTCTTAACATTATTTACGATGAGCATGCAGAAGAGCTGTCATTTCCATCAATATACTATGGAAAACCACGTCGATTCAACATGGGAGTCTCAGTTACACCCTACATGATGGCGACCAGTGAGTTGCGACGACGTGACAGACGCGGAGCCACGCCTCAAAAAATCTTGTACGTTGCAATGAAAATATTGCGGCTGCGGATGGTGGTTGGAATTTACAGCACGTTTCGCAATGTTTCCATAACGGAGAATGTTACGCGACGCATGTTAGAGGATCCAGAATTTCTGAAAGAATTTGTAACTGCAAATCTCGCATTTATGAAGACAGTGCCCAACTCCGTCCAATACTGGGCAATGCGGAAACTAGATCTGTTTGCCACGATCCGTGCACTTGGTAAACCAACCGTGTTCCTCACTATAAGTGCAAATGAAATACGCTGGCCGAACCTGCTCACTATACTTCTCAAACTAAGTAATAGATATCCAGGAAAAACAGCAAAAGATCTCAACACCTCTGAGCGCTGCACTTTAGTGAGCGAAGATCCTGTTACGTGCTGCATATACTTCTACAAGCTCCTTGGTTCTCTCATGAAAATGCTGAAATCCAAACAGTGTTATAATCCGTTTGGCAAGTATTTTGTTCAAGATTACTTCATCCGAATCGAGTTTCAGCATCGCGGAAGTCCGCACGCGCATATTTTGCTCTGGTTAAACAATGACCCACATGAGACTGTGTCGGAGAATATGCCAAAAACGATCGAGCTCGTGGAAAAATTAAGTTCGGTTTCCCGAGGAGATGTGCCAAGCGATTCTGTCTACGCCAACCAGATCCACAAACACACATTCACCTGCACTAAGCGAGGTGAGGAGACTTGCAGATTCGGGATCCCGTACTGGCCAGTGTCAACGACCTGTGTATTAGTTCCGATACCTCAATCTGATGGACGCCGCCAAACGCTGCAAAAGAAGGCCAAGGAGCTGCGTACCAATCTCGGCGAACGACAATATGCAAGCATGGATGAGTTTCTTAATGCTAATGGTTTGACTTATGCGTCGTACCTCGACATTGTGCGTTCATCGTTGCGCAGACCGACTCTGTTGTTCAAAAGAAACTTCGACGAACTGATGACCAATACGTTCAATCCATACATTGCTGGTGAAATCAACTCTAACATTGACATTCAGTTCATCTTAGATGAGTACAGCTGCGCAGAGTATGTAGTTGAATATGTTAATAAATCAGCGCGTGGAATGGGCAACCTACGACGTGAGCTTACTACGATGATGCAAGAGCATCCTGATCAGGACTACACAGGCCAGCTAAAAGCGTTAAGTATCAAACTACTTAACGCAGTTGAGATGTCTGCGCAAGAAGCAGCATGGTATCTCCTACGACAACCGATGAGCGAGAACAGTCGCAAAGTTGTGTACATCCCGACTCAGTGGCCGGCAGAAAGACAGTGCTGCCGTAAACGTCGTCAACAAATGGACAGCGAAGGCATCGAAGAAAACAGTTCAGATGTTTGGACCAAAAACATAATTCAGCGATATGAAGAACGACCTCCATCTTTGGAACAAGTGTATTTGGCTGAATTCGCTTCGTGGTATGCTAACGCTAAAGATTTTGTTGACAATGAAGACGACGTGAACTTGGATGACGATGACGATTCGGAAGCTCCACCTAACACGAGAACGTCAAGAGCACCGCGAGAATATCGCAGACGACTGGTTGGACGTGTTATACGATACCGACGCTACGATATTGATGAAACTATCAATTATAAACGAGAGATGGTTTTACTTTACGTAAATTCCGCAACGAAATGTCAGAAATTATTGATCAAAACAAATTCTTGCAATTATTTGAGGACAACAAAGACACGATCATGGAACGCCGTAGCCTATTTGAGAAGAATTTGAACATCGAAAACGTTATGAGAGAACTTGAAGCGATGATGATTTTGCAAAATGAAGAAAACGTTAATTTGCCGGAAGAAGAATCATGAACAGCGTTTGTTCAACGGGTGTTAGGAGTAGATGGTGCCGAAAACGTCGATGATGTTAACCAAATCGTCCCAAGACAAGGATTCTCCGTTGTAAAGAAGCGCAGCAATGTGATGACAAAGCAGCAGTATTGTGAGCTTCTACGAACCACCAATCCAGAACAACGAGAGATCATTCTTGAGGTCATTCACCGGTTGCATGGTTGCGGAGATGAGATTCAGGAAGCACTGCAAATTTTCTTCACGGGACCAGCAGGCTGCGGCAAAACTTACATATTAAAGTGCCTTATGGAGACGTACAACCGCTACACTCAAGAGCACAATTCCATGAACAACGCCTACATTGCCTGTGCGAGCACGGGTAAAGCAGCTGTACCCCTTGGTGGCACTACTGTGCATTCAGCGTTTCGTCTCACGACTTCTCGAGTGACAAAACTCTTATCAACGGAGAATTTGCAAGCCTATAGAAACATGTTCGTAGGCGTCAAAGCAGTATTCGTCGATGAGATCAGCATGTTAAGTTCAGCCATTCTTCAAAAAATCAACTATCGGCTGCAGCAGATTACCGGCGTTTATGACAAACCGTTTGGAGGCATTCACGTGATTTTATGCGGTGACTTCAGACAACTGCCGCCGGTGCGAGCAAGTCCGTGTTACAGCATGCCGATCAACCAACTAGGAGGACCAATTCTTTGGCACAGCATCGACTACTTTCCCTTGGTTCGTGTTGTTCGACAAACTGATGAGAGGTTTTCCACGATTCTGACCAAAATTGGAGATGGACTCAAATTAAGTAACGATAAGATCACACTTATTGAGTCCAGACATAAATCTGAGGCCTGGTGTAAGGAAAACGTACCTGATGCTGTCCGTCTGTATTATAGTAATACAGAAGTTGATGCCTACAACCGAAGCGCAATCACTGACGCATACAACTGTCTCGCACAAGATATTATGCTTGGTTATTCGAGTGAGCACGAGAAGACACAATGCCGAGGTAAACTCCACAAGATGTCGGTGGCAGAGACTGACGGGTTACCTTACCTGCTGCCTTTAGCTGTAGGGTTTCCCTACATGATAACTTCAAACATAGATGTCGATGATGGGTTGGTAAACGGAGCTATTGGTGTCTTGCGACACATCGAACGCCAAAACGTGGAAAATTCTGCAGAAGCAGGACCATCGACCAGTACAACTTTGCCAGCATCTCGAGAAGAAATCATTACTTTATGGTTCGAGTTTCCGGAAGCAACAACAGGTGCCAAAGCCAAAATTAAGTGTCGTCCTCATGTGCAAAGCAAGCCAAACACACTTTTTCCTAACTGGGTGCCAATTCATAAGAAAGTGGTGAACATCACACTGACGAAAACTGTGAAATGCAAACGAAAACAGTTCCCTTGCGTCCCTGCTTGTGCTATTACCATTCACAAAGCTCAAGGTGGAACATTCGAAGTTATTGTTTACAAATACTCGTCGAAGCAACCGCAGCAGTTAGTGTACGTGGCGATGAGTCGGGTAACAAATATAGACGGCCTCTACATCATCACGGACAAAGATGCTCCTTTCATCTTCAAACACGGTCGAGATGGTAACGACTCTCAGACTACACGAGATATTCGAACCGAATACCGTCGCCTACAAGGGCACGCACTTCAAACAATCACTAAGAAAGCAGTGAAATTCTGTGATGAAGCTAACATCGCTGGACAAACTATAGTGACGAACTTTAACGTTCAGAGTTTACCTGCACACTTCGCAGATATTGAAACAGATACAGTGATTCCAAGGTCCGATTACTTGGTATTGACTGAAACATGGATGCGTGATTCTTGTGATCCAGTTCCCATCAAAAATTATGAGTGTGTATCCCGGCTGAATAATCGATCAAATTCCGATACAAATGCAGCTGGTGGAGTGGCAATTTATCGTCAGTTATCATCAACATCCACGGCTAAAGTTGTTCAAGTTGCTTTGACGGACGCATCTCGTATCATCAGAAACACTGGCGACGTGTGCTTAGCCGAAATCACATGCTTCACTGCTGATACAACGTTCAAATTTATACTTGGTGCTGTGTACATCCATCCTGGTGCGATTGCCCGAAATATTGGCATGTTGCTTGGTCAAGCTCTTCTTCCCTACGTGCACAACAGCCAGTATGTACCACCGTACCTGCAAGTGGATCCTGATGTACCGATTCTTCTTTGTGGTGATTTCAACACAAATGTGAAAGCAGATGACGCGTTCCTCAAATTCATGAAAGATACGTTTGATCTCGACTGCGCATCAGATGTTAATAAATCAACAACGCTGAGAGGAACAACCATTGATTTGACTTTTTCAAGGCACATTACACTTGAAACACTTCCTTTCATTTCCTACTTTTCCTATCATCGTTCTATCCTCAACAGAATAACACAGATCGAAGGAAATTGAATATCACACATGTACAAAAGATGTAAAAAAAAAGATGTAAAGTAATAAACATATTTTAATTCTTAATGCAAATGAATGTTAATTATCAATGAACTTGTTTCCATTTTATTTTCCTTCCACTTCTTTTGTGTATTATACTACTGTGATGTTATGACGTAGTCACGTCAACCTACCGGCCGTAAACCGACTTTACAGACAACCAATTTTTTAAATTGTTGACATTTGGAACGAGTACTTTGAATCGATACAAGTAATATCTATTTGATACTTGCTTGGTAACGAAACGAAAGTATCGATGTTGGAAGTACTTGGTATCGGCCAAAAGTATCGATACTTTACTTGTATCGATAGATCCCTAGTTATCATGTTCACAGACACACACATGGACAGAAATGTTTGTTTCTCCCAGTAAACAGCCTTCCCCTCCCAGCCCCACCACCTAACTCCTTCCGTTCCCCCCTCTTCTGAACCCTCTTCTGTTTTTGAGTTATCCTCCTTCAGTCATTTCAACATCGCACCAAGATACAACACTTTATAAACATTTACTATTTACCTCTTTTATTTTATTTATTTATTCTCTTCAACTGGTTGATACTTTTATTCCTACTCTTGTTTATTCTTTATGTTTATTATTCTTAGGGGAGGTATGTCCCAGAATAAAGATTATTTTTCATTTCATAAACAAAAAGTTTGAATAATTGAGAGCAGAAAACTTATAAGTAGCCGAAAGTCAAGACATCAGATTGGATTGTTCGTGATGAAGGCCACGATAACCTATAGCCGTTTCTTCCTAGGGTAGAACCCTCCCAGAAGTGGTTCTGTGGGTCGTCTAGTGAGTGAAATCAGGAGAAAAGTTCTAAAAAATCAATATCTGTTGTCGCCAAAGGAACTATGTCTGGGGTTGTCGCTGTGTCTCTGTCACATAAAACCGGGGTCAGGAGGAGGGGAGGCAATTCTCATGGCGACATAAACGGAAAATCAGTTTTATATTTTAAATATTATTCTATTTAAAAAAATAATTTCTCCAGCTCAAACTATTTGTAATCAAGCAAGTTTTCACTCTCCCTCTAAACTTTTTTCTTCTTCGGCCAGTTGGTATACATTGTCAGTTATTAGTTACTTTTTGAAATAACCCCCCCGCTGATTGATTCCCTCGGCTGAAAATCAGTTGGTGTCCTCCTTATGCAACATATGACGATACATTCATTAACTCGGCAGTTATTAGCAGTGATCTTCCTGTTCCTGCTCCTGTTCTCATAGTTCTTCACTTACTCTACTATCAGTCCACTTTTAGCAAACACATCTATATTAATAAAGCTGAAACGGGGTTTGTTTGTGTGTTTGTTCCAGCATCACGCTCAAACCGCCGGACGGATCTTCATGATACTTCACTTGTAGCATCCTTTTGACCCCGATTGAATAATAGGCTATGTAGCGTCCCAAAATTTTGAACGGGAGGGGGGGTTGTAAGGAAGACTTAAGCATAAAAATTGCTCTAGCGCATTAACGGATGGTCGGATTATCATGAAATTTCACATGTAGTATTCTTAAAAACCAAGTTGAAAAATAGGCTATGTGCCGTCCATAAGTTTTGAACGAAAGGGGGGGTTGTAGTATAAATATAGTGCTAGCTAATCAATTGTCACGAAATTTCACATGTAGTATTGTGAAAAGGCATAAAGATAATTGTAGCTCATTAACAAATAGTGGGATTGTCATGAAATTTCACATGTAGTAGTTTCAAAAGCAAAATTTAAAATTGGTTGTGACGTCTCAACTTTTTGAACCTGAGGGCGGGGGTGCATGAATACTGAAGAAATTTCACATGTAGCTCTTTCTTCTTCTGACCGCCGCTGCAAAGTAGATACTAGCTGGGGTGCCTGCCGTTGAAGGACTATAAGCCTTATTCCATATGAATAATTGAAAATTATAACATCATGAATGTACAGTTGAACAATTGAATAATCGAATGAGAGATATTAGGCGAAAAGTCAAAGTTCCCCGGGCAACGCTGGGTATTACTGCTAGTTAAAATATAACACTGAACTTGGATCTATAGATCTTGACCGAATAAGAGTAAAAAAAAGTGGTCTGTATATCACCGGCACTGTACTTCCCCAGAACAAATTAATCAATTAACTTTTCGCTCCCCCTCTGAAACCAGTCGATCGTTTGCACTAATATTCAACAGTTGAATTACACAGGGGCTCCTAAATCCTCACGCTAGATTTTGTGTCATAAATTCATTACATCGACAGTTTTTGCGGTTATTGAGTTGAGTTTAACCCCTTCTTTCCTTTGGTCGATTTGGTTGAAAACTAACGTTAACTTTATGAAGTTCAGGTCTTGTATATAAAATTTCGTGTCGACACATTCATTCTATCCGGAGTTATCGTTTTCACAGACAAACACACAGACAGCATTATTTTTCATATTTGGAATCTAGAAGTCGGAAAACATGAAATTCCGTTGAAAACTCGGCATCATATTTTTGACTGATGCTATTTAACTTCCCGACATATTGTGTAGCTGAGGAGGCACAACAACTTGTTTAACATTCTTCATGAGCTATCATCATAGAGGAAGACTTTGGAAGACTTTGGAAGACTAGGGCTCATTCTTATTTTTAGTGTGGGACGGGGATACACGTCCTTCGTGATCCAAGATGACAAGGTAAGGAGGAAGCCCAGCGCTTCCAGGGATGGGGTAGTAGCATTAGATGCTTAGGTCCCTGGGTGAACGCGCCAGACAACCTAGTATATGCATCTATACATTGAGGTCAAGCTAATGCGCTAATCCACCATGAAAAAAAAATCTAGCAGATTTTTGTGCGTACATTCATTGTAATTTTCTTTCCAATTAAATTCAAAATTTCAATTTGTCTCATTTACATTGGACTTAAGACAGACCAAAGAAGGATGGTTTTAAGACGATGTAGACAGAGGGAGGATCAGAGTTGGGGGAGGGAGGTTATAGAGGGGGTGAAAAATGGGGAGTTTTGTGGAAGTTCTGTAACAGGAGATAAAACAGAGATCCGGCTACCAAGGATTATAAATAATAATTGGCGTAGACATGAGGGGAGGGGGGATGACGTCGGGGGGTTGACGTCTACAGGTTTCAACGTAAGATACTGCATAGTGTTCGTAGTTTGAACAATGCCAATTATTTTTACTTGTGTTTCTTAAACTTCTCTGGGATATTGAATTGTTGGTTTTTCCGGCATTTCTTCCAGAGGTGTTTTCTTTTTTCTGACAATATTTCGGGACACTTACACGTCCCTTCTTCTGGTCACTATGAACATTCTACTCCTGGGGACCCTCCTTTTAAAACCTCGACTGTGGCGGTCTCTCTCTCTCTTCTAAGAACTAGTTTTGGCTATAAAAAGGAGGGTTCCCAGAGTAAATTATTTTTACTTCCCCAAGATATACGAAGTTTAGGGGATGTTATGCAATCGTTCAATTCCATGTTCTTATGTTTTCCGACCACCTTTCCAAGAATTAAAACTACTCTGTGTCTGCTTTCATGTGAGTTTATTTCATAGTATAGAATCCTCTTTCAGCTTCTCTAGAACTGATGGCTATCAAATACAGTACCTTCTTGGGCCTAAGGATGCTGCTTGTGTAGCTATCTGAGTGTGTGTGCCTGTAAAGGAGGTAGTGTGCTAATGTGTCCTGGTTGTGCGTCATCCCTAGACTGTGTATGGTGGTCATCGTCTTGTTCAGATTGACGTGGGGAGTATGAAAAGTGAAGTTGGCCATCTCTGCTACACAACAGAAGGGGAGGGGGAAGTCGTCGCCTAGGCAACGCATAGCATTCTCAATATCCCAAGGGAGAGGGCGCCGGTAGCTCAGTGGTATGAGTGCTTGACTTCTGAGCTCAAGAACGTGGGTTCGTAACCCGACCGAGGCCCTTAGTTTATTTTATCTGGGAGGTAAAATAAACTTAAAGCACGCCGTCCTTCGGATGGGACGTTAAGCCATGGTACCGAGCCTGTACGATGTCAGGTACTCGTTAAAGACCTCAACCCTAGGTGAATAAAAATTTAGGGTAGGCAAAATTTAGGACTCCCACAGTAGAGTCGGGCTCATGTCCACCAGAGTGACGAAGGAGCGCTCTGGTAGTAGGCGATATGACCTTGTAGTTAAAGCCCGGGCATGAGTCATAAAACCTAACCTAAACCCAAGGGCTAATGGACCGTTTTCAATTGTCTTTTCTTATAATTGAAGCTTAATAATCAAGATACATTTTTATTATGTACTATGCTTATTTTATTATGTGCTTCTTAGCCTAGAGGGAAATTTTACAAATAAAAAATGTTTTATTAGTTCTCATTCGGCATCCTGAATGGTATTGATGAGTAGTAGCCAAATTACTGCGTATTGACCTTGTAAATGTATGCTTGCGAGGACGTCACGTTGAGTGACTTTCGTGAGTGAATAGGCTCCTTGACAGCACTTGTAAGTTTTCTATTAAATATTCCCTCGAAAAAGACATTCGACAAAACAACAACGGCCAAGGTTACATAGACACGAAACGCTTTGAAAGAAAACAGTTTTACACAGACGTGTTTTGGACGTCGAAGAAGCTTATAATGCTGCTATACACACTAAAAACTCACCTTCTTCCTTTAGAACAGAACTTTAATAGTAGTGTCTTGTCAACCTCTCTTTGAACTGTATGTAGGCATAGTCCGTATCCACAACATCGTACTCTGGGGTGGTCACATCTACCTCAACTTCTTCAGCCAGCTTCTTCTCAGCTCTCAGCTTCTCCGACCAAGAAGAACTCTGGAAAATAGAAAACATTTAGATTAACTTTTGTTTTTTCAATAAAAAAAAAAAAGTGTTAGTTCTAAAAAGTATCATTGTGACAAGAAATTTTGAAGTGATTTTGACACTTTTCAATCAAATGCCGTCGGTGAATCACCAAAAACTTCACAGGCAGCATCTCATGAGTGAATGGAGAAGATACATATCGAAATTTCATCACCGTCGATTCTTATCTAGATCAATACAGTTTTAGGAGATAAAAGCAGGAGTTCCCCAAGGCAGCTCCCTCAGTCCTTTACTCTTCTCTCTCTACACATCCAACAACACAACTCACTACTCACTACATACACGAACGATACAACCATTCTCTCAACACACTCAGATCCAACACAAGCAGGTTTACAATTTACAGGGGCACTTACATCAAGAGATTGGGCCAACAAATAAATAATACAAATTAATAGACAAATGTGTACATATCACATAGACAGTACTTGTCCACCAGTTTACATTAACAACGAGCCCATTCTTGCATCCGACACATAGACTTCACTGGACTTGGATTAGAATTAATTATGGGACGACGATCGACATTATCACTTGCCAACAACAACATACTAAATCCCATCTGAACTTACAGGATCAAGATATGGGGTCAGCCAACAGATAAAACATACCACGCCTTCAGTCACTAGAGTCCATTCAGGGTCTACTAGGCCACATGCAGATGCGCCATTTTACGTTTCCAATCTCATACTGCATAATGACTGTAACAATCCAATAGTACACCCCTTTATCTATTTATTCTTAGGGGACCTCGGTTCCAGAATAATAAAATTTATTTTCTTCCTCTTCTTTATAAGAACCAAATCATGATTTCCACAACAAACTCCATCATCAAGCCAACTATCCATGGACACTCCCTAGCAAATCCCCCAGGACGCCTTAAGCGGACATGGCAGGGAGTCTTGCTCAGTACAGCCACGGACTTGACATTCCTCAACCTGGCTCACAAGAACTAATGACAAATTATGTCAATATATAAACAACAATGAAACCGGAATATTATTTATCATTCTAAATTCCCGAGTTTTCCAACGACACGCAGTCTCGGGACGAGATTTTGTTGATAAACAAAAAGTGTTGTTTATGGAAAAAAACACTGCACAGGATGGACAAAAAAGTCGTCTGTAAATCACCGACTATGTACTTCCCCAGCAAGAATTAATCAATTACGTTTTCGCTCAGGTTAAAGCTCAATATTTGACTTACATAGTGGCTTCAGAATCCTCACACTAAATTTTGCCAAAGCCCTCCTCTGATCCCCCTCACCTTCCGTTGAATTCACTTAAAATTAATAGGTGTCTTCCTTACAGGGTCTTGAATATACATATCAAATTTCGGGTTATTATGGTTGTTTGTGTGTTAAGCTTGCCCCTTATCTTTGACCGATTTGGCTGAAAATCTATGGGTGTTGTCCTTAGAGGGTTCTGTTTCGATATGTTTTTGCATAATTTTGTGTCGATATATTCATACTATTGGGAGTTATCACACAGACACACCTACACAAACATACGTTTTTTTTAAATTTTTGGTATCAGAAGGTCGGTAAACAAGAAATTCAGTTGAAAACACCGTATCGAATTTTTGACCGATTGCATAACTTCCCCTATACTTCGTGGGAAGTAGAAGGAAGTAACTTTCAAGTTGCTTACAAAATGTGGTTAAAGCGAGGTTTGAGCCTCCTCTGGGATGATAGAGCAGTCCTTCTTGGTGAGAGGTGGCGACTTTCTGCAGAAAGGCCGGCTTATCGGCGAACTTGACAGTTCCGGACGAACCGGGGTGTGGTTACAGAGAACCTTGCCTTCGAAGCTATTGTTTGTTTGTTTTGTCTGAGCCCAGCCTGCGTAGGCGATGGTGGTCTGAGTGGTGATGTTTATACTTCGGTATCACTTCGGTGATCGATCTGTTTTCATGCTTGTTTCTTGATAATTAGATTTCCACCTCTAGTTCCACTGTTTCAGTTTCTTGTCAACTGTTGCAATGGATATCGCAATTGATGAAATTATAAAAAGTGTCTACTAACTATAACCGTGGGTGGTTTCAAACTAAGTTTTTTTCTCCTAATAATGGAAATATGAAGTTCCGTTGCACTAATCAGAGATGTTTGATTTGTGTATTGTCATGAAGCGATTATAGCGATTATATATATGATAAAAATTAAAGACATAGTGTGATGTATAAAAAAATACACACATTAAAATTATTAATATTATAAAAAAATTAATTATATTTATTTATATAAAAAAAAACAAAGAAGCAACTAAATTGGTGAATAATAATATGAATGAATTTTGTTTTAAAACACCCATGAATAAAAAACAAAACACGATCATCAGCTGTTTTGAATTAGTGTAGAGAGAGTCGAAGGTTGGAAGGTCTGAGTTGAGATGGACTGAGAGTTTAGGCTTACGGTGTGGAGAACTAAGTTGTAGTGAATTGATTGCGATTAATTGGAGTTTTAATTGAAATAGATGCACAAAGGAGGTATTTTAATTTAATTAGATGTTTTATATGCGCTAAAATAACTTAAATTTGAAGAATGGCCAGTATTTAGAAAGAAAAGAGACTAAAATATAAATGTAAAAATTAGGTTGTAACATTTCTTTTTGTAGATAATTTGATTTTTTTTATCTCTTAGTTATTAATTTTATTATGTAGTTTAAATAAATAAACTCAATTATTTGTTCTCGTAAATATTATGCTATTCATTTTCCCTGTTGGGCTAGTAAGATAATTTAAAAACCTTTGGATTAGATTTAACATTTTTGCAAAATTTAGAAAAAACAATATGGCATCTCTCTAGAAGTCCAAATAAAAAGTTTGTTAATTGAATTTTTTTTTTAAATACGTGCACTTTCTTAAAAATTGCACGTCTTGAACTTTTGATATTTTTTTGGGCCCTTTTCGGAAATTACTGTAGAAATCAAAATTTAGTAAAAGAGAAGAGATACAATTTCTACAGGAAATGTGGTAATATTAATTTTATTATTTATTATTTTCGTTTTAATTATTATAAATTCAATTAATTATTTTTATATTTATTTATTTTTATTTAATACATAAATTTAATTTATGTAGAAAGAAAGACATCATCATCAAAGAACATCGTTACCAACCTTACGGGAGCGCCAATAGCACAGAGGGCGGTAGAATACCTTGGGCACGCTGTCTTTGAAAGGAGACGTTAGGCGAAGGTCCCTGAGTCTGTCCAATGTCTACTTGACTACTACCCAGGTAACTAAACGTGGTTAGGCAACATAGGACTGTCATAGTAAAGTCGGTCACTCTGGCAGTAGGCAATACGACGTCGTAGTTGAAAGCTCTTGAATGAGTCACAAAAACAAACAATAAATAACCATCCTCTTATGAAATGAAATGAGAGAATTTTTGCTCTCCCGCTGAAACCAATTTTCCGAAAAGGTTGAAAATTAATAGGTGTCTTACCCAGCGACTTTTGAATTCACTTAGTAAATTTCGTTTAGATACATTTATGACAGTAATAAATATTTTTGATTTGAGACCCCTTCCTCCTCCGACCCCTTCATTTCGTGGTTATTAGGGCTTTTGAGTATCGTTGAGTGTCGACCATCCGATACTGTTCGGTTAGAAGCCACTCTAGATAAACTGGTTGAAACCCGATGCTGGAGGTAAATAAAACAGACAAAACAGTATTTTGTTTCTATGCGAGAAAATGTTGTTCGTTGCGTCCTACGGCATTGGTCTAACGTTCTATACAAATCAAGTTACGTCCTACGGCTTTAGTCTAACGTCCTATACAAATTAAGTTACGTCCTACGGCATTGGACTAACGTCCTATACAAATCAAGTTACGTCCTACGGCATTGGTTCAAATGAGCAACGTACGTACCTTTTTATTTCTAGAGAACATTTTTCTCACTTATAACCATATTTTCTTAATTTCCGAAAATCTTTTGAAAATTGTTTCTTCAATGTAAAGACGAGAGATATTACAAAACAACATGTAAAATTCATTATCGCCGCAGTATGAAGATAGTACAGACCGCATCTAGACGAACACGGGACAGCACTGAATTAGGACAGGACTTTAGAAATTCAATCTCAATATATGAGTTAGATATTGTGACCCTAAATCTAGGTAGTATCCTAATTTTTTTTTTCTTCAACTAGGAGGAGGGGTCTTTAACGAGTACCTGACGTCGTACAGGCTCGGGACCATCGCCTCGTCCCATCCGAGGAACGGCGTGCTCAAAGTTTTTTCACCTCCCAGATAAAGGAAGCCGAAAAGCTTCGGTCGGGTTTCGAACTCGGTATAAGATATTTCAGATTGGATAGAAATAAGAAAGACTTTGGAATGCTGGCTATTATTTTGAACTTGGCACAAATAGATGCTATAATTTGAACGCTATTTATTATCCATCTCTTCACTTGTACAGTTATCAGAACACAATGTTTTTCTCAACTTGATGTTACTATATTGAATACTTGTGAAGTATAATTGTGAAATTTGTGGGTACAAAATGATAAGAGGATATCTATACACCCGCATCAAAATATGATATATGTTCAACTATAACAGAAATTAAACATATTGACGGAACTCCATCCTTCATATATCATACTTACAGTGATGGCTTGATAATACTTACAGTGGTACACCTGCTTGTGACTTTGTGAGCAGCTAGCGGTGCGTGAAAGCTTCCTGATGATGCAGAGAGAATGCTTACAGACTTGGGTTTGCAGTTCCGGGATTTTGGACGAATTTCAGTAAATTCCCTGGGAAAGGAAAGCGAAAATCCAGAGATTTTATGGATTCTTAGTTTTTTTTTATTTTAAAAATAATAATTTAAATAATAATAACAATTTGGGAGTAGAAAAGAGGCATCGGAGCGGTAAAATATGAGGCCATAACACTTTCTTATGCCAACCACTTTTTTACTACTTCTCTCTTCATTCATTTTAAACTGGCATTATTGGGTATACGTATGAAAGTAATGTTTTGGCAATAACAGTTTTCTTTATTTCATTGTACAGCGTCATTCTGATAGTGACTTTTTTATAACCAGTATGAATTGAATCTGAGGGGGGAGGGAGAGCGATATGTAAAAAAGTGATTAGTATAGTCGTCTTGTATTTTCATGTTTTAAAATTCGTTTCGATGCGTTACAGAAATTTATTGTTCATTTTTTGAAGCTCGTTTGAGTTTAGCTCATCTTAAATTTAAAGGCATGCGACTCTTGAAATTTTTGGTTTTAACCAATTTTTTCGGTAGGACTAACCGTTTTCGCTTTAAACAAGTACTTTCCAATTGGAAATTAGTCAACTAAACCCCGCTCTCTGAAACCAATCTATCTTTTTGGTTGAAAGTGTATTTACCGAAGCGACTCTCGTATCCTCATACTGAACACGTTGTTTAAATAAAAGTAATACATAATAAATAAATATCGGGTCCTTTCGTTTTTTTAGGTAATTAAAAATTAAAGAAAGTAATACATATAAAATCATTTTTTCATCAAAATAATCGCCATTACAATCAACAAACTTATCCCAACGTGACACAAGGTCCCAAATACCTTTTTTTTTTAAACGATGGATTTTTGCTGCCATAAAACTTATTTAACTCCGATTCTAGGCATTGCCGGTCATCAAAACATTTCTGCCTGAGGCATTGTCCTGAAGGAGCAAGGGTCCTCTTCTATTCACTAGTCCTGGATCGTATATTTTAAGTTTAGACTGTCAGCGGTCTAATATCATGCAGTAGACCTCTGCAGTGATGGTTTGCCCCTGACTTAGGAGTTCATAGTGCCCGGCGCCTTTGCCTGACAAGAAAACAACCAATAACACCTTTTTCGGGTGAAGATCAGGTTTCGGAAATTTGATTGGTTCTTCATCAGCTGAGAGCCATTGATAACACCTCCTAAAATTATTGTATAACACTAATTTTTCATGACAAGTGATTATTCTGTCTAAAAATGGATAATTTTTTAATGAAGCTAGAGATGAAGATGTTGTTAATCGAATCATCTTATTGGCATCCGATAACTTGTGAGGGCCCCATTTGTCAAGATTTTTTATTTTTCCCATTTGATGTACAGTCAGTAACAAAAATGTTCGGACGGTTTGATTTTTCAATAAAAAATTATAATAATTAAATGCAAAAGTAATAAAAAATAATTTAAAAAAATAATTAAAGCCATTTTTCAATCAAGAATAAGAATTCAAAAGTGGGTTAGGATAAAGGAAAAACAGCTTTGATTAGAACAAATAAATATTTTAATTTAATAAATTTTATAACAAGTAATGTAGGTAACAAAAATTTTCGGACAAAAATGTAAACAACTATAAATAAATTCAATGTTTTTTTTACGATTTCACAAATTCAAAAACCATAATGTTAATTAATATTTGGTTGGGTACCCTTTTTGTGTAATAACATCTTTCATTCGATTCGGCATTGATGATGAAACTAATTTTTTGGTGAAATTTGGAGATATTTTACCCCACTCTTCTAATAACTTTTGTTTCAATTCGTTTTTTGAAGCAATGGGTGTTAATCGAATTTTCCTGTCGAGCTCACCCCATACGTGTTCAATTGGGTTGAGATCGGGCGATTGGGGGGGGGTTTCATAACTTTAAGGGCAGTTATACAAAAGCCAAGTACGTACCAATTCACAGGTGTGTTTCGGATCGTTGTCTTGGTAAAAATGAAAAGTCCGTAAAATCCCAAGTTTTTCAGCACTCTTTTTCAAATTGCTCCTTAGTAATTCGGCATAAACTTTTCCAGTCATGGTGGTTTCAATGAAAACCAGTTCACCAATTCCACTAGACGCCATACACCCCCACACCATCACTGAGCCACCCCCATGTTTTACTATTGGTTTTAAATTTTTTGGATTCAGCTTCTCATTACGCCTTCTCCAAATTTTGTCGCGACTGTCGGGACTAAATATATTAAACTTACATTCAAAAGTATTTGCTTGCAATAGAACAAACCGCAATAATAAAATATTCTTGTATCTTGTAACTCTTCACAACATAAAAAGAAATCTCAGGTCATGTAATGTCTGAAAACTAGATTTTTGTGATATGACGTTGGAAGAGAGCGACAGCAGCGCTGACCCTCGGCAGAAACCGTCCCTTCCCCCTACTCTATCCCCTCCAACTTCCCTCTAAAGAAACTAAGTACCCAATTTTTCTAATTTAAACGTTTTTTCTCCGATATTTCGACAAATAAATGTTTCCAGATCATGTCCGTTTACTTCCATGTAATATATGTATACATATACTATTACTTTACTTTTGTTTACTTCCCTATACATATAATATATGTATACATAATAATATGTACTAAAAATTTTGTAATCGTGTGAACATCAGAGATCAATTGCATGCGTGTGTTTATGTGAGAGCTCAAACGCTTTGACCTGACATCGTACAGGCTCATGACCATCGCTTAACATCCCATCCGAAGGACGGAGTGCTTAAGTTTATTTTACCTCGCAGATGAATGACATTACTCCAAAAAATTTCTGAATGATTCTGGAACTCTTTTGCGAAGCTCAATCTTTTTTTTATATTTTTTTCACTCACAAACGGTTTTTGGTACTCTCCCATTATATCCTGCTTCTTTTAGAATTCTTCGAACATTTTGTGGGTGAACTTTCTTTCCCGTTTCTCTGTATACCTCGGCGACGATCTGAGGTGCACTCCTCGAGGGCTTGTTTTTAATTTTCCGGACAACGCTACACCTTTCTCAGTCGTTTAATACTCTTGGACGGCCAGAGGAAGATTTCAAATCTATCCGATCCTCGTGCTTATACCTTCGAATTACATCGGCTACGGTGCTTTTACTTCGGCCTACCATACCACCGATTTTGCGGACACTTAATCCTTTTTCATAATTAAAAATTATTATCTGTTGAACTTCAAAAGATGTTCGACCCATCTTGACAGCAGGAAATACAAATAACTACTGAATGCAGTAATAGAAGGATATAAACACATTTTATTTGTTCGGTATTAGCGGTTGGTTGAGAAGGGATTAAAGATCATGATCAGAGTCGCATTTGTTTACAAAACAAACAACAGGTGTCCAGAAAATTTCGTTACGTGAATTTCTTGTCTTCAATTATTAATGCAAAATTTCCTATTAGCTGTAAATGTTTAATTAATTGTTTTACGGCGTTTTGAAATGATTGATGATCTCGAAATTTAAAACTTTGCTTGAATTAAATATTTTGCCATATAACTATGTGTAACTGCAAAAGAAAAACAAAATTATAAATTGTCCGAAAATTTTTGTTACTGATTGTAGGTACCTCCAGGCTGTTGCTTCTGAAATATCTAGTCTGGTTACCTATTTCCGAACATGTTTGACGTGGATCCGACTCTTAAATTCCCAAACTTGCTGTTCTTCGGCAGTTTGAGGTCTTCCAGGACGAGTCCCGTCTTCGAGCGTTTCGTCGCCTTGACGAAATTTGGAAAAACAAAATTGAGCTTTACTCTCAGAGACAGCCTTCTCACCAAACACGAAGCATATTTTTCGAGCGGCCACAGTAGCTTTTAAGCCGAGTTTAATCTGATAAAGTAAAGTC
Organism: Aradus depressus; assembly: GCA_963662175.1. Classification (NCBI taxonomy): domain Eukaryota; kingdom Metazoa; phylum Arthropoda; class Insecta; order Hemiptera; family Aradidae; genus Aradus; species Aradus depressus. The sequence goes on from OY759222.1 coordinate 1,544,986, forward strand.
GACTGAATTTGCATTTCATTTGAATAGTTCAATTCTATTATCTATCGGATTAAAATATTATCCTGTTTTCACAGATAGTAAACAATGCTGTTTACATTAGCAAAGATCGCATTGGAATTAGAATCATAACAAAGACGCTACAGTCAAAATAAACATTCCCTTATAAAAAAACGATTCATCCCTGTCTTTGGATCTTAATTAACAAGAGCAACCCTTAAGGGAAACTTGATTGAAATTAGCAAAATATTAGTTAGTTATTGTGACTCATGCCCGGGCTTTACTTTGGGCTAAGGGCTCCTTCTCGCTCCTGGTTCGTAGTCAATCCTCCGACTACCCCCATGTGTAGGGCCATAGATTTTTTCTCCCAACCTGGCTGACACCTGGACAACTTTTGACTCAAAGGGATTGTCCTTACTAAACGTCGTACTTGAATCACCTCTAGTATACTTCCCCATACTAAACTTATTATAGTTTTTAGAGCTTTTGAGTTAAGCTCCCTCACGTTGCTCCATCCCAAAGCATTGATCACCTACGGTACCCTTCAGTGTGTGATTTTTCTGTAATATCTATCAGGTTAGCCAATATTAACATACTGTATGACACGACGTTAGCGACATATGATCAAACTGTTCACTTATCTGTAATTTTTTTTTTAAATGACCTTTATCACTGACAAAATAAGATAAGATTGTCCATCGTTGCTAGAGGTACCAGGAACCGAAATCAAAATCATGGATCCAACAGTTTTGGAAGTGAAAATCGAACCAACCAGCGAAAAGAATCGTGGGGAGAAATGGGCAGTGCGTTACTGGTTCGTTGTATAGTGGCGCAACAGGAGGGAAAAAAGTATTTTTTACCGCCATTTTTCTTGCCCAGCTTTATGAAGTATAGGGGAAGTTATGAACTACATCGGAAATGTTACTGGCGTTCACCGGAAGTTTTCCGATCCCCTGGCTATAAAATTGATAAGTGACGTTTGTGATCAAGTTGACTCCCGATAGAATGATTGTATCCCTAAATTGTATATGTGTATCCAAAAAGACGACACCTACTAATTTTCAAGCAAATTCCTAGAAGAGGGGCAGAGGGGGCCCCACACATGGGAGTAGTCGGGGGATTGACTACGAACCAGGAGCGAGAAGGAGCCCATAGTTGAAGCCCGGGCATGAGTCACAATAACTAATTTATATTTTGCTAATTTCAATCAAGTTTCCCTTAAATTGTTAAATAAGATCCAAAGACAGGGATGAATTTGCCTTTGGGGCACCGGGTCTGAAAATAACAAAAACACGTTAGGCCCTTCATAACATCTCAGGGCTCTGCTTTTTCACCACCCGTTCGCACACTGATCGCTACGCCGCCAGTGTTAATCTTCGTAAGGAAAGAAAAATTAGTTTATCATAGCCAATGTACTTCCCCAGTTCAAATTATTTGAAATAAAACCAAATCCAAAGCTTGCTAAGTCAGAAGACAGGGAACAAATATCGTGTTTTCATGGCATGGTGCTCCCTTCGGGTCTCAAACTGTGCATTGCCCTTCAGGATCCTCTGGGCAGCCTTCTGAAACCACAGATAAATTTCGAGTCTATCTATTCAACCCATCGATTCAGCCCTTCAAATCCTCTCTTTTCTATTGCTGAAATTCAATAGGTACCTTACTAATTGTACATGGAGTTTGACTGATTACATATATGTCTTATTTCCTACGTGGAGGGGAGGGGATGGCCCCCTCCTGCCTACGCCACATCGCTGATCCTCTCCTTATCCCTTCCTCTGTGTTTCCTCTTTACGATATCCATCCAGCCGTTTGTTTGCCATATTTTTATTCCCCTTCGGATTTAACGGCTACCACTTATTTTTTTATTTATTTTTTTTCGAAACCTGACTTCAATGAGAAATGTCGGTTTAGACTGATAAGGGGGCTTATCTGCAGCCACCCGGCTTTACAGAAGGTGAGGCGACACAAGCATACTGCAATACTTAACATGACTAGCACCACTATTGCCACTATACGGGGGGAAGAGTTAGGTTATAAGTAACAAATTCGATGTTCAATTTTCACGAGAATAATTTAAAATTCAAGCTAAAAACAAATAAATCAGTAAAACTGAAAAGCACGGCCAAGTACGAGCAGTTAGTAGCGATTAGCAGTTAGTAAACTGGAATTGGTTAGAAAACTGGGACAGGTTTGAACACGTGATAACAAACACAAACTTTTTTCACTTTTTTCTTATTATTATCAATTTCCTGAATGTATTTTATCGTTGCTGTATTTTTTTCGTTATCGTTAAAATATTGGGTTATTTTTTATTATATATATTTATTTTTATCTTTATCTTTGCATATATAGATCACATGATATTTATTATACATTTAAAAAAATTCATATATTAACACTGATGACGTCATCCGGACGCCCGGACATTGAAAAGGGGAAAATTTTTTTTTTTTTCCAATTTTGACCCTTCGAAACTTGGTCAAAAATGATTCTTTTTGGCTACTTTTTTTTTATTTTGTTCAGCTTGGAGTTCTCCAGACGGCTATGTCGGAAAAGACATCATTTTGTTAATGAACAACACTGGCGTGTCTCCTGAAATGTCTGTGTGATGGAGCTTAATAACTCTCGATACAAATAGGTGTGGGCGGAGAACTTATTTTGGTATTAGAAAATGAAGTACTTCCCCAACACGAAATAATCTAAGTTTTCTCTCTCCCTCCATATCTCCAAGTTTTGAGTCTTGCTTCTTTTTTTTTTTTTTTTTTTTTCTTTTGGCTTTATGTACGGTGCATATTAGCCATGTCAATGTGTTATATATAATTATTTAAGACATCCATGGCCCCGGGAGGGAGTTCTATCTACGAAATAAAACTCACTCCCGGACGGGATTCGAACCCGCAAACCATGGTGAGACCATGCGACCAAAGCCCTACGCTTTAGCCCGCACGGCCACCATGGCCCCTCCACTGAATATTATTAGGTGTCGCTTTATAAAGATTTGAATTCCTTACAACTGCTGTTATTAGAGTTCTTGTGTTAATACCCCCCCCCCCCCCCCCCCCCTCCCCCAATTCCTTCATTCTCTTTGGTCGATTTGGCTAAAATTCAAAGGGGGGCGATACATTCATTCTATCGGAAGTTATCGAGTTCACAGACAGAGTTACTAATCTGGCAATACCGGGCAACCTGCTAGTAAACAATAAAATGCTCCAAACTGCAAGAATGATATTTGTTTTTTGCTCATGAGGGGGGCTCGTAGAGAGAGCCCTTGTCCCAGGGGGGCCGCTAGGGCTCCAAACCGACATTGCTCTATAGTCACTTTGTCCTTCACTCCCGCCCTATATACCTGTATAACATTTGATATTGAATCTGTACACCCTTCAGTATTGTTTGAAAACATTTTGAACTTCAACTGATGTCGAAGGTTCCTGTGAACTGGTCAGCCGAGCCGGCCACCCAAATACACCGGGACTTGTGGGGGTGTTCAGGTGATTCCCCTGGCTTCAGCTGAAATTAGATGCAGACAGGTTTCTCTTTTCCGTTCTTCGTCCTCCAAAGCTTCGCTTCCCGCTTTTGTCTTGCTTATCTATAACCCCTGAGCGAGCTTGGCAGGGTCCACTAGTTGGAGCGATGGTATCGAAAGATTCCAACTAGTTGTCTTAAACCCAGAGCTGCTGAAAGAGCAGGAGCCGATCAAGGGTAGGAACAGGCATCAGCTGATCCCGGCGCCCCTCAATACCGGATTCCCGACAACTCGACAGCCCTAGACAGAACCCGTGCTTCCCAGGCGCTTAAAAAGGTTTGGGGACAGTGGCGTGATAGTAGTGCTATCTAGTAGCCTTAAGGCAAACTACCACCACGAATAGCTTAATAGTTATTCTCAGCTCGTGCGAAAATGTTACGGGACGAGAATCGGTATCACAGCAACATTTAAAAAATAGTTTTGGGCAAAAACAATCATAATGATGACTCGAGAGGCTCCGCGCCAAGAATGACATTTTATTATTCTAATAGTAAGTAATACATCTATGGGCATTGATATCCCGCCAAGTGGAGATGGCAAGGTGGTCACCACACGTGGAAGGACGACGTGCTCAAGGTTTAATGAACCTAAGTGAAATTTTAGCTACCCAGGTTTAGTTACATAACATACGACTCATTATCGAGCACCTGACATACAAAAACGCCCTCGATCATAGCCTAAAGTCCAATCCGAAGGACGTCGTGCTCAAATTTATTTTTATCTTCTCGAATAAAACATCTGACCTAAGTACCTTGGCTAGATTTCTAAGTGGCGATCCTGAGCTCGGTAAACTCCATTCTTCAAATTTCTCGCTTTTAAACGGTTTTTAGTTTTAATATTTGTTAAAACTGATGAACAACCGGGATATCTGAATCCTACACAAAAATCGAAATAAAAATGTTTTTCGAAAAAAGTCGGGCTAAATCCCATTCTTCAAATTTCTCGCTTTTTAACGGTTTATAGGCTTAATATTAGTTAAAACTGATATACAGATTCAGATATATCGGAAAAGTCCAATCCGAAGGACGACGTGCTCAAGGTTTTTTTAACCTAAGTGAAATTTCAGCTACCCAGGTTTAGATACATAACATACGACTCATTATCCAGCACCTGACATACGAAAAGGCCCTCGATCATAGTTTAAAGTCCAATCCGAAGGAACGTGCTCAAATTTATTTTTATCTTCCCGATTAAAACATCTGACCTAAGTACCTTGGCTAGATTTCTAAGTGGCGATCCTGAGCTCGGTAAACTCCATTCTTCAAATTTCTCGCTTTTAAACGGTTTTTAGTTTTAATATTTGTTAAAACTGATGAACAACCGGGATATCTGAATCCTACACAAAAATCGAAATAAAAATGTTTTTCGAAAAAAGTCGGGCTAAATCCCATTCTTCAAATTTCTCGCTTTTTAACGGTTTATAGGCTTAATATTCGTTAAAACTGATAGACAGATTCAGATATATCGGGAAAGTCCCATCCGAAGGACGACGTGCTCAAGGTTTTTTTAACCTATGTGAAATTTCAGCTACCCAGGTTTAGATACATAACATACGACTCATTATCCAGTACCTGACATACAAAAAGGTCCTCGATCATAGCTTAAAGTCCAATCCGAAGGACGACGTGCTCAAATTTATTTTTACAAATTTACTCCATTCTTAAAATTTCTCGCTTTTAAACGGTTTTTAGTTTTAATATTTGTTAAAACTGATGAACAACCGGGATATCTGAATCCTACACAAAAATCGAAATAAAAATGTTTTTCGAAAAAAGTCGGGCTAAATCCCATTCTTCAAATTTCTCGCTTTTTAACGGTTTATAGGCTTAATATTCGTTAAAACTGATAGACAGATTCAGATATATCGGGAAAGTCCCATCCGAAGGACGACGTGCTCAAGGTTTTTTTAACCTATGTGAAATTTCAGCTACCCAGGTTTAGATACATAACATACGACTCATTATCCAGTACCTGACATACAAAAAGGTCCTCGATCATAGCTTAAAGTCCAATCCGAAGGACGACGTGCTCAAATTTATTTTTACAAATTTACTCCATTCTTCAAATTTCTTACTTTTAAACGGTTTTTAAATTTAATATTTGTTAAAACTGATGAACAACCGGGTTATCTGAATCCTACACAAAAATCGAAATAAAAATGTTTAGCAAAAAAATTCGGGCTAAATCCGATTCTTCAAATTTCTCGCTTTTTAACGGTTTATAGGCTTAATATTAGTTAAAACTGATAGACAGATTCAGATATATCGGGGAAGTCCCACCCGAAGGACGACGTGGTCAAGGTTTTTTTAACCTAAGTGAAATTTAAGCTACCCAGGTTTAGATACATAACATACGACTCATTATCCAGTACCTGACATACAAAAAGGCCCTCGATCATAGCTTAAAGTCCAATCCGAAGGACGACGTGCTCAAGTTATTTTTAACGTAAATGAAATTTCAACTACCTAGGTTTAGATACATAACATACGACTCATTATCGAGTACCTGACATACGAAAAGGCCCTCGATCATAGCTTAAAGCCCAATCCGAAGGACGACGTGCTCAAATTTATTTTTATCTTCCCGATTAAAACATCTGACCTAAGTGACATGTCTAGATTTCTAAATGGCGATCCTGAACTCGGTAAACTCCATTCTTCAAATTTCTCGCTTTTTAACAGTTTTTAGATTTAATATTTGTTAAAACAGATAGACAGATTCAGATATATCGGGAAAGTCCCATCCGAAGGATGACGTGCTCAAGGTTTTTTTTATCCTAAGTGAAATTTCAGCTACCCAGGTTTAGATATATAACATGCGACTCATATTCCAGTACCTGACATACAAAAAGACCCTCGATCTTAGCTTGAAGTCCGATCCGAAGGACGACGTGCTCAAGGTTTTTTTAACCTAAGTGAAATTTCAGCTACCCAGGTTTAGATACATAACATACGACTCATTATCGAGTACCTGACATACGAAAAGGCCCTCGATCATAGCTTAAAGCCCAATCCGAAGGACGACGTGCTCAAATTTATTATTATCTTTCTGAATACAACATCTGACATAAGTGACTTGGCTAGATTTCTAAATGGCGACCCTGAGCTCGGTAAACTCCATTCTTCAAATTTCTCGCTTTTTAACAGTTTTTAGATTTAATATTTGTTAAAACTGATAGACAGATTCAGATATATCGGGAAAGTCCCATCCGAAGGACGACGTGCTTAAGGTTTAATGAACCTTTGTGAAATTTTAGTTACCCAGGTTTAGTTACATAACATACGACACATTATCGAGCACCTGACATACAAAAAGGCCCTCGATCATAGCCTAAAGTCCAATCCGAAGGACGACGTGCTCAAATTTATTTTTATCTTCCCGATTAAAACATCTGACCTAAGTGACTTGGCTAGATTTCTAAATGGCGATCCTGAGTTCGGTAAACTCCATTCTTCAAATTTCTCGCTTCTAAACGGTTTTTAGATTTAATATTTGTTGGGACTCTATACTTCGTTGAGTCCCATGCTACAGTTGCCCGAGAGTGGACGTATTTTAAGTTGTTATTTATTGCCGGATGACGTGGCCAACTACCGTATGGTGAACAACACGTTTTTGTGCTCCTCAATATTCGTTTTCTTTGAAGGCTATTTAAACTTATTTTAAAATATTTTCGATTCTTTTTTTTTTTTTTAAAGAGAACTGTGGTTAATTTCTGTTTGAATTTTATGTTATGTGTTCATTCGAAACTTGAAACTTTATGTGTTCATTAGAAACTTGAAAAGATAACCTTACTTAAAATATTTCAATTTAATTCAGTTTATTCCTTTTACTTTACTTTATCTTCACTTTCTTTTGTTCGTTTTATTTTTTAATTTGATGTTATTGTTTCGTGCGTGTGTTTTCCTTTTTTTCTTTTTTTCTTTTCTGATGAGTAAGTTTTACCTTACAATAATCAGTCATGGGTGACGAAGGTAAAAAAGCAGAAACCACGACTCCTGAGGCTACTCCCTCCACTTCTGTATGGCAGGAAGTGTTTGTCAGGGACCGGAAAAGACCAGCTGCAGACACCAGAGACCCCAGAAAGGCTGCGCGACTGCACAGCAACATTCAGCAGGTACCCCTTAATAACCACTATACACCATTGTCGCAAGATGAAGCAATGGAGTCATCATCAAATAGCCAACAAATAGTAAATGAAAAACCACCTCCCATTTTCATCAAAGAAAACATTAGTAGCTATAAAAACTTTTTATCTTTATTAGAAAATACTTGTGGTCAAAATTCATTTGTTTTAAAATCTACAGCTAATGGAATCACACTCTATCCTACCACACCGGCCCATTATAGATCATTTGTACATTTACTAGACAAAGAGAAGGTCATGTTCCACACGTACCAACTCAAGTCTGACAGAGTACCGAGGGTAGTGATCCGCGGCCTCCATCCATCCACAGATCATGCAGATCTGAAAACAGCTCTTCAAGAGAAGGGATACCCGGCTCGAGTTGTTATGAACGTATTAAAAAAAACATGGGTTCAGGAACCCAGTGCTACACATTCAGAGCCTGTTAAAGTACCTCTGACTATCTTTTTTGTTGACGTGGACCCAAAACACTACAACGAAAAAATCTTCGATATCCGGAGTTTACTTTACTCAAAAGTAACCATTGAAGAATCCTACAGAAGGCACTCTATCGTCCAGTGTAAACGTTGTCAAGGTTACGGGCACACGCATTCATATTGCAGATTAATGCACAAATGCGTGCGCTGTGGCCAGGAACATGTTTCTGGAACATGCCAGAAGCCTAGGACTAGCCCCGCTACATGTGCAAACTGCAATGGTTCACATCCTGCGAACTACAGAGGGTGCGCCACGTATCAACAATTGCGCATTCAAAAGGGAAGGACTACCGAAAGCAGAGGAGACAAGGCGCAAATGCATGGTGCACAGATGCATTACGCTCCAACGGCAGCAAGATCCGCACACCCAGCTCAGGAAGTAAACGGACCTCCCGCTGCTACACTCTCAACCATACCGCAGCCAAGAAGGAACTTTTCCAACTACGCAGAGGCAGCAGGTCTTCAGAGAGGCTCACCTGGGACGTCCAACCAATACCCAGCATACAGCCCTCCGACTGGCGTGGGGGTGGAAGGGCCCCAGTGGTCTCCTCCGAGTCAAGGTATCCCTCCCAACTTTTCAAATTTCATTTCAAGCCTTCAAAACATTATCCAACCCCTCGTCACTCTCCTCACACAACCTTCACAAATGACACAACTTTTCACACAAAATGTCAACTAATTTACTCACCGCTGGTTCCTTGTCAGTTCTTCTGTGGAACGCTAATGGACTTCTACAACACAGAAGCGAACTGGACATATTTTTACATGACAGACAGATAGACGTAGCACTGATCTCTGAGACTCACTTGACATCTAAATCCAGACTTTACATACTTGACTATACAATACACAGAGCTGACCATCCTGACGACACCAGTCACGGCGGGGCCGCTGTTCTCATCAAGTCTTCACTCAAACACTACCCACTTCCCAATGAAACAACACCTCATATACAGGCAGCAGCTGTATCACTACACACAAAACACAAAAAAATAGCCCTTGTGGCCGTTTACTGTCCGAGGTTCGCCATAGCACTTGGTACATTTTCAGCATTTTTTCGGAAATGGGGTCCTTGCTTCCTTGCTGGAGGTGACTACAACGCGAAACACCAGCAATGGGGCTCGCGACTCTGTACTCCGAGGGGAAGGAGTCTTAATACCACACTTAATAGGGACCATTTACAAATAATTTCGCCTAACTCATTGACTTACTGGCCAACTTCAAGACGGAAATTACCTGACTTATTGGACTTTTTCATCCATAAGGGACTACGAGGTTTGCCTTATACTGTCAGTTGCCCACCCGACCTCTCTTCTGATCACTCGTACGTGATTCTAAACCTCTGGGCAGAACCGTGTGAGAAAGAGAAGAAACCAACGCTAATCCCAGGAATCACAGACTGGCCGTTATTCCAGTCAACATTAAGCTCTAAGCTCTCTATTCCTTATGCTTTAAAAACGCAGGAGGAGCTTGAAAATTCTGTGGAACACTTCATACGAAGCGTCCAAGAAGCTACATGGACCTCTACAACTCCAAAAATAATTGGCCGTAAACAAGATCAACCATCGTACCCGGAGTACATCCGGAGACTGATCAGGGAGAAACGGAGAGCACGACAGAGATGGCAAACCTCTAGACTTCAATTTGACAAACGAACCTACAACCAGCTAAATAATAAACTTAAGACAGAAATTAAATTATTCAGACAGGACAAACAAGATGACTACTTCTCTAACCTAGATGCTGAAAATGGCAGTCTCTGGCGAAAAACTCGTCGAGTTCTGCGTCAACCAGTAGTGTCATCACCGCTTCGTAATGATGATGACGCATGGGTAATAACGGATGATGAAAAGGCAGAGCTCTTCGGTAGATATCTCGCACATACTTTCACTCCACATCAAGACTCACCCCACACTCCACATGACGACACTGTGTTAAATGCATTACACATTCCACTCCCACTTTCACTCCCTCCTAAATCATTCACCCCGGCCGAAGTAACCTACGAAATTCAACAACTGCCCAGAAAGAAGTCCCCGAGATACGACCTCATTACGGCTGAAATTCTCAAAGAATTGCCCCGAAAGGCTATAGTTTTTCTCACAACCCTGTATAACTGCATACTTCGCACAACATTTTTCCCCATACAATGGAAACACTCACATATTATCATGATCTTAAAACCAAACAAACCATCACACTGCCCTTCGTCATATCGCCCTATCAGTCTTCTTCCTCTTTGCTCAAAACTTTTTGAAAAATTACTCTATAAAAGACTCATAACTATCATAACATCCCAGCAAGTACTCCCAGATCATCAGTTCGGCTTTCGTTCACAACATTCAACAACACATCAGTTACACAGGGTTGTGGATTTCATAGCTTCTGCCTTAGAGAGAAAGTTGTATGCAGCAGGGGCCTTTCTTGATGTAAGTCAGGCTTTTGACCGAGTATGGCACCTGGGACTTCTTTACAAATTGAGGCCTTTACTTCCACACACATACTACCTCATCCTACAATCATATTTAGTACACAGATACTTCGTCGTCCGACAGGGCTCTGCTGTCTCTTCGTCGCAGCCCATCTTGGCAGGCGTGCCTCAAGGGTCTATTTTATCTCCTTTGTTATATACACTTTACACCTCAGACATGCCCACGTCACCACATACTTTGACAGCTACATACGCCGATGACACTGCCATCTTAGCTGCTGCTGAATCTTCCATACATGCCTCGTTCACATTACAACACCGGGTTACTCAAATTGAGAACTGGTGCAACATTTGGAAAATTAAACTCAACACGAACAAATCACAACATATCACATTTACATTAAGACGAGATACATGTCCCGCCGTTTTTATCTACAACAAGCCCCTCCCTCAGACTAACACAGTAAGATATTTGGGACTTACTCTGTACAGACGACTGACATGGAACCCACATACAAGCCTCATACGTAATACACTAAACAAACGATTTAAAATGCTTTATTCTCTTCTGCACAGACATTCAAAATTACCCTTAACACAAAAGCGTAACTGCTACACATTTCTACTAAAGCCACTCTGGATGTATGGCTCACAAATCTACGGTTCGGCTAAAATAGCTAACCTGAAACGTATCCAGGTTTTCCAGTCAAAGACACTCAGACTCATTACACAATGCCCACCATACGTAAGTAACAGAACACTTCACAATGACCTCATGATCAACACAGTACACGACACAATTCAGGACCTTTACAGACGTTTCCACAGGAAATTGCACTCACACCCAAATCCATACATCCACTCACTTTCTTCACCACACTTGCCACACAATCCTCCCAGGAGATTGAAGAGGAGGTGGAACCGTGACTTAATATAATCCGAAATTACAACCCCCCACTTCTTGTAACAAAATCATAATATCGCTATTCATTGATAATAACCATAATTTTCATTGTTTTAAATTTCGCCCTGAGGAGCTACCGCTGGGTGGCCTTCCTCTCTCACGCCAATCAAGTCATCCACATTCAATGAAGTCCTCTTGGTAGCTGGTTGTTGCGTCATGGTAACAGTTGCGACCAACATTATAGAGAAAAAAAAAAAAAAAAAAATTGTTAAAACTGATGAACAACCGGGATATCTGAATCCTACACAAAAATTGAAATAAAAATGTTTAGCAAAAAAAGTCGGGCTAAATACCATTCTTCAAATATCTCCCTTTTTAACGGTTTATAGGCTTAATATTAGTTAAAACTGATAGTCAGATTCAGATATATCGGGAAAGTCCCATCCGAAGGACGACGTCCTCAAGGTTTTTTTAACCTAAGTGAAATTTCAGCTACCCAGGTTTAGATACATAACATACGACTCATTATCCAGTACCTGATATACGAAAAGGCCCTCGATCATAGCTTAAAGTCCAATCGGAAGGACGACGTGCTCAAGTTATTTTTAACCTAAATGAAATTTCAACTACCCAGGTTTAGATACATAACATACGACTCATTATCGAGTACCTGACATACGAAAAGGCCCTCGATCATAGCTTAAAGTCCCATCCGAAGGACGACGTGCTCAAGGTTTTTTTAACCTAAGAGAAATTTCAGCTACCCAGGTTTAGTTACATAACATACGACTCATTATCGAGCACCTTACATACAAAAAGGCCCTCGATCATAGCTTAAAGTCCCATCCGAAGGACGACGTGCTCAAGGTTTAATGAACCTAAGTGAAATTTCAGCTATCCAGGTTTAGATACATAACATACGACTCATTATCCAGTACCTGACATACGAAAAGGCCCTCGATCATAGCTTAAAGTCCCATCAGAAGGACGACGGGCTCAAATTTATTTTTATCTTCTCGATTAAAACATCTGACCTAAGTGCCTTGGCTAGATTTCTAAGTGGCGATCCTGAGCTCGATAGACTCCATATGTAAGATAAAATAAGTTACCGTTTGGTTCCAACTAAAATTATCAAGGAAGAAATGTGGAATATAAGTGAGCTTTGAGGTAGGTACCGTTTTGACATATTTTCTGAAAAACAAAATAATACAGCTATGTTGGTAGATAGGCAGCGACCATAAATGAAGATGGTTAACCAAAGATAAATTCAGATGTATCGGGAAAGTCCCAACCGAAGGACGAAGTGCTCAAGGATATTTAAAAAAATAAATAATATAAGTCAGTTAAAACAACTAAGAGCCCCGTCTAGATTTCCAACTTGCGATCCTGAGCTCAGTAGACACCAAATATAAAGAAAAAATACGTTTCCGTTTGGCTCCAACTAAAATTATCAAGGAAGAAATCTACATTAATAAAGCTGAAACGGGGTTTATTTGTTTGTTTGTTCCAGCATCAGGCCCAAACGGCTCGACGGGTTTTTATGAAACTTCACATGTAGCATTCTTATGACCCCAGTTGAATAATAGGCTATGTGGCGTCCCAAAATTTTGAACGGAAGGGGGGTGGTGGGGATAGGCCTAAATATAAAGATACCGATAGCTCATTAACTAATCGTCGGATTATCATGAAATTTCACATGTAGTATTCTTAAAGGCCAAATAGAAAAATAGGGTTTGTGAACTCTCAAGATATTGAACGAAAGGGAGGATAGTGGGGGTAGACTTAAGTATATAAATAGTGGTAGCTCATCAACTAATGGTCGGATTGTCATGGAATTTCACATGTAGTAATTTCAAAACAAAATTTGAAAATTCGTTGTGACGTTTCAACTTTTTGAACCTGAGGGGTGGGGTACATTAAGCTGAAGGAATTTCACATGTAGCTTTCTCTTCTTCTGTACACCGGGATTAAGCAGATACTAGCTGCAGTGTCTGCCGTTGAAGTACTATAAGGCTTATTCTATATGAATAATTGAAAATTATAACATCATGAATGTACTGTCGAAGAATTGAATTGGATTCGAATGAGAGATATTAGGTGAAAAGTCAAAGTTCCCCGAGCAACGCCGGGTATTACTGCTAGTCTATATAATAAAAATGACTGCCTATTTTTGCTAAGCGCAAAACTCGAGAACGGCTGTACCAATTCGGCTAATTTTTTTTTTTAAATATTCGTTGAAGTTCGAGGAAGGTTCTTATGAAGAGAGTTCCTAGCGGTCAACTGGAGGGGGGGGGGGCCTAAACACAAAAATTGCTCTAGCGCATTAACGGATGGACGGATTATCATGAAATTTCACATGTAGTATTCCTAAAAGCCATGTTAAAAAATAGGCTATGTGGCGTCCATAAATTTTGAACGGTAGGGGGGGTTGTAAGGGGGGCCTAAATATAAAGGTAGTGCTAAGTCATTAACGGATGATCGGATTGTCATGGAAGTTTATATGTAGTTTTCTTAAAGGCCAAATTGAAAAGTACGCAATGTGACATTTCAAAATTTTGAACGGGAGGGGGGTTGTGGGGGTAGGCCTAAATATAAAGATAGTGCTAAGTCATTAACGAATGATCGGATTGTCATGGAATTTCATATGTAGTATTCCTAGAGGGAAAATTGAAAAATGCGCTATGTGACATCTCAAAATTTTGAAAGGGAGGGGGGTTATAGGGAAAGGCCTAAATATAAAGGTCATTAACGGAATTGTCATGGAATTTCACATGTAGTATTTTTAAAGACGAAATAGAAAAATACACTGTGTGTGACATCTCAATTTGAACGGGAGGGGGAGGGGGCGCTAAGCATAAAAATAATACTGACTCATTAAAGGTAATCGGATTCTCATGAAATTTCACAAGTAGTAGTAGTAACTACATACTATCTGTGTTGCCCAGCGGTTCTAAGAACTTAATAGCTGGTTGCATGGAGTTGCAAGGCGCATACTATCTAAAAAAAAAAAAAAAAATCCAGTCCAATAGCTTCTGACAGAACGACGTCTGTCGGGTCAGCTAGTAGCTTAATAGTTATTCTCAGCTCGTGCGAAAATGTTACGGGACGAGAATCGGTATCACAGCAACATTTAAAAAATAGTTTTGGGCAAAAACAATCATAATGATGACTCGAGAGGCTCCGCGCCAAGAATGACATTTTATTATTCTAATAGTAAGTAATACATCTATGGGCATTGATTTCCCGCCAAGTGGAGATGGCAAGGGGGTCACCATAAAATCGTCCTTCCCCCGATGGTTCATACTTATCGATGAAAGATTATATTAGCAAGAAATAAGAGTTTATTATCTTTATCAGTATATAACTAAAACCCCTGGTGATTTTCACCCATATCAGTCAGAAGTGTGGCCTCCCACTTTAGAGTGGGCGCTGTCGCCTCCTAAGAAACTTGAGTGGGCGGTAGGGGGGCGCAGAGTCGGGTCAATTGTTTGATCCATTGCCAGAAAGCTGGGCCCGGCCTCATTTCTTCCATTCTTTATGCACCGTCTGAGGGTGACATTGAAAATGCACTTTGTGTAATTTTACATTATGAAAGATAGATTAATTAGAGAAAGTTTTAGAATGCATATATCGAGTCAACATTTTATTTGCGTTTTCAGAACTCCATAAGGACAACAGATTTTCAGCCAAATCGACCAAAGGGGTTAGGCGCACTTAACAAAACTAATAACTGCCGCTGTAATGAATGTGTTGATACGAAATTTCATAGGAATATTTAAAACCCCATAAGAATGACAACTAATTATTTTTAGCGGGGTCTCAACTCAAAAATTCCAGTAACTGCCGATGTAAAAGAATCATGAAAGTTTATATTTAAGTTTAAAATCACAGAAGAACCAGCACCTCTTAATTTCCAGCGAAGTTCACCGAAGGGAAGAAGTACAAAGAGGTACAGAGAGGTAAAAAGAGGTACTTCCCTTATAGTTCGTGTAATTGAGGAAGTAAAAATAGAATCTAACTTCAGAGAAGAAAGGGATGAAGGGTGAGCGGGGAGAGTCACCCCCCCCCCCCCCCCCCCCACCACTGGAGGGACCACACAGAGGGAAATGGCGCGAATCTATGATAGGTCTCCTACCTATTGCATCAGATGCATTCATATGCTCCTAAAGAAGGGAGAACTGCCGATCAATCAGAACTCGAGTGATCACTAAAACAATTAACAAATACATACGTCAAATACACGATCGAAACCATAAGGTTTTTTTTGTCTTTGACCTGCAAAACCCTAAAAATGATAATTCAATTTTTTCTTTTTTTTTTAAATCATAAAGAGAATTATTTTTTCTGAGAAATGAATTATCCACTGATGATCGTTTTGCGATATGTTTCAGGATCCTAACGTTGCTAAGTTGGTCCTGCTGTAAAAGAGTACCGGGACGAAGAAAGGATCTGATACGTCCCTTATACAGTAGGATAAAGGATCCTCGTCCTGCCCCTAATGTCCTGGTTGGTGGTTCGATTCCTGAAATTGTCCTGTCCTTCCGCCCGACCTACAGCTCTTCACGACCTCTGTTTCCAGTTATGTGTTTGGACAATATCCAATACTTCTATCTTCAATTCTCTTCTTGTAGCTATCTCTTCTTTAGTCAGTCTCTTCCTGTTCTTTTTATTGAACAAGTCTGTAATAGTGATACTAGGGCAACCGTCCCAACGAATGGCCACTTGGCAACGTTTTTACTTCCATAGCTAGACGTGGTAAAAGATCAGAAATTCGATGATATTTTCACTGAAAATTCATATTTTGTCTTGAATCAAAAATTAGAAAAAAAAAAAAGCCTGTAATTGTTTGAGACTGTTAACACTGTATCTCCTTATAGAATGAATATATCGAAGCGGAATTTTATAAGGACGACACCTATTGATTTTTAGCCAAATCGGTCAGGGAAGGGAGGGATTATAGTGTGAGCGAGGTGACAAATGGTATCTGGAGATTAGTGTGAATTAGGGAGATGGCCATCGATGTTGGATAGTATAAAAACATAAATTTTCAGGCCCGATTTTTGGTGTCTTATGGTAGATGGATTCTGATCTGACATCGATGATTTTGCTCCTATGTTTTAACTTTTATTTTATGTTTTACTATATTTATTTTTCAATATATTTATTTATTGTCACCAAATTTTTTTTTTTAAATAATGTTTATTAATTTTGCCTTTAGTCTTTATTATACAGCTATGGCTCAGATGTCAGAAAACCCTTCAACATTTTGTACAAGCATGGCAGCTACTTATCCGGACTTCAACAAAATTTCACGTAAATACTTCTCATCAATGTCAACATGGATCCCTTGTGAGAGAGACTTTCCAAGAGCAAGGACAGATCCCCCTCACACGGAGAGTAACAGGTTGAATGGAAAAACTTTGTCACAATTAATTTTTCCTCAGAGCATGGAAGAAGATTTTTATTTCCATAAAAAATTCAACTATGAAACTAATTTTAAATATTTTTCTATAAAAATAATAATTGTAATAATAATTAATATTTCCGTTAAGACATAACATGGTAATTGGATATGTCTTATAATTGTGTACATCTAAATAGCTTATAAATTGTAGACATCAACGAAATCAAATCTTAGAATACAATTAATGATATGTATAACTATTAAATGCATTTAATTATAGAAAATAAATGAATTTAAAATTGCTAATATTGATAAATACAATAGATACTATTTTTATTAAATGTTTAATCATAAAAATTTGATATTCATATTCCTCCAACAGAATCTTCTTTCAATGCGATCACGTCCCTTCCAGGCAACAATGAGCGAAATCTAGAAGAAAAAATATATATATTTATATTTGTATATAAATTAACAAGTAAATAATAATGTGAATATTGAATAACTAATAAAATTAATGAAGAGTAATTAGAAGTTGAAAGATGTTGGTGGAGGAGAGAAAATAAAGTCTACCAACAAAATAAAAATGGAAGACAAGTGTGAATTAACGCTGCTATCATGGTTACTTTGGGAAAAAAAATCCAAATTTCCGAATTGAGGTTTTTCCATAACACAAAATTTTTAGTTACATTTAATTTTTTTAAATAGTATCTATTGCTTTTAAGATGTGAGGAAGGGCATTAAAGAAGTTGATTCCTTTATGAGTTGTATTTCTTTCAAAATGAGAGGAACAAGAGTTAGTTTTTCAAGATTAATGAAGAAATGAAATGAAAACAAATTTTATTATTCTGGGACCGAGGTCCCCTAAGAATAAATACATATAGAGAATAGAACAGGAAACAATGAAATATAGTGTCAGTACGTCGTAAAATGAAATAAATAAATTAGTTCTGTATTGGAGAAAACTAGGAATTAAAAATATTTAAGTATACAAAAGATTGACATGAAATAACATAAAATTAACAGTTTTATTATGAAGAAAAAAATAAATAAAAGTATCTACTATATAAATAAAAGAGAATATGTAAAAAAAAAAAAAGAGTATATAAATAAGAAGAAAATAAATAGAATAGATTAAGGAACCTTGAGCAGTATTATTAATGCTACAAATATAAACAGCGAGATTAAATAATATTTATTGCTCTTGGAGCTTTTTCCTGAAATCTGAAAATATAGCACTAAAGCTAGAGCTAGAAGCCCCATAATGTAGTTATTTAGAGAATGGTAATATGTATAAGTAATCGATATATAATTTCTCTCTTGCAGCTTTCCCAAAGTATACTTATTTCATATTACTTATTTTAGATCTACAATTTTGTAACTATTTTTTTAAATATTTTCTTTTTAAACATTTTTGGGGTATTTTGTGTGTACCAAGCAATCGTTAGTAGTGTTCACATAATCATTGATAATCTGGAAACATCGATGGTTACGGATCAGATGTTTCACTTCAGCCTAAAACAGTTGATGATGTTGCAGGCCTGCCAGGATGGACGGACCCCGAACCTCAAATCTGTAACTCTGAGGTAACTGAGGTTTTGATATTACTTTGAATGTCATATATTTTGATTTCCAAATAATGTTTTTACTTTACTTAAGCTAAATGTTTTTACTTTACTAAAGCTAAATTTGATACTTACTTCTCCAACTTGAATGCTGAAAATGGCAGTCTCTGGCGAAAAACTCGTCGGGTGCTGCGTCAACCAGCAAGGTCAGTACCTCTGCGATATGACAATGACTCATGGGCCATAACAGACGAGGAGAAAGCAGAGCGCTTCGCCTCCCATCTCACACAAACCTTCACACCTCATCCAGACATGCATGATTTAACACATGAAACACATGTCTCACAAACACTACATATCCCATTACCCCTTTCACTCCCTCCCAAATCATTCACACCTTCTGAAGTCGCATTTGAAATTCAACACCTCCCCAAAAAGAAGTCCCCAGGGTATGACCTCATTACGGCTGAAGTTCTCAAGGAATTACCTCGGAAAGCTGTCGTGTTCCTGACAACCCTGTTTAACTGCATACTACGCACAACACGCTTTCCAATTCAATGGAAACTCTCACACATTCTTATGATACTAAAATCAAAGAAGCCAGAACACTCTCCTTCCTCCTACCGACCTATCAGTCTTCTTCCACTATGTTCTAAACTCTTCGAAAAATTACTATACAAAAGGCTCATAACTATTCTTTCCAGTCAGCAAACACTTCCTCATCATCAGTTTGGCTTCCGCTCAGAACACTCCACAATACACCAGTTACACAGGGTTGTGGATTACGTGGCGTCTGCCCTAGAAAGAAAGTTTTATGCAACGGGGGCGTTCCTTGATGTAAGTCAGGCTTTTGACCGAGTTTGGCACGCGGGACTTCTTTATAAATTGAGACCGTTGCTTCCTCACACATATTATTTAATCATTCATTCATATCTAACAAACAGATACTTCGCCGTCCGTCAGGGCTCTGCTATCTCCTCAATAAGACCCATATTGGCGGGTGTACCGCAGGGTTCTGTCTTAGCTCCTTTATTATATACAATATACACATCTGACATGCCCACCTCCATCCACACAATGACAGCTACATACGCCGATGACACCGCCATCTTAGCTGCTGCTGACCTTCACATACACGCCTCATTTACACTTCAACACCATCTCACACAAATTGAAAACTGGTGCAACACATGGAAAATCAAACTAAATACAGAAAAATCACAGCACATCACATTTACACTTCGACGAGAAACATGCCCCCCCGTTTTCATCTACGACAAGCCCCTCCCTCAAACTAATACTGTACGATACCTAGGACTGACATTGGATCGAAGACTGACATGGAATCCTCACACACGTCTCACACGAAACACGCTGAACCGTCGACTCAAAATACTCTACGGACTTCTAAATAGACGATCAAAATTAGACATGACACAAAAACGGAACTGTTATACTTACTTACTTAGACCATTATGGACATACGGATCACAGATATACGGTTCAGCAAAAACATCCAACATCAAACGAATTCAGGCATTTCAGTCAAAAACCCTCAGACTGATAACACAATGCCCCCCATACATAAACAACAGAACACTTCATAACGATCTTATGATACACACAGTACCCGACACAATACAAACTATTTACATACGTTTTTTTAGAAAACTTTACACACATACAAATCCAGAAATACGTACTTTATCTTCACAACACTTACCACAAAACCCCCCACGCAGGTTGAAGAGGAGGTGGAACCGCGACTTACTGCCACCTTAATTCCTATTCGTTCTTAATATTTTTATTTTTTTTATTCTTTTACATTATTTTCCTTCACTTTTCTCATCTCTCTCACCCATTCCATCAAAGTTGTCTTTCAATTCCTTTTTATTTATTTATTTTTTTTTTTTAATTATTATTATTATTATTATTTTATTTTTATTTTTTTCCCTTGTCCTTATAATTAATATAAATTTTCGTCCCGAGGACCTACCACTGGGTGGCCTTCCTCTCACATGCCATTCACGCCAACGTCTCCATACCTACCAACATAGATGCTGGTTGTTGCCCCCTAGCAACAGTTGCATCTTTATGAATAAAAGCCAAAAAAAAAAAAAAAAAAAAAAAAACTTTACTTGCACCTCATTACATGCAATATCTGGACAAAGAATAAAACGCTCATTCTCCTCCCCCTCTCTCCCCACCTCACTTCCTTTAAAAATTTCACCATTAACCGTAAAGAAAAGAAAAATAAGCTCAGGTCGGAACTGCACGGAACTTTTCCAAGGGCTGTTTGTGGGATTTGGAAAGTTTTAGAAAATAGTACTTTTTATTATAATTATTTTTCAATTATTAGTTTACAGCTGTACGTGGTATAGGGGAAGTTATGTAATAGGTCAACAATTCGGGGTTGAGTCTTCACCAGAATTTCATGACCCCGAATCCAAAAATGAAAAAAAAAAGTATAACTATGTGTGTGCTGTGGATATGAGATCTCTGGATAGGATGAACATGTCCAGAACTCCATGAGGACAACACCTGATTTTTAGCTAAATCGGTCAAAGGGAGGGGGAAGTTAGGGGAGTGGGGGGACTTAACTATAAAACCCTAATAATGTATCGATGACCCTAATGTATCGATATATCACTTTGTTTCACCAGGGGGCACCCAGCCGGCTTAATCCGCCCTTGCCAATTACATAACTTCCCCTAATCTGCGTACAGGTTGGTAAGGTGTCACCCCTCGTAATGAGGGTGGTGATGGGAAGGGGAGGGGATGGGAGTAGTGGTGGGGGTTGTCTATATAAGACGGAGGCGGACAGTGGTTCAGACCTCACTTTGCTTCCAGCCGTTAGTTCTATCACAGCAGGCTCCCAGCTCAGTCATGTCGCCACTGCTAGCCGCTCTCGTCATCTTAACTACCGTGGCAGCGCTACCGTCAAGGGTACATACACCTTAATATATATATATCTCACATACCCCCTACATGCACATAAATGTTATCATCTACCTATATATGTAAATTCAAAAAATAAGGTATACACATTTCAAGGATTACAGATTAAATGAACGATGGCAGTAGAGTTGCCAGAAAGTTGTTTCACGTTAGACAAGCATCACCAGAAGATGTTTTTTAAAAGGAAAATTGTTAATCGTCTGGACAAAAACGCGGTTATTTTTAGGGGAGGGGAATGGAAAAGCCCATTACAGAAATAATGTTGAATAGGAATTTTTACTTTTTTGGGGGGGTGGGGGGGGGGGGGGAGGGGGAAAGAGGCTAGCTTCTTTAGAACCGGTCTTCTTAAGTTCAGTTAACCTCGCATATAAGTCTCTAATTCAGATCTACACGCCCTCCCAAGTGTGCGATTTGAAATAAAAAACGGATTTTAGAGTTACCTGTGGGAAGCATCTAATTTATGACAGTGATTTTAACGAGTTAGATTTTCACTATTACAGAGAACTGTGATCGGATCACACAATAACGGGTTTCTTAGATGCACAATAGCAGTATCGAAGTAATTGTGATTTTCGCCCAACTTCTGTGAAGGTATTATGTCGAACTCCTCTCTTACTTTAATTTGATATCTCACTTGCCCTCTATTTTTTTTTGCTAATTTCCGATGGAGGAATTTTCATGAACTTTCAGGTATTTTTTATCCCCGTCTTTCGGCTACGAAACAGATATATGTCACATTTGATCATTTCATTATGATAGAAGGAGCTTGATCTTAAGAAAACTTCAACGCCTCAGATGGAATAATATATAATAATATATATGTTTCTGTTTTCTGACATATTACAAATGGCGCCCATCAGAGGCGTTGATAGTTTTATTTAAGATCAAGCTCCTAAAAGATGAAGCTCCTATAAAATATATTATATTTTATACAGAAACATATATACATATATTTTAAATGTACCGCAATTTTGCCTATCTATCCGTTGAAGGATTTTTCATGAACATTTTCCTATCTTTCCTGCCTTTGTGCGATTATCTTACATGTCGAATTTGGTTATTTTAAGTTTTGAAGCATAGATGTTAGGGCTTATAGACACATAGACGGCTGGCATTTTGAATATTTCGAAAAACTAAACTTGGATTATAGATACCTTCAATTTGATACCATCTATATTTCTTGAAGAAGGAAGAACATTATTTAATATTACACTATCTATTTTGCGCATATTCTTGTTGCATGATTTTTTATGTATTTGCGCTATCTTCCTCTGTTCCCGTTCCAAATTTCGAGCATTCTTGCGCCAGCGCCTACATTCGGCCGCCATTTGAACATTTTGGTAACCTAACTCCTGATTCATATTAAAAGCTCCAATATCTTTAATTTTTTAACCTAATTGTTTTTCTCACCGGAATTTCATGTTTTCCGAACCACCCCCAAATCCAAAACCACCCCCCCCCCCCCCCCCAAAAAAAAAGACTGTGCGTGTCTTGTAAACCCCGATAGATTAAATCTATCGAGACAAAATTTTATATAAGGACGACAACAATTGATTTTCAGCCAAATTGGGCAGAGAGATAAATAAATTTAGGGTGGAGGATGTAATGTATGTATTGAAATGTAATTTCAAAATCCTATAAGGGAATTTGGGGATCAGAGGGTGGTTTCAAGCCAAAAACATTAATAACTGCTGATGTATCGAAGCGAAATATAGTCCCTGTTTTAGTCAAATGTTGATAAAAACGTTCGATTGGTGAGGGAGAGCGATAACTTAATTCTGATTAGTTCGGGCTGGGGAAGTACAGCTGGTTCACCGACTACTTTTCATTTTTTTGCAATCCGGGGGTCAAAAACAATGAAATTCCGGTGCAAACTGTGTTGTAACTTGTCTTATACATTATCAAGTTATCAACTTAACTATAGACAATCTTCCATGCTAATGTATGTACAGTTTTCGAAGAAGTTGTCATAAAAAGTTTCCTTGAGTGAAATGAGTGACAACTTTCAAACGACATTTCACTTTCTCTTCTAGTTCAAAGTTGAGATTTGAACTGTTTGGAGCTTCTCTTGTCCAACTTTCACAAAATACTTCACCCTCGCAAGTACTTTATGGTTTAAAGCGGGGGCTCGCCTTATATGGACTTACACTGTGAATAATAATGCCACTTAATAAAAAGTACTGGCTGCCTTATTTTACAACCAGAACTGGTTTTGTGCACTATAATGTCATCTTCAGTGGGACATATATATACTCTAAAACTGCTTGGTAAGTGTAGACACTAAATTGGTGATAAACTGTATTTTTTTTTTTTTCATTGTATCCTGATACTTTAATGTTTCCTGTTCATATTTTAATGCTGTGTATTTATGTATAGGTGTACTACAGATGATGACATACTAGTGTTCGAAAACCGGGAAAGGCAGATTATTTTTATTCCCTCTCATCCCAATATCTATTTATGATATAATGTTAATTACAACATATTCCAAACGGAACTGATCCCAGAAAATTTGAGGCCCCCGGCCTCGTTGTTATCCGGCTTCCTAATTATCCGGTTCCCTGATTATCCGACACCCTAGTTATCCGGTTCTTTATAATATTCCACCTTCTCCGTTATTTTCTCTTCAAGTTTCTCTCAAGTCAGTCACATAATAATGATATTAGTAGCCTTTATTTTTAAGAAATGTTTTCAGTGCCTGTTTGCAAATCATTACTTCTTTGCTTGTTATTAAAAAGAACTTTAGCAGAAAGGAGTCTCAGGATGTGAGGTTTGCTTTCAGGTTTATTATCTGCCAGACAGAGATAACACGAATAGAAGGATGTTATGCGGACCGGATTATACCACTATTTCAGAGTTCCAAAAAGAGACTTTATCGCTCTTTTATGTTAAAAATATGACAATGTTGACACGAGCCTCATGGCGAATGGCCAACATTCTTCAGAACATTTGGCTTTTTTTTTTTCGTTAAAAGAGGCTTGAAGACGTCGATGATGATAACCTCAGTAGCTAAGTTACTGTTTTCACTGCTAGATCATACGCCAAGTTGGCGCTAATCTATTCTAAACCTAGCTCCATTAAAGTTGGCGCTGTAGAGAAGTTCTGTCTGGGTCCTTCCTTGAAACTCTTCATAAGGAGGTTTTTTAGGTAAGATGATTTGATAAGAGAGAACTAAATGAATTTGTCTCTCATGGACCAACATTTACCAAAATTTCATCCCTTCTGAATTCTTATTTATCGTTGAAGGAGTCTCATTTTTGTCTTCTAATTTTTTTTTTTTTTTTTGCGATTATTTAAGTTGCAAATGTTAAGTTAGTGTGCATTGTATCAATTCCCAAATATTGAGCGATTACCGTACATAACTGAAATTTTGAAACAACGATGTGTACTGGCTGTAGAAATTAATGGAGAAAAAAATAATTAAATGCAGGGTACTGGTAGCTCAGTGCTATGCGTGCTTGCTTACTTAGCTCAAGATCGCCGGTTCGAAAAGTCCTTAAATTTTTTATCTGGGAGGTGAAAATACTTTGAGCACGCCGTCCTTCGGATGGGACGTTAATCGATGGTAAGGTACACGTTGAAGATCTCTATTCTAGGTGAATAAACCAGCTAGGCAAAATTTTCTCTACGAAGATATTTGTGTGTGTGTGTCATTGGTACTTTGTGATCGCTCGAAGTCTGAAACGATTGCAGCTTTGAATTTCAAATGCAGTCCTTATTTCGTCCTGATAATTGCATTTCTATATTTTAATCTACTTACGTTATATTGCAACAGTAAGAGTGTCCTCATTTCAAGTCAGTTTAGATAATAATATACATAGGACATAGTAACCCTGGTATATCCATCAAGTTGACATAAACAAACGGAGGTCCAAGCGTTCTGAGGCCATTCATTACTAGGACCCACGTGTCAGGTTTGTTGAGATGTTTATCGCAGGTAGCGCAGTCTGGCCTAGCTAACCTACCCTACAGCAAGGGTCGATTAGGCAACAAATGTCCACATATGAGAATCGGTTTGGTAACATAAGAGGCCGTGTGCTTGCCTACTGTGTTCAAGATCGCGGATTCTGAACTCGGCAGAGGCCTTTAGGTTTTTATAAAATCTAGAGCACGCCGTCCTTTGGATGGAACGTTAAGCGATGGTCCCGAACCTGTCCCAGGTACTCGTAAGAGATTCCTACCCTAGCTGAATAAACCAGGGTTGGCTAAATTTAAGATTCATGCTAGAGTCGGGCTCATGTCCACCAAATCAATGAAAGAGCGCTCTGGTAGTAGGCGACCTCGTAGTTGAAGCCCGGGCAAGAGTCACAATAACTAACTAGTATTAACAGTGCAGTGATAAGCCAAGCCATAGGCAAGCAAATTAGAAATTATACCCCTTAGTATCGTTTGGCGCAGTCATTGACTATAATTTACTTTGGAAAATTCGATAGTTAATTGAAATATACAAAGACAGAGGAAGCTTGCGATGGCTGAAATAGGGAAGAACAATTTAAAAGGAACGATTAAAGAAAATAAGAATACTTGATAATTATTTATTTATATTTTACAATAATTAATGAGTAGTAATTAATTTGTTAACTTATTATAGTAGCATATTCATAGTCTTTATTATCGTAGAGTGTGTTTTCTAAGCTTCTCTGAGATGGCCGTTGGTTACATTTTCCGTTCTTATTTTATTTTTTTCATAGAGAGGATTGAAGGCTTCAGCGCGGCCAGGTCTATTGTGTGCCCTGTGTGTGTTGGTTCTTACAGCAGCCCTGTATCTTTAATAAAGGACTCTGCTGCAAGTTTTCTCCATAGTCTGCCTCAGTTCTATTATGGCAGAGCCGACGCATAAATCTCTTATTTTCTAGAGTTTTACACATGTTAAAACACCCCTACGCAAGGTTCACCTGAGCGAGGAAAGAGTGCTCTGGTGGTAGGCAATATGACTTGGTAGTTAATGCCCGGGCATGAGTTGCAGTAACTGAGTATAATCTAAGAGTGGCCGCCCTTATTGCTCCACTCCACAGGCTGTGGTATGGTGAGTACTACTTGCTATCCTTGTCTCTGGTTATTTCTCAGTTTTCCATCTCCTGATAGATAGGTTGGTTGATCGGATTCGACAATATTTCACAAAATGTTTGTTCATTGAGACCCGGAGAAGGGACGTGGAAGGTTCCCAAAATGTGTGTCCATTGAGACCCGGAGAAGGGACGTGGAAGGTTCCCAAAATATTGCCAAATCTGAAGTCACCCAAGAACTCAATCATAGAAAGTCCTTCCACTCAGTAAATTTCCAATCAAAGTTATTTTAGCCTTTCTGCTCCACTCGTTTCACACAATATTCACATCCATGTGTTTTTAATAAATATTATTTTAGAAAAAAATTTAAAAAACAAGAAAAATAAACAATAAAAAAAAACAAAGCCAGGAGCCGTTATCTTCGATCTGTTATATTAACCTCAGTGCGCATGTCTATCTACTAGCAACAAGGACGATTTTAGGTAGCCGCCTAAGTATAATAGCTAACGTACCTGCTTGTCGCTAGTAGCGGTTACCTGCTCATACGGTACTCGCGTTTTTGTCTACTCGTCTCTTTTGATTGGAAAATTATCGATAGATTCAATTTTATCGAAAGCTCTAACTGAGGACGTAATGCCGCAAACGTATTATCAATCGCCGGCCCGGGGTGTAGGTTCTATAAAAAAAAGTGTCGCAACGGTATTGCATGTAGCCTATGTTTGAATGGAAGGAGTCTTCCTTGTAATTATAGGAGAGAAGTGCATATCGCATATTTCTGGGGTCGGCTGCTGCATAAAGATAGTGTTGCATCAACATCGCCCTGCACTCATCCCCTTGTTTCCTCTTAATTGACTTTTGTTTAAC
The DNA here is from genome assembly GCA_963662175.1 of Aradus depressus. NCBI lineage: Eukaryota > Metazoa > Arthropoda > Insecta > Hemiptera > Aradidae > Aradus > Aradus depressus. The sequence continues at coordinate 1,572,258 of OY759222.1, forward strand.
ATGGATGTACTAAGAGTACTAGTGTAAATAATAAATAACATTACTCTGCACTCGACACAGAACGCATTTTTCATGAAATTCGTACTGCAGCTGATTCATTCTTGAGGCTTTCAACGCAGCTAACCTATTGGGGAATTGGAAAAATTAATAATATTGTATTTTAACAATGCGGATTAATCAAAGAAGTTTTCACTCTCCCTCTGAAACTATTATACCGATTTGGTTGACAATCATTGAGGGTCCTAGCTAGCAACTTCTGAATCCTAATTCTAAATTCCAATATATTCATTAATAATAATAAACGTCTTTATTTCTTTTCTTTTTACAGAAGTACATTAATAATAATAGTATTGACAGACAATACTCATGGTCAAATTGACCGTCTGAGGGGTTATCTCTTCTATTTTTACTCGATAATACACATACATAAAAGTGACAAAATAAAAAAATTCAAATACAAATGCAGTAATTTACAAAATTAACTTATAAGATCCTTTAAAAAACTAACAAAAAATAAAAAACATCTTCCTGTTTATATATTATTAATAACTAAATTCTGAAACCAGCTCAAATCTATAATTCCAGGCGGCTTTGCAATAGTTAATTAAACTTTTGTAATTTCGTCCATTTACATATTCAATAAACTCAACATAGCTTAACTATATAATGCCAATATATTCATTACATTGACAGTTATTATGGTTTTTCTGTTAAGCTCTCCTCATTTCCATTTCGGCCATCTGATTGAAAACCAAGAGGTGTCGTCATTATGAAGTTCTTTCATTCGGGAGATATCGTTACAAGCACACAAACACACAACCAGATACTTTTTTTTTATTCTATATGCGTGAAATTTCAATAAAAAGTGGGTTTTTATATAGACCTACAGAATTTGTAAATTAATTAGATTGTTCAGTTGTTTTGAATCATACCCGGGCTATAACTACAAGGTTATATCACCTACTACCAGAGCGTTCTTTCGTCGCTCCGCTGGACATGAGCCCTTCTCTACTGTTGAAGTCTTTAATTATGCCTACCCTGGTTTAGTTACTTAGGATTAAAGACCCCTGTCTTTAACGAGTACCTGACAGGTTCTACATTGCTTAATGTCCCATCCGAAGGACGGCATACTCAAGATTTATTTATTTTTCAGAAAGAAAATAAAGGTCTCGGCCGGCTTTCGAATCCGCAATTTTGAAATCAGTTAGATATAACGAATTTAGTTTGTTTTACAATTATAAAACAATGTATAACAGATATTAGTTGTGGTTGTGAAAACTGAAGAGAGTCTGCCCAGAATACGAGTATACGATATGAGACGACCCATTTGAATAAGTTCCATTTAGAGTAACATGGAATTCCAATTAGCTGAGTTCCAGTTTAATTTCATATACGAGTAAATTTTAACTGACAATAGGCTGGAATTTGAAATAAAAAGTTGTTAAAGCGAAGTTTTGGGATGTTCTGGCCAGGACGTTGTTAGCGCGCTGCTGGAACAACAAATTCAGTTGAATATTACTACAAATGAATTTTGTAGAGCGGAAACTTTCTTGTTATTACAAACTTTGTGGTAAAATGTTCTATTTGAGTTTTTCAAAAAACGTTACAGGTTAACTTCCCTTAATTATTTATTACTATATGATTTAGATATTTTCTAAAAGGGACCATCTCTGTGCCCAGTCGACTTATACATATCGAGTTTTATTAAAATCCGTTCAATGCGTGTGACAAGAACTAAAGGAAAAATTGAAAATTGTAAATTCGCCCGTTAAGCAAACTAGCCTGTCTCTCGGTTCATACAGAACATTCCCTGCAAATGTCGTGCATTTTAGATTCACGGTGCTAAAAGATACTTAAAGAATGCGAGGACACCCTAGATGAAAGCTGAGGGATCTGCGTGTCCCACTAGTGGTTACAGTATGAACACAGTTTTCAAAGAGTCCTTCTTGATAACTTTAAGTTTGACATATTGTGCAAACCTGTAACTAAATAAGACAAACATTTTGTAGAATAGAAGAATATTTTTTAGAATATTTCAAAAAAGAACTTAGTTTTATTTATGTTTTTTAAACCTTGGAAAAATAAACTTTTTGGGTTTGTTTGAAGAAAAAAATCTATTTTTTTTTAGAGCTAAAACTTTAATATTTAAAAAATAAATAAAACATTTTTATTTCTTATTAGAATAATAATATACATTAATAATAAATAAATACTAATAAAAAAGTAAAAACTACTTACTTTTACCAATCTAGCAGCAGCCTGGACGTAATTTACAATAAAAAAACAAAAAGTGAACAGAAATATATACAGTTGCAAGCTAACATGTATATCAAGAATGAGAAACAGTAAAACAAAAAAAAAGTGAGCAATCATTTATTTCCCAATAGAAAAAATAGTAGGTAATAAATATACGTTTTTGTAATAATAAGTTGATAACAAAAATAAAAAGGAATTAAAAAATACGCACTGATGCCTTTTCATGTCAGTTAAAATAAATCTGAAAATGAGAAAAATTAAATAATTAATAGGGTACACAATAGCAGACAAAATGTCGGAATAAGAACGTTCAAATGAAAAAATATGTGATTTGGCCATTGATGAACATTCATATATCAACCACTTTTGTAACGATCCCTCTCTCACATCTTAAGATCATTTCCTACTCGCATTACTGGCCATATGAAAGTAAAGTATTGGCGTTAGCAGTTTTCTTTCAATATGCAGCATAATAATGAGTGTGACCCAGGAATGTCAAGTTGAAGTGAATTTTAGAACGTGGAGTGAAAAAGTGATCGCTACAAAAATGGTTGTAATGGCCACATCACATATATATTTTTTCTTTATTTTTATAATTTTGAATGAAGAACTACCAATAATAAAAGCATATTTTAAAATTTTTTATAATGCTTTACAATTTAAACATTACTTGGAAATATTTCCTACAGAAATTTATATCACATTCTTTGAGGCACTATAACTATGGTCGTATTGGTTCTATCTCAAACCTAAGAAAACATTAGCGAGAAACATTATTGGTAGAAACTAATTTTTCGATAGGATTAACAGTTTTCATGTAAATCGAGCAAAGGTCTAAAAAAATGAGTATGAAAACAACAATTTCAGGACTATTTTCGACATATATCTCGCAAACCGGTCAACCTTTACAATGTACACTTCAAGAGATGCTTGATTACAATATAAATATAAGTTAGCATATGTATATCTTTAACTCAAATTTCAAGTTCATTGCTACAATGGTTTTTGAGTTTGGAGAGCTCACTAAGTTCTTATTACATGAACAGACACACAACACAAGGACATCATCGCGACAATGGTCAGGTGTTCAGCACCTTCAAACTTGAGACTCTGTTGAAAACCATCTCAGATTTTCACACGATTACATTAGTACTTGTACTATAAGTAGAAGAAAATTTTTAATAAATAAAAGTTTTTTTAAAAGATTTACAAAGAAATATAAGTAAAAAAGAACGGATTTCTTGGGAGGTAAATATAAAAATAATAAGAAACCTATAATAGCAGAGGTTGTTTCGGTAAATGTCGGTAGGAAATAAATGGTAAGAAATGGAACTATTCGTTGGGAATCATGAACGATTTGGGAAATTAAGTGAAAAAAAAAGGATGAATGTTGTAAGTATAAGTACGACATACGTAAGTAATATTGCAGAATGGGGGGAACAAATGTAGCCATTGTTATGAGCTGATTATTGTCCATTGGATTTATTATTGATCATAGAATAATCCGGGGCAAGTTCAATCTTTGTATCAATATTAGAACGTGCTTATTTGTCATAATCGATTATTCATTTAAGTCCCAATTTGATTGGAATGATCAATTTTGGTTCGTTTTGTACTATTATTCGAACAAATTTATTTATCATAATCTATTTTTTCAGGTCAAATGATTTTGATTGGAATGATTTCTTTTCATTCGTTTTGTACTTTGAAGTGGTTTTAAATTAATATATTTTTTAAGCAAAATAGATATTTTGGTCGGTTCGTCTCCTCCTGGCGGAGAATCAAGAAAGCCTACTGACCCGGTGCCGGGGGCCCCACCGACCACCGACAGGCGTGCGGCGGCTGCCCCCGGCTCCGGGACCCAGGCAGAACAGAACCCCAAGAAGATCCCGAGATCACTCGGCGTAAAGAGCCGGGAGAACATAGTTACTGAAAATATGTTCTGCAAGTTTGAAGGATATATCCAGTGTCACTCTTCTAGACTTTAGCTAATACAGTTTAATTTGCTGGAATGCTCATAAAAAAACTTTCCATCGATCTTATTCACACGTCTGTAAAAATGTCCCCCCAAAAATTTTAATTTTCTCTAAAGTGGATACTCAGGGGGGGAGAGATACTTTATGAAAGGTAATTTTAAGTCTACCTCAAGCGCCTTTTCAAGTGTGATTACAGAAGATTGACGCTCTTAAAAGAAAATGAAGGGGGAAAGCTTTTCACATCTGATTTAGACGACGCTGGAACTTGGGAAACTGTCGGGAGTGTCACCTCTATGATGAAAAATAATCTGCCCTGTATTGCAGCCTCGGAAAAACTTTCGAATGGAATGAATACTTCTTAACTTGAAAAGAGCGTAGGGCAGATCTTTATTTCACTTCCTGAAGGGATTGGAGGATATTTTAATATCATTGTTAGCAAACTTTAGAAGAAAAAGTTGGTTTATGAGATCGTGATTTGCCCGTTATTACAGGAACATATCCATTGGTGAATCACAGGAAATGTCAACTGATATTCGCTCTCTTTCTAAATCCTCTTGAATCTCTTTGGTTGGTTAGTTATTGTGACACAAGCCCGGGCTTCAACTATGAGGTCATATCGCATGTTTTGTCGCTCTGGTGGGCATGAGCCCTATGGTAGTCTTAAATTTTGCCTACCTTAAATTTTTATTCACTTAGGGTAGGCGTCTTTAACGAGTACCTGACATGGTACAGGCTCGGGATCATCGCTTAACGTCCCATTCGAAGGACAGCGTGCTCAATCTTCTTGGTGATCTGGATGAAAATTAATTCAAATTTGAAATGTGTTTATAAATTCTTTCCATTGATAGTTATTTATCGGGGCTTTTTAAATAAATACCCTCCCCTTTTCTTTGATCAATTTCCTTAAACTTTTTTTAGGCTTCTTAACTCACATATAAGATTTTATATAGATATATTCATTCAATAGTGTTAACACTTTTTTTCACATAATTTTTACGAATTACGTATCTTTCTCACAATACTATGAAATAGGAAGAAGAGGAGGATAGAAACAGGTTGCTAGGCTCTTCTGTTGAAACTGTAAGTTTTATGATTAGCCGATATGGACCTTTGAAGGGGCAACGTATACCACTGCTACCTCACGGTGTCCCGATCTACGTACAATTTGTATTCCTCCTCGTCTGTCTATTTTACATTTATATCACTTTCAGGTCTCTCCACAGTTCAACATCAGGTTGACAGGCAACTTTACAACAGAAAAAAATTAAAGAAATTTTTGGAATTTTAATTTTTATATTAAAATTTCTACTTAGCACTACTACTTCGCAATCCTCTGTAAAGGTTGGACATGAAGCGATTAATTTCAACTACTTCTTGACAAATGTTTTTCTAATTTACTTAAATCCATCAATAAATTGTTTTTTTTTCAATTTATTTTTATTTATTTATATATCACTTTTAATTAATTAAATTTTTGCTTGGGACCTAACACTTCTATTAGCTCTCTAGGATCGAGAAGAAGTAATCCTGGAATTAAGTGATTATATAAATAAAGTTAAAGACCGGATTCCTCTTTCCATAAACTTGAGGCGGGTGTGCCTCAGGGTTCTATCTTAGCTTCACTTCTATACACCTTGTTTCGTTCTGAGGGAATAACACTGGATGTTTCCTCTCATTTCTAATGCAATTTTAAAATATATATTTCAGCCCAATGCTTATTGTGCTTAAGATATACAAGGGCGAATAAAGAATTGAAAAAAAATTGAGTACTTTTTTTTTATATTGTTAATTTCAAACCACAATTTTACAACAAAAAAAAATGCACAACCAGCGGCTTTGTTGATATACATATGTACATGAAGAAGGAATATATTTAATAATAATAAAATAAATAGGTAAAACAATAAATTAAAGTGACATGATGACGTCACTCCATATTTCGTTTTTAACCTTCTTCGGAAATTGTGAAATAAATTTGGATTTAAAATTTTACTAACTTCCTCATTTGTTGATCAATATATTTTAGCGTAGAAACGTTTGATGATTGTGTCTATGGGTGTGATGTTGAAAGTTTGTTGCTAACGTGGTCAGTCAGAGTCTTTTAGACTGTAATTTCTATACTCAATTGAAACAATTTATTCATATGTGATGACCATGAATATTGAATAAATTGCACTTTCTCTATTTTCCTCTAATATAATTTATTTATTTAAGCGTTCAATGTCAAGATCACTTCCTTTTCTACTTTATAGGCTTAATTCTTGCCCGCTGTGCGCAAAATCGTGGGTTAAAAAGGTTTTTTTATTTGAGGGGTAAAAAATATTGAGTCCGCCGTCTTTCAGATGGGACTTAAGCGATGATCTAGAGCCTAAATGGTGTCAGGTGCGCTCTGAAAGTAGGCGATGTGACCTCAAAGTTAAAGCCCGTGTATAATTACAAAAACATACAACAAATATTATTTACCGAGAGATATATTGTGATATAATATAATGTATTATATGACAATATATCTCTCGGTAAATAATATTATGATATATTATATCATATTCTAATTGATATTTCATTGAAACCAACATAAGACGATGAAAGTGTAACTACTCACACTGCGGCTGTTGGCCACTAACAGTGACCAATGTACTATCTTATTAAGTGTACTCTGCAAAAGTAAGTTGCCATTTTCTTCACATCAGATTGTTTACTCCCGACATCTTCAGACAGAGACAAGTGATCATATTTCTTTATCTAGAAAAAAAAAAAAAAAAATGACCAAAAGAAAGCCTGCAACGAAATATTGTACCGCTGTCACCTGAGAAATGTCTTTTTCGTTTTTTGTTTTTTTCCCTTATCGATAGGAGACAAACGACATATACCCAAGAGTCGACCCTACATTGATCTGTGTTTACTTCTATCGAAAGTATTTTTATACATTGATAACAGTCGGGAACATTTTATTTTTATTGGGACACAAGACTGACCGAGGACAGGAGCCTGGAGTGAATGTGGCATCCTCTCTAATCCTGTGTAGCGACCCTCCCACCCATTCTGGAAACTATGAGATACTCTTCTTATATCGTTTTTAGAATGGGTGATAAAACGGCAGTGATAGGTTTCCTTCTTCAGTTTTATTAATGTCAGACGTTTTGACGTCATAATGCCATTATCAGTAACTAAGTATATCCACTTTCCCATATCTTCATTAACGATTTATCTGTCCCGTGTTTATGTTTTTCGTCATGTTTCTTCATCAAATAATTTTAGTAGATTTAGGAAACAACGTGTTAGTTCTTAACTGGGGAAAAGGATTGCTTAATGGAGTAATTTTATAAAACAAAATTGATACCCAGGTGGTCCAAGAATGTCCCGGGCGGCTCCAGAAGATCCAGGTGGTCCAAGAATGACCCGGGCGGCTCCAGAAGACCCAGGTGGTCCAAGGAAAACCCGGGTGGCCCCAGAAGATCCAGGTGGTCCAAGGAAGACCCGGGTGGCTCCACAAGACCCAGATGGTCCCAGGACATTCAAACGTTTTTGTCAATATATTAAATATATCGGGCATTATTGTGTCCACAGATACTCACTGACACATTTGATTTTTTTTTCTCATTTTCGGGTTGAAGAGGTTGGAATTCCGGTGACTCAATATTGAATTTTTCGTCGATTAGACATTTGTATTGTCAGAAAATAAAATAAAGAATTAGAAGAAGAAGATTTAGTAATAATTAGAAGACAACATAGGCTTCTGATTGTTTGTGTATGTAAAATAATTTAGACGTAGAAATTTGAAAAGAGAAGTCATTCAGAGGATAAAATGCTTTCAATGGATGAGCTTTGATCCTTTCATAAGTCCACAAGCACATGGGTTTTTTTATTATAATTTAATTACAGAAAAATAATTTATTATTAATTAGATAATGAAAGGACTTGTAGAATGCCTTCGGAAGAGCAAATCCTTTGGATGTATCCCTTAATTTGAGAAACAATTGCAAAAAGTCTAAAAAGTGCAGTAGTTTCTCGAATATTGAGCATATTATAAACAATATGATGAGTAAAACGTCCTCTGGAGATGAAGAGGTAATATGGACGTATTGCATATCGTTGAAAAGCTATGGAGTTTAGAATGTAGTTTAGTTATGTAGTAATAGTTTTCATCCGAAATGTAATCTGGTCGTCTTCAGGCACTCGTTGCAGATATTCGTGAATCCCTTCAAAGAAACACACGTTTCACTTGGTACTCGTTTCACTGCTCGTTTGTTTTTCTTCAACTACCCCATCTCAAGTACCTACAACAAGAAAATCCAACTATCATATATGTTTTATGGTAATTTGTGTACATTTAAATTTGAAAATAAACAATCATATCACATTAAACTAGTAATTCAGAGTTAGGTCGTGATTAAACAATAAATGCGTTAAGCTCGGTACAGTGTCTGATCCTTGGTTACAAATCACAAGCGGAGAGACATTAATGATATATATATAAATATATAACCTGTGCCGATAAGCCAACCCATAAATAAAATATATTAGGAGAGATAAGGATCGTTTGCCGTAACTTTATGATTGATTACAAATTACATTTGAAAATTCGATAGTTAATTGAAATATGCAAATGGCAGTGGATTCATCTCAAGCTTGCGATGGCTGGAATAGCCTTTAATTTTACTTAATTCTGCCCCATAATTGGACTATACAGATGGGTCCCTCTTCAGCTGTCGTCCAAGACCTTTCTGTATTCACGTTTCTTCGCGTATAGATTTTTTATTTTATTTTGAAATTGAAAAGAGAAAAACTTATGTTATCAATTTTCTTGGTGGATAAATGCAACTTCAAAAATATATCAATTAAAAAAACAGGAACAACTGTTCAAAAGTAGATGAACAAAATTAGTTATTATGACTCATGTCCGGGCTTTAATGCGAGGTCATATCGCCTACTACCATAACGTACTTCCGCCGCTCTGGTAGACATCAGTTTTTTAAATTAAGAATTACTAGTTTAATTATTCAACTAGGGTAGAGGTCTTTAACAAGTATCTGACATCGTGCAGGCTTGGGACCATCGCTAAACGTCCCACCCGAAGAACGGCGTGCTCAAGGTAAAATAAGGGCCTCGGCCGAGTTTCTAACCCGCGATATTGAGCTTGAGAAGCAAGGACGCATACCACTGAGCTGGCGGCGCCCTCTTTTATTATTAATATTTTACAATAATTAATGAGTACTAATAACCATTGAGTCCAGTCCTCTTCGACTCCATACATTTTCAATTAATGTTATCTGAGCGTTTCTGCTTCACTCATTTTATATAGCCACCTAAATGAACTAATTGAAGACCCTGCTAGTCGCTAGTTCGTTCTCTCATCAAGTCGCTAGTTGACAGGATTCTCGCGCTTCTTTCTTCGTTGTTACTCGTGAATACAACAAATGCCCGGGCACCGCGCTAAACTCCTGTCATAACAATGAGATGAGTAATTAAACTAAATATTATCCAAACAGTGGATTGGAATGTAAATTGGATTTGAACTCCACTTTCATCAGTTATTTTACTTTTAATCCATGAAATTAGATCCCAAAGCTTTAATTAATTATTTTTTAAATTTCGGTAAAAAAAAATATACATGCTCCCTATGTATATTATGTTTTACTAACAGGTTTACCAACATCCGACCGATATCCGAACAAAGAATAAAAAGCATGTTCTCTCTATCCCCCTTCCCTTTCGCCTACTTCGTGCCACTTTCGCTACTGTAAAATGTTATTTATCCCTCAGCTATTTCTAACGCGGAAAAACGATTAGAATAAAAATTTTTTGTCTTTCATTTCCTCCGTCAATTTTCCCAAATAAAATCGGTAGTAACAGATAAAATATGAAAAAAACGTTTTCTGTCTCCGATGTGAATCGTCATCCTATTGTGTGAATGGAAGAAAACGATGATGGTTAGTGTTTTTGAACTCATGTGTACCCTAAATTCTACTCCTGAATAGGTAGATTCTAAAAGTTTCATTGAAATATGTTCAACCAATTTCCTGTGATGATGGTACAAATAATGTCATAGCTAAAAACCACTTGTATGGTCTTTGTTTGACTAGAACAGAAAAAAAACCAACCAAATAGTTTTCAAAAACACCCTCTCACTAGAACTACGAAGTCATATCGCCTACTACCAGAGCGCTCTTTCGTCCCTCTGGTGGACATGAGCCCAACTCTACTATGAGAGTCCTTAATTTTGCCTACCCTACATTTTTATTAACCTAGGGTAGGGGAGGAGTCTTTAAGGTGTACCTGACATCGTACAGGATCGGGACCATTGCTTAGCGTTCCATCTCAAGGATGGCGTGCTCAAAATTTTTTCACTTGACCCGCTTTTTGAGTTCAGTAAGCAGGCACGCATACCACTGAGCTATCGGCGCCTTCATTTCATGAAGATATAGATCTAATTTATAAATATCCTAGAATACGACCTTTACTCTAGATGAATAAAAATTTAGGGTAGGCTAAATTTAGGACTCCCATCCTCATGTATACAAGAGCGACGGAAGAGCACTCTGATAGTAGGCGATATGACCTCGCAGTTAAAGCCCGGGCATGAGTCACAATAACTAACTATAATAACCTATTTGACTCACTTTTTCAAGAGTAATCATGTGTCAAGTGAACAATGATCCAGTAACAATGGCAAGAATAAAGAATGACGAAGAGAACATTAACGGGACGGTTCATAGATCAAGAAGGCAGTTCAGACACTGCCAATATGAGGGATGTTCAGGGGTTGCAAAATATCCATCCCTTTCCTCCTTTTAAAATAATCGTTGACTCCCCACTATTTATTTTATACACAAAAACAGTTTGTGAGATCGCCCTTCCGCAGCGCTGGTGGACCCTGGTCGGTTAAACTACCATAACAATTGAAAGATGGAAAACCCTAATTAAGTAGGATCCATGAAAATGTTGTCATCCAAGAGTCGGCTTCTTTCAGTTTAACTTTTTCTCATTTACGAGCGAATAATGAATAAAAAAGTTACATTTTTTCTCGTTTTCTTACGCCATTTCGATCCGAAAGTTAAAGGCACTTCCTTTTCAATAAAAAAATGTAAATCTTTTGCTATTCCAGTTTTTAGATGTTTACATTTTTTTTTTTAAACTTTATTAAATGTATTTTTGAGTTTACAAAAAGAGGGGTAAAAACTTAACTTTTTCCATCTTGTCCATGCTCCCTATTCTGTATTTGTTATTTATTCTGTTGAGAATTGTGTAAAGATTTGTAACGAAAAAATACATTGTAAGACCTTCAACTTCTCGAGTCTAATTGTGACTTAATAAATAATGCAAACTTCGGTGGGTAACTTTATTCGCTATTTTGAAACAATAAACGCTTAATGAGAAACTTGTAGAAAGCTTATTGTGAGAAGGCAACACACAACGGTCGCTATATAAAAAAAAAAACAATTTAGTCGAAAAGAAATAACAATTTTTTTTGTCTTTTATTTATAAAGAAGCAACTGTTGCTAAGGTGCAACAACCAGCATCTATGTTGGTAGGTAGTGGCAGGTTGGCGTAAAGGGCATGTGAGAGGAAGGCCACCCAGTGGTAGGTCCTCGGGACGAAAATTTATCTTAATTATTAGGACAAGAACAGAAACAAATAAATAATGAAAGAAAAAAAAATTAATAAATAAAGAGGAATTGAAAGACAATTTTGATGGATGGGTAAGAGAGATGATAAAAGTAAAGGAAAATAATGTGAAAAAAGAAAATATTAAGGACGAATAGGATTCAAGGTGGCAGTAAGTCGCGGTTCCATTTTCTCTTCAACCTTCGTGGGGGGTTTTGTGGTAAGTGTTGTGAAGATAATGTACGTATTTCTGGGTTTATATGAGTGTAAAGTTTTCTAAAAAAAAACGATGTAAGCAGTTCATATTGTGTCGGTTACTGTGCGTATCATAAGATCGTTATGAAGTGTTCTGTTGTTTATGTATGGGGGGCACTGTGTTATCGAGAGGTTTCAGAGATTAGGGCAACGTCAATCCGTCTGTCATGTAGAAGTATGTCCAGTTCGTTTTTATGTTGTATAAGTCCGTTCGCGTTCCACAGAAGAACTGACAAGAAACCAATTACTTACATTTAAAAATATGTATTCATAACCAAATAATAAAAAAACTGGTTCAAATAAACGTAAAATAACTATATGAAAGAAAACAACAACGTATTTACATGTTAACTTACTAACTGATCTCTGAAGACTAACTTATATTTATAATCTGAAACCCTGTGGAAGGACCACAAGGCAGTTCAAGATAACAAACAATGGACCATTATTTAAATGAATTAAAACAAAACATAAATCTGAGTGAAACTCAATAAATAAATCGATTATGGTATGAACACGGAATGTCCTGACGGAGACTTACTGATTTTCAACCGAATCCTTGGTTTCCTTTCAGAGCTCAGCTAAAACATAATGTAATAATACTTATTTCCGATAAACCATAATACGATACAGGGAGAGAGGACAGACGTCTCTACCTGGAGAGAGGACAGGCGTCTCTACCTGGAGAGAGGACAGACGGCTCTGACTGGAGAGAGGACAGGCGTCTCTACCTGGAGAGAGGACAGGCGTCTCTACCTGGAGAGAGGACAGGCGTCTCTACCTGGAGAGAGGACAGGCGTCTCTACCTGGAGAGAGGACAGACGTCTCTGACTGGAGAGAGGACAGGCGTCTCTGACTGGAGAGAGGACAGGCGTCTCTACCTGGAGAGAGGACAGGCGTCTCTGACTGGAGAGAGGACAGGCGTCTCTACCTGGAGAGAGGACAGGCGTCTCTACCTGGAGAGAGGACAGGCGTCTCTACCTGGAGAGAGGACAGACGTCTCTGACTGGAGAGAGGACAGGCGTCTCTGACTGGAGAGAGGACAGGCGTCTCTACCTGGAGAGAGGACAGGCGTCTCTGACTGGAGAGAGGACAGGCGTCTCTACCTGGAGAGAGGACAGGCGTCTCTACCTGGAGAGAGGACAGGCGTCTCTACCTGGAGAGAGGACAGACGTCTCTGACTGGAGAGAGGACAGGCGTCTCTGACTGGAGAGAGAACAGGCGTCTCTACCTGGAGATCCACGTGCCTGGAGTGAAGAAGACCCATCTGTAATGAGTTCCTCCGATCCACCTCTTCTTCAGGTCCTGTTTCACAAATAACATTCAGACAAACCAAACTACTTACCACAACATCTCTGTGGCCTTTCTGTCTAACTTGATATCCCTTTTTTTAGAATATAAAAAGATTTTTGTAGTTCTCTAAAGAAATCTGCAATCAATAAATAAAACAAACTTCTTTTAGAAATATTTGTCGTAAGTTTTGTGACTCATGCCCGGGCTTTAACTACAAGGTCATATCGCCTACTAACAGAGCGCACTATGGTAGACATGAGCCCCCGACTCTGTTATGAGTCCTAAATTTTGCCTCCGTAGGTTTCTTCAATGAGGGTAGGGGTCTTTAACGAGTACCTGACACCGCACAGGCTCGGGGCCATCGTTTAACGTCCCGTCCGAAGGACATATGTTCAACGTCTTTTCACCTCACAGACAAAAAAAACCTAAGGGCTTCGGCCGGTTTTCGAACTTGCGATCTTGAGCTCAGTAGCACGCACACCACTGAGTACCAGCGCCCTCTATATTTGTCTACTCCACCAATAAAATGTGCATTCACAAACCGTTTTGGCATTACACCATTGGTGTAGTTATATAAAAAGAAAAAAAGTATGTTTAACTTAATCTGACGACATACAAAAAATCACATTGGCTAAACAATGTTTTCTTTTTATAAAGAAATGTAAATATACAATTTATAAGTCAATAAAACACCATGAAGAGAATGAATTCACAAAATGTAGCTTAAATAACAAAGTAGACAGAAACATACCATTTTACATATTTTTGTAGTTTAAAAAAAATTCTTGATAAAACACTAAGAAATAAAACAAAATGAAGAAAGAAGTTATTACCTGTTAAATGAACGAGTGCAGAACCTCCAAAATGATAATACTACAATCGTCAACAAAGAAATCTTTTTTTCAGATAACATTTACCTAAATCTTTTAATTTAAAAAAAAGACAAATTTCAAACTTTCTGAAGAAACAGTAGGGAAGCTAACAATGAAAATAAACAAAATTATAACAGAAAAGGACAATAACTAAACAAGTTATGGAAGGAAGAAAACACATCAATTACAAGAAAACCAATCGGTAAGGGTTTCTTAATTGGTACATATCTTGAAATGATCAAATGTCTAGGATAGAACGCAATTCTAGAGAATCCACCAAGGAGGTAGCAGAATTTTAACTCATGCAAACAGATATAAAAATTTTATCAAATCAAATGATTATATTCATATCTCAAAAAATACAAAATAAGAAATAATATCAAATAAGGAGTAACAAATTTGAAGAAGTAAAGTACCTAAATTTCAATACAAAAATAAATGATGAGTTCCTGATTACATCCATATCAGGAAATATCTCCATCTTAAAAGCAACGACATTCCAACTAATCCGAAGAGAAAAATAAATAATTATGTACATCAGTTGATTAAATTCATATCTCAAAAAATACAAAATAGGATATAATATCAAATAAGGAGATTTAAATTCGAAGAAGTAAAGTACCGATATTCTAATAGAAATAAATGATGAGTTCCTGAATACATTCATATCAGGATAGATTCCCTCTGTAAAAGCCTTGACATTTCAACTAATCCAAAGAGAAATATAAATATTTATCAATATAAAATGATTATATTCATATATTGAAAAATACAAGATTGGATATAATTTTGTATAAGAATTATTGCATTTTAAGAAGAAGTATAGCTGCAAAATTCTATTAGAAATAAATAATCAGTTCCTGAATATCTCCATATCAGGAAAGATTCACTTTGTAAAAGTAACAAAATTTCATCTAATCCATAGATATTAATAAATATTTATCAATATCACATGAATATATTCAGGTCCTAAAAAATTTGAAATGACTTCGAGTAAGAAGTAAAGCTGCGAAATTCTACAGAAAGAAATGATTTCCTGAATATATCCATATCAGGGAAGATTCCCACTATAAAAGATGTAGCCAAGGTAGTTCGATGGCGTCTCAGTTATGAAGAAATGTAACAGTTCATCTGAAATAAGACCCTGGTTAACATTACTTGTTCATATTCACTTTTTTCTTCTGTCATAAAGTATATACATTTTTTACATGTTCAAATAATCGTATATACAGTCAATTCATAGTGAATTAACTCCCATGTTGATGTCTCATCACATATTCCACACAATAACGCTGAGTCACTTTGCATCAGGTAAGATTCTTCCAAACTCACCCAGTTTCTCTTTCCAGTGTAGGTACTTTTAATTAATTTATCTATTTTTATTTTATTTATAGAGCTTCTCTCTCATTTTAATTATTTATTTGTTTTAGATGGAGAGTCCACCTCGTCTCTAAGACGTTCCACAAATTTTCTTTTAATGTTTATATTTTTGCTTAGTGCTGAATATTTTACTTTCAAATTTAATTTTTAACTATTTTTTATTAATTAATTAAATTGTTTACTTTGCTAAGATTATCATTTTAAATTATTCTCAGCACTATAAACCTATTTATTATTAATCTCTATCAATTATACTAACAGCCAACAATTTCCATATACAGATGTAATTATATCCTAAATATACCTAGCAGTATAAAATATTTGTAATTTTTTCATGTAAATATGTTTTTATATACCTAATAAAGATTATTATTTTACAATAATTATTATTATCATTGTTCCCCAATTTTATTCTTATAAATTTAAGTAAACTTATAGATAGAAGTTATATATGTTGCAGTCAAAGTGTGACTTCCAGTGAATGTATACACTAACTAGTCAATGTATACATTAACTAGCCGTTTTAGTGGAAGTATCAATTGATTATAAAAATGAACACTATTACTAGAGAATGTATACAATTACTAGACAATGTATACATTTTCTAGTGTTCCTTAGTGCAAGTATAAATAAATGAGAAAAAAAGGTTTTTGTAAAAAAAATCATTCATCTGAGTACATAAATTCCTAGAACAAACATAAATCGAAATATTACAAAATTTGGGGGCGTATTTGCCGGCGTTCCGCCGGCGGGACGATATATCTGCCCCTCCCGTCGTTCCTATATTTGAAGTAGTACAGTTTCTAGCTTTAACATATACTTTACCCGGGTAAAGCCCGAAACGTGAACTATTTCAATTATACGCCAAATGTACACTTTTACTAGTAAAAGTAATCGTACTAGTAAAAGTGTACATTATTAATGCTAGCTATTTATACTTTCACTAAGGCATAGACGTAAGTGTATACATCCACTAGTGAAAGTATGCATATTTTAGTTTATGTACATTTCGACTAGAGAATTCAGCAAATGTATACATTGACTGCAACATATACATATAATTAAGGTGACCAACTGTACTCCTTTTAAAAAGTCTGTTGTGCTCCATTAATAAATATAAAAACTGGAGCAGTGAAAAATCACAATTATCTACAGAAACACTAGCTGCAGTTTTAACGGTAAAGTTCAACATGCGAGACGCAAGTTATTCTGACATAAGTGCACTCTTAGAAGAAAATTCAGAACTATCGAAAAAAAATCATTCAAAAGGAAAATATGATTTCAAGAATTAAAATGATGTAGGAATATAAAATAATTCAATTTCTATTAACTTTTAGATTATTATTTTTTAAATATAGCCGAATGGTTGCGACTTAATATTATTTTTACACAACCCCACCATATCCAATGAAATTCCATCCATAAGTACCCCTTTTGTAAAAAAAAATTGTTGGTCACCTTAATATAATTGACTTTCTAAGTTGATTTTATTGTTTTGAAGATTTATATGAGAAATTTAATTTAGGAATTGGTAAAAATATGGATTTTGTAATTACTTGTTGTTTTCTTGGAAAACTTTTTGAAAGTAGATACACAATTAAAACTAAATTACAATTCAAGTAGCAGACTTTAGTAAGACAGCTGTTTCTATAATATAATAGTTTATACTTCCCCAGATATACGAAGTTTAGGGAAATTGTGTAGTCGGTCAGAAATTCGATGCTGAAATTTCAACGGAAATTCATGTTTTCTGAACCCTTGATTCCAAAAACGAAAATTTCTGTTTATTTGTGAACACGATGACTCCAAAAGGAATGAATGTATCGACACGGAATTTTATATATGTATCCGAAACCCCATAAGGACGACATATATTAATTTTCAGCTGAATCTGCAAAAGTGAAGGGGCTCAACTCAAAGACCCCAATAACTGCCGATGTAATGATTGTATCACACATGACATTATTTATTTAAATGTTAAAACCCGATAAGAACGAATATTAAACTCCCGCAAAATGAGAGGAGGCTCGATTAAGAGACCCTAATAACTGCCGATGTAATGAAAGTGTGACACAAAACTTATAGACCAAAGCACCAACTAATCAATTAAGTTTTCTCTCTCCCGTCAAGGTCAATAGACCGTTTGGTCTATAAGTTTTGTGTTTAAGCCTATTAAGACTGGAAGTAAAGTTCGCTAAATCATTGGCTATGTACGTCCCCAACGCAAATGAACCAACTGAGTTTTTTATCTCTCTTATACTTATAGTCAAACACAATGAGAACATAATCTGTTCTATTTCACAGGTTATATTTCCCCTAGGTAAGTCAACTAATGAATATTAGCGCAAACGGTCGACTAGTTTTGGAGAAGCGAAAAGTTAATTGATTAATTCGTTCTGGGGAAGTACATTGCCAATGATTCACCGACAACTTTTTTATTATTACCTAATTTTATTTGTTATTTTTGCACTTCTAACAAATTCTATTTACATCGTACTTTTATTGTCTCTTTTTTTGAGTAAAATACTTACTTGGGCTGCTGTTGATGATGAACCCTCTTGGCGCTGTTATTCAAGATATCGGTTACCAGGTACATTTGTGTAACGCTACATGACATTGTGTTAATGCATCACTTAAGATCAGGTATTGTCTAACATGAGTCTGTCGGTAGAGACGCAATTATCATAATACACATGTAAACATCGGTAATATCGATTGTAAAATATCGATGTATAAAAGTTTATGTTATCTGTATAGATTGTTTTTTATTGATCTATGTTAGTCCACGTATTGGATAATCAGTCGGTCCTTTCTCGGATAAGTAAATTTTCTGGATGATCGGATGGCCAACCTAACAAGCAGGTTCTCGGCTGGACGGGTTCCAGACCACAGTTCACCGCTTCTCTACCCGCATATACGTATTCAACTATCTGGAAATGTTTATACATAGTACTGGGGAGGTTATGTAATTGGTCAGAAATTCGATGTTCAGTTTCCAACTGAATTTCAAGCTTTCGGACCCCCTCAATTCATATTTCAATTAAAAATAAAATTTTCATTGTTGAAGATTTGATTCAATTTCAAATCTAATCGGAATTCAATGTTCCCACACACAAGTTTGCAAATATATCAAGATAGATAGACGCTGTTATCTTTTTTCATTAATTAGAAAAATGACTGAATCCTCCATTTTAAATGAAAGCCCTTCTCAAGATCAAAGGCTCTATTCAATTTTCAATGACTTTCTGTATAAATATTTTTCAGAACGTAGAACAAAGTATAAAGACAGAGAATTTTTTAAGCTAAGCCTTTCCCAATGTTTAAAATAAATATTTCAATCCATTTATGTTCTAAAAAAAAAATTAATTAAAAATTGGCAAAAAACAAAACAAATATTAGGAGTAATTGGTTAAAAATTCGATGCAGAGTTGACACCGAAATTTCATTTTTTCCAACCTCCTGGTTCTAGAAATGAAACATAAAATTTCAGTTTGTGTGTGTGTCTGTGAACACGACAACTCCCGATGGAATGAACGTATCGACACGAAACTTTATATGTATATCCAGAACCCTCTAAGAACGACACCTATAGATTTTCATCCAAATACGCGAAAGGGAAGGGGGATTCGGAGTGAAGCTTAACACAAAAAAACTGATATTGTAATGAATATATTGAAACGAAATTTCTTATGTAAATTCAAAGCCCTATAAGGACAACATCTACTAATTTTAAGTGAAATCAGCCGAATGATGGGGAGGGGGGGGGGGGGGGGAAGGACAGAGGGGTTCACCTCAAAAACCCTAATAACTGCCGATGCAATGATTTTATCAACACAACATATAGTATGCGGATTTAGATGCCCCCATTGTAAGTCAACTAATGATTATGAGCTCAAACGGTCGAATGATTTTGTGCATTGCCGGTGATTCACCATCTCCATTCTCTTTGGCTGATTTGCATGAATATGAAGTTGGTGATGTATTAAGTTGTTGACCTTTAGCACTATGTACAACTGGAGAAGTAACGCTCCTCTAAAGATCAATACGTCATACTTCCTTCATGAAGGAAAATGTCAGGGTCTATAGAAAGTTGATGAAAGGCTACATCGACAGCAAATATATGGACCTTTCACAGAAATTAGGGGGACCTAGGTTCCCCCGGGGTGAAGAATGAGGTTTTTCAAAACTTACACAATTCCTTTCTATAAATACACTTCATCCAGAACAAGCAATATTTTATATTATTTAACTTATCGGAAGTAGTTGGTTGCGTGCTCTCGCGAACCGTGAAGGTAGGCCTATGTCAAGAAATATATTTTAAGAAAATGACAAAAGGAAGAAGAATAAGTGAAGTACATAGGAGTACAGAGAATGACCAAAGTGAGGAGAATAAGAGAAGTACATAGGAGTACAGAGAATGACAAAAGTGAGGAGAATAAGTGAAGTACATAGGAGTACAGAGAATGACAAAAGTGAGGAGAATAAGAGAAGTACATAGGAGTACAGAGAATGACAAAAGTGAGGAGAATAAGAGAAGTACATAGGAGTACAGAGAATGACAAAAGTGAGGAGAATAAGTGAAGTACATAGGAGTACAGAGAATGACAAAAGTGAGGAGAATAAGAGAAGTACATAGGAGTACAGAGAATGACAAAAGTGAGGAGAATAAGAGAAGTACATAGGAGTACAGAGAATGACAAAAGTGAGGAGAATAAGTGAAGTACATAGGAGTACAGAGAATGACAAAAGTGAGGAGAATAAGAGAAGTACATAGGAGTACAGAGAATGACAAAAGTGAGGAGAATAAATGAAGTACATAGGAGTACTGAGAATGACAGGATGGACCACCAAAAAATATATATGAATCTTGATATAGGCGAGCTTTGAGTTTTCTCTTTTGTGTTCTTTGTCCAAGTCCTTAGACAGCCGCCCCGGAGATGAACTGGAGTTAGGAGTGGTGAAGGACCGTCAGCTGTTGGAGTTCCTAACGAACCAGGGTCCATTGAGGGCCACCCGGGCAACATTGTTTTGAAATGCCAGTATTTTTGTCATAAGTGGTTTGCTAGCTGTCATCGATACGGGGAGGCATATGTTAATATAGGTCTAGTTCCTTGAGAGTATCGTAGTGAGAGCGATGCAGTATCGCGACTATATCGAAACGTCATCGTTGAAGTAAATAGTCAACTGAAAAGAGTTTATCGAGTCATTAATATACCGCTTATGTAAATCCAGCTTGAAAGTTAAACTGAGACAATTGTTTTAAGACAGGTAGTAGAACACGCCCACTCATCATTACCCCCACATTACTCATTCTGAACCTTCCAATGACAGACAGACAGTCGTCGTCCCTTCACTAACGTCAAATTAGTATAATTAACAGACGCTTGACTTTTCCTATATTTAACCTGATGTAGTTTGATGAAGAGTGGACACCACTTTTCAATTCTCTGAACCGGCACGAAGTCAGCGAAATATGAAGAGAATGAAAAGAGGAGCTAGCTATGATTTAGTAAGTGGACCTTCTCCAGGACACATCCCACCTTTTAGTCTGGAGAACCTGGAAAATTTCCTCAGTCTAGTCTTTTAGCCATTTTCTTTTTCTCCACCTAATACAATTTTCCAACGAGAAAAAGATCTTCCATAAGTGGAAAAAAAGTGGGAAAAGCACCGGCAATGTACTTCTGCAGCTCGAACTGTAATCAACTAAGTGTCTACTCTCCCTCTAAACGATGCAACGATGCACTTCTCAAGTTAACCCTCCCCTCCCCTTCCCCAGTTATACCAAGTATACCCAGAATTTCATGTTTCCGCAGATAAAAAAGCCAAAGGACAATTATTGATTTTTGGTCGATTGGTTTTAGAGGGCAAACGTAAATTTAGTTGATAAAGTCGAGAAGGGGAAGTATATCGCCAGTGATTCAAAGACGAATTTTGATAATTTCTGGATTGAGGCGGAAATTCCGATGAAACCTCAACATCGGAAACTTGAGGAAGAACTACTTTTGGTATCGATACTTTTCTTTCGATACCAAGTAGGTATCGAATAGATATTACTTGAATCGATTCAAAGTACTCGTTTCAAATTTCAACAATTAAAAAAAATTATATAAATTTTTCAATTGTGTTTTTATTATTCAATCGATACGTGTAGGTATCGATACTTTTTATTC
The DNA here is from genome assembly GCA_963662175.1 of Aradus depressus. Classification (NCBI taxonomy): domain Eukaryota; kingdom Metazoa; phylum Arthropoda; class Insecta; order Hemiptera; family Aradidae; genus Aradus; species Aradus depressus. Next base: position 1,594,065 of record OY759222.1, read on the forward strand.
GATACTTGAGTAGTATCGAAAGTTTTATTAGATACTACTCATGAGTAAAAGTATCGATACTTCGTGGTATCGATTGAACCCTAGCCATTGGTACCCTGCACGCTTCTCACTATTCCGTGTTTTATGGTTTGTTAACACACTTCCGAGAAGGAATATTATTAAGATGTTATAGCTCATATCGTTCAAATGAAATGAAACCGGTTCAAATGGGATGTTCACATGCAACATTCTTCATAGATGGAATGCAACATTCGGCATAGATCCAATGCCACATGAATCTAAATAAGAGACTATACAGACAGCTTGGCAACTCCGTAAAATCGTTGAATACATTGACAAAACTTTTCCATCCATAAATTTTGCCAAAACTCATGTAACTCATCTCAGAGTATTATTGATTTTCGACTCACAGATAGAGCGTGTCTCTGTACTGTCATAATTACAGTACTGTCAGTAGTTACAGTGGAATATTGACAAAATTGGGGTCTACTGAGGTCGTCTTGACAGTAAGACCATGTTGGTGTCATGAAAGCAACAAGAAAAGGCCATTCTTCATGACAAACTGACGTACTAGCAATCCACAATAGTGGAGTCATTATATGGAGGCATAACTGCACAAAAAGTACAATGTTCAGTTACCTAGTTTAGTATAGGGGAAGATATGTAATCGGTCAAAAGTTTGAAGTTTAATTTTGTAAATGGAATATAGAGGTCATTGTGTAAGACGCCTAAGGCTTTTCAATCAGCCTAAGAGAAGGGTGATTTAGGGGAGAGTGAATTGGTTACCAATAATTTGAGATGGAGAAGTGAGGTACTTGTGATTCACCGACGAGTTTCGTCGTACGTCTTAAGCCCTGTCCTCCCCCTTTTCGCCAATCCTCGTTGTTGGCCACTATTGGCCTACCGACATTGAGGTAATGAAGTTCTGCTATTTACCTCCCCGGCTATATAAAGCATAGGTGAAGTTATGTAATCTGTCAGAAATTCGATATAAAGTTTGCATCTGAAATTCATGTTTCCTAACTCCCTGATTACAAAAATGAAAAAATACTTTCTCAGTGAACACGATAACTCTCTATAGATTGAAACCGACACCAAATTTTATGTGCATCCAGAACCACATAAAAACGGTGTCTATTAATTTCACCTATTCACCCTATGAGAAGGTGGATTGTATTAAAAAATCCTAGTAACGGCTTCTATGACATAAGAACATTTTATAGATAGATACCTGAATCTATTGGCTTCAGAGCCAATAAGGACGAAACCTGTCAAATTTCAATGAAATCGGTCGAAGGGAATCAGAAGAAGGGGGGCTCAACTCAAAATAACTGTCTATATAACGAGTGTATTAACATGAAATATAGTACGTGGATCTCTGAATAAGAGACATATTGATTTCCAATAAAATCGGTAGATTGGTTCTGGAGGGACGCAACTTAGTTCAATGAATAGTCATAAATTCTTTGAATCATTATTATTGTAACCTGCTGCTAATAAATAAGAAGTTTGTGTGCAATTGTGTTAATTTTATTATTATCGATTACCTGTAGTTATTTATTAAGACTCATGCCCAACTTGGGCTTCAACTACGAGGTCATATCGCCTACTACCAGAGCGCTTTTTCGTCACTCTGGTGGACATGAACCAGACTCTACTCTGGGAGTCCTAAATTTCGCCTACCCTAAATTGTTATTCACTTAAGCCAGGGGTCTTTAACGAGTACCTGACATCGTACAGGCTCGGGACCATCGCTTAACGTCCCATCCGAAAGACGGCGTGCCTTATTACCTGTAGTTAATGTAACAATCATTAGAATGTTTTATGTTGTCATATAACTTATTGGAAGATGAACTTCACAACAGTTCATAGTCATACTTGTTTTATGACCGTATATGATTTGTGATACTCTAATGCTGCTTCTGCGCATGTCCCAGTCCCTGCAAAATGACGAAAGATACGATAGATTCTATCTCCTCAATTGAATTATCCTGATAATTTTGAATGTTTCTGCGCATACTCCAGTCAAAATATTGTACTGCAACAATCGATTTAAAATGTTCATTTTTATTGTACGTTTTCAATAAGGGAAAAAGCGGTAGTGTTAACCCATCTTAAGACTCTTTTGGTACCTACCTAAAGAGCCGAGGGACTGAGAAAGGGCCGAATACTTGTCCCTTGGTGTGACTACCTTCTTCGGTAATCTTCATAAAAATTTAAATTTGATCAATTTCTGGGAAGCCAGTAACCTGATGGATCAGTTTCAAGATCTCCTAAGGATGTCTGACCGTGAGGCTGCTCTTCACGGGAAGCTAACCGACAGAGCTCTTCTGATAGGTTCCGAAGACAAATGGTGGGATTTGTGAGGTGGGGTCGACTTAACTTTATCGGAACGGTATTCCTCTACAGCTATATATAGGATATCGGGAGGTCTGTTTGGCCACCTAGCCAGCACAGAACACAAGTCGCTCCTATATGACCATTCCTACGACAATTGTTCCGATCCCAGCCAGTGTCATGACGACGGTTCCCAGGTGTTTTTTTAGAGAACATATTCTGTTTTACTTCCCCAGAAATACGAAGTACAGGGAAAGTTATGTAATCGGCCAGAAATTCATTGTTGAATATATGTCTAAACATAAATATATAGGCACGAAATTTTATATGTTGGTCATTCCACGCCAAATCAACTAGGCAAAAAATATGCTAGACTTTTTGAGAATGTTTTGTCAAGGGTGAAACGAAAAAATTAAAAAAAAAAAAAGTAGACTTCTGTATGGTTTCCCGAGGATATGAGCCATTTCCGGTTTGAGCGGAAATTTCTATTTATCTCTCCCAGTCAACTTCTGGTAAACATATTAAAACAGATGTGCATCCGGAGCACCGTAAAGATGACGCCAAATGGACTAAAGACGCTCAAAGTGAATTATTCAATAAAGTATTCACTCTCCCTCTGAAAACAACCGAGCAATTTAACTGAAATCCAATAAGTGTCTTCGCAATATTAAAGTATTCCTATTTAGCCTTGCCCTTTGTTCTGCCCCATTCGGCTCAAAATCAATAGATGTCCTTTTTGATTAAGGACATTATATAAAAGGGTCTAGCCGGATAAGAGTGCGAAAACTGCCCCCAACGATTATCGAATGGGCGATTGACCGACAGTAGGCTCGAGCTTGTGGATCCGCACGGGTCCAAGGTCTGGCATACACTGGAGAGGAGTGAGTGTTGGGTGATGTCACATACCTATGTTTGAGCAGAACGTTTAAGGATGCTAGGAACGGGTCTAGCCAGATAAGAGTGCGAAAACTGCCCCCAACGATTTTCGAATGGGCGATTGACCGACAGTTTGCACATGTAAAAAAACATTTTTCCTGAAAATTTCAGCTCCCAACTCCCATTATTCGATGAGAAAAAAAAATAAAAAGGCAATTTTGATTTTTTTTTTTTCTTTCAGGTTGTTGCGAGCATGCAACTGTCGATTTTTTTTTAAGTTCTTATGCTTCAAATACACCTCTATAGTATTTTTTTATCATCCTCCGATTTAAATTCGATTTTTCATCGAATTTTAAAAAATCCTAAATGGATTTTTTGAATGTTATTTTTGAGTGACACTCACTAAATTTTCACAGAATATGTATTTTTGGTATCAAAATATTCCCTAATTTTTTCAAATTTTTTGCTGTGGTGCAACAATGTTAAAAAAAATAAAAAATAATTGTTTTCGGTTATTTCCGTTTATATCTATGAAGGTATATGATATTTTGAATTTTTATTAAAATAATGTTGTAAAATATACATATTTTTTATTTTTGCTAAATACAATATAAAGCAGTAATTTTTTGAACGGTTGTTAACAGTAGGTACTATTTTTTTCAACTTAATTTTATGAAGAATGTTTTTTAAATTAGATTTTTGCCGTGGTCGGAAAGCGAACCGCCCTAACCGCCTTCACGAGAAATTGCGCACTACTCAATAATTCTCATAATAATAATAATAATATTCATTCCTTTCTTATCCCTCCCCTCACTTCCATCTAATCATCATCCATGCAGTTGACAAGTGATGGAACGCTTCACGTAAAACCTTTCCTTACATTGCTTCGAAACTCTGAAGTCAACAAATCTATATTAATAAAGCTGAAACGGGGTTTGTTTGTTTGTTTGTATGTTTGTTCCAGCATCACGACCAAACCGCTGGACGGATTTTTATGAAACTGCCCATGTAGCATTCTTTTGAGCCCGATTGAATAATAGGCTATGTGGCGTCCCAAAATTTTGATCGGGAGGGGGGGTTGTAAGGGGGGCCTAAGTATATAAATAGTGCTAACTCATTAACTAATGGGCGAATTGTCATGAAATTTTACAGGTAGTCTTTTTAAAAGCCAAACAAGAAAAAAAGGTGTGTGGCGTCCCAAAGTTTTGATCGGGAGGGGGGGTTGTAAGGGGGGCCTAAGTATAAATATAGAGCTAACTCATTAACTAATGGGCGAATTGTCATGAAATTTCACACGTAGTCTTTTTAAAAGCCAAGTAGGAAAAAAAGGTGTGTGGCGTCCCAAAGTTTTGTACGGGAGGGGGGGTTGTGGGGGGGCCTAAGTATAAATATAGAGCTAATTCTTTAACGGTTGGTCGGATTGTCACGAAATTTCACATGGAGTATTCCTGAAGGCCAAATAGAAAAAAAAGGTGTGTGGCGTCCCAAAGTTTTGAACGGGAGGGGGGGTTGTGGGGGGGCCTAAGTATAAATATAGAGCTAACTCATTAACTAATGGGCGAATCGTCATGAAATTTCACGTAGTATTTTTAAAAGCCAAATAGGAAAAAAAGGTGTGTGGTGTCCCAAAGTTTTGAACGGGAGGGGGGGTTGTGGGGGGGGCCTAAGTATAAATATAGAGCTAATTCTTTAACGGTTGGTCGGATTGTCACGAAATTTCACATGGAGTATTCCTGAAGGCCAAATAGAAAAAAAAGGTGTGTGGCGTCCCAAAGTTTTGAACGGGAGGGGGGGTTGTGGGGGGGCCTAAGTATAAATATAGAGCTAACTCATTAACTAATGGGCGAATCGTCATGAAATTTCACGTAGTATTTTTAAAAGCCAAATAGGAAAAAAAGGTGTGTGGTGTCCCAAAGTTTTGAACGGGAGGGGGGGTTGTGGGGGGGGCCTAAGTATAAATATAGAGCTAATTCTTTAACGGTTGGTCGGATTGTCACGAAATTTCACATGGAGTAGTCCTGAAGGCCAAATAGAAAAATAAGGTGTGTGGCGTCCCAAAGTTTTGAACGGGAGGGGGGTTGTGGGGGGGCCTAAGTATAAATATAGAGCTAACTCTTTAACAGTTGGTCGCATTGTCACGAAGTTTCACATGTAGTATTCCTGAAGACCAAATAAAAAAAAAGGCGGTGTGACGGCTCAACGTTTTTTACGGGAGGGGGGGTAGTGGGGGGGCCTAAGTATAAATATAGAGCTAACTCATTAACTAATGGGCGAATCGTCATGAAATTTCACATGTAGTATTTTTAAAAGCCAAATAGGAAATAAAGGTGTGTGGCGTCCCAAAGTTTTGAACGGGAGGGGGGGTTGTGGGGGGGCCTAAGTATAAATATAGAGCTAACTCTTTAACGGTTGGTCGGATTGTCACGAAATTTCACATGGAGTATTCCTGAAGACCAAATAGAAAAATAGGCGGTGTGACGGCTCAAAATTATTTACGGGAGGGGGGGGGGGGGGTAGTTGGGGGGCCTAAGTATAAATATAGAGCTAACTCATTAACTAATGGGCGAATCGTCATGAAATTTCACATGTAGTATTTTTAAAAACCAAATAGGAAAAAAAGGTGTGTGGCGTCCCAAAGTTTTGAACGGGAGGGGGTGTTGTGGGGGGCCTAAGTATAAATATAGAGCTAACTCTTTAACGGTTGGTCGGATTGTCACGAAATTTCACATGGAGTATTCCTGAAGGCCAAAAAGAAAAATAAGGTGTGTGGCGTTCCAAAGTTTTGATCGGGAGGGGGGGTTGTAAGGGGGGCCTACGTATATAAATAGTGCTAACTCATTAACTAATGGTCGAATTGTCATGAAATTTCACATGTAGTATTCCTAAAGGTCAAATAGAAATATTAGGTGTGTGACGGCCCAAAATTTTGAACAGGAAGGAGGGTTGTGGGGGGGGCTAAATATACATATAGAGTTAGCTCATTAACGGTTGGTCGTATTGTCATGAATCGGATTGTCATGAATTTCACATGTAGTAGTAGTAACTATGTATTCGCTGTGGGGTTCACTGTTGCAAGACATTTACTAGCTGTGATGTCCAGCGTTTCTAATATCGTACTAGCTGTGGGGTCCGCTGTTGCAAGGTACTTACTAGCTGTAGTGCTCAGCCCCAGCGTTCCTAACTATGTACTGGCTGTGGGGTTCGCTGTTGCAAGGCACCTATAAGACATTTACTAGCTGTAATGCCCAGCGTTTCTAATTACGTACTAGCTGTGGGGTCTGCTGTTGCAAGGCGCTAGCAGTGTGGCCCAGCGTATTTCACTCATAGGTACTAGCTGTGGGGTCCGCCGTTGCAAAACTCATACTAGCTGTGATGCCCTGTGGTTCTAACTACATACTATCTGTGGGGTTCGCAGTTGCAAGGCACCTACTACCTGTAGGGCCCAGCGTTCCTAATTACGTACTAGCTGTGGGGTCCGTTGTTGCAAGGCATTTACTAGCTGTAGTGCCCAGCGTTCCTAACTTCGTACTAGCTGTGGGGTCCGTTGTTGCAAGGCATTTACTAGCTGTAGTGCCCAGCGTTCCTAACTATGTACTAGCTGTGAAGTTCGCTGTTGCAAAGCACTTACTAACTGTAATGCCCAGCGTATTTAACTACATACTAGCTGTGGGGTCCGCTGTTGCAAGGCACTTAATAGCTGTGATGCCCAGCGTTCCTAACTTCGTACTAGCTGTGGGGTCCGCTGTTGCGAGGCACATACTAGCTGTGGTGACCAGCGTTCCTAACTACGTACTAGCTGTTGGGTCCGCCGTCGCAAGGCACATACTAGCAATGATGCCAAGCATTCCCTACTACGTACTAGCTGTGGTGCTCAGCGTTGCAAGCCACATACTAGCTGTGGTCACAAACGTTCTTAAGTACGCACTGACTAGGACGTCCAGCGATGCTAAGTATTCACTAGGTGTGGCTTCCGCCGTTGAAAGGCGCATACTAGCCGTGGTGCCCAGGGGTCCTAAAAACTTACTAGCGTTACAACAGCTGAAGGACTATAAGCCTTATTCCGTATGAATAATTGAAAATTATAACATCATGAATGTACTGTCGAGGAACTGAATAGCGTTATAGAAGATATTGGGAGAAAAATCAAAGTTCGCCGGGTATAACTGCTATAGATTTAATATTTGTTAAAACTGATAGAGAACGACCGGATTATCTGAATCCTACACAAAAATAAAAATAAAAATGTTTTTCAAAAAATTCACGCTATTTAACGGTTTATAGGCTTAATAATTGTTAAAACTGATACGACAGAATCAGATATATCCGAAAAGTCCCATCCGACGGACGACGTGCTCAAGGCTATTTTTAACCTAAGTGAAATTTCACCTACCCAGGTTTATTTACATAACATACGTCTCATTATCGAGTACCTCACATTCGAAAAAGCCCTGGATCATTGCTTAATGTCCCATCTGAAGGACGACGTGCTCAAAGTGTTTTTTAACTTTCCGATTGAAACATCTGACCTAAGTGCCTCAACTAGATTTCTAAGTGGCGATCCTGAGCTCGGTAGACTCCATTCTTGAAATTTCTCGCTTTTTAACGGTTTATAGATTTAATATTTGTTAAAACTGATAGAGAACGACCGGATTATCTGAATCCTACACAAAAATCAAAATAAAAATGTTTTTCAAAAAATTTGCGCTATTTAACGGTTTATAGGCTTAATAATTGTTAAAACTGATACGACAGATTCAGATTTATCCGGAAAGTCCCATCCGAAGGACGACGTGCTCAAGGCTATTTTCAACCTAAGTGAAATTTCACCTACCCAGGTTTATTTACATAACATACGTCTCATTATCGAGTACCTCACATTCGAAAAAGTCCTGGAACATCGCTTAAAGTCCCATCCGAAGGACGACGTGCTCAAGGCTATTTTCAACCTAAGTGAAATTTCACCTACCCAGGTTTATTTACATAACATACGTCTCATTATCGAGTACCTCACATTCGAAAAAGCCCTGGATCATTGCTTAATGTCCCATGTGAAGGACGACGTGCTCAAAGTTATTTTTAGCTTCCCGATTAAAACATCTGACCTAAGTGCCTCAACTAGATTTCTAAGTGGCGATCCTGAGCTCGGTAGACTCCATTCTTGAAATTTCTCGCTTTTTAACGGTTTATAGATTTAATATTTGTTAAAACTGATAGAGAACGACCGGATTATCTGAATCCTACACAAAAATCAAAATAAAAATGTTTTTCAAAAAATTTGCGCTATTTAACGGTTTATAGGCTTAATAATTGTAAAAACTGATACGACAGATTCAGATTTATCCGGAAAGTCCCATCCGAAGGACGACGTGCTCAAGGCTTTCAACCTAAGTAGAAATTGACCTACCCAGGTTTATTTACATAACATACGTCTCATTATCGAGTACCTCACATTCGAAAAAGCCCTGGATCATTGCTTAATGTCCCATCCGAAGGACGACGTGCTCAAAGTTATTTTTAGCTTCCCGATTAAAACATCTGACCTAAGTGCCTCAACTAGATTTCTAAGTGGCGATCCTGAGCTCGGTAGACTCCATTCTTGAAATTTCTCGCTTTTTAACGGTTTATAGATTTAATATTTGTTAAAACTGATAGAGAACGACCGGATTATCTGAATCCTACACAAAAATCAAAATAAAAATGTTTTTCAAAAAATTTGCGCTATTTAACGGTTTATAGGCTTAATAATTGTTAAAACTGATACGACAGATTCAGATTTATCCGGAAAGTCCCATCCGAAGGACGACGTGCTCAAGGCTATTTTCAACCTAAGTGAAATTTCACATACCCAGGTTTATTTACATAACATACGTCTCATTATCGAGTACCTCACATTCGAAAAAGCCCTGGATCATTGCTTAATGTCCCATGTGAAGGACGACGTGCTCAAAGTTATTTTTAGCTTCCCGATTAAAACATCTGACCTAAGTGCCTCAACTAGATTTCTAAGTGGCGATCCTGAGCTCGGTAGACTCCATTCTTGAAATTTCTCGCTTTTTAACGGTTTATAGATTTAATATTTGTTAAAACTGATAGAGAACGACCGGATTATCTGAATCCTACACAAAAATCAAAATAAAAATGTTTTTCAAAAAATTTGCGCTATTTAACGGTTTATAGGCTTAATAATTGTTAAAACTGATACGACAGATTCAGATTTATCCGGAAAGTCCCATCCGAAGGACGACGTGCTCAAGGCTATTTTCAACCTAAGTGAAATTTCACCTACCCAGGTTTATTTACATAACATACGTCTCATTATCGAGTACCTCACATTCGAAAAAGTCCTGGAACATCGCTTAAAGTCCCATCCGAAGGACGACGTGCTCAAGGCTTTCAACCTAAGTGGAAATTGACCTACCCAGGTTTATTTACATAACATACGTCTCATTATCGAGTACCTCACATTCGAAAAAGCCCTGGATCATCGCTTAATGTCCCATCCGAAGGACGAAGTGCTCAAAGTTATTTTTAACTTCCCGATTAAAACATCTGACCTAAGTGCCTCAGCTAGATTTCTAAGTGGCGATCCTGAGCTCGGTAGACTCCATTCTTCAAATTTCTTGCTTTTCAACGGTTTATAGATTTAATATTTGTTAACTGACAGAGCCATAGAGTGTGCTGGTTTCGGATTATGCCAACGTCAGCACAACGTTCAGACTGACTTTAAATATGGTGACACCGATCCACTATGGAAGAAAAATGCCAAAAAAAAAAGATGTATGTATAGATATGAACACAAATTAAAACTTGTGTACATTGTGATATAATCTATATTAATAAAGCTGAAACGGGGTTTGTTTGTTTGTTTGTATGTTTGTTTGTATGTTTGTTTGTATGTATGTATGTATGTTTGTTCCAGCATCACGCCCAAACCGCTGGACGGATTTTTATGAAACTACCCATGTAGCATTCTTTTGAGCCCGATTGAATAATAGGCTATGTGGCGTCCCAAAATTTTGATCGGGAGGGGGGGTTGTAAGAGGGGCCTAAGTATATAAATAGTGCTAACTCATTAACTAATGGTCAAATTGTCATGAAATTTCACACGTAGTCTTTTTAAAAGCCAAACAGGAAAAAAAGGTGTGTGGCGTCCCAAAGTTTTGAACGGGAGGGGGGGTTGTGGGGGGGCCTAAGTATAAATATAGAGCTAACTCATGAACTAATGGGCGAATCGTCATGAAATTTCACATGTAGTATTTTTAAAAGCCAAACAGGAAAAAAAAGTGTGTGGCGTCCCAAAGTTTTGAACGGGAGGGGGGGTTGTGGGGGGGCCTAAGTATAAATATAGAGCTAACTCTTTAACAGTTGGTCGGATTGTCACGAAGTTTCACATGTAGTATTCCTGAAGACCAAATAAAAAAAATTGGCGTAAGACGGCTCAAAATTTTTTACGGGAGGGGGGTAGTGGGGGGGCCTAAGTATAAATATAGAGCTAACTCATTAACTAATGGGCGAATCGTCATGAAAAGCCAAATAGGAAAAAAAGGTGTGTGGCGTCCCAAAGTTTTGAACGGGAGGGAGGGTTGTGGGGGGGCCTAAGTATAAATATAGAGCTAACTCTTTAACGGTTGGTCGGATTGTTACGAAATATTTCACATGGAGTATTCCTGAAGACCAAATAGAAAAATAGGCGGTGTGACGGCTCAAAATTTTTTACGGGAGGGGGGGGGTAGTGGGGGGGCCTAAGTATAATTATAGAGCTAACTCATTAACTAATGGGCGAATCGTCATGAAATTTCACATGTAGTATTTTTAAAAGTCAAATAGGAAAAAAAGGTGTGTGGCGTCCCAAACTTTTGAACGGGAGGGGGGGGTTGTGGGGGGGCCTAAGTATAAAAATAGAGCTAACTCTTTAACGGTTGGTCGGATTGTCACGAAATTTCACATGGAGTATTCCTGAAGACCAAATAGAAAAATAGGCGGTGTGACGGCTCAAAATTTTTTACGGGAGGGGGGAGGGTAGTGGGGGGGCCTAAGTATAAATATAGAGCTAACTCTTTAACGGTTGATCGTATTGTCATGAATCGGATTGTCATGAATTTCACATGTAGTAGTAGTAACTATGTATTCGCTGTGGGGTTCACTGTTGCAAGACATTTACTAGCTGTGATGTCCAGCGTTCCTAATATCGTACTAGCTGTGGGGTCCGCTGTTGCAAGGCACTTACTAGCTGTAGTGCTCAGCCCCAGCGTTCCTAACTATGTACTGGCTGTGGGGTTCGCTGTTGCAAGGCACCTACAAGACATTTACTAGCTGTGATGCCCAGCGTTTCTAATTACGTACTAGCTGTGGGGTCTGCTGCTGCAAGGCGCTAGCAGTGTGGCCCAGAGTATTTCACTACGTAGGTACTAGCCGTGGGGTCCGCCGTTGCAAAACTCATACTAGCTATGATGCCCTGTGGTTCTCACTACATACTATCTGTGGGGTTCGCAGTTGCAAGGCACCTACTACCTGTAGGGCCCAGCGTTCCTAAAAACGTACTAGCTGTGGGGTCCGTCGTTGCAAAAGCATACTAGCTGTGATGCCCAGGGTTCCTAATATCGTACTAGCAGTGGGGTCCGTTGTTGCAAGGCATTTACTAGCTGTAGTGCCCAGCGTTCCTAACTTCGTACTAGCTGTGGGGTCCGCTGTTGCGAGGCACATACTAGCTGTGGTGACCAGCGTTCCTAACGTTGGTCGGATTGTCACGAAATTTCACATGGAGTATTCCTGAAGGCCAAATAGAAAAATAAGGTGTGTGGCGTTCTAAAGTTTTGAACGGGAGGGAGGGTTGTGGGGGGGCCTAAGTATAAATATAGAGCTAACTCTTTAACGGTTGGTCGGATTGTTACGAAATATTTCACATGGAGTATTCCTGAAGACCAAATAAAAAAAATTGGCGGTGTGACGGCTCAAAATGTTTTACGGGAGGGGGGTAGTGGGGGGGCCTAAGTATAAATATAGAGCTAACTCATTAACTAATGGGCGAATCGTCATGAAATTTCACATGTAGTATTTTTAAAAGCCAAATAGGAAAAAAAGGTGTGTGGCGTCCCAAAGTTTTGAACGGGAGGGAGGGTTGTGGGGGGGCCTAAGTATAAATATAGAGCTAACTCTTTAACGGTTGGTCGGATTGTCACGAAATTTCACATGGAGTATTCCTGAAGACCAAATAGAAAAATAGGCGGTGTGACGGCTCAAAATTTTTTACGGGAGGGGGGGGTAGTGGGGGGGCCTAGGTATAAATATAGAGCTAACTCATTTCCTAATGGGCGAATCGTCATGAAATTTCACACGTAGTCTTTTTAAAAGCCAAACAGGAAAAAAAGGTGTGTGGCGTCCCAAAGTTTTGAACGGGAAGGTGGGTTGTGGGGGGGCCTAAGTACAAATATAGAGCTAACTCATTAACTAATGGGCGAATCGTCATGAAATTTCACATGTAGTATTTTTAAAAGCCAAATAGGAAAAAAAGGTGTGTGGCGTTCCAAAGTTTTGATCGGGAGGGGGGGTTGTAAGGGGGGCCTAAGTATAAATATAGAGCTAACTCATTAACTAATGGGCGAATCGTCATGAAATTTCACACGTAGTCTTTTTAAAAGCCAAACAGGAAAAAAAGGTGTGTGGCGTCCCAAAGTTTTGAACGGGAAGGGGGGTTGTGGGGGGGCCTAAGTACAAATATAGAGCTAACTCATTAACTAATGGGCGAATCGTCATGAAATTTCACACGTAGTCTTTTTAAAAGCCAAACAGGAAAAAAAGGTGTGTGGCGTCCCAAAGTTTTGATCGGGAGGGGGGGGTTGTAAGGGGGGCCTAAGTATAAATATAGAGCTAGCTCATTAACGGTTGGTCGGATTGTCACGAAATTTCACATGGAGTATTCCTGAAGACCAAATAGAAAAATAGGCGGTGTGACGGCTCAAAATTTTTTACGGGAGGGGGGGGTAGTGGGGGGGCCTAGGTATAAATATAGAGCTAACTCATTTCCTAATGGGCGAATCGTCATGAAATTTCACACGTAGTCTTTTTAAAAGCCAAACAGGAAAAAAAGGTGTGTGGCGTCCCAAAGTTTTGAACGGGAAGGTGGGTTGTGGGGGGGCCTAAGTACAAATATAGAGCTAACTCATTAACTAATGGGCGAATCGTCATGAAATTTCACATGTAGTATTTTTAAAAGCCAAATAGGAAAAAAAGGTGTGTGGCGTTCCAAAGTTTTGATCGGGAGGGGGGGTTGTAAGGGGGGCCTAAGTATAAATATAGAGCTAACTCATTAACTAATGGGCGAATCGTCATGAAATTTCACACGTAGTCTTTTTAAAAGCCAAACAGGAAAAAAAGGTGTGTGGCGTCCCAAAGTTTTGAACGGGAAGGGGGGTTGTGGGGGGGCCTAAGTACAAATATAGAGCTAACTCATTAACTAATGGGCGAATCGTCATGAAATTTCACACGTAGTCTTTTTAAAAGCCAAACAGGAAAAAAAGGTGTGTGGCGTCCCAAAGTTTTGATCGGGAGGGGGGGGTTGTAAGGGGGGCCTAAGTATAAATATAGAGCTAGCTCATTAACGGTTGGTCGAATTGTCACAAAGTTTCACATGTAGTATTCCTGAAGACCAAATAAAAAAATAGGCGGTGGGACGGCTCAAAATTTTGTACGGGAGAGGGGGTAGTGGCGGGGGGGCCTAAGTATAAATATGGTGCTAGCTCAATAACGGTTGGTCGTATTGTCATGGAATTTCACATGTAGTATACTTAAAAGCCAAATAGAAATATAGGGTGTATATGTCACAAAATTTTGAACGGGAGGGTGGGTTGATGGGGGCCTAAGTATAAGTATAGTGATAAGTCATTAACGGATGATCGGATTGTCACGAAATGTCACATGTAGTATTCCTGGAGGCCAAATAGAAAAATAGGCGGTGTGACGGCTCAAAATTGTTTACGGGAGGGGGGGTTGTGGCGGGGGGGCCTAAGTATAAATATAGTGCTAGAAGGGTAATCGGATTGTCATGAATTTCACATGTAGTAGTAGTAACTATGTATTCGCTGTGGGGTTCACTGTTGCAAGACATTTACTAGCTGTGATGCCCAGCGTTCCTAATATCGTACTAGCTGTGGGGTCCGCTGTTGCAAGGCACTTACTAGCTGTAGTGCTCAGCCCCAGCGTTCCTAACTATGTACTGGCTGTGGGGTTCGCTGTTGCAAGGCACCTACAAGACATTTACTAGTTGTGATGCCCAGCGTTCCTAATTACGTACTAGCTGTGGGGTCTGCTGTTGCAAGGCGCTAGCAGTGTGGCTCAGCGTATTTAACTACGTAGGTACTAGCTGTGGGGTCCGCCGTTGCAAAACTCATACTAGCTATGATGCCCTGTGGTTCTAACTACATACTATCTGTGGGGTCCGCAGTTGTAAGGCACCTACTATCTGTAGGGCCCAGCGTTCCTAAAAACGTACTAGCTGTGGGGTCCGTCGTTGCAAAAGCATACTAGCTGTGATGCCCAGCGTTTCTAACTAGGTACTAGATGTGGGGTCCGCCGTTGCAGAACACATACTAGCTGTGATGCTCAGCGTTTCTAACTACGTACTAGCTGTGGGGTCCGCCGTTGCAAAACACATACTAGCTTTGATGCCCAGTGGTTCTACGTACTAGCTGTGGGGTCCGCTGTTGCAAGGCACTTAATAGCTATAGGGCCCAGCGTTCCTAAAAACGTACTATCTGTGGGGTCCGCTGTTGCAAGGCACTTACTAGCTGTGATGCCCAGCGTTTCTAACTATGCACTAGCTGTGGTGTCAGCTATTGCAAGGCACATACTAGCTGTGGTCACAAGCGTTCTTAAGTACGCACTGGCTAGGATGTCCAGCGATGCTAAGTATTCACTAGCTGTGGTTTCCGCCGTTGAAAGGCGCACACTAGCTGTGGAGCCCAGGGGTCCTAAAAACTTACTATCGTAACTATAGTTGAAGGACTATAAGCCTTATTCCGTATGAATAATTGAAAATGATAACATCATAAATGTACTGTCGAAGAATTGAATAGACTTATAGGAGATATTGGGAGAAAATTCAAAGGTCCCCGGGCAACGCCGGGTATTACTGCTAGTGGAAAATAAATAAAACTCCGTGGGGCTGAACAAGGGTACAGTTTGTATTATAAACATGTTGAACTTCCATTTAGTATTTGTTAGGTCGTGGATGAAGATGGTAGCAATACCGAAAGTGCTCTCACAGATGTGTTACATATTTTGTGAAATAGACAATATTTTTTAAAAAAACATAAGTTTTTCTTTACATTTTTAAAAATAAATTGACGTTTGTCAGTCATGGATGATGATTAGATGGAAGTGAGGGGAGGGATAAAAAAGGAATGAATAATATTATTATTATTATTATGAGAATAATAATTATTGAGAAGTAAGTGAAAATTTGGTGAGTGTCACTCAAAAATAACATTCAAAAAATCCATTTTGAATTTTTTTAAATTCGATGAAAAATCGAATTTGAATCGGAAGATAATAAAAAAATACTATAGAGGTGTATTTGAAGCATAAGAACTTAAAAAAAAATCGACAGTTGCATACTTGCAACAACCGGAAAGAAAAAAAAAAAAATCAAAATTGCCTTTTTATTTTTTTTCTCATCGAATAATGGGAGTTGGGAGCAGCAATTTTCAGGAAAAATGTTTTTTTACATGTGCAAACTGTCGGTCAATCGCCCATTCGAAAATCGTTGGGGGCAGTTTTCGCACTCTTATCCGGCTAGACCCTTTCGTGTCGATACATTCATTAATGAGGGTCATAATTTTTTATATTCATGCTTGGATTCAGATTCAGTGGGTCGAAAATCATGCAATTCCGGCCAAAACTATTTATTAAATTATTATCTGGGCATGTGAAAACGGATAACCCCCCCTCATGTAGGTTTGAGTGCGCCCCTACCTCCCCCATTATCTCATTATGACAAGGTCGTTGCCCATTTCCGCTCTGATGACGTCTACCTGTCTCAGTACTCGGCTACACAACCCTCCTCCCGTAAAATAACATGAAAAAAAAATTACAATTACAGTTAAAAATGTAGTGATATGACTTTTAGAATGTGATAAAAATAAAAGGTAAAAAAATGTAATTTGTTAAAAATGTATTACTTCACCAGCTATATGACGTATAGGGGAAGTTATGTAATCGGCCGAAAATTCGATGCTGAGTTTTCAATGAAATTCCATGTTTTCTGGCTTCTAGATTCCAAGTATGAAAAAAAAATTTCTGTCTGTGAACACCAAACCTCCCGATAGAATAAATGTATCGACATGAAATATTATATATGAATCTACAACCCTCTAAAGACGACATCAATTGTTTTTCAGACAAATCGACCAATAGGGAGGGGGGATCAGGGGAGAGGTATAACTCAAAAAGTCTAATTACTGCCGTTAGTATAAATGTATCGACACAATTTTTTATATGTGTGACCAAAGTCCAATAAGGACAATAGATATTGATTTTCAGGTAAATCGACCAATGGGGAGGGGGAATCAGGGGAGAGGTATAACTCAAAAACTCCAATAACTGCCATTATACTGAATATATGGATATAAAATTTCTTATGTGAATTGAAAACCACATAAGGACGACACTTGTCAATTTTTAGCTGTATCGACCAAAGAGAAGGGGGCTTAACTGATTACCCCCCAATAACTGCCGATGTAATGAATGTTATGCAATCGGTCAAATATTCTATGTGGAATTTTCCGACTTCCTGATTTTACAAAAAAGTGTATCAACACGAAATTGTATATGTAAATTCAGAACCTTCTAAGGACCGGTCGATTTTCAGCCAATTCGGTAGAAGGAAAGGGGGAAGGAGCTTAACACAAACTCTCTAATAACTGCCGTTGTAATGAATGTATTGACATCAAATTTCGTATTTCAAAGCCCTCTTAGAATGTCTTAATTTTCATCAGAATCAGTCAAAGAGGATTGAAGATCAAAGGGGGGTTGGACCCCAAAATTGCAATATCGGCCGATGTAATGAATATATCGATACGAAATGTAGCATGGGGATTCAGAAGCCGCTATGGAAGTGACGTACCGAGTGTTGGCCCTAACGGTGGGGTCCATTGGCTTTGGAGGGAGAGCGAACACATAATTTATTAATTCTTGATGGGGAAGTACAAATGCGATGATTCACCGACTACGTTTTTTTTTAGTTGGACGAAATTACGAGTAAAATTATAAAAACTTGTTGGGTAACACTTTTCAAGGCTCCCTCTGTCACAAAATTCAAAACCTCCTCCCGTCACATACTTGAAGGACGACCCCATCTGCCCCCAAGTTATGTTGTGAAGTGAACACTCTCCAAAGGTCTGTTGAACCTAGAAGAAGGACCCTTATCAAATTTACTGAAATCATATTGAAGAACCCCCCCCCCCCCCCCCCCCCCTCAAGGATCGCTCCCCAAATTGAATTACTTGTAAATAAAAAGAGGATAAAAAAAAGCCCCCTCCCCTTGTTCAGGGCGTGCTTGTTGGGAAAACAGGGCTTTGGATATGGTCCATTCCACGCTAGTCTTATAGATTTTAATTAAAAAACTCCGCTGCGTGGCGAAATGAGCGTGACAACGTCTGAGTTGCGAGGTAGCGAAAGTGTCAAGAATATAATATAACAAATCATTTCAATAACATTTTTGAACCTTGAAACAATTTAAAAACAATACAGAAAGAAAACATTCATAAGCATAATAGTTAGGTTAGGTTTTATGACTCATGCCCGGGCTTTAACTACGAGGTCATATCGCCTACTACCAGAGCGCTCTATCGTCACTCTGGTGGACATGAGCCCGACTCTACTGTGGGAGTCCTAAATTTTGCCTACCCTAAATTTTTATTCATCTAGGGTAGGGGTCTTTAACGAGTACCTGACATCGTACAGGCTCGGGACCATCGCTTAACGTCCCATCCGAAGGACGGCGTGCTTAAGTTTATTTTACCTCCCAGATAAAATAAACTAAGGGCCTCGGTCGGGCTACGAACCCACAACCTTGAGCTCAGAAGTCAAGCACGCATACCACTGAGCTACCGGCGCCCTCTATAAGCATAATAGTTAAAAAACGAGTTTATTATTAATCTGTGTATATCTAATAATAATAGGGGGCCATGGTGGCCGTGCGGGCTAGAGCGTAGGGCTTTGGTCGCATGGTCTCACCATGGTTTGCGGGTTCGAATCCCGTCCGGGAGTTAGTTTTATTTCATAGATAGAACTCCCTCCCGGGGCCATGGATGTTGTAAATATAATTAGATTACACATTGACATGGCTAATATGCACCGTACATAAGGCAAAAAAAATAATAAAAATAATAAAATAAAATAAAATAATAATAATATTGGATAACTGGGTTATCTGTATTTACAGAAAGTAACAGCTGTAAAATAATATAGGTTAGGTTAGGTTTTATGACTCATGCACGGGCTTTAACAACGAGGTCATATCGCCTACTACCAGAGCGCTCTTTCGTCACTCTGGTGGACATGAGTCTGACTCTACTGTGGGAGTCCTAAATTTTGCCAACCCTAAATTTTTATTCATCTAGGGTAGGGGTCTTTAACGAGTACCTGACATCGTACAGGCTCGGGACCATCGCTTAACGTCCCATCCGAAGGACGGCGTGCTTTTGTTTATTTTACCTCCCAGATAAAATAAACTAAGGGCCTCGGTCGGGTTACGAACCCACGATCTTGAGCTCAGAAGTCAAGCACGCATACCACTGAGCTACCGGCGCCCTCAAAAATAATATATATTCTGTATTAGTAGTAACAGCTCACTCTCTCTCTCGGCGCATGCGCGATACGTCTGTTACGTGTTACCGAAAGTAACATAACGCAGTTTTCGAACATGGGGTGCCGGCCTACCAAATTATAAGACGTTGTCACGTCAAAATGAAAAGGATAAAACTTTTATTGCACAAAAGATTACTATCCTCACGGCAATGAGTGTGTTTTTTTTTTTTTTTAATATAAAAATATTATTTTCAAATTCATAGATCAAATAGTTTTAGAATGGTGAACAATTTTATGAAGCGTTTATTTAAATCAATGCTATTTTCACATTTATACATCATGTAGGACAATAATAAAATTGTGAAGTTCAATTAACAATTCGATTAGTTAAGAGATAACACAAGGTGGCGGATGCTCTCTCTCTCTCGGCGCATGCGCGATACGAAAGTAACATATGTAGGTTGTCAGGACGTTGTCAGGTCAAAATATGATTTTGTTTCAGATTTTGATAAAACATGTCGAACATTTCTATTCAAAGGCAAAAAAAAAAAAAAAAAAAAAAAAAAAATTGACAGTGAATCAACGAGAATATACTTCCACAGCGAAATAATCTATTAATTTTTCGCACTCCTTTCAAAACCAATCGACGTTTGGGCTAAAAACTACAAAATGGCTTCTGAATCCTCATACATTCATTAGGTCGGTCGATTCTGCGGAAAATTTATATATGTTTGTCATAGGGTTTCCAATTTACATTTAACAAACTTTTGTGTTGAGAAAAACAATACAATGACAGTTCTTAGGATTTTTGTGTTCACCCTTCTCCCTAATCTATTTTGTCCTTTATTCGATTTGGCTGAAAATCAATGGGTATGCTTATAGGTCCTTATGGGGTTCTGGATATTTATATAAAATTTCGTGTTGATAAATTCATTCTATCGGAGGGTTATCATGTTCACAGAGATACACACAAACAAACAGACATTCTTTTTTAATATTTTTCGAATCAGTGGATCTATAAAACATGAAATTTCGATGAAAACACAAGATCGAATTTCTGACTGATTACATAACTTCCCCTCTACTTCGTACAGCTGTAAGTAATAATAAACGTATTTTTGGTTATACAAATATTTATTATTAATTAATCATATTTATATTATTCAAAAATATTTTGACATAACAACGGACATAACAACATGTTACACGATTCACTTTATGTTTATGACGTTATAAATAATTGTAGGAATATTGAGGGTCAGTCAAAGATGGAATAAAAACACTCGTTTTTTTTCACTAGTGTTTTTTTTCCATCTTTGACTGACCCTCAATATTCCTACAATTAGAATCTACAGTCGCTAATCAACATCTACATTGAAGTGAGTTATAAATAATCTTTTCAAGTAACAGTTGTAGAGAATATTGAAATACATAATCTACAGTCGCTAATCAACATCTACATTGAAGTGAGTTATAAATAATCTTTTCAAGTAACAGTTGTAGAGAATATTGAAATACATAATCTACAGTCGCTAATCAACATCTACATTGAAGTGAGTTATAAATAATCTTTTCAAGTAACAAACAGTTGTAGAGAATATTGAAATACATAATCTACAGTCGCTAATCAACATCTACATTGCAGTGAGTTATAAATAATCTTTTCAAGTAACAAACAGTTGTAGAGAATATTGAAATACATAATCTACAGTCGCTAATCAACATCTACATTGAAGTGAGTTATAAATAATCTTTTCAAGTAACAAACAGTTGTAGAGAATATTGAAATACATAATCTACAGTCGCTAATCAACATCTACATTGCAGTGAGTTATAAATAATCTTTTCAAGTAACAAACAGTTGTAGAGAATATTGAAATACATAATCTACAGTCGCTAATCAACATCTACATTGAAGTGAGTTATAAATAATCTTTTCAAGTAACAAACAGTTGTAGAGAATATTGAAATACATAATCTACAGTCGCTAATCAACATCTACATTGAAGTGAGTTATAAATAATCTTTTCAAGTAACAAACAGTTGTAGAGAATATTGAAATACATAATCTACAGTCGCTAATCAACATCTACATTGAAGTGAGTTATAAATAATCTTTTCAAGTAACAAACAGTTGTAGAGAATATTGAAATACATAATCTACAGTCGCTAATCAACATCTACATTGAAGTGAGTTATAAATAATCTTTTCAAGTAACAAACAGTTGTAGAGAATATTGAAATACATAATTTATTAGAAATATTCTTTTTTATAGGTAGTCCGGTTTTCGAGATAGACGCTGAAAACCATCTTGAAATGTAGTTTTGAAACACATATTTCCTTCATTTACCAGAAAACGGTTAGTTACATCGAAAAACTCATTCTTACCAAAATTGTTCCTTATACAATTTCCAATGGCTGGTAAGTCCTCAGATTTGAGATAGGGTCAATACGACCAATGTAATAGCTTCCCGAAAAATATACATGAATGTACATAATGGAATGTACATAATGGAATGTACATAAGTAATATTTAAATGGTAACTAATAGCAACGAACCTAATAATATAGATAAGTGGTGTGGCCATTACAGGGATTCCTTATATCCATCTCGCTTACAGATCACACTCTCTTCTCTTTCTCAAAATTATTTCATCCAGTATTACTGTAGTAACTTGTCACCAGTATTTAATTGTTACTAGTAATTACTTGTTACCAGTAGTTACTTGTTACTAGTAATTACTTGTTACCAGTAGTTACTTGTTATCAGTAGTTACTTGTTACTAGTAATTACTTGTTACCAGTAGGATTCAGATGATCCGGTCGTTTTCTATCAGTTTTAACAAATATTAAGTCTATAAACCGTTTAAAAGAGAGATATTTGAAGAATGGGATATATGAGGTGAGCTCGACTTTTTTTGAAAAAGACATTTTTATTTCGAATTTTGTGTTGGATTCAGATAACCCGGTCGTAAATTAACCAACTTTTCATTTGGATTTTTAAAGAGATGCCATTGTTAATAATTTTAAATACTATTAAATTTAGTCCAAAGGTTTTCTAAAGTATCTTTACAGGACCAACAGGGAAAATGAATAGAATATAATTTACTAGAACAAATAGTTTGGGTTTATTTTTTTAAATCATCTACATTATAAAATTATAAAACTAATCATTGAAACAAACAAAAAATCAAAGGAAAAAATCTTAAAAACTAAATTTTTAAAATATGTGTATTATTTTTATACATACAGTATATTACAGATTAAATTCTGAATTTAAATCAATCAGGTAGGATGAACCTGTGAAAAGAAAAGTTGTTTTAAGTCGTTGGAGTAAGTTCGGGCAGATTCGGGTTACGTTACCTCCACGGATGAAATGCAACATTTGTGTTGGCATCGTCTCCATACAGCTAAGGAAGGTACCCTCTGGGTGAGAACGTACACAGCTGTCTCATTGTTCTGATAATGTACATATCAATTAGCCGGAGACTACCATTTCCGTTATCAAAGTTGTGTTTATCTATGATAGGATCTCGATTATCCGACAGGACAAAGGATCTCGGGTAATAGACAAAGAAAATGAAAATGTCTGCCTTTTTTTTCTTACCTCTTGGATCACTCTAATATAATCACACAGATTTTTCCATTTTTGAAATCAGGGGATCGGAAAACATGAAATTCCGGTGAAAAATCAACATTGAATTTCGGTGCTAACTTAACTTAACTTAACTTGCCCTATACTTGGTATAGCTAGCGAAGTAAGAAGCTTGTTTAGGAAGTGGGGCTCTGTAGAGATGTAACGCAACTTTCTGAAACTATTCAGCCTTCTTCAGGTGCTAGACTGGATGTTTGTGAGAGGTGTCTTGTTGACTTCCTGTCCCTCCTACCTGTCCCTCCTACCTGTCCCTATTCATACGTCAATTATCAATTAACTTTTCGCTTCCCCTACGAAACCAGTCGACCATTTGCGATAATATTCAACAATTGACTTACACAGAGGCTCCTTAATCCTCATACTGTCGATAAATGTTGTGTCCATAAATTCATTTTATCGGGGGTTATCGTGTTCACAGACTCGCAGAGAGACAGACATTTGTTTTTCATTTAAAATATGAATATATATGAATTTAAAATATGGACAATATGAATTTCCATTGGAAACTACGCATACAGTTTTTGACTGATTACAGAACTTCCCCTATACTTCGTATAGCTGGAGAAGTGAAGTGTATGAAACACAAAATGTTTCTTACACAATAGATCCAAGTATACGGGAAGTTATGTAATCTGTCAAGAAATTCTATGTTGAATTTTGTCGAAATTTATATTTTCCGACCCCCTTTCCAAAAATGAAATCTACTGATGTCTGCCTTCATGTGCTTTAGAGAATTCTCTTTCAGCTTACGATACCCCGTGTATCCTATTTCGGAACATTGGCCAGCTTTAAGGGAACTAAAGAAACTATAGTACCTATAAACATTTTTATGAAAAAATTGAAAAGTTACTCAAGAATCAAAATTTTGAAATCTTTAAGAAAATCAACTTTGAAGAAAAGGTTCTTGTAAAATAGATAAAATTCTAGAGTCTGGAATTGAGCCCAAGTTGGCTTCTATGGCCGCGCCGGCCTCACAGTACCTTCCTTTAAAAATAATATAAACATTAATTTCTCTGTTTCAGGTGAGTATCTCAAATATTCCTTCAAAATTCCGTGAGTACTAAAATGTAATAATTATTAGTGGGAATCAAGTTAACATTTGGAACATTTATTCCAATAATGTTTATTCCTATCTGATAGTAAGATGTTGTGGGACCAGATTTCAGATAGAAATAAAATATGTTGTCTTCCCACTGATTTATTTACGACCAGAACTGATTGTCAACTAACTACGTCATCATTCGTACAGGACTCCACAATGTGAGTTGCCACTGTTGATGACGCAGTTGTATTGAAATTGAGAAAACAACGTATTTTCTTTCTATGAGTTAGCATTATTAATGTCGCTTGTAAAAGTGGACATGAAGACTGATCGAATTTCAAGCCAGGTCTCGCCTATGCGTTAGCGTCCAACGAATAGTAACATGTAGACAATCTTTCTAAGATTGAATCGTTATATGCAACTAGCTGCATCCAGTCTCAGCGCATATTTAATATTTTCAGCGTTTTCAGAGTTTAAAAGCTACAATTTCAGATTACCCTTATTGTGGAAATTAAATTATTTGAAATATAAAAACAGAAATTGTATAACAGAATGCGAGGGCGTGAGGAAGCATTTGGCAGGCTAGCCATGAGTTTGAGATGCCTGCTATAGGCTTATCGTTAAGGTAGGTACTCTATAAAACATGTTTATAGCAGGTAGGAGGCCAATATGGTAGGAAACTGGTTGTTTAGGGGTCTTGTCACCTAGTGATTCGGATATCACAGTGATAAGACATCACAGGAGGCTAGTATGTAGGGAGCTGACAAGTGTAGGGGGGCTGGTGCCACCAAGTGATATGGATATCACAGTGATAAGACATCACAGGAGGCTAGTATGTAGGGAGCTGTCAAGTGTAGGGGGTCTGGTGCCACCAAGTGATATGGATATCACAGTGAGACATCACAGGAGGCTAGTATGTAGGGAGCTGACAAGTGTAGGGGGGCTGGTGCCACCAAGTGATATGGATATCACAGTGATAAGACATCACATGAGGCTAGTATGTAGGAACTCTGGTTTGACCTAATGATATAGATTTCAATGTAATATTACATATGAGCCAATATGAGCTGGCTAGAGTAAGGAATACTGTGCCTCACAGTGATGTGGATATCACAGTGATGACGTCTCAGCACGTGGAGCCAATCAGGCAAATGATAACAGTATAATACTGGTTAGCTGATTGGTCCTTTGTGAATCAGTGGGATGTGATTCAGCCTTTAATGGACGACTAGAGGGCATGTATGAGTGTTTAGCATCTATTTTCCAAAACTCAAATACTTATTTCTAGGCATTCATTCAAATAAAGAAAGCGCCCTTGCATATGTCTAGAAATGTTTTCCAATTGTATTTTTCTGGTGCATCACCTATATTTTACGCCATGATTTCAGTTAATAATTTATGAGATATATTATATATACTGTATTTCAAAACGTTATTAAATATGTATTAACGAATACATGGAGGCAATGTTCGCCTACGGAACCCTCCAGTATGTGACCTCATCACCCAACTCCGTAATAATTTTTGTTATTAAGGGATGGGTACTGGTCCTTTCTTCGCCTCTCAGAAGACGATGATATCTGTTATTCTTGTGAATGCAGACAGATGTTGAAGATGTGTTATGGACACGAACTGCCCTCAAGGTCCGGCATTAAGACCAGCATCATTCATCTCTTGTAGTCTCCCCAATCTACGTACATATTCATGATATCGTTCCGATATCGATAGTTGCTACAATGGATAGTGCTTATGGTGTTTTGAATTTACATATGAAATTTCGTATCAATAAATTCATTACAACGATAGTTATAGTTTTTTTTGTTAAGCCCCCCCCCCCCCACCCTAATTCTCTTTAGCGGATTTGGCTAAAAATCAATAGGTGTTGTTCTTATAGGCTTCTGGATACACATATAAAAATTCATTATATCGGGAGTTATCGAGATGACAGAGGGACAGTGACAGTGAGGGGTCGGAAAACACGAAATTCCGGTAGAGTTTCAAACCGATTACATAACTTCATATATACCTGAATAAGTAAAAATAATAATTATAAATCACACAGAATGAAAACGGGAGCCATGATGGCCGTGCGAGCTAGAGCTTAGGGTTTGGTCACATGGTCGACCAAACGGTCTCACCTTGGATGCGGGTTCGAATCGTAGAGATCTGGCGAATATGCATCGTTCATAAGGCTAAATAAAAAAAATTTTAAAGGTTAGGTTAGGTTTTATGACTCATGCCCGGGCTTTAACTACGAGGTCATATCGCCTACTACCAGAGCGCTCTTTCGTCACTCTGGTGGACATGAGCCCGACTCTACTGTGGGAGTCCTAAATTTTGCCTACCCTAAATTTTTATTCACCTAGGGTAGGGGTCTTTAACGAGTACCTGACATCGTACATGCTCGGGACCATCCGAAGGACGGCGTGCTTAAGTTTATTTTACCTCCCAGATAAAATAAACTAAGGACCTCGGTCGGGTTTCGAACCCACGTTCTTGAGCTCAGAAGTCAAGCACGCATACCACTGAGCTACCGGCGCCCTCAAAAAAAAAAAAAAAAAAAAAATTAAATAAAGAAAAACAGTGTTGCCATGGCAACTTTACCAACTGACCAACTTTATTCATTTGTTTTTCTTTTCTCCCTCCTATTTATTAATATGCAACGATAGTTTGGTACATCAACCTGCATCTGTGGTGATATGTGAAGGTGTGGTGGCGTAGTTGAGGGGGGCAACCCAGTGATAGATCCTAGCAACCAAAATGTAATTTAATTATTCGACACTTACCTTGTCACAAAAGAAAAAGAACTGGAAGACTATTTCGATGCATAGAAGGTAAGGTTATTTATTGTTAAAAGAATACAATTATTGATGCAGGGCGGAGGCACGGAACTTTCCCATAGACTTGTTTCAGGTCAACTATAGCCAAAGATATTATACCATATTGGTTTGGTTGGTTTGGTTTTATGACTCATGCCCGGGCATTAACTACAAGGTCATATCGCCTACTACCAGAGCGCTCTTTCGTCACTCTGGTGGACATGAGCCCGACTCTACTGTGGGAGTCCTAAATTTTGCCTACCCTAAATTTTTATTCATCTAGGGTAGGGGTCTTTAACGAGTACCTGACATCGTACAGGCTCGGGACCATCGCTTAACGTCCCATCCGAAGGACGGCGTGCTTAAGTTTATTTTACCTCCCAGATAAAATAAACTAAGGGCCTCGGTCGGGCTACGAACCCACGACCTTGAGCTCAGAAGTCAAGCACGCTTACCACTGAGCTACCGGCGCCCTCATTATACCATATTGAAAATTAATCGAAAAAAAATTGAGAAAAAAAAATTGAGTAGGTACTTCCAAAGTAGAGTGGGGCTCAATTCACCAGAGTGATGAAAGAGCTCTTTGGTAGTAGGCGATATGACCTCGTAGTTAAAGCCCGGGCATGAGTCAAAATAACTACTTGAATTGTCCAGTTTGAGTATTTTTGTAATAAAGAAGTTACTTTTATCATCTTTCCAGGAATTTAGATACTTTTAGAATAAATCAGCCGCCATAATTAACCATGCATCACATTACTTTTGGCATAGATCGAAATGTGACTAATTTCCCCAAAATTCTATCATTATAGGTTAATTCAGTTGCAACACTAAATTTCCTACCAGTCTCCATACATTTACCATAAACCAATCAGAATTTGGGATTTGATATATTTGACTAAAATCAAAAGAGCTGCCGTGTGTTGGTAGAAGAAACCCTTTGGTGATGTCATATCCATGAAACTTCAATTTGTGGCTGAAACAACAGATGGGAGGCGACCTAGCGCTGGTTTTTAGAAACATTTATAAGGAAATAAGGATTTAAAATTGAAAATCACAAACTGTCACAAAGTTCGAACCGCTCCCGCCAGGTGCTATAAACTACCTATTATATGTTTTTGTGACCTATCCTATTACCATGTTATGGTTTAACGGAAATAAATTTATAATTATAATTATGGGGCTTTGGTCCCACATATAAAATTTCGTGTCGAAACATACCCGAGTCATCTGCTGGATTTCTTGTAGTGATGGTGATATAATTATTTTTGAGATAATGCAAGAAGATTGAAATTTCTGTTTTTCAATCTTTTCTAATCAGAGTGGACTGAACAGTGTAAAGAGAGGCGTAAATTGATTTCTTTGGAAAATTGAACATTATCTGGGAAGAATAGCGAGTTTTCCATCGGATGCCCCCAGAAGGGCACTAAATTCATCAGCATTGTTCTTCAATCCGATAGCGAACAATACCTCACATGATATACGGATAATCGCTACACTCCATAAAATATTATCTAATATTTGATATATTTCATTAAACCAAGGGTCCCCAGAGGGTAGCTCGGACAGAGGGTAGCGTACTTGTCTACTGAGCTCACGATCCCCAGAGGGTAGCGTACTTGTCTACTGAGCTCACGATCCCCAGAGGGTAGCTCGGATAGAGGGTAGCAGCATACTTGTCTACTGAGCTCACGATCCCCAGAGGGTAGCTCGGACAGAGGGTAGCATACTTGTCTACTGAGCTCACGATCCCCAGAGGGTAGCGTACTTGTCTACTGAGCTCACGATCCCCAGAGGGTAGCTCGGACAGAGGGTAGCAGCATACTTGTCTACTGAGCTCACGATCCCCAGAGCGTAGCTCGGACAGAGGGTAGCATACTTGTCTACTGAGGTCACGATCCCCAGAGGGTAGCTCGGACAGAGGTTAGCATACTTGTCTACTGAGCTCACGATCCCCAGAGGGTAGCATACTTGTCTACTGAGCTCACGATCCCCAGAGGGTAGCAGCATACTTGTCTACTGAGCTCACGATCCCCAGAGGGTAGCGTACTCGTGTACTGAGCTCACGATCCCCAGAGGGTAGCTCGGACAGAGGGTAGCAGCATACTTGTCTACTGAGCTCACGATCCCCAGAGGGTAGCAGCATACTTGTCTACTGAGCTCACGATCCCCAGAGGGTAGCGTACTCGTGTACTGAGCTCACGATCCCCAGAGGGTAGCTCGGACAGAGGGTAGCAGCATACTTGTCTACTGAGCTCACGATCCCCAGAGGGTAGCAGCATACTTGTCTACTGAGCTCACGATCCCCAGAGGGTAGCGTACTCGTGTACTGAGCTCACGATCCCCAGAGAGTAGCTCGGACAGAGGGTAGCAGCATACTTGTCTA
Organism: Aradus depressus; assembly: GCA_963662175.1. Classification (NCBI taxonomy): domain Eukaryota; kingdom Metazoa; phylum Arthropoda; class Insecta; order Hemiptera; family Aradidae; genus Aradus; species Aradus depressus. The sequence goes on from OY759222.1 coordinate 1,622,982, forward strand.
CTGAGCTCACGATCCCCAGAGGGTAGCTCGGACAGAGGGTAGCATACTTGTCTACTGAGGTCACGATCCCCAGAGGGTAGCTCGGACAGAGGGTAGCATACTTGTCTACTGAGCTCACGATCCCCAGAGGGTAGCATACTTGTCTACTGAGCTCACGATCCCCAGAGGGTAGCTCGGACAGAGGGTAGCAGCATACTTGTCTACTGAGCTCACGATCCCCAGAGGGTAGCTCGGACAGAGGGTAGCATACTTGTCTACTGAGGTCACGATCCCCAGAGGGTAGCTCGGACAGAGGTTAGCATACTTGTCTACTGAGCTCACGATCCCCAGAGGGTAGCATACTTGTCTACTGAGCTCACGATCCCCAGAGGGTAGCAGCATACTTGTCTAATGAGCTCACGATCCCCAGAGGGTAGCGTACTCGTGTACTGACCTCACGATCCCCAGAGGGTAGCTCGGACAGAGGGTAGCAGCATACTTGTCTACTGAGCTCACGATCCCCAGAGGGTAGCAGCATACTTGTCTACTGAGCTCACGATCCCCAGAGGGTAGCGTACTCGTGTACTGAGCTCACGATCCCCAGAGGGTAGCTCGGACAGAGGGTAGCATACTTGTCTACTGAGGTCACGATCCCCAGAGGGTAGCTCGGACAGAGGGTAGCATACTTGTCTACTGAGCTCACGATCCCCAGAGGGTAGCATACTTGTCTACTGAGCTCACGATCCCCAGAGGGTAGCTCGGACAGAGGGTAGCAGCATACTTGTCTACTGAGCTCACGATCCCCAGAGGGTAGCTCGGACAGAGGGTAGCATACTTGTCTACTGAGGTCACGATCCCCAGAGGGTAGCTCGGACAGAGGTTAGCATACTTGTCTACTGAGCTCACGATCCCCAGAGGGTAGCATACTTGTCTACTGAGCTCACGATCCCCAGAGGGTAGCTCGGACAGAGGGTAGCATACTTGTCTACTGAGCTCACGATCCTTCGGATGGACACTAAGCGATGGTGAATCAGGTACTAGTAAATAAACCAGGGTAGTCAAAATTAATTTGAAGAATATTGCCAGGGATTCAATTTTATTTTGTGTCCATAACACCTTCATAGCCTATTTTTTTAAAACATCTTTTTGAAATATATTTTATGTATTGAATGAATTATTAAAATTTCATTTTAAAATTTAGATAAAGCCCGGGCATGAGTCACAAAATAATGTAGTAAATGGAGGGAAATATAAGAAATTCGTGGCTTAGACAATTTTTTTTTTTTTTTGTGGCCTTAAGAGTGTGGCCATAAAATATTGGTGCGGTATTGCAGAGCGGAGGTTTAGTTGATTAATTCACACTTTTTGAAGAATTCCAAAGGAACCAAAATACTAAATCGCTTTCACACAAATCGGCCCTTGTCCGGGTATCGCAAGTAAACAGCTAAAGTTATATAACGCAATGTTACTACCAGGCAACGCCGGGTAACACGCTAGTTCTCAACAAACTTGGATGTATTGAATGAATTATCAAAAAAAAACCTTTGGATTGGACTGGTCATTCAAAGGATTATCGTTAACCAACTCCAGCTGAAAAAATATCAAAAATATATTGAGGATATAGGGCATCCATTGGGGGCGTCCAGGGGGAGACAGCTTAGAGCGATCCCAGCGGACACTAATGACATGTTCTCAAGCCTCAAAAGGAAGCTCCTAAAGGGGCTTAGGGATGTTTTTAGAACCACTGAGGTCAAGAAGGCTTTCAAAACAGTTAAACATTTCAAAATAAAATAATTAAAAGAAAAAAATGGGGAAATAAATTTTAAAAAATCCTTGTGAATAATCAACCAGTTTTTTTTTTTTTTTTAATATTACTTTCATTTTTGCCACAATGCAATATAAAGAAGTCGTCAACATACTTCCGCTTCTAAATCCTCATAGGTATTCAATTTTGTGTCGATAAATTCATTGGATCGGCAGTTATAAGATTCATTGGATTTGCAGATATAAGTTGCATTGGATCGGCAGTTATAAGATTCATTGGATTTGCAGTTATAAGTTGCATTGAATCGGTAGTATTAAGGTTTTTGAGTTGAGCTACCTTTCTGCCGATTCTGCTGAAAATTAATAAGTGTAGTTTGTATAGTGCTTTGAAATTATATATGAAGTGTCGATATAATCATTCTATCGGAAGTTAACTCCCAATAGAATGAACATATCGAAACAAAAATTTTTATGTGAATCCAAGACGGAATGAGGTCGATACCTATTCATTTCCATCAAAATCGATCGAAAGGAAAGGTGGATCGGAGGAGGGGGCTCAACTCCAAAATGTATCTACATAAAATTTTGACACTTGATTTTCAACCAAATCTGTAGATCCTTTTCAGAGGGAGAGCATAAACTTAGATGATTGAATTCGCGTTGGGGAAGTACATTTCCAGGTGATTCACCGACCACGTCTTTGGTTTCTTCTCACTTTATTCTTTATAAATCCCCAATTTAATTCCTAAATGTTATATTTCCCTTGACTTGAAGAGCGCTCTGTTGGTCAGCCATTTATCCAGGCCACACACTGGAAGGATGACATTATCCACTTGGGTGGCTATCACAAGCCTGCCTATCTAACAGAATATACTCTTTAACTTTAATACACTTTCAGGGCCGTTTTCTTGAAATTACAATAAATATTACAGGCAAAACAAACATTGAAGGGTTCCATAAGTTTCGTTTTTGACTAGTGTGTTTTTTATGATTTTAGAGATATATAATATTTTTTTATAATATTGTATCACCCCACACTACCAACCTAACCTACAACGTAGAACTACGTCAAGTGTCGCTATTTCCTGGCACTATCTAAGTCATTAAAGTATTCAGTGAAGGACAGTTGAAGTATTGCCCCCCCATGGCCAGAGCAAAAAACCAAGACAAAAATTAAATAAACTAAAAAAATAGTTTTTATTAAAAATGGATTGCTTGCAAGTTACCAATAGGATCTTCAAACTTCCCGTGCGTGTGATTCCTAAATCAGCAATCAGCTGTTACATAAATGTACATGTACAAAACAAGTCATATTACATTTATTTAGATATACATGAATTCGATCATTTCATTTCCTCGCTCAAAATCTTCATTTATATTATACTTTATACTCTTGAAGCTGATATTACATGCGCACTAAAAATGCAAAGCGCAGCAGCATCAAATGCATGCTATTGGCTGTGAGTCATTTTATTCTAAAAGCACAGAAACCACAGCGTGCAATTTCTGCTGCTGCGCTTTGCATTTTTGCTGCTCATGTAAAGTCAACTTAAGTATTACAGTCAGTGGTTACCTCAGGGGAAGCTTCTAGAGGTCCGAGTCTCCCAAATTAATAACAAAAAGTCTGCAGCGCTAACCACGGAAACTGCGGGCTGTGCCCCCGGCAGTCTATACCCCCCACCCCTGTAGCCTATCTTACCGCCCCTGGTTAGCACTATGGTTACTACTTCTTTAGTTATTAAACTTTCATTTTTTTATATAAAACATTTAGCATAACTTTGTAACGCTACTGTATGGAAAGGCAAGCTAATCATGTATTTTTAGTTATTTTACGATTATTAGCATTCAAAGTGTGACCTGTTTTCGTTACTTCCGTGACCGCGATGTTCCCCTCTACCCAACGCGGTGAAAGATGTAGTTCTACGGCAAATACATTTTTAAAAACCGAGACGGATGCTTGGGTAAAAACAAGATCTGTTCAACAATAAACATGCGGGGGGGCTGCTTAGTGGCGCCTCTATCAAGTGGCGTCCAGGACACGTGCCGTACTCTAGATGTGGGTATGACACGTGGCCGCCTCTAGGGCACGTGGGGCGGCAAGGTACGCTACAACTGGGCGCGGACCCAGCCAATTACCAGCTGACATGGCCTCTACTCATGTCCACAGCTGTTATTGGACAAGAGTCCCTTTACCTTCTCTGTTATCTCATCCATACATCTCAATACAAATCGCAATCTCATTAGAAAGTGAAAAGTCCCATGAGTCACCGACAATCTACGTCCCAAGTGTCAATTAATCATATACGTTTTCGTCCTCCTGCCAACCCAATCTACCCGATTGGTTGAAAATCAATACATTTTTCTCATAGAAATAAAAGATGTGGTCTTTCCACTGTTTTATTTTAGACCAGAACCGGTTTTCGACGCAACAGCGTCAACCTCAGTGGTTCATACCACCCACACAGCACAGTGACCAGTTGTCTTCTAACCGCTGTGTTGTGTGGGTGGGATGAACCACTGATGATGACGCTGTTGCTTCGAAAACCGGTTCTGGTCTAAAATAAAACTGTGTGAAGACAACATCTTTTATTTGTATGAGAAATCTCGTCCCACAACATCTTATTATCACATATGGACAATACATTTTTAATAATCTTTCTAAGTTGAAGCAAACTCCACCACATCGTATTGCATTGACAAGTTAGGAATAAGGCAACGTTCTGTGTTTCCTCCATTTCCTTCTTCTCCGGCTCTGCTACATTCCTCGCCCATTTTCATAAAGGCACAAAATGGATGTCGGGGGAGTGAAGAGAAGGAACCTAATGGTTCTTGTCGTCAGAAATGTGTCGTTAAGCTAATGGGGGTGGGGTGCCGTACCTTCTGTGGTACCCCCAGGACCATATAACCCCGGGGTACAGCCTCTCTGTGGTACTCAACACCCCAGGGACCCTCCTCATTTAGTTAGACACCTCCATTTTTATAAGGTCTCTTCCTAATGTAATGCCTCCTCCACTCATTACCTCAGGAAAAATGTATCTTGAAAAAAAACTGTGAAATAGCAGCAACATGACTTCCATCTTAAATAATCATTCTATTTCCCCAGGAAAAAGTATAGGGAAAGTTATGTAATCGGCCCAGAATTCCATGTTTTCAACGTATTTCATGTTTTTTTAACCCTTTGAATAAATAAAGAAAACAAATGCTCAACTAAAATACCCTAACAACTGCCGATGTATGAACACAACAATTTCGTAGAAGGATTAACAAGTCTCTCCCTATGTAAGTCAACTCATTGTTAGCCCAAACGATTCACAAGTCTCTCCCTATGTAAGTCAACTCATTGTCAGCCCAAACGATCCACAAGTCTCTACCTAGGTAAGTCAACTCATTGTTAGCCCAAACGATTCACAAGTCTCTCCCTATGTAAGTCAACTCATTGTTAGCCCAAACGATTCACAAGTCTCTCCCTATGTAAGTCAACTCATTGTTAGCCCAAACGATTCACAAGTCTCTCCCTATGTAAGTCAACTCATTGTTAGCCCAAACGATTCACAAGTCTCTCCCTATGTAAGTCAACTCATTGTTAGCCCAAACGATTCACAAGTCTCTCCCTATGTAAGTCAACTCATTGTTAGCCCAAACGATTCACAAGTCTCTCCCTATGTAAGTCAACTCATTGTCAGCCCAAACGATCCACAAGTCTCTCCCTATGTAAGTCAACTCATTGTTAGCCCAAACGATTCACAAGTCTCTCCCTATGTAAGTCAACTCATTGTTAGCCCAAACGATTCACAAGTCTCTCCCTATGTAAGTCAACTCATTGTTAGCCCAAACGATTCACAAGTCTCTCCCTATGTAAGTCAACTCATTGTTAGCCCAAACGATTCACAAGTCTCTCCCTATGTAAGTCAACTCATTGTTAGATCAAACGATTCACAAGTCTCTCCCTATGTAAGTCAACTCATTGTTAGCCCAAACGATTCACAAGTCTCTCCCTATGTAAGTCAACTCATTGTTAGCCCAAACGATTCACAAGTCTCTCCCTATGTAAGTCAACTCATTGTTAGCCCAAACGATTCACAAGTCTCTCTCTATGTAAGTCAACTCATTGTTAGCCCAAACGGTCAATGGATCTTGGAGGGAGAGCAACAATTCAGTTGATCAATTCGAACTGGGGAAGTACATTGCTGGTTCACCGACCACTTTTTTACTTTCTTATACTTTATATATCTTTATAAACCTTATAATAGTGCGAAAATTCGATTTCGAGTTTTCAATAGAATTTCATGTTCCATCATCCTGTGAGCATGTTTTGACCATTTGTTTCTTTTTATTTTTCAAAATTCGCTTCAGTGGATAATAAATGTAATTTTCATTGATCTAACAATTCTCAGTATTTCATGATGGGTTGCCTTAACAATCTAGATTACCCCCTCTCATAATCATAATACCGATAAGCCCTTGATCTTGATCCAATATTAAACTCCATATAGGCACATTTTTATTTTTTGTGTAATGTGCACATTTGTGATTAGTAACTAAATCGATTCATGATTTCGATAGAATGAAAAGAAACCTTGTTGCATTTTTGATTAGACGATGAATTATTGAATCGATAGAAGAGGAGTGATTGTGTCACGAGAGACAACCGGCGTTTTGGTTGGTAAACATATTAACCTTTCATCCAATTTGACTCGATATCGATTGATCTATACGTGGAAAATGTTCAAATTAGCATGAGGTTGCTCCTTTTATAACTAATTCAAAGAATCGATTTCGCAACTTTCCATGACAACACTTTTTTTTTTCCATTAAGGGGTGTAATAAAACGGATAACTCCATTTAACTAGTTCTATAGTTACTGTTTCAAACAGATAGCTAACAGATGTTCTAATAACAGGTTATTTTCGGAATTGTTTGCAGTTGTGCAAGTTTGTTATTATATTGTAAAATTGAAAATTTAAAGAAATAATGATTTTCAAATAAAACAGGGACATAACTTTCCATAAAAGTTCCAATCGTTAGATTGCACAAATCTTCAATACTCAATGATCAACATTTACGTTTTAGTCTCTTGTCTTTCTAAATACTGGCCATTCTTCAAATTTAAGTTATTTTAGGACATATAACCTGAAACTCTCAGTCCATCTCAACTCAGACCTTCCAACCTTCGAACCCTCTAAACTAATTCAAAACAGCTGATGGTCGTGTTTTGTTTTCTATTCATGTGTTGTTTTAAAACAAAATGCTTTCATATATTTATTTACTAATTTAATTACTTCTTTGTTTTTGTTTTTTTATAGAAATAAATATAATTAATTTTTATAATATTAATAATTTGAATGTGTGTATTTTTATACAACACAATGCATCGACCATAAGGCCAAAAAAAAAAAAATGTTAATTTTAACCATTCCCAAATACTAGAAAACTGGATGAATCAAACACTGAGAGCAACAGTTACTGTTTACATCTAACTCACTGGTCATGGTGAAACAGCTGATTGGATTCTTCTCCCTTCTCCGATATGTATAAGATTTCCAAAGCCTAAAGATTCTATGAGATCATTGGTCAGAATTTTACAAAACTGGAACTTTCTCGATGTCCACAAGTTATAACTTCATATAAAATAAGATCTAGTAGCCTAACAACTTTGGATGAATAATAACAAAAAAACATTTACAAAACTAGTTTTAAACACAAAACAACCTCAAAATTTTATTTGAATAAAAGAAAATTTAAATCAAAACTCAATAAAAATAAAATGATTATGAAAGTAACTATGGTAAGTTCGAATATTGAGGATATAAAATGGAACTTGTCCCTGGTCAATCTAGATCAGTGGTTCCCAACCTTTTGTGGCCCATCTCCCCTTTCTGGAGGTTGACTAACACCTATCGCCCCCTTTTCATTATCATTGTATGCCTAATTTTAATTTGAAGTAAAGTGTAAATAAATGCAGTTTCATTATTTTAAACAATTTTATAACCGTATATAAAAACAACCAAAGCAGTTCTATCCGGTCACTCTTAGTGAACTCGCCGGCTGAGAATAGCCAGTGACTCGTGCTACCCGGCAACTTCTAGTGTACAGTACCTACTATTTTAATTTTTCCCCCTTTGAATACTCATCGCCCCCCACTTATTTATTGTCCCCCTGATAACCCAAATCGCCCACTTAGGGGCGATCGCCCCCAGGTTGGGAACCACTGGTCTAGATCAACAAAGATTACATGAAATGTCGAAAAATGTATGATTCAGTAGCCACCTTTGAAGCGGTTGGCAGCCCTGCTCTCACAAAGTCACGTATCCACCGCAATTACCTGTAACTCTTCCGGCCAGTCCCCCCCCTCTATAAGGGCTACAAACAGCCCTTTCATAAGGACATAACAACTTCTTTCATTTTATCCTCTTTATTAACTTTCCGTTTTTTCCCTTTTCTTTTTATTACTTTTGGACAAATAAAGCCCTTCTTGAAGTTATTTTATAGGCTTTTATTAGAAAGGCTAACTGGGAAAGAGTTGACGTATTCTTCTTTCCCAACATAGAAAAGTTTTATTCTAGAAGCAACTGTAAAACAATTTTTTTTTTTAAATATAATTCATTGCTATGCAATAAAATTAAAATATTGAAATTTTTTATATGAAAATTTATTTTTCACTTTTTGAGACGTTATAACTTTGGTTGTATTATGCTATCTCAAATCAGAGGACAAAGTGATCGAGGTTGGAAATTTTATAAGGAACATTTTTCGAAAGGACAAACTGTTTTTGGGTAGGTAAATCAAGGACAGAATTTCAAAACCAGGACGTCCTGCAAAAAATTGTATTTTATATTAAATGCGTGTTTTAATTTTTCTACAATCTTCATTTGAAAAGATTTTTGATTAGGTGATAAAATATAAGAGGTAGGTATCTTGCAAAATCTATTTTAGGTCTCTTACTCACAACTTTCCTATCACAAACATACACACAGACAGACATAATCGTGAAGATGGTGCGTGAAAACGTATTTAGGGGACCTTGAAACGTGACAATCCATTCAAAACTCGATCTCAGATTTTTGCACGATGACAATACTCGTACTTTCTTATACTGAAGGTATAAGTTAGTAAAAATGGGCTTATTTCAATTCAGTTTCAGTGCATTGTCACAATTTATTTATGAAGTTAGGGGGAAATGAAAATGTGAACAAGCAAAGATATAAGCACAAGAGTTCAGGCGCCTGTCTCCGGGCAGGGATATGTAGTTAATTGGTTTCAATGGAGGCTGACTACAGACTGGAATTATGATGTCGATACCAGACCCTTTATATAGTAACGTAGATAGAATTTTTCAGATCGTTTAATCGAGATCATTCGAGATAGTTCTACATTTTCAAACTTCTAAGGTTTTTTTTTCTGGGAAAAAAAAAAAACCGTTGAGCACGTCGTCCTTCGGATGGGATGTTATGCAATGGTCATGTCAGGTAGGTACTCGTTAAAGAACCCTACCCTAGGTGAATAAACCTAGGAAGGTAAAATTTACACTCCCATAGTAGAGTCGGGCTGTTTACCAGTGCAACAGAAGAGCGCTCTATGACCTTGTTGTTGAAGCTCGGACATGAGTCACAACAACTAACTATTTAAATTAATTTGTTGCTTTATTCCTTATTTATTATGTGGCCAGTGTCCCGTTTCTTAAGCTCTCTAGCCAACAACCTAAGCGAAACACAATACGCGCTTTGAACCACGAGCGATGCTATTTTAAATGATATGGTTAATATTTATATTTAAAACCTTTTTATATTTTTACTTTCTTTTCCAAAAATCCGAGACTGAGTTTTCAATGGATTTTCCGGTTCCCTGAATTAGTTTTTGATTCAAGGATCAAGTTTCACCTTACAAACAGCCTGGCTAGAGTAGTTCAGATAGACAGGGTTTTGGGTCTGATCTCCCATTGCTGATCCACCCCACCGCGTGTTACCCTGCCGTCCGCCTGATGAAGATTGGTTTCCAAGCTGGGCTATCTTCTTCCGATAAGGCTCAACTCCATCTTCTTTCCTGACCTTGCGCCCTCTTCAGTTATCTCTAATATTACCCGATGAAGATCTGTAGAGGCTCTCTCCCACTCCGGTCTCCCCGGACTTACAGAGTCTAGAACTAAGATCACTCTGTCTTTCAGTGCACTCTGCCGCCACTCCAGCAGTCTCCATGTCTTTCTAAATTAATATTAACTGTTCAGGGGTCCTTGAAATCTGAAATTCAGTTGAAAGCTCGACTTCGGTTTTCCGCACGATTACAATGCTTTATTATTGTCTAGAAAGAACGGTCTGTAATTTCATTCATGTACTTTATTATCAGGGCTCATCTGAAGACATTAACCACTGCGGTATTAACGAAGAGATTAGCTTTGATGTTTTATCATCAATTGTATAATCCTAATACAAAACAGCCGTCGGTGAATCCGCGGCCAAATACTTCCCCAGGGCAATTAATCAACTAAGTTTTCTCCCTCCCCCTGAAACTTGTTTCCGATTTGGTTAAAAATTAGTTCTGGTTGGATTTAACCAAAATCACCAAAAAAAAAAATAGTATATTTATGGTCCTTGTGGCACCGGTTCTTCATATTTTCTGAAAAGAACATCCAACTTCAACCAGGAACAACGATACTCAACCATAAGTAAAGATTACATTTTTTACTGGTTGATTCTAACTAAAATAGAGGGAGAGCGGAAACATACATATGACTCGGAGTGTAGCCTTAAATTCAGAGTTCGAAGGACCCACAAAAGAGGGAAAACTGAAGATAACTTCCAGCAAATTAATATTTCGAAAGTTTAGAAGGAGAGTAGACACTTATGTTTAAGGTCCTCTTTGATCTGGAAACATTCTTGCCCCACATCCTGCACTCTAGTGTAGTGTTGTTGAATCATAGCAGTTAGGCTTGTTGGGGGGTGGAAGGGGGCGTGGCGAGGGGTACCCAATGGAAGGGCTCCTTCATTGCCACTTCTCCCGCTGCGCTCCGAGACAGAGAGGGAGTGCCAGTGTTGGCAACGCTGCCTTATGCTACGATTTCAGTCTACTTGTCGAAGGAACACCCCTACGTTCGTTCTATTACCACATCTCTGTTGCTACATTACCTATATTCTCATAGTTACAACAGTTCTGACGTTGGTCCACATTTCTGACAACTACTCTACTCTCTGTTTTGTTGAACTCACGACAAAAGAAGCACTGAAGCACCTTTTAAACCAACTTTGTTTCTGTTCCTCTCAAAGTTTCAATGAACTTCCTATCTGTCTTTCGTTTCAGTCCAAGTTTCATCTCGGCCCAGATTGAAGTGTTTAGTTGTGTTTCCTATTTTACTTGGCTGTACTATTCCATTTGATGTTTGTTCAATGTACTGATTTTCTTACAATTTAATTTAAATCGATAATTTTCATTGCGTTCACTTAAGACCTATTATGATCCAGAGGGATTCAAACGGCAGTGAATAAGTGTGAAAAGGTCGGCACCCACATGTGAGGTAGCCTTGAGGAAAACAAAGTCAAAGTTAATGCTAGCTTCTGTTTGGACATTACACCCAGTTGGAACCCTCTTGATGCTCAAATATTGGTTTTAAATTAGGGAGAAATGAATTTGAAAGGGGGGGGGGAGTATTCTTTAAAACGTGAGTCATGCCATAATGATAGTCATGTCATAATGATCAGTGTTATGGTCACATATTTTTTTTATAATAGAAATAAAAGACGTTGTCTTCCCACTGTTTTATTTTACACCAGAACCGGTTTTCGACGCAACGCCCCCCCCCCCCTTAACATATTTCGAGCTGGGGGTGTACGTTGCTGGTGATGCTCCGATTACTTTTCCTTCTTCTCTTTGCCTAATAACAACATTCCGGTTAAGACCTCTCCTTACTGCCCCCCCCCCCCCTCCTCCCCCCCCAAAACGTCCATAAAGAGACCTCTAAATATTGATACCAGTATGTTGGTAAGTGGATGGCCCCCTGGTCATCACGACCCACCGCCTCGACTTACTGACCAGGTTGGTAAGCCAATATTGACCCTATTACAGACCCGTCTCCGTCCAACTTAGCGACTCCCTCTGATTGGGTTTCGGTACCCAACTGTTCCCTTCAACAAACACTTTGTCCAGGGAAATTTGAGTTTGCTTTCCAGGAACTTGGTTCCTTCTTGGTGTTAACGCATCGTCACTTCTGTGTACCCATTAGCTCTCTATATACACTCCATCCTGAGCAGATTGTTAGACCAATGGACCGAAATGGAACATTTTTCACCCACAAGGTTGCCGTTTTTTTTCAAAATTAATATCTAAACGAATCAGTAATATTAAAAACTGTGATGTTTTAACTATACTAAATTCTGAACGGTGTGAATGGACTAATAAAATGTTTAATTTTTTTGTGAATTTGCATTTAAGGATGCAAGATTAGAATCTGTACTGAACTAGGACCAAACACATGAACTGAACTACAAGAACTTGCCAGAAGTCCAGAACCTGGCTACAGACTCACTTTTTTACTCACTTCATTACTTTTTACTTCCCCAGAAGTATAGGGGTAGTTATGTAATCGGTCAAAAGTTTTCAACGCAATTTCATGTTTTGCGACCTCTAGATTACAAATATGAAAAAAACAATTTCTGTCTGATGTAATGAATTTATCGACACAAAATTTAGTATGATGATTTAGGAGCCCCTAATTTTTAATTCTGCAAAACTCTAATAACTGCCGATAGTCTGTGCTGATGATTGCCAGTCTATAGTAGAAATGCCAACGTCAAACCGTCACTTTTGTTTTCGGAACGTTTGCTTTAGTCACTTTTGGTTTTAAGAATCTTGTGAGTCCAAAGTCCATCAACCAAGTAGAAACTTTACAACATCTATCTGGCGGATGGTATCTTGGAAGCAGGATTCTACCAATAACCCTCTGAAACATTACCCGTAATTAAAGTGGGATCTGTTTAAGCAAGAATTCTAAAATGTAGGACTAACGTGTCTGTTTGCTTCGTATCCCACCCGTCGTTCCTGCCATACGTAAACTCGTTATGGATCCTGATCAAGATATATATTTCAATATAACTGTTGACTATTGAAAATTGCCGTTGCGTGATTACTTTAGATAAATAACATGCTGTAACTAACGTGAAAATAGACATGTTTTTTCGATAAAATCATTTCACATGAAGGAGAAATAAAAAAAAAAAAAAATGGTATATAATACATTTTACATAACATTTTTGATATATATAAAGGTAGGAGTAAACAATGATATGGGATGCAGGTGGCTTCTTGAATTGTTTACTCCACTACTTATGATATGTAAACATATCATTGTTTACCCCTATCTTTTCTAGGAATTGTTTACAAAGTTCTAGCCTATTGTCCCATCATCCTGAGGGACATCTTCAGTCTTGGACGTGACTCCGCTGAGGAAACATGTGTTTATATGAATAAGACGACACCCATTAGTTTTGAGCGGAATCGCCTGAAGGAAGTGGGGGATCTCGACTCAAAAACTCTGATAACTGCTCATGTAATGAATGCAAAAACCCAGAATTTTGTATGACTATTGATTTTTTATTCCAAACGGCTGTCGATTGGTTTCAGAGAGCTAAAACTTAAATTAGTAATTTTTGCTATGGGGAGGCCTATTTTGGCCTATGGGGAAATTCATCATAGATGATTCACCGACGACTTTTGACCTGGGTTTGTCACCGCAACAACTGCCATTTCGACGTTAGGATTCGAACCCAATGTACACAGAGAAAAATAAAAAAATTTATAAACACAAAAGGAAAAAAAATCCAATGGAAGAGGGAGCGAATTCAAATCTGTATTAATCAAGTTGAAATGGCGTTTGTTTGTTTGTGGGTCTGTTGCAACACCAGGCCTAAACGGTAGGTCGGATTTCCATGTAGCATTCTTAAAAGACAGCTTTGACAGGAGGGGGGTTTTTCTGGGGGCCTGAAACATGAAATGATTGCCAGCTCATGAAAGTTCATATATACAGTGGAATCTCGATGATTCGTATCTCGCGATAATTCGTATGAAATGCCCAGTCCGTTGAAAAAATCTCGATAATTCGTATAAAACCCATGCATTTCGGTCCCCTTGATAATTCGTAGATTTTTTCTCGTCGAGCCACTCGTCAACGCTCTGTAATTCGTATTTGTTGTGCCGCGCATCTCTATAATTCGTATTTTTTCTTGTATTGACATTCACTTATTCATGATTGATCCCTTCACTTTGATCTCTTTTGTCGGCTAAATGTCGGCTATTGTCTTCTTAAATCAGTTTGCAACATGAGTTCTAAGAAGAACAAGTGCCTGTCTGTCGCCCAAAAAAAGTAGTTAGTTATTGTGGCTCATGCCCGGGCTTTAACGACGAGGTCATATCGCCTACTACCAGAGCGCTCTTTCGTCGCTCTGGTGAACATGAGCCAGAGTCCTACATTTTGCCTACCCCAACACTTTTATTCACCTAGGGTAGGGGGTAAGGTACGAGTTCCTGACATCCTACAGGCTCGGGACCCTCACTTAACGTCCCATCCAAAAGACAGCGTGCTCTAGGTTTTTACACCCGATAAAGGCCTCAGCCAGGTTTCGAACCCGGGATCTTGAGCTTCGTAAGCAAGAACGCAGGACTCTGAGTACATTCCACAAGTAGTATTCGAAGTAGACTATTCGATTTGGGTGAAGACATAGAGACAGTCGGACGGAACTTGGACAAGAATGTGTTAATCTGTGGAAGCCCTTGTCTTCGGTCCACATCCTCCAAGACTTGTCTCATAAGTCGGGCTTCATGTTGGAGGCAGCTCCTGGGATATTGACCAGATGATCCCACCAACCTGGGATAGTCTGACCACAAGTCTTTGCAAGTTCGGCCATCTTGAGGTCTGTCGACCCGAGTTGCAGATTGTCGCAGATACATCTAACCGCTTCTCTCTCCAAGTGGGTCGATACAGGCAGATCGACAGCTCCCTCGTATCTGGGACGTTATCTCACTCAAACATTATATATTCTATTAGTCAATTCTTTGCGACAAAAAGACAATGAAAACAAAATCGTCGGTAAATCACCGACAACGTAGTTCTCCAGCGCCAATTAATCATCTCCCGAAAAAAACAATCTACTGAATTGTTTGAAATATGTGGAAACCTTATTCAGGGATTTAACACAAAATCTCTAATAACTGCTGATGTAATAAACGAAATGACGCACTGAAAAACCCTAATATCTGCTGCTGTAATGAACACGAAATTTTTTACGGAAGTTAAAAGCCTCATAAGTACGACACATACAAATTTTCCGCAAAATCGGCCCTTCCCATTAACCAAAGGAGGATTAGAGGAGGGGGCTCAACACAAAAACATTTTTTTTTTTTTTTCATTTTTGAAATCAGAATGTCGGAAAATGTCGGAAAAGTACGGTGACAACTCTGCCCCATTACGTAACGTCCCCTATACTTCGTACAGCTGGGTATATAACATAACATATTACGTTATATATAATGTTATGTGTAACAATACTTGTGTCAAATTGAGTAGTGTGGCTATAGTCATTTGAAGGATAGTTCACTCTGTAACTGAACTCCATCATTGTATGTAGGCTGCTTTCTTGCAAGACGTCATCTCTCTCAGAGGAGTACGTTATACGTTTGAATTGTCAAAACACATTTTCATTATTTCGTTCGTTATAAAATAATGAAACTACTAACACCACTAGAGGGCGTGGTGTTTATTAAATAATGACTCGCTAGCTCACCTGATCTTATTCAGTCTGTCACTCTATACGCACAAGATCGCGGGTTCAATATCCGGCTAAGGCCCCTACGTTTTCTATCTCGAAGGTTAAAAAACCCTGAGCATGCCGTCCTTCGAATGGAACGTTAAGCGATGGTCCCGATTCTGTGCGATGTCAGGTGCTCGTTAAATACCCTATATATATAGTATAACTTGTTATGTTCCATACGTTTAACATTCTTTTCATGCATAACCTTCTGAAAGCCCATTCATAACTGGGTTAAGATTAACGCAGGAATAACTTTTTCGAAAACAGTGATAAAATATTTCCAAATGTTTATTGTCAAGTGGAGGAGGGGGGGGGCTCCCGAGGGACTTCTGTTTAAATACTCCCTAACTTAGAACTGTAAACTTTAAATTATTTCCCTCAAGGCCACTTTTTCTCTATAATCCCAGAAAAGTGTCGCCCCTAAGTGTCCGGAGGAGCCACTTTTCCGTCTTTAGGCTTCTTTTGACTTAAAGTCGTTTAGGAAATTTAATATCAATTTTATCTTGATATAGTAAATTTTATTGATTTTTTTACATTTTATTACTTTCACATAGAAAAAGTTATGTGGTAGGAAAATGTCAATTTTTTTTACCTTAAACAAGTAAAAATAAAAAATAAAATTATAAAATGCAAAGAGCTATCAAAGCAAAGAAACTTTCCTTTTTGTTGACATTTTTTTAATTTGTTGTTTTTAAAAATCATTTAAACATAAGATCGGTACCCGAAAATTCAAATACCCGTTTCTGCAGACGCCGCGTTGACCCAGAACCGTCTTCTAGCTCTACAATTTTCCTTTTTATTTAAGGTTGACTCTCATCGTATCTGGTTGAAGCCTCTCTAGTGACATTGCTGTGTTGCGTTTCTCTAGGCTAAGGAGGCTACGCCAAATCTTAAATGTAAGTTTCTGCTCTCCCTCTAAACTTTCGAAATCATCATTTCTATCTCATTAATGGCTGATGCGATTTTCATGGAATTTGGTATGTAGCAATGTTATATGCCCGACTGATAAATAGGGTGTGTGACTTCTCAAAATTGTGAATTGGTGGGAGGGGGGAGGGGGGGGGGAGAAGAAGTATAATACAGTGGAATCCCGATATTTCGTATCCCGATTATTCGTATTTCCGGCTAATTCGTACAAATTTGCCGGTCCCCAGAGAAAATCCCGATAAATGGTATAAAAACAATGCATTTCGGACCCCTGGGGAGAGAGGACAGTGAGAGACGAGAGAGCAGAATGAGTGCGAGATAAATGTTTTCTAGGAAATGACGTGATTCCTACAGAACCAAAGGGTAGAGCGAGTGAGAGAGACAAGTTTTCTATGAAATCTCATATTATCTCATGTAATTCGAACTCTTTTCACTCAAAGGAAATGAGGAGAGGGGGAAAGTTTTAGCAATTTTATTGATCTGTTCTAACATTTTTTCGAACAAATGTTTGATTGGTGTTTCTTTAATCTAGAACCTAGTTTAGTACATACTTCTTAATATATACATATTTGCATTAATACGTTTTTTAATTTTTTATATTTTGTACTCACGATAATTGGTTATCCCGATAATTCGTACCAAACCGTCAGTCCCTTGACCATACGAATTATCGGGATTCTACTGTATTAGTGCTAGCTCAGGAACTGATGAACGGACTTGCTTGGCATTTCGTATGTAGCATTCTTATAACCCGATAGAGAAGTGAGCTATGTGACGTGATGATAACATATACATCGTTTTAAAGGTCTCAGGTAAGTTACTAATCTGCTTCAATTTACTTCGGGCGAAGCCAGCTAACGTCCTAATATGATGAATTATTACAGTTCAAGAAATGGTGAAAAATCAGATATTGTATTTTTTGCACGAAAACAGTATATAGATATAAATATATAATGTTCTCATTGACGGGGAAGTTGTGTGCTGCTCCGACCTCCTCATATTTCGATTATATATCCATATCGATATTGTCGGGGACTGAAATGAGAGTGAGGTTGATCTGAGTCCAGACAGGGGGAGATCCAGGAGCAGCTCTGATTGCTTCCCCCTGATAGGGTCTGTACACTCTCATGTAGGTAGTTCTTACATCGGACAATGTGGACCTGGACCCATCTAAAGTCAACTAGAAGGGAGGAACGGAAAGGAGAGGACTGAATGTATCGACATGAAATCTTATATTTAAATTCAAATTTCCATAAGATCGATACCAGTTAATTTTCAGCAAAATCGGTAGAAGGAAAGGATGTGTTCAGAGGAGAGGGCTCCTCAAAACCCATAACAACTGGCGATGTAATGAATTTATCGACACAAAATTTGGTATGAGGATCCAAATACCTTTATTGCTTTTAACGAGAGAGCGAAAACGTAATTGATGACATATTGGTTACACCTTGATGTATAGAATTCGCCGGAAGAAATTAATTCATGGCTACGTCTTCTCCCTGTAGACGAACTGCGATAAAACTGCATATCATAAACCAACCTAGACCGTCCTCTTGACTAAAGTTCTCCAGCTTATTCCATATGGGACAGTTTTCTGGAAGGTGCACTGCTCCAGGTCGGCTATTATCCCCAAATGATGTCTGCAATCACTCGCACTCTGCTTGGGACCATTCTTTCTTGTGAACTTGAAAGAAATAAAACTTGTTTATTTATGATATTGTCTAATTTCACCAACTAATTAATTAATTGGTGAAATTAGACAATATCATAAATAAACAAGTTTTATTTCTTTCAAGTTCATTTGAATTATTTCACAATATCTCTGCAATAATGTCAGTTTTCATCCCTGCTTGTGCTTGTTCACAGCTTGACGAATTCCTGTTTGCCCCACATAGCTCTTCCCACAGTCTCAGGAGAGTTCAAATACTTTTATTTTCCGGTTCTTGAATATCTCTGGAAATATGAAAAACGAACCAACTTCCGTTTATTGAGAAAAATGTATACTTAAAAAAAAAACGAAAAAACTTACAAAAGTACTAAACTTATAATTTGAAGGATTGCGGCTGTTTCGCTATAAAGTTGCTAAAGTAAAGTCTCCTTCAAGCTTCCTTTTCATTCGAATTTGTTGGAATCCTCCGATGTCGACGCCCCCCTCTTGACTCAAGTTCTCAGCTTTCTTCGATATTGCTTCGTCTCCTGGAAGCTGGCTGTGATCCTAACTTGATGTTTGCACTCACCCGACTCGACTTGGACTTCCATGAGATGTTCGGCATCACGCGTTGTTACGTTCCTTCCAGTTTGTCCCACTTAGCGCTGTTCACAGTTGCATAGCAGTTCATACGCTTACACTTTCCGAACCATGGACATATCTGAAAAAAAAAAAAATCTTCCCAAGAACGAACTAATCAATTAACTTTCCATCCCCCTCCAAAACCAGTCGATTGTTTGCGCTAATATTCACAATTGACTTACATACACGTATTCGTGTTCATATACACATAGACGGATTTTTTTTTTTTAATATTTGGAATCTGGAAGTTGGAAAACACGAAATTCGGTTGAAAACTCATCGAATTGTTGCTCTATTACATAACTTCCCCTATACTTCGTAAAGCTGTGGAAGTAAAACTGCTGATAAAGAACCTATTAAGCATAGCATTGAAAAGACTTCGGTTTCGTTGTAAAGTTACTCTGCCAAGTTCTTTATTCTAAGTTGTTCGAATCCTACAAAGTTTATGCCTCCCCCTAAAAGCAATATTTTGTTGTCAAAATGCGACAAAGTTGAGGGCCAATTTATGTGCTTCCATCTTCTTCCTAAGTGGAATCTGAAGGAGACAGGTGCAAACCTTGTATGACGTGTTCCTTCTTATCAAGTACTCGGACATTTTGAAGAATGACATCCTGGTCGTGGTACTGAACCCGCCCAGAAGGCGCTATAACCATTACAAGACTGTCATGTCTCTTAAATTCGCTATCAATGGGTAGTACTGACTGTTCAGGATCGGAAAGCGCGACTGGTCATTACCGCCCTACTTACCAGGCTTAGCTATCTAATGACGTATAGTAAAATCCTTTTATAACGATTCCTGAGATAACGATTTTCCGGATATAACGATGTAAAACCCGTAGCTAGTTTGGTTTGCTATTTAAAAGTGAAGAAATAAATCCGGACATAAATATGTATGTACATACGCACAACAGATGATGTTTTGAACAGATGAAAAATACGAACATTATAGAACAAGGGTTTTAAACAGGGTTCTTGTTTACTCTTTCCGAGCGCAATGCAGTTTCAGATTAGTCTTTTCTTTGTCTCCATAGGGATCGTGACAGTGTAAAAATTGAATTGAAATTGACTTCGAACAAACGTCGCGCATTTTCTATTGAAGAAAAAGTGAAAATCATAAATAGAATTGTGAAAGGAGAAACAATCAAAAAGTTAGTGTCGGAGCTTCGAATTTCCCAGTCTACGATATCGACAATCTGGAAATCCAGAGACAAAATCAAAAAAACGTTTGAAAAAGATGTGACTTTGAAAAAAAAAAAAAAAAATTGAAGCAGCCAACATCAAGATCTAGAAGACGCACTTCTTAAATGGTTTAAGGTCCAAAGAAGCCGAAATATCCCAATCAACGATTCTGCAGGAAAAGGCTAATGAATTGGCTCTTTTGATGGGAAAAGAAGACTTTGAGTGAACTCATGTGTATACATAATTTATGTATACAGTTACAAATGTATGTAAGTAAATTTTAAAAAGTAAATAAAAATATGTAAACTTTCTCGTTATGAGCATTGTAAAACACCTTTTTTTTCACTAACAAGCCCATACATTTGTATGTAGGTCTAACAGCTTGGTTCCGGATATAACGATGTATTTTTCTTGGTCCCTTGAATATCGTTATAACCGCATTTTACTGTATTTCCAAGTCTGAAAATGTTATTTTTTTCTTTTAAATATATTATTTAATTTTTTCTTTGTTTGTTTGTTGATAGCATGGAGGTAGCATAGAGGCAGCATGGAGGTAGTGTGCTCGTCTATTGTCCTCAATGGAACACCCCCCTCCCCCAATCCACTTCTCCTAATTGTTCCCCCACTTTACTTACCCCACGCCTACAATTTACGAACAGACAGTTTTTCATGTTTTGAAATGAAACAAAAATTTCACGTTTTCATATTGACATTGGAATGTTGCACACAAATATTGTCCCCGCTTTATTCAATTAACTCTAAAGCCATTGAGCCTTACAGCAAACTAGATGTACACAAATGTAACAAATACTTTTTCATTGACTAGCTGATTATAATGAGGATTACACAACTTGGGGTCTGTTCTGTTGTAAGAGCTGTCTTCTCAGCAGACAAAAGACAGAAAACAACAGACTCTTCTTATACAACGAACAACAGCAGGTCCTTACTACAATTAGAACTGGGTAGCTTTGTTTTTAAATACCAGTGTAGCTTTTTGATTAATATAATTTATTATTCTTAGTGCTTTCTTTTAAAGTTCCCAATGTATTAAACCGTAATAATAATAATACATTTATTTCCGTTAAACCAATACATGGTAATAGGATACGTCAAAAGAATTTATACATTAAGATATCTTATAAATTAGATTTATAACTATTTGAGTCTAACCTATGATTAGTAGTAATAACAAAACGATGATTAGTAGTAATAACAAAAAAAGTAAAATGAAATTAATAAAAACTGAACAAATAAATACTTAAAAATATATGAGTACATAAACAAAATTAATACAAGATACGTTTATAATAAGTAGACACATTTTTCAATGTAATAAAAATTAAGATAATTATTTTTCAAAAAAACTCTTCGGAAGTGTCTTTATCCCAACGATGTTCTTACGTCCCATCATCAGGTCCCAATGTGCGAGATATAGAAAAGAAAGAAAACAATGTAACTATAACATTATATGAAAAATATTGTAAATAATTAATTATAGAATGAAAATATGCATAATATAGAGTACCTAGTTAATGTTTCTTTTGCCATGATACTTTTATGAATATGAAGTAAAAACAAAAGGAACTCATTTTCTTCCCGATGATGTTTCGTACCAATATGGAGACCCAGAAATATTGTATTATCTTTAAATGATAGAAATAGTAAAAACTGCGAATGGTGGAATATTATTTGATAATTTAGTCGAAATTTAAAATGGTAGTTTTGGACGTATTTAACATTAACTCATGTTTCCTATGGTTAAGGTTATGGAGTTATAATGTCCACAGAAATATGTACATTCGCAATACGTTTCGGATAATTGAGAGTGTAGCAACACTGTTTGTTATTATTTTTTTGTTTTGCACTGAAGCCTGGACTTTAACTCGTGGCGCGACACTTGGTTAATTCAAGGCTCCCTGTTCCTTTTGAATAGGGAAATCATCAAAAAAATTAAATTTTGCCGGAGCTTCTTAATTATTGGACAAGCACATGATAGAGAAACGGAGAACAAAAATATAGGGGAGAAAAACAATAATAATACTGAAAACAATGTAAAAAAAACCCAATATATTATAAGAAAATATATATATATATATTTATATTCGATGACGCAAAAAAGAATAAATCTTGTTAATCAAAATAAAATTTAAAATTAACTTGAGTTTAAAAATAAATTCTTATCAAAATATGCCAAAAAGATTGGGTAAATAATTATTATATATTATCGAACATTTCGGATCTATAACAAAAACAAACAGAATATCAATTCTTAAAACATAAAAAAAGGTATATATATATATAAATATATATTGTTAAAAAATAATCACTGAAAGTAATATGAAAAATATAATCGACTATGGACTACACGAAACGTACAACGAAAGTAGTTCCGTAAGAAACAATGTTTGAATAGGTACCCTATATGTAATTGAAACTGAAAATAATAACGTGAGCTCACGATGAAAATAAAAATAAAATGATAAATAGGTTTATGTTGACAACAAAAGTGGTGAAAATGAAATATAAACAACAATGACAATCTTCGAAGGATGATGGAACCAGAAGAACGGTGAGATCAGAAGAACGGTGACAAAGCTGAACGGGGACACTGGCAGAAAGCAAGTCCAAATAGAAGTTCAAGAAAACCAAAAAAGGGAGAAGGGCCGTAATAGAATAGGGCAATAAAGCAAAACTTAAATAGGTCCACTCACAGGCAAGTATAGCAGGGGACTGACTGGGACTGAGTATCTGACTCAGAGAGGGATTAGCCATGTGTTTACATTATGCACGTTGTTGACTAAACAATGAGGTCACATCGGATTTAGGTTTTCATCTCTCAGATAAAATCCTTATGGCTTCGACCGGCCTACGAACCTGCCATCTTGAGTAAAGTTCTCTACACATAAGGTCATACCAGTCGTTTATGACTTTTCTTCGTTTTCCTCCCAAAACATTCTTAGTTGTCATTGTGATATCTTCTGTTATCTTCTTCCAGCGTCTTTCAATCCTTTCGCCTTCTTCTTGTCGTTTGCATTCTGAAAAGCATTTGATCTTTGACGATGCTTTATTTGTAAATGGTCGGTATCTGAGTCGGTTCAATTGCAGTTTTTCGCATCCATAATGACCGTAGCGTGTCTGCAGTCATTAGCACGGGAAGTATCCGATTCCTTGTGATCCTGTCAGGCGATATCAAGTTTGCTTGTGTCTGCTCTTTGTGTGAAATGAGCGCTACTCCCTGTCCAGTCTCTCTCTGCTCATTATCATTGCACAAATCATGCTAGTTATCTTCGACCGGCTATACAGGGTGTGTCAGCAACCTCTGGCGATACTTCGGGATATGGTTCTTCCCTTCATTTGGAACAAAAATATTCCAATAAACTATGGTCCGATTCGTTCACCTTCAAAAGTTACTCTTGATTTCGTAAAAGTTTTAATTTTCTACTTTTTCTCATAAAATCGATCATATCTCAAAAAGTAATTGTGATAAATCAAATTCAATTACACCATTGGAAACAACATTAAATTTCCTATAAGGAACAGAAGTTTTAGAAACTAGAATTATTTTAATACGTTTTATTTAGAAATTTAATCCATTTTAGTTTCTAAAACTTCTGTTCCTTATAGGAAATTTAATGTTGTTTCCAATGGTGTAATTGAATTTGATTTATGACAAATATGTTTTGAGATATGATCGATTTTATGAGAAAAGGGAGGAAAATTGAAAATTTTACGAAATCAAGAATAACTTTTGAAGGTGAACGAATCGGACCATAGTTTATTGGAATATTTTTGTTCCAAATGAAGTGAAGAACCATATCCCGAAGTATAGCCAGAGGTTGCTGACACACCCTGTATAATGGAGGTGCGCCTCTGTCAAAAGAGATCAGCTTACATTACACTGCTTCATGCAAAGTGTGAAGTACTAGTAGTACTGAGTATAAAGTATTATTTCTTTTAGGAATTTTTAATTTAAGGGTATTTATTTTTATTTTTATATTTGTTTTATACTCATTTGCTTAATACAGGTGTACCAACCCCTTCTTTACTAACACATTAATGAAACCCTCAGAATTTCCAGGAACTGAAGAAATGAAGTCCTTTTCTTTTGGACACCGTACCTTTCAAATTCTTCCAAATGGGGTCCGGCACCTTTTGTTAGTCTATTCAATTTTTTTTAGTATACATTTTTACTTCTTTAGTTTTCAGAGGTGACAGAAACATTTTTTTTTTTTGGCTAAAGAAACATTATAATTATTTGTATCCATAATTTTCGTCATTCTTCTACCTTAGGAACGAAATGAATAAATTATTTGAACTGTGATATTTAGGTTGGAAGAAGAAAGTTGAGAAGTAACGTTGCTAGCGTAGTGTCGGGGTAATGTAATAATTAGTTAGTTTATACTCATGCCCGGGCTTTAACTAAGGGGTCATATCGCCTACTACCAGAGCGCTATTTCGTCTCTCTGGTGAACTTGAGCTCTACTCTACTATTGGAGTCCTCAATGTTGCCTACCCTAAATTTTTATTCACTTAGGGTAGGTGTCTTTAACGAGTACCTGATATTGTACAGGCTCGGGACCATCGTTTAACTTCCCATCCGAAAGACGGCATATTTAAGTTTATTTTACCTCCCAGATAAAATAAACTAAGGTCTTCGGCCGGGTTTCGAACCCGCGAACTTAAGCTCAGTAAGTAAGAACGCATACCACTGAGCTACCGGTGCCCTCATTTTAAAACTATTTTACTCCAAACATTTATTTATTTATATATTTACAACGGCATAGCATTTGCCATTAGCAATTGCGATAGATAGTGCAGTGTCAGGTGCGTGGCTGTACTGCTGAGGTACGTGACCGAAGATGAGTCCAGGCTAGTCCTGGAGCAGGTCCCTCTGCCACATCCGCTTGAGGCGTCATGGTGGATTGGTGGGGAGGGTGTATTCCAAACATAATCCTGTTTTCTTGATTATCTCGATCATTATTCAAGGAATAAACAAATAAAATAAATAAAAAACTAAAGAGAAAATAACCGTTTAATTTTTTTATTCCCCGTCAAATTTCATTTGAACAATTTCTCAATTGAATAAATTTACAGCTTCATATTGGTAGCCAAAATAGTATGAATGTACACAATGTTCACATATCTGTGGAAAGTAGGTCCCTTCCTGATGTTTCTCCTTTCCCAACATGTTACCATAACTGCCTGCCCAGTTGAAAATCGATTGAGGATTGTATCTGTGTTGTGGACTATTTTTCATTGGCCGACTCCACGACGGCTGGTCTAGCATAATAAATTGTACAAATATGATAGTTTTATTACTGTTCGAACCTAGAACTTGATCTAGGTCACAACTATAAAGTAACGTTTTGTTGCAGGCTCATTTAAAAATGTGATCATATTGACCTCGGCCTTATTGAGCAGTGTTTATATTGACCTATGAACATATTGAGTCGGGCTATGTTGACTTCAGGACATATTGAGTCTTGGTTATCTTCATCTCATGACTTAATGAGCCCGGCTTATGTTGGTCCTACGGACTTATTGAGTCGGGCTATGTTGATCTCTGCACAGGTTGACCCTATTAGTTAGTTGTTATGACTCATGGCCGGGCTACTAACAACAAGGCATTTTTTCGTCACTCTAATGGACATGAGCACGACTCTACTATGGGAGTTGTAAATTTTGCACTACCCTAAATTTTTATTCATATAAGATAGACATCTTTAACTAGTAGCTAACATCGTACAGGCTCGGGATCATCGCTTAACGTCCCGTCCAAAGGACGGCGTGCTTAAATTTTTTTTTATATCTCAGAAAAAAAAAACTAAGGGGTTTCGAACCCGCGATCTTGAACTTAGTACCTCGTAATAAAGCATTTATGCTAAGGGTGGGTGGATGCTGTAAATAAAAATCTTGAAAAGCGGATCTCTAGTTGTTATGGGTACAATCCTTCTCTGAATAGACTGAGGGGTGCGGTGGAAGGAGCTGTTTGACAATCACTCAGGACACGCCAAGACGAAGAGACGAACAAACAGACATCGGAGGGGGAACTCACTTAGAATAGAGAGAAGGCGTTTCTTAGAGGAGGCAAACAAACAGGAACCACCCCACCCCTCAGTCTATTTGGCAGAATGGACCAGACTTCAGTCATATCGGCCATAGAGACATCTCACTCATATCGGCCATAGAGACATCTCAGTCATATCGGCCATAGAGACATCTCAGTCATATCAGCCATAGAGACATCTCAGTCATATCGACCATAGAGACATCTCAGTCATATCGGCCATAGAGACATCTCAGTCATATCGGCCATAGAGACATCTCAGTCATATCGGCCATAGAGACATCTCAGTCATATCGGCCATAGAGACATCTCAGTCATATCAGCCATGGAGACATCTCAGTCATATCGGCCATAGAGACATCTCAGTCATATCGGCCATAAACATCACATATTCCCTCCCTTCCTTTTACTTCCTCAGCTATAGGGAGGGGACCAATTCGATCCGGGTTTTCAATGAAATTTCATGTTTTCCGACCCCAGTTTCCAATTTCCGTCTGTTCTCGTGTCTGTGAATAAATGTATCTACACCAAATTTGATTTGTGAATCCAGTAACCTCTAATGACGACACCTCTTGATTTTCAGCCAAATTGACCAAACGGGAGGAGAAATAAAACCAACAAGAAATAAATACCACTTGAGAAATAATATATTTTCAATTTTTTTATTAGTTAATAAATTTAATATTAATTATACTTTAATTGCTAAAAAAGAACACCCCTAAATAACATATATTTTATTAGTTTCCCCAAGATGTCTTCATATCTCGACATCGTTTGACGGGGTTATTGCTGGTATTAAAAAGATTAACTGTATATTGGAGAGAGTACGAGTATAAGAGATGAGATATGAAGTGGCCTTTGACGGTGCATTTGAACAATAAAACATGAGTTACTGAACTTTATTACAGGTGTAGGTAACTTTGATGAGCTGGAGGAGGTTGGTAGGCCTGGTGTGTACACCTAGGGACCTAAGCATCCATCCAATGCTCGTATCCCTTCCCTGTTAGATCAACTGTAAGTGTCTTTAACGAGTATCTGATATCGTACAGGCTCGGGACCATCGCCTAACGTCCCATCAGGACGGCGTGCTCATTTTTTTTACCTCCCCGATAAATTTAACTAAGGGCTTCGGCCTGGTTTTGAACCAGCGATCTTGAGCACAGTAAGCTAGCACGCATACCACTGAGCTATTGGCGCCCTCTGGAACTAGCTCACTATTGGTGGTTTAGTTATTTAAGAATCTGTTAGTTTTTAGGGCTCAACTCAAAAACCCCAATAACTGCCAAAGTAATGGACGCTAAGGGATGGCCCCGATGTCAGGAACTAAGCGATGGTCCCGATGTCAGGAACTCGTTACAGACTTCTACTCTAGGTAAATAAACCTGGGTTAGCAAAATTTAGGACTCACAAAGTAGAGTCGGGCTCACCAGAACGCTCTGGTAGTAGGCGATATGACCTCGTTGTTAAGGTCCGGCCATGAGTCACAATAACATGGTTGATTACATCAGCGCACATAAAAAGTTAATTTTAATCTAATTTTAGTCGTTTATTTATTTGTTTTCAAAAACCAGTTTACTGAAAAAACCATAGGAACATAAAAAATTTGTATTTTTAACAATTTTTAAATTTGGGAGCCTAAATTTCTCTTTTAATATTTTTAAACAATAAAACCAACTTACAAAGTGAATATTGATCCATAATTTCTGTCTAGCAGTTTACTTAAATTTATGAAATCATTCCAGCTCCACACATGAAGTGTTGTCGACCTGTTCATCCTCTGGGAGTTATTATGTCCACACTGTGTCAAAAAATGAAAAAAAGAATGCCTGTGGACTCCACATTTCTTCATTTTTTGACCTCGTTCTATTCTACGTCTGATGCACTTTACATCATATTTGATTACCATTTTGATCATTCCAGAATTTAGAAGAACTCTTACTGAAAACTTACCCAGAATGTTCTATATTAATGTCAATGTCAGGTCTTTTTGATCCGATTTACATAGATCGAATGCCAATTCGGTTCGTCCTCTATAATCGTATTACTCCCCCCTGTCACGTGACATTTGAGATCAATTAGAGAATTGTTACAAAAGATTGTTACGTAGAAAGAATTTCAATCAATGTACATACACTCACATATATGTAGATACTAACCTAAACAGAAGGGTTTAGTTGTCAGCCTACTGATGGAGGGATAGTTGGGTGTAGGGGGGACTGAAAGTTTACGAGAAGGGAGCAAAATGTATTAGTGGCGTAGTTTGTGCCCCCCCCTCCCCTCCCCCCGGACAAGGTCAGAGTGGCGTAGCTCGGGGGCCCCCCATCCACCTTAATCTCAAAGTGGCGTGGCCCAATTCAAAAAACTTAACTTCCCTGATTTAATGAATTTATCTACAGAAAATTTAGTAATATTTAGTAGCCCCTTTGTAAGTCAACTGTTGAATATTAGCGCGAAAAGTTAATTGATTAATTTGTTCTGGGGAAGTAGGTACATTGCCGGTGATTCACCGAGGACTTTCTTCACAATATCTGTACTGTTTGTACAAAGCTGAACTGGGAGGTTTGGCAAAATGGCGGAAGTTAGCACAGACTTGCGACCTGGAAGTGAAGTTCCATGGTTGACCCTTCCGAAGACACTCTCGGACAACTAACAGAAGTGCCTCAGATAACGGGAGGGTGCCATGCAACCAACCCATCTTTTCTGGGTCCGCACACTACAACCTGGAAACAATTCTACATAGACAGGGGCGTAGCCAGGATTTTGAGCAGGAGGGGGCAAAGTTAGGCCACAGGGGAGGGTCTAGACTCCCGGGGGCACAGCCCGCAGTTTCCGTAGTTAGCGCTGCAGACATTTTGATATTAATTTGGGAGACTCGGACCCCTAGAAGCTCCCCCTGAGGTAACCAATGAGTGTAATACTTGTACATTTAGGTAAAACACAATTTTCGTTTATCCTCCGAAAATCGTGAAAATCCTCTTTGAAGTGTTCTCGATAGTTTTTCAGCAAGTTTCATTGCACGCTAAGCATCCAGAGACCATTGAGACGGAATTTTTAATCTACAATTTTTAGTTTATTTAATTTTTCTTGCTTTTTTGCTTTGGCCAGGGGGAGGCATGTGCCCAGACTTGCGACCTAGAAGTGATGTTCTATGGTGCCCCCCCCCCCCCCCTGGCTACGCCCCTGTACATAGACATTACAAAACGGCGCATATAAATGAAATAATTTATACTTAAATTATGTTATTCATGATATAAATTATTTTTTGGACAGTATATTGAAAGAAATTAAATATTTAATTCAAAATCGATCTTATTTACAGGAATAGTTCATGTAATTATTTTTATATATAAAAATATATTAACAATACCAACAATTATTATACATATAAATATATAGAGATGAAATGTTGTGTGTATCCAGAACCTCACAGTGACGACATATATTAATTTTCAGTCAGCGGGGTATTAGGGAGAGTTTAACACAAAACCCATAATAATGGCCGGTGTTATTTATTACATCAAAAAAATTTAGTTTCAGAAGTCTCTGAGCACCTTGATTGATTTAAACCAAATAGTTTTATTTATTTCAGGGGAGAGAGAAAACTTTATTGATTAATTCGAGCTGGGGATGTACAACTTTAGGTGTTTACCAAGCATTTTCTTTTTTCTTTTTTCACTCAAATAACTTGGAAGCTAAAATATTGTTTGGTAAAAGACTGGCTATCCTAGCCAGGGTCACTAAGGATGAAGACACAGGGGGCTCCTCTGTCAGGAGCCCGATCAAGGACCCATCCTGAGCCCTCTATAAATATGAAAAATCCTCTATTTTGTCAGGCTATCAGAATCCTTCTCCGCAGATAAAGATATAACATTTTTTCATCTAGACGTGATATAAATAAAAAATATTCTAGAAAAGTGTGATCCAGGACACACATTGATGGGTTCCGTAAGTTAAGAATGCTTTGATGTAGATATTAATAAATAAATATTTGATAAATTGCTTGCTATGAAATGTATTTGGATATATATTTTTCAGGAGGGCGCCGGTAGCTCAGTGGTATGCGTGCTTGCCTTCTGAGCTCAAGATCGTGGGTTCGAAACCCGACCGAGGCCCTTAGTTTACTTTATTTGGGAGGTAAAATAAACGTAAGCACGCCGTTCTTCGGATGGGACATAAAGCGATGGTTCCGATCTTGTACGATGTCAGGTACTCGTTAAAGACCCCTACCCTAGGTGAATAAAAATTTAGGGTAGGCAAAATTTAGGACTTCCATAGTAGAGTCGGGCTCATGTCCACCAGAGTGACGAAAGAGCGCACTGGTAGTAGGCGAAATGACCTCGTAGTTAAAGCTCGGGCATGAGTCATGAAACCTAAACCTATCTTTAGCAAATTAGTAATTTCATTACATAGATAGAAATATGTAGATTCTAATATACAAATTGTTCTCCAACTGAGAGGAGATTCACTTAAGACAACCAACTTATATTTAGAGGGCGTCAGTAGCTCAGTGGTCTGAGTACTTGCTTATAGAGCTGAATTTCACGGGTACAAAACCCGGCCGAGGCTCTCAGGCCTTTTATTTTAAAGATGACAAACACCTTGAGCATGCCTTCCTTCGGATGGGACGTTAAGCGATGATACCGAGTCTGTAGGATCAGGTACTCGTTAAAAACCCTTATTCTAAGTGAAAAAACATTTAGGTATTTATTTAGGATTCCCACTGTAGAGTCGGGGCTCATGTCCACCAGAATGAGGAAAGAGCGCTCTGGTAGTAGGCGGTATGACCTCGTAGTTAAAGCCCGGGCATGATTCATAATAACTAACTAATACACGAAATAGCTTACTAACACCAACTAACTTTTACACACTGTCACATTGATAGTATGTATACTATAGTAAATAATTATACACTGATCGCATATATAGTTTTAGTTAGTTATTGTCTTTATATATTATCGTTATATTTTACAAACGCGTCAGAATTGATGATGAACGGATAATTTGAATCCGGAATCTAATTCCACAAATGTATATAAATTATTTTATTAGTTTTCCACTATTTCGACACAGATCGCAGAAATGTAATCAAACATTAATTGGTATTAATTACAAAATATATAATAAGCTAGGTAATTAAATATATATGTTATTTGAAGCAAGTTTTCTATCCACCACCACCTGAAAATACTGTTAGTGTAGTGAAAATTTGCTATTTACCTTATTATTTTTGCCCCATCGATTTATGGCTGTATCATGCTACAGCTTCGTGCAAAGTTTCAGGAATATAACTTCAATAGTTTCCAGGTTTCTGGGGCGTAGATAAACCATAACAACAATCTACTTTTGGTACACTCTCACCGGATCAGTGGTCAGTGAATCATCTCCAATGTAACTCCACAACTCGAATTATTTGTGGCCAAATAATACTACTTAAAATCAGTAGATGGTGGTTCTGTATCAGAATGGGGTTCCATTTTTGGTTACAGGGAGCCGGAAAATATAAAAATTATGATGAAAATTGAATTAAATGTTTGTCCGATTGCATAACTACCCCAATATGTCTTCATATTTGATGCATTATGATTTAAGATTTGACAAGGCGACCACTTCACGTACATCCTTAGCTATTTCATGAAATAAAAACAAATTGCATTCTTCCACCGTAATTTTTTCAATATTTCTAGGTCTTAAAACGTTGTCATGAGCTCGTGGTCACTATAACTATAAACTGATATGGATCTCAAAGGAATGACCGCTAGCCACTTTATGTAACGATCCCGCTGTATAACCCTTTAACGACCTTTCTCTAGATTATATTAAAAATTATCATATCATATTTACTATCCTCGTAAATAAAACATAATCATAATCATAAACTATAACATAAAATTTTATTGTAAAAAGGAATGAGGAATAATGACTTTTATGTCTGTGTGGAGCTGTTCAACTTATTTTATTAAAAATTAGTTTCTTTTTTTTTTTTTCTTTCTTTTTTTATGAAAAATATTTTTCCTTGGCTGATTTGCATGATAATCAATGCATCCTACTCACAAATGTTGGTGACTCACTTTCGTTTCGGGGTTAAGCCTCCCCTTCCCCCCCCCCCTCCCCCCCCACCTCTTTCACTTCAGCGGATTAATCAGAAGATCAACAGGTGTCTCAACATTCACTCAGTGACATCTCGTTTCCCCGCTTAAAATTCGGTTTTGATTTGTTAATTGTTGCCGGAGTTATCGTATACGTAAATAAAACTTTTTTTTTTAATCTGTAAAATAGAAAAACCTTGAGCACGCCGTCCTTCGCGATGGTCTCGAGCCTGTGCGAAGTCAGTCACTCGTTAAAGATCCCGACCCTAAGTGAATAAACCTAGGTAGACAAAATTTAGGACTCTCATAGTAGAATTGAGCTCATGTCTACCAGAGCGACGAAAGAGCACTCTGTTAGTAGGTGATATGCCCTCATAGTTAATGCTTGATGAGTCACATTTTTTTGATTTTTGAAAAACATAAAACTCCAATGAAAAGTCATTATCATTTTTTTTTACCGTTTACCGTGTACATCGTATAGCTGGAGAAGATAAAAAAGAAATTCCCATTTACTAATGTGATTTAGCCTTTCCGTTTGTTGAGGTGCTTCACTCTTGAAGCCTAAAATTAGTCTCGAGAACAAGCAGATAACGTCGCGAGAGATGACTACAGAGAAACCAGACAACGTCGCGAGAGATGACTTCTAAGAAACATAACGTCGCAATAAACCCAACAGTTTCGTTAATTAAGTGAATTCATCAGCCAAAATTCCGATATTCATCGAATTCGTAGAGTATTCATCTATTTTAACGATGCTGACGTTATAATGTATTCATATTCAATTTTGATGATATGATGTTGAAATTTACGTTGTAGCTTGAGGATGACACTTTATCAATCATGATTTCTCAGGCCCTTCGCAAGCCTCACGTGAGATCAATGGCTCCGCACTCCATTTTTTGTGTGATATTTGCCCTACAGTGGTCCATATTTCGCCCCCTATCTTCAGTACTGACCCTACCGACCCCCCTGCAGATCCCTCATTCCCTCTTATCCTCTCTTCCACTATAACTCTTTATTCACTTCCGCCTCTCACCCCCACCCTTATCTGTACACCAGTTTACCATCCCAGCTGTAGTTAGTATCGGGGAAGTTAAATGATCGGTCGAAAATTCTTCTTCAACTCCAAAAAACATTAAAAAGTTATCGGTGAATCACCGGCAATCTACTTCTACTCAGCAAATTAATCAAATACCCACCCCTCTGAAGAAGAAAAAAAATGAGATTTGTTTGAAAATCAGCAGCTATCTTTGAATCCTCACACCAGGTTTCGTGTTGATACATCCTTAACTTATCATCTCTTACATTTATAAGTATTTTTGAGTTGAGCCCCCCCCCCCCCCCCCCCTCCCTGGGCCCCCTTCCCTTTAGCCGACTCAGTTGACAATAAATAGGTGTCGTCCTTATGGGGTTCTGAATACATATGTGATATGAATACACTATGTATTCATTTTCCTGGGATAGACAATATTTGAACCACAACGTTTACACAATATGTCCGCCTTTACCAACTTAGAAGTTGTCTGTCAATCTGTGAACATGACGTATAGCTACATATTTTTTGATAAAAAGTATTAGAGCGCGATTGAGGACATATCTACAATAATATCGTTATATCTATAGTAATATCGATGTATATATAGCGATATCGTTATATCTTTATAGAGTTTCGATATATATAAAGCGACATCCTTATATGCATATACAGCGATATCGTTATATATTTGATGGGGTTAGAATCAAAATGGTCTAAGTGACATTTATAAAACTTTGAAAAAACTGTGCATTAAGTTCTTAACTGATTTAAATAATCTATAATTTATCGAAACCGGAAATATTTTGTCTTCTGCTTTCATGGTGAAAGTTGTTGTTAGGAAACCATAAAATTGAATAAAAAATCTTAATTTCAATGTTGTTTCAATTGTTCATGTCACCAAAATAGAATAAGTGATTTGCCACTAGTTTTCAGCATTGGCTGGAATGTTGCTAGTTGGCTGCTTCCGTCTCTGTGTTCTCTCTCACATCGGTAGATAATGCTGTCCTGTGATAAGAAAAAATGTCATATGTGAGAATATGATTTGAGAATAACAAATGCATGCCGTTTATGTTTATTTCGGTCATTTGGTTCAGAATAGCGTAATTCTAAAATATTTTATAGTATAGATGGAAAAATGGGTAGGCATTCATGTTGAATTAATAAGAGGTCTGTCTTCAAATCTTCTATAGAACATCCTAATAGCGAAATCTCTCTCTCTCTACATCCAACAGGGGAAACATATTTCAAATCTATGAAAAAATAATATAAATAATATCTTTTTATAGTATATCTTTATAATAATATCTTTTATAGTATATCTTTATAACAATATCTTTTATAGTATATCTTTATAATAATATCTTTTATAGTATATCTTTTGATATCAGATATGGCGTCAATATAAACTTTCAGAATGGCTACTAAATATAATAAAATGGAGATTTGGAAATTCTTTCTCAGGAGCAACCTACATTTCGAAATTAAAAATGTCTACTTATGGAAAAAATCAACTGTTATTATATCCCTTCCACAGGTGGAGTGGATCTAGTTCTTTTGTCATTGGGAACAGAAATGACCTTGACCCACCCCCTGTCTGAGAGCGCCGGTTGCTCAGAGGAAGCGTGCTAGCTCAAAAGATGGCGGGTTCGAAACCTTCGTTTTTCTTATTTAGGAGGTGAAAAAACCTTGAGCACGTCGTCCTTCGGATGTGAAGTTAAGCGATGACACCGTGCCTGTAAGATGTCAAGTTTCCGTTAAAGATCCCTACCTCAAGTTAATATACCTGGGCTGGAAAAATTTAGGATTCCCAGGGTAGAGTCGGGCTCATGCCCACCAGAGTTACGAAAGAGCGCTCTGGTAGTAGGCGATATGACCTCGTAGAGTTAAAGCCCGGGCATGAGTCACAATAACTAACTAAAGCCTCTTCTACCTCTCCTGTTTCGGTATGTCCTTCAGTTGCCTCACGCTGACCTCGAAAGTCTGTTTTATCCATTGTTTATTTCCAAAACCCTCTATTTTACTTTCACATGTTCTCCCAACCGCATCACAATATTTATCTAATCTAGTTACATATTTTCCAAACTATTTAAAAACTTTATTTCAATTTCCAAACCATGCGTTACAATTCAAACGTTTCTTTGAACTATTTCCTACAGAAATCTGCTTTACATTATTTGAACCTTCGTCGTATTGGTTTAGTCTCAAATGTGATTCTTGAAATCTTAATAAAAACTAATTTTTACCTAAAACTAGCAGGAAAATGGTGTTCCAGATCATATTATGAAGACATTTTTGATTAAATCATTATCATTAGCGTTAAGTTGTAAAATGTACTCAATTTCTGTCCAATTTTGGCTAAAATCTAATCATATGATCATCTCAAATGTTAAATCCATTGAAATGATTGAGACATCATTGAGAAAATGGCCCAATCCCTTGAAACATGAAGTTCCCTTGAAAACCAGATCTCCATTTACAATACTTCTTTATACTAAGAAAGTATCCAAGCAAGTTTTCCCGTTCCAAGCAGAAAGTTAGTTACTTCCTAAATTTGGAAAATATACAAACTTGAATAAGGGCACCGTTTTTATAATAACTTCTATAACAAAAAGTTTTTCCATCAAACATACACTTTTATGTAGGTAGATATACTATTTTTTAGAAAGATCGATCAGTTTTTTTTTAAACATCTGAACATTTCTATAGATCAGGAGACACCTGTTTCATTTTCAAATTTCTGAATCCACTCAGGGTACACTTACTCAAAGACCACAAAATTATTTCTTTAGAAAAAAAAATTGTATTATAGAATAAAAAAATATTAATAATACATTGTCTCATTTGTTTGAATTTATGAATCGATAAAATAAATATTACAGAGATGTGTGAGGTCACACAATGAAGGGTTCCGTAGGTGAACATTGTCTCCATGTATTAATTACTGTACATTTAATAATTATATTTAATTTATATATTTATTTAATAATTATATTAAGCCGAGCTAATGACAGGTCGATGCGCATTACCGAAAAAAAAACTGATTTGACTCGAAGTATTCAGTCTCGAACCTTGTTCGCAACAAACACCTCGGTTAGTTAGTTCATTGATGAGGGAGCCGGTAGGTCAGAGATAGCGTGCTTGCTTACTTGCCCAAGTCATTCAGATGGTCCCGAGCCTGTGCGATGCCAGATACTCGTTGGTCATTTATTGAGGAATTTTTAAGTAGTTAGGACCCTAACTCAGCCCTCCCAATATATCTTTATCTATCTAGTTAACTTATCTGTCAGCTGATCTATGGATTAAATTCCAACTATTTGAAAATTCCTCAATAAATGACCAATCGAACAGGGGAAAGCGCATGTCTATTGGGTCAGTAGTTCTCCAATGTTAAGTAATTTTCTCAAAATTCTCATATTACAATTCGTGTGGATTAGAATAAAAAATAAATGAAGAATTCTGAGACAAATAAAGCAGAGATCAAACTATATAGGTTTTCACTTCTTCAGTATTTTGCTGCTCAGTTTCACGAATAGTTTCAACTCCTCCAACATACCCCGGTCAACTTCCGTCGCCCTCTGTCATGAATCAGTTATCAGTTGTTTTGTTTTGAATTAACTTTCTAAACTGTAAGTAAAGTCCGAATACATTGTTGTGTCATTATAGTGGAAAGCTAACAAACAACGTCTTCGTGAGGTGGCTTAAGCCAAAAATGGTACATTATATGAATACATTTTTGTGGGATAAGATAATAATTAGTTAGTCATTGTGACTGAAGCCTGGTCTATAACTAACAGAGCGCTCTTTCGTCACTCTGGTGGACATGAGCCCGACTCTACTGTGGGAGTTCTAAACTTTGCCTACCCTAAATTTGTATTCACCTGGGACAGGGGTCTTTAACGAGTACCTGACATCGTACAGGGTCGGGACCACCACTTAACGTCCCATCCGAAGGACGGCGTGCTCAAGGTTTCACCATCTTCCAGTTAAGAAACATAAGAACCTCGCTCGGGTTACCTCTCATATAAATGTCAACAAGTTCTTTGCTTTTATTTATTTTCAATTAATGTTTTTTATTTTGGACCGTGATGAATTTTGTTAGCTATACAAAGACGGTTGTGTTTTCTTCTCATAATTGACTCTCAACAAGTTTTCTTTTGAACTGGTAGGGTCATTAAGTTTCCACTATTGGATAATAGTCAACAATAATACTCACCCTGGTATGGATTATTTATTAACTCACAAATATTCTCCTA
Source organism: Aradus depressus (assembly GCA_963662175.1). Taxonomy (NCBI): domain Eukaryota; kingdom Metazoa; phylum Arthropoda; class Insecta; order Hemiptera; family Aradidae; genus Aradus; species Aradus depressus. The sequence continues at coordinate 1,660,353 of OY759222.1, forward strand.
CACAAACCAATCAATTGAAAGTTTATCACAATATTTTCTCAATGAGACGGAAAGAAGGAGAGATTGAAAATGTTCAAAAATTCCGTTATATAATTTATGAACTAAACATTACTCTTGCTTTTTTGTTTCAGCCGGAAACTACAGATGAATATTTGGGCGAACACGAAAAGGATTTGAGAAACCTGGACAGCATTGGTGAGTGGAAGACGGTGTTTGCATGGCTTTTGCTCGATGTAGCTATTCTGTATTTTGGATCGTAGAATTTAAAGGAGAAGAAAATATGTATTGAATTTATATTTATAGATTGGAATATGTATCGTATTGTCACAGATTATCAATCTATTATACATCTATTTCTAGCTATTTGGACAATTCAAAAAAAAAATGTACAACAGATATTCCCTTAACACATTGCCTACTGAAAACACTCTAGACAGGCGGCTCACTTTATGGTTCGGAAATTAATAAGTTCGTTAAAAAGTAATTTTCAAAAATCTTTATATCCTGGTGGAGAATCTTTAGCAAAACCTAGAGCGTTGAGGACGACAGCATCTTGTAAAGTTTCTGAAATCTCTCAGGGGGGGGGGGGGGGGGGAGAGAATAAAAATTATATATATAATAAAGTGTTAATGAAGAGATGCACTCTAACAAATTAAAAACCTTATTTAATCTGGAGAAAATCTTTTGAAAATCCTCGGCGATATTAAAACTATTTATTTTACACTGGCAATTTTCATTTATTTTCATTCTACAAGCAATGTCAGTGTTTCTATCATTTTCCCTAATGAATTACATACACTTATTCAAAAAAATAAATAAATTCTCTTTTCAATGGAAAAATCGAATAAGTCGGGCGATATTTAGTTGAAGCTTTGGAGGATAATAACAATTATGATAAACCATTGAGGAAGCCGCGGTGGAAAGAAAAATCTGAGCACGCTGTCCTTCGGATGGGACGTTAAGCGATGGTCCCGAGCCTATACGATGTCAGGTACTCGTTAAAGACCCCTCCCCTACCCTAAGTGAATAAAAATTTAGGGTAGGCAAAATTTAGGACTCCCACAGTAGAGTCGGGCTCATGTCCACCAGAGTGACGAAAGAGCGCTCTGGTAGTAGGCGATATGACCTCGTAGTTAAAGCGTAGTCATAAAACCTACCTATCTTTATAAAGATAGATAAATGTTTTTTACACAACCTCTATAATTCATAGTGCTTTCATTCGATCTCATTTCTAACACTGCAACTCAAACTGACAGGCGCCTGGTTACTTCAAGTTCCATTCTACATTCGTTAGTCTACATTTCAGAGTACTTTTGTCCACAGAAAACTAAATAGTTTCTGTTTTGTTTAAAGTTTGGATCCGGTCTTTAGAAGCCCCAAAGTTGAACCTACAAGACCGTAACATTGCTTTAGTCGCCTTCACTTCAATTCTATTGTCTAGGCAAAAGTCTGGCAATGGAGCAAGCTTTGTTGTTGCAATTGAAAAGTTCTAGTAGAAAGTGTATCATCTCAAGACTAGAACGTAAAACTCGTATTCAACCAAAACTTACATTAACAGAGGTGAGGTAATAATAATAATAATAACAACAATAATAATGTTTATTTTCCATAAAACATAACAATATAATTGGATACGCCACACAATTTTGTACATCAAAATAGCTTATAAATTATAATATAATTATATGAGCTCCTATATTATACATTACTCGATATTAAAAACCTTAGAATACAAACACATACAGGATGAATAATAATTGTTTTTTTTTGTTTTGTTTTTTTAAATAAATCAATAAATAATAGAAAATAAATTAACATAAATTCCTAATACAGTAGGTACTATTTATATTTTTAATTATAGATATTTTTAACAAATATTTCTCCAAGATAAATCTTCTTTCAGGACAATATTTCGGTGGGAATATGGGCCCCATCCTCAGGTCAAAAAGAGAGAAATATATTTTTTTAAATAATATATATAAAAATAAATTAACAAATACTAGTAAAGTAAATAGTAAATAAATTAAAAAAATTAATGATAATAACAAAAATACAAAAGTAATTACGATATAAATTATAGAATAAAATAAAATAAAAATGAAATAAAAAATTCAAGCTTTGACATACGAAACACGGTTAGAACTAGTTAGAATGAATGATTAAGTTCGTTTATTTTTAAAAAATGAGTTAAGACTAAGTTCCTATTTTTTATGAGTTCTAATATTTGCCAACTTGCATTTGTGTTGGTTTCAATGCGATATTTATATCCATAACATATTTTAATTTATTTAAACTTTCGCTTATAAATTAATAAAGTTTCATGTTAAACTTAACTTATATTAACTACTGCCGCTTTTTATAACATCCAACTAGGGAACCATACAATGTGTGATCTAGATAGATCTAACTTGTCTATAATATATTTTTCCCCCGGTGGTATAGAGAAGAGAGAGTTGGGTCCAAGATGCATCCGGTATCCAGGCCCCATTCAATTCAATGTATACTCTTTATCCCTTATCTTCCTTCTCTACATCCAAACTATGTTCTTAGCCTACTTTCAAAAAGACAGAAAAAAAAAAGAAAAAAAGAAGCTTATGACATCCATAGTTTTTTGAGTGTCTAGGATTATATGTTTACACAATTTGGAATAAATAAAAAGCACAGGTAAGATAAGAAAATCGTTCTCTTATTGTTTACAAGCAGACTCCACTTTGAGGTGAGAAAAGTTTTACTAGTCCTCAAACAAAGACTGGATAAGAACTTACTGCTAGCGTAACTCACATTCTGAAAGTTAACGACAGGCTCGAGCTGGCAGCACCCTTTATATCTTCATTCAGGAACCTACTTTATTTTTGCTATGAAGCTTTTAGCAATATTTCTAATAATAGGTTATTGCCTTTAAATGTTTTTGTTGTCTTCTGAGGCTGTTCAGAAACTAAATTAAATTTCAAATGCGTTCACAGAGCTATAACACTACAAATATGATACTTAACATTTTTTGCAGAGTTTATGAGAAACAATAAAAATAAGAAAAAACGTGTTTTTGTTTTAAATATTGCCTACCATAATAAGGTAGGATATTTAAAACAAAAACACGTTTATCTTTATTTTTACACTACAAATGTAGTCAAATGAGTTTACAGAGCTGTGACACTATAACATTTGATAGCATCAATTCACAAACACACAATTCGCGCGTGTCACAATGAGGTTTGAACTTGTTTATGGGTTATACAGAGAAGAAGTGAAAAGATCATCCACTGACAGGAGCTGTACACAAAAAATCTAAAAAATCGGAAACATTTAACAAATATTAGCTGTGTAATCCTGAGTAGGAATATCCGGGAGCTGAAGAGGAAATACCAGAGGATGAAGTGTAGTTGTAATCATCTGGATAGATCGGATTTTCGAGATTTTTGATCCCATAGTAGTTTTTGATAAGATCTGCAGCCCTTTCAGCAATCATCATGGTGGCTACTGTTGGATTGCCCCTAATCATGTAAGGAAGCACAGAATCGTCCACCACTCGCAAGCTCTTTACGCCTCGCACGATCAGATCTTGTGTGACTACCGACCCCATCCGCACCGTCCCTATCCCTTGCGTGACCCCAAACGAATAGTATGGGATTATACATTTGATAAATTCGACTCCATGTTTTCCTTTACACAATGGCTGAAGATCTGTCACTAATTTGGGCGAATACTTCTTCATGGTTGGTGTCTTCATGAACTCAATGGCGGCTTTTGCTGCTCCCTCAACAACAGCGTAGTCGTACTCCTTCTGATAGTAATTTGGATCTACTAAAGGGATGTCGTCCAAACTTGTATTTCTATTTTTTAGAGTAAGAGTTCCGACACTCCTCGGATTTAGCACAACGATGCGAACAGTTAAAATCTGCCGGTGTTGGCTTTGAAGGGATATGAACGGGTACCAGCTGAAGAAACGGAGGACTGCGTTAGTTGAGATTTGTGTCTTGTCTAAAGCGTTGAAGAACACGCTGGCTTCTTCTCCTGTTGTGGTCAAAGGTCCCTCCCCTCGCAGTCCGAATTCAATCATACTCGTCTTGCTTCTCCAAACGCTTGTGGTGATGGTCAATGGTTTATCTATTTCGAAGTATATATCTAGGCCTGGCTGATCTTGGAAATAACTCCCTACAGGCAGATCGCATACTTCAGGGATGCCAAGTCTCTTCAGTTCGTCTCTTGCACCAATGCCCGATTGTATAAGCGCCTTAGGTGTTATCAAAGTACCCATACCTAATATTATTTCGCGTTTAGCTTTGACAATGTTTACTTGTCCATTTCTTACGTATTCTACAACCTCAGCCTCTTTAGTTGCTTTATTTACAACAACTTTTGGAAGTTGTTCAAATTTTATAATAGTAAGATTTTTCCTTTTCGCTATTCGATTCAAGTAAGCGGCCGCAGCGCTGAGTCGGCTCGGTCCATCCAGCATCAATTGTGTGTAGTCTATCCCGAACTGTTTCTTTCCGTTGGGATCATTCTGCGGCCACCCGAACTCCAGGCCTGCTCTGACATACTCCTTCCTCAGCAGTGTCTGGTACCTGGGATATCTTACAGTCATCCAACCCTTGTTTCCATGATATGGTGACCTGTCCAGCGGCTGTATCTTGTAGTTCTCCAGTTTGACAAAGTATGGGAACACGTTCTTCCAGCTCCAGCCTGTGTTCCCTTCCTTTGCCCATAAGTTGTAATCCTCTTCGGTGCCTCGAAGGTAGACCATATCACCAGATGCGCTGATTCCTCCAAGTCTGTTACCGCCAATCAGTGTGCACTTTCCACCTTGAGCTGAAAATAAAATAAATTGCGTTCAAATTTGTTTTTATAAAATGAAGGAGTGGCCACAAGGAACAATTAATAATAATTTTTCATTTCCATTTAAACAATACGTTGTAATAGGATTCATTGTATCAGGAGTGCAATCTGAAGGTCGGAAAACATGAAATTCCGTTGAAAACTCCCAATCGAATTTTTGACCGATTACATGACTTTCTCTATACTTCGGACAGCTGAGAAAATAATAACATATCGATATATACATTTTATCGGAAGTTATCGTATTCTTAAACATCGAGACATACATAAATATTGTTTCTCATTTTTGAATTTAGGCGTGTAAAAATAAAATAAAATTTCGATGAAAACTCAACATCGACTTTTTGACCGATTACATAACTTCCCCTATACTGCTGGGGAAATTATAAAGAATACTTTCAAGACGTTGTATCATTGCATTACATTTCTTATCTGGGATTAAGTCGGAGCTACCAAAGTGGCACCTGGAAGATAATAGCCGGGAGTAGCATCATGATATAAAGTTGCATGTTGCACGTCAAGTAGAAAAGTAAGAAAACGTTGACATTTAAATTTTAAATATTCCTTAACGTCATAGAAGAAGAAAAAAGAATGTCGTCGGTGAATCATCGACAATGTACTACTTTCCCAGAACGAATTAATCAATTAATTTTTCGTTCCCCCTCGAAAACCAGCCGACCGTTTGCTCTAATATTTAACAGTTGACTTACAAAGGGACTCCTAAATCTTCATACTAAATTTTTTGTCGATGAATTCATTAAATCGTAAGTTATTAGGGTTTTTAAATTGAGCCCCCTCCCCTGAACTCCCATTACCTTCAGTCGATATCGCTAAAGTTTGACAAGTAATGTCCTCATTGGGTTTTGACTTTAAATACGAAATTTCATGTCGATACAATCATTACATCGGCATTTATTGGGGTTTTTGAGTTGATCACCCCTCTGATCTCCCCCTTCCCTTCCGCTGATTTCGCTGAAAATTGATATGTCAAGTCCTTATGTGGTTTTGAATTCACGTATCAAATTTTGTGTCGATACATTCATTACATCGGCAGTTATTAGAGTTTTTGAGTTAAGCCTCTTCCCTAATCCCTTTCTCCCCTCTAGCCGATTTGGCTGAAAATCGATTTGTGTAGTCCTTATGAGGCTTTGGCCACACATATAAAAGTTTGTGTCGATACATTCATTCTATCAAGAATTATCGTGTTCAGCGACATACAGTCAGACAGCATTTTTTTTTCATTTTTGAATCTAGAGGTCGGAAAACATGAAATTCCGTTGAAAATTCCGCATCGAATTTTTGACCGAATAAACAACTTCCTCTATACTTCGTTTAGCTGAGGAAGTAAAAAGTCTATCTGTAGGAGAGTTGTCCCATATTAGGATGCCATCTCCATGGAGACGCCGCAAGTATTGGGTCGTCACCCAGGAAATGGCCCTTTTTGTTTTCATAAAACTTTGAAGAGGATTAAAGATTTACCTGTTGATTACCAGCAAAATATTTACAATCTGCAATAAAACACAAGTTAATTCTCTATTTACTAATAATGTTTGTTTATATGTGACGACCCGATATGCCTGACACAAATCTCTGGTACACCCTATATCTGACCTCTTTGCTTAGCTTGCGAGAGACTGCTCTAGCCTGAGGTCAACTTGTGTCTAAAAGTACACCTAAAAATACATCATTAGTGCTAAGAGGGTCTTCATTCTTCTTCAGAGAAAATGAACATAGCAGGATGAGCCTTCTTCATGCAAACAGTCGCACCACACTGGCCTTGTCAACATCCCATCCAGTCCTCCACTCAGTATTAGTGGGGTTTCACACCAAAGCCGGGCCGAGCCGAGCCGGGCGGAAAACGCTTGAGCGCTAAATACGCAGGGTTTACATGGGAGTATTCAAACCAAGGCCGAGCCGCGCCGGGCGATGCCGGGTGAGGCCGAGCGGTTTTGAGCAGTACTACCTACCGCCAAGCGGTTTCTTCCGTCATTCAGTCTAGTTCGGTGTTTCAGCCCAGTGAGTTACATCAAATTGCGCAATATATTGTTTTTTTATTGTTTCAAGTGGTTTTTGTTTTTTTTAATTTTTTAATATTATAATGAGTGTTGACATAGAAATATTAATTAGTGCGATTCAAGAAAGACCTCCGTTGTGGCATCAATCTAACAAAAAGTACATGGACCGGGATGTGACAATAAATCTATGGAAGGAAGTAGCATCTGAATGCAACACTAATAACATCATCATCATCAAAGTTGATGACATTATTTTGCACCACGTTTCAACTGAGACTGAATAGGAAAGAAGCACCTCTCACTATAAGGCTAGAAAACCTACTGAAAGCTAATCGGCTTCGGTACGAACGCGGGCAGATTCCGCTCGGCTCGGCTTCGCATCGCTTCGCCCGGCCCGGCTCGGCTCGGCTTTGGTGTGTAAGGCTTCTTACACACCAAGGCCGAGCCAAGCCGGGCCGGGCGAAGCCGAGCCTAGCGGAATCTGCCTGCGTTCGCACCGAAGCCGATTCGCTCTCAGTAGGTTTTCTAGCCCTGTAGTGAGAACTGGGCTGAAACACCGAACTAGACTGAATGACGGAAGAAACCGCTTGGCAGAAAACGCTCGAATTGGCGGTAGGCAGTACTGCTCAAAACCGCTCGGCATCGCCCGGCGCGGCTCGGCCTTGGTTTGAATACTCCCATGTAAATCTACGTATTTAGCGCTCAAGCGTTTTCCGCTCGGCTCGGCTCGGCTCGGCTCGGCCCGGCTTTGGTGTGAAACCCCACTAAGAAGTCTTACTCTATCAGCCAGACATCTGCATACATGCAATTAGTTATATTATTTTAGTGATAATGGGGACTAATGAGACTGTCCTGTAATAACGCTGCGTTGAAAACTGTCTATTTTTGAGTTGATACAGTTTCGTACTGATAAAATACAAAAAATCCCAGTACTGATTTATTAAGAAATAAACTTTTTTTTATAAAAATTATTATCAAAAAATGTGTTTATTTGGATTAATAAAACTGTTTTTCTTGTTAATCCTTTAAAAATACAAAAATACTTACCTAAACAGGCTCTTCTCTGCGGAAGACTGGTTGCATTTTTCAATACATCCAGTCTGAAAATAAGAGGATTATCAGAAATCGCGTTTTCGTTTGGAAATCCAGTAATAACCAGAACTGATAATGATGGAATTTCGGTCAGTCTGTCTGCTATGATGCATGCTGGAAACAGTTATATGGATTTTTAATAGGTATACAATATTTTCTTTGATATTGGGAGATTACCCGGGCGTTGCAGAAGATTAGTAACGTTATCTGCCAGCTTGGTATTTCTAAATTAGCTGATATGACACCTCCTTTGGCAAAAAAAAGAATGGTTAAGGCCCAGGTTAAAGTTACAGAACTAACTAACCTAGGCTAGGTGCACCAGATTTTTTTTATTTATGCATAGGGAGCGAGTAAGTGACAAGTAGTGACATCTACAGGGTCAAAACTATTCAAAGTATTAACTTATTTCTAAAATCCTCCAACTTAATATTATAAACCGGGGAACGTCTGGACAACCTGCTAGTAAATTGAAATAAATCAGTTCCCTTTGACCAGGGATGTGACATTTACCCAGTCTCTTCTACTTGAAAAATGTTCAGTTGATCCAGGATCAATGTTTTAAGTAGCTGATTCCAGTGACATGGGTGAGCGAGATCGGCAGAAAGGAAGCATCAAGAACCAGAATAACTAGCGATGTAATGTACCGACATGATATGTACACTTAAAGCCAAAACTCAACGTGGAAATAACCTGTAAAATTTTGTCAAAAAAACGACATCGGCTTTAGGAAAGGGGGTTCAGGGGAGGGGGCTCATTTCTAAAACACTAATAACTGCCGATGAATTTATCTACACAAAATTTAGTATGAGGATTTAGGGGTCCCTATGTAAGTCAATTGTTCAATATTAGTGCAAACGGTCGACTGGTTTTGGAGGAGCGAAACGTTAATTGATTACAAATAATTTATGGTTTCCAGATTTACTTTGTGAAGCTCCATTCTAGGAATAGATAATTATTGTCAAACTTCACTATATATTCTCAAATACTCAACTAGTTTCGCCGTGGTAAGGCATTATCATCAAGAGTCTCCTCATTTTACCAACATCTCACAGATACAGGACATACCATAGACACACAACACAAACCAACTATAATACATATCTGCCAAAAAGGTCCACTTTTGAATTGAGAGTCTGATGATTGTAGGAATGTTTTGCCAACTCACATTTAGAGAATACTATAATTTTCATTTGCCTTTAAATTCTATTTATTTATTTTTATTCACTTTAAATTCTATTTTACATTTATATAATATCTAATATATTATATAATTCAAGAGTTCTACCTATATAAATACCAACACTTTACTGTTAGCTTCACTTTATTAGATTGTATGTATATATTTTCTTTTTTATTTTATATTTATTATTGTTTATGTATATTATTATATACAGAAACAAAAACAAGGGATTCCCCGTCACTACCTAAAAACCCCTCCATAACTGTACCTTCTACTCTGTCAACCAATTCTGTCAGTTTATAAGTGACTCTTGATAATGGCTTAACACGGCGAAACTAGTTGAGTATTTGAGAATATACAGTGAAGTTTGACAAATTGATTAATTCGTTCTGGAGAAGTACATTTCGCAGATTCCCTAACGACTTTTTAAATCTTGTGGTAGTTTTGGCTAGTGCCAGATACTATTCCTAAACACATATTCGAATAAGACAATCTTGCCTTATATATTTATATTATAATTATAATCTATTATTACATACAATTTATATTATTATTATTATTTAAATAATTACCTCCGGCGGTGCCTCCAACAATAACTATATCATACTCTTTTGATATTTGGTTCTGTAGAGTTTCTATGACGTTGTAATTAGGGTTAATTTCATTTGGAAAAAAGTTTGATACATAGTAGAAAAATGCAGACATGAAGGTTGGCAGGCTTAGCTCCATTTGATAGAATCTGAAAATAATAAAAATGAGTGAGGATTTCAATAATTTAATAATTTATTTGTCAACTGTACATGTTATGCAGGAAATATAATAAAAAGATGCTTCCATAAACGTATCTTTGCAACACATTCTACATAAGTAACAATAATCAGTACAAGTTCAAGTTATTTTTCGAAAATTCTTTAAAGAAATAGGGCGATTTGAATCTTACCTGGAGTAATAATACAATATCTTATTTGATAAACTTTTCTTTTCCTCAATTTTATATCATCAAATTATTTTTTACCGAGTATACATTAGTTTCAGATGACTATTTTCAATATATATTGGGGACAGACAAATGGACGTCTTAAATTTAGATCAAGTAGTTTGAATCTACTCATGCAGACAAGCCGCAACTAAAGAATATAATAGAAAGTATAATAACTATTATTAATCATAACTGCATAAATAAATTAATATTATATGCAATCATAAAAAAAAAAGTGAAAGTTATTGATTGTTTCCTTCGCTCTTTTATCAATGTATTTTTTAAACTCATATTTAAATTAAGGAATAATTTATTATTTATTGATATGAAACCTAATGTAATCATGACTATGACCAGGAAACACATCCAGCTCTGGAGGTGTCCCAAAGCAAAGACATTCAAAACTCTTTGTAGCGGAACCCTCAGAGAAAAGGAGCCGAAAGAGAGCTTCTGAGTATGAGCAGAAGAACTATGACAGGGCTGATCACAGGACAATGTCACATGAACAAACATCTGCACAATATGGGTATCGCTAGAAGCCCTCTGTGCAGGAAATGTGGAGAGGAAAATGAAACTCCGGTTCATATTCTGAGCCAGTGTAAGGCTAGACAGCGGATTTTACCGCTTCAGGTCTGCCATAACGGAACTGAAGCAGGTAATGGAGGGAACCTGCAGCAGAATCCTGGATTTTACTAAAGATACAGGGACCAACACACAGGGCACACAATAGGCCTACTCTGGCCGCGGTGATACCAAAAGCCGGAAAAGAAATCATGTCTAAATTTAAAATTGGGTATTTGCGTTTTTTTTTTTTTTTAATTTAATAAGATTCGAACAACAAAATGAAACCATTTCTGGAAAATGTGTGTATCGTGTGGCAAGGTACGTCCACAGTTCTTTCTGAAGACCAACTCCCCCAGAAGTCCTTCTTAGTGCCACCATGGCTGACAAACAGAGGCCCTGTAGCATCATTTTGTCTTGGACAGCCGTCAAAGTGAACAACATTAGCAGTTTCCCAACTTCTTTGAATGGCTCATATCATCATTAAAGACAGTCTGACCAATAAGGAATAAAAGGGTGATTAAATATAAAGCTTGTCGTGTTGTTGGGTCAGTATGAGGTTTATTTAAATATATTTAATAACACATTTAAATACGAAATTTAAAAAGAAATAAAAATCAATTCTTTATTCGAATTTTCTTAAACTGGAAATATAATTATAACCGCTTGATAGAATAAATTAACCATAATGAGAATATCCTGGAGCCGGAGAATTATCTGAGGAGTAAACACCAGAGGATGAAGTGTAATTGTAATCATCCGGATAAATGGGGTTTTCCAGATGTTTGATTCCGTAGTAGTTTTTGACCAGATCAGCAGCTCGCTCTGCAATCATCATGGCGGCTACTGGTGGATTGCCTCTGATAATGTTTGGCATTACAGCATCGCTCACCACCCGCAAGTTCTTTATGCCCCGTACGAACAGCTGATCTTGTGTGACTACCGAACCCATCCTGGCAGTCCCAACCCCTGAAGTGACCCCATAGGTATATTTTGGGACTATACATTTGATAAATTCGACTTCTTTTTTTCCTTTACACAATGGCTGAAGATCTGTCACTAATTTGGGTGAATACTTCTTCATGGTCGGTGTCTTCATGAACTCAATGGCGACTTTCGCTGCCCCCTCAACAACAGCGTAGTCATAATCCTCCTGATAGTAATTTGGATTTGCCGAGGTTGTTTCTTCTCTGTCTCCCGTACCTCTGTCTGAATTTTTTTAAGTTAGTGTGCCGACACTTTTTGGAGTGAGCAAAATTATTCGAACAGTTATAATCTGCCGGTGTTGGCTCTCACTTGTTATGAAAGGATACCAGCTAAAGAACCGAAGTACTACGTTAGTCGAGGTATCCGTCCGGTCAAAAGCGTTGAAGAATCCCCAAGCTTCTTCTCCCGGTGTGGACAGAGGACCCTCGCCGTGTTGTCCGAACTCAATCACGCTCGACTTGCTTCTCCATACATTTGTAGTGATGGTCAATGATTTATCTATTTCGAAGTACATTTCAAGTTCTGCATGATCCTGGTAGTATCTCCCCACGGGCAGGTCGCATACTTCACGTATACCAAGTCTTCTCAGCTCGTCTCTCGGCCCGATCCCTGACAACATGAGCGTCCTAGGTACATCCAAATTGCCCTCTGCATCTATCACTTCCTTCTTGGCTCTCACCTTGTACATCTTACCTTTCCTGACATACTCCACTCCTTCAACTTGCTTCGCCTTATTTATTAGAAGTTTAGGAAGGCTATCAAATTTTAAAATGGTAAGATTTTTCCTCTTCGCTACTCGATTCAAGTAAGCAGCCGCAGCACTGAGTCGGCTCGGTCCATCCAGGATCAGCTGCGGATAGTCTATTCCAAACTGTTTCACTCCGTTGGAATCATTCTGCGGCCATCCGAACTCCAGGCCTGCTCTGATATACTCCTTCCTCAGCAGTGTCTGGTATCTGGGATATCTTATAGTCATCGGACCCTTGTTACCGTGGTACGTTGACCTGTCCAGTGGCTGTATCTTGTAGTTCTCCAGTTTGAGGAAGTATGGAAGAACGTTCTTCCAGCTCCAGTCTGTGTTTCCCATCTTCGCCCAGTTGTCATAGTCTTCTGGGGTTCCTCGGAGGTAGTTCGGTATGCCGGATGCGGAGTTTCCTCCAAGTCGGCTCGGTGGATTAAGCGAGCATCTTCCGCCTTGAGCTGAAAAATAAGAAAACAATCATTTATTCTGTCGCAACGTCTAATAACAGAGAAGAGAAATTACACTTATTACGATCGTTTGACACTTTTGATCATTATAAAGTGGTCGTGAAACACCGGTAATGTACAAGTCCCCCCCTTATTAGAAACAAGAAATATCGATGAGAACTGTTCAGTTTAAGAATTGTGTTCGATCACATACCTTCCCCTATACTAAATGTATGGAACACAAGCACCGTCTCTCCGTTTGTCTGTTGATAGTGTCACTGTTAGGTTAACTCGAACATTGATAGACATTACTTACCTAGACATGCTCTTTTCTGTGGGACACTGGTTGAGTTATCTAGTACATCCAATGTATGGAGGAGTGTATTATCAGAAATTGCATTTTCGTTTGAATATCCAGTCAGAAGCGCAACAGATAAAGATGGAATTTCTGTCAGTCTGTCCGCAAGGACGCATGCTGCAAAAAAATAACATGGATTTTAGTTCATACAATTATTCATTTGATATCCCTTCAGTCCTGGTATAATAAGTAGAGAGGGAATTTGTACGACAAGAAATCAAATTTAAGAAAAGTCGAAGTTCTGTTGGATCTAGAAGAACACCTAGAATTTGACAACATTTTGGAAGCTATTAATTTCCTTCTTCAGGTCCTTACCACTCCACTCTAAACATTACAAGGCCCTGAAGATTTCTTCTATACATGACAGAACCTCCATTTCTCTCAACATTCGTAAATAATTTATCTTTCAAAACTAATTCTATACAATACTCTATCAAAACCTTCGTAGACTTACGAACTTGAGGTTCTGCCAAGATATCTAATCCCTTCAACCCGAAATTCTACGTAAAATAACCATTGCTCCTTCTTACATCTCCAACAAAACCTTTCACACAAACCTTAAAATTCCTTTCATCCCTTAGTTCTCCTAAAATACTCCTCTAATCCATGCTCCTTAATCCGCTACACTTTCGCGCCTGAAAGACGCTTTAAGCGGTAATGACCTAGAGAGCTTCTAGGTAGCAGCAGTGGCAGACACCATTGGTGGTTTCTCCTTACTCACTACAACTCATTTGCTAGTTATGTATTCACAAAATTATATCTTAGTGTGAAAAAATAAAAAATGTACTTTGCGTTAACAGCAGAGCTAATTAACAACTACATTTTCGCCGTCCCTCTAAATGATTACTTGATTACTATACGTTCATTACACCGGCAGATATTGCCGTTTCTCAAAATTGATAGGTGTTGTCCTTATAGAGTTTTGCATATATATATGACATTTTTGTCAATATATTTATTCTATCGTGTTCACAAAAATACAGATACACATATAGTTTTTTGTTTTCATTTTTGGAGTTTGAGGATCATGAAATTATATAACATCCCATATACCTCATATAGCTGAGGAAGCAAAAATATTATACATTTCAAAATACCTGTATAAATATATATATATGTTATATATATTTTTTTTTTTTCTGACACATAATTAATTACCTGTCTCAGAGCCACCAATAATAATTATATCGTACTCTCTCAGTACATTTTCTTGTTCCACTACGTTGTAATCTGGGTTGTTTCCATCTGGGGTAAACTTCGATATGTAGTACAAGAATGCAGACAGGAAGGTTGACAGGCTGAGCTCCATCTCAAGGAGTCTGGAAATTATCAACAATATATGAATAGTGAGTTAAAATAATTTATTTAAACTTTTTCAAATATATAAACAACCTCTTTTATAAGTCATTAGTTGCTATTTTAAATAATAAAACAAGGCTTGATTCATGTTAAGGGCTCCAATACATTTAATATATCCTATTTAGTGTAGAATGTTTTATGTTATTGGCCTACTGGAAGAGATAAACACACATTGGGGTGAAGTCAGACAGACAGACACTTGAACGAAAACAAAAGATTCAATTCACCAAACAACCTAATCAAAACTCAATACTTTTTGTATTATCACTAGCTACAATTAATGGCCGAATAGCCACAGACGAAGGAAGATTCAGCCATTGGTTGATTTGGTCCGCATTCCATTAATCTCTAAATGAGCATATTATTAACTACATCTTTTGAACCGCCGTTTTGTCATTCGGATGAATGAGAGCTGAAAATGTTCAAGATCAAATTCTCTTTTTTTGGAATGATTTGTGAAATGAGAGACAACGAACAGTTTTGGGCCTAGTAAACCACAAAAAGTGAATATTGGACGTCCAGCTTACCTGTCACAATCAAAGTAACATACTCTTTGTGCGTAAGAGAAACATTTATACCTGTAATTATCAAAAATTTTATCTGTGGTAATTTGAATAATGTTTGTAAGAATAAATTAATTATTTAACCTAGAACAGTGACCCAATTCATCTTAATTTGTAACTGATCATGCATCATTTCCATGAGGAACACAACATATCCAAACTAATTTTATGCAAAACACGCAAAATCTCTTCAAATATTAGTTGTATTGAATCTTTCCATCAATTTGCATGGAAAAGATGAAAACTCTGTGGATGAATGTTGAACTTCTGATAGATTACGTAACTTTACCTACACCACGCATCGCTGGAAAAGTAAAAGATACTGGGGAAACAATGAGCAGTTTTCATATTTCTACGAATGACTCATATTTTCGTTGAAAACAGGTTGACCAATTTCCAGGGATGGGAAGAAAAAGGGAGTATGAACAAAAAGCTTCTCGTTTTGCTGTCAGTTCGAGGTATATTCACATATAATTAATGTAGGTATTTAAAAAAAAATCAAGAAATCTATCGTTCTTTGGAAACTTTTTAAACCAGATATATTTAGCATGCCTTCACTCGTTGACAGATTAAATTATCCAAAATAGGAATATCCGGGAGCCGGGGATTTATCTGAGGAGTAAATAGCAGAGGATGAAGTGTAATTGAAATCATCCGGATAAATAGGATTTTCCAGATGTTTGATTCCGTAGTAGTTTTTGACCCGATCAGCAGCTCGCTCTGCAATCATCATGGCGGCTACTGGTGGATTGCCTCTGATAATGTTTGGAATTACAGCATCGCTCACCACCCGCAAGTTCTTTATGCCTCGTACGAACAGCTGATCTTGTGTGACCACAGAACCCATCCTGACTGTTCCAACTCCTGACGACACCCCGTATGAATAATTTGGGATTATACATTTGATAAATTCGGATTGATCTTTTCCTTTACACAATGGCTGAAGATCTGTCACTAATTTGGGTGAATACTTCTTCATGGTTGGTGTCTTCATGAACTCAATGGCGACTTTCGCTGCCCCCTCAACAACAGCGTAGTCATACTCGTCCTGATAGTAATTTGGATTTGCCGAGGTTGTTTCTTCTCTGTCTCCCATACCTCTGTCTGAATTTTTTAAAGTTAGTGTGCCGGCACTTTGCGGATTGAGCAAAACGATTCGAACAGTTATAATCTGCCTGTTTTGGCTCTCACTATTTATGAAAGGATACCAGCTGAAGAACCGGAGGACTGCGTTGGTCGAGGTATCCGTCCGGTCCAAAGCGTTGAAGAATCCCCATGCTTCTTCTCCCGGTGTGGACAGAGGACCCTCCCCGTGTTGTCCAAATTCGGTGACGCTCGACTTCGTCCTCCATACATTTGTAGTGATGGTCAACGGTTTGTCTATTTCGAAGTACATATCGAGTCCGGCATGGTCCTTGTAGTATCTCCCCACGGGCAGGTCGCAGACTTCAGGTATACCAAGTCTTCTCAGCTCGTCTCTAGGGCCGATCCCTGACAATATGAGCGTCCTAGGAACATCCAAATTGCCCTCTGCTTCTATCACCTCCTTCTTGGCTCTCACCTTGTAAGTCTTACCTTTTCTTACGTACTCCACTCCTTCAACTTGCTTCGCCTTATTTATCAGAAGTTTAGGAAGGCTATCAAATTTTAAAATGGTAAGATTTTTCCTCTTCGCTACTCGATTCAAGTAAGCAGCCGCAGCACTGAGTCGGCTCGGTCCATCCAGGATCAGCTGCGGATAGTCTATTCCAAACTGTCTCACTCCGTTGGAATCATTCTGCGGCCATCCGAACTCCAGGCCTGCTCTGATGTACTCCTTCCTCAGCAGTGTCTGGTATCTCGGATATCTTATAGTCATCGGACCCTTGTTACCGTGGTACGGTGACCTGTCCAGTGGCTGTATCTTGTAGTTCTCCAGTTTGAGGAAGTATGGAAGAACGTTCTTCCAGCTCCAGTCTGTGTTTCCCATCTTCGCCCAGTTGTCATAGTCTTCTGGGGTTCCTCGGAGGTAGTTCGGTACGCCGGATGCGGAGTTTCCTCCAAGTCGGCTCGGTGGATTAAGCGAGCATCTTCCGCCTTGAGCTGAAAAATAAGAATACAATCATTTATTCTGTCGCAACGTCTAATAACAGAGAAGAGAAATTACACTTATTACGATCGTTTGACACATTTGATCAAGTGGTCGTGAAACACCGGTAATGTACAAGTATCCCCCTTTTTAGAAACAAGAAATATCGATGAGAACTGTTCAGTTTAAGAATTGTGTTCGATCCATTGATAGACATTACTTACCTAAACATGCTCTTTTCTGTGGGACACTGGTTGAGTTATCTAGTACATCCAATGTATGGAGGAGTGTATTATCAGAAATTGCATTTTCGTTTGAATATCCAGTCAGAAGCGCAACAGATAAAGATGGAATTTCTGTCAGTCTGTCCGCAAGGACGCATGCTGCAAAAAAATAAGCAAAAATATTATACATTTCAAAATACCTATATAAATATATATATTTATATTTTTTTTTCTGAAACATCATTACCTGTCTCAGAGCCACCAATAATAATTATATCGTACTCTCTCAGTACATTTTCTTGTTCCACTACGTTGTAATCTGGGTTGTTTCCATATGGAGTAAACTTTGATACGTAGTACAAGAATGCAGACAGGAAGGTTGACAGGCTGAGCTCCATCTGAAGTAGTCTGGAAATGTCAACAATATATGAATAGTGCATTAAAATAATTTATTTAAACCTTTTCAAATATACAAACAACCTTTTTTATATGTCATTAGTTGCAATTTTTAATAATAAAACAAAACAAAGGCCTGATTCATGTTAAGGGCTCCAATACATTTAATATATCCTATTTAGTGCAGAATGTTTCATGTTATTGGCCTACAGGAAAACAAAAGATTCATTTCACCAAACATCCTTATCAAAACTCAATACTTTTTGTATTATCCCTAGCTACAATTAATGGCCGAATAGCCACAGACGAAGTAACATTCAGCCATTGGTTGATTTGGTCCGCATTCAAATAATCTCTAATTGAACAAATTTTTAATTACATATTTTGAACCGCCGTTTTGTCATTCGGATGAATGAAAGCTGAAAATGTTCAAGACTTTTGGAATGATTTGTGAAATGAGAGACAACGAACAGTGAACGAACAAAAGAGAATATTTGACGCCCAGCTTACCTGTCACGATTAAAGTAACATACTCTTAGTGCATAAGAGAAACATTTATAGCTGCAATTATCGACAATTTTATCTTTGGTAATTTGAATAATGTTTGTAAGAATAAATTAATTGTTAAACCTAGAACGGTGACCCAATTCATCCTACTTTGTAACTGATCATGCATTACTTCATCACATCCATGAGGAACACAACATATGCAAACTAATTTTATGCACAGCACGCAAAATCTCTTCATAAATTAGTTGTACTGAACCTTTTCATTGATTTGTATGGAACAGATACAAACTCAATAAAGATTTTGGAAGCAGTTTATTCACTCAATACTCATAACACAAATCTTTTTTTTTTCCTTAATTTAAGTAGCAGTCAGTTATTCTTCGAAGAAAATGACAGTTCAAAAATAGCAGATGGTTTAATAACAACCCATCACTTTTCAGTAGCATTGTTGCTAGTTCTACTCATTTTTCCTAACTGGATCTGGCAACACTGGCCAGTAGTGTACATAGACTGCCATCTTGGCTACTACTCTGCATCGATTTCAGATCGATTACCTAACTTCCCCTAGACTACGCAGTAAACTATACTACGAGAAGTAGAAGATACTGGGGAAACAGTGAGCTGGGTCAGTTAGGTACGAAGAGCACTAGAAGCCGGGACAGCTCTGTTCGAGTGTCCTTTTCTTGGTGGGGAAAGTTTAGTTTTCCAGGGATACCCCCCCAACACACACAATCCTTTGATTATGGTGATTTGCACAACTATTTCCCGAAGTATGCGCTTCTGGATTGCATTACCCTTTTGTCTCTTCACTGTACGCATCTTTTCTTTACTGGTTCTCATGTCTGTGGTACCCGTCCGAGAACATCCTCTTCCACACTCTCTTCTCCAGTCATCGAGTATAAGGGTTCGTAATCTGCATCTGAATCACCAAGCATGTTTGCGAGCTTCGTCTCGTTATCATCTCTCACCAGAACTTCGTCCATCAATGAAACAAAAAAGGTACGATTCAAGATAAAAACATGTATTGATTAACACAATAGTAATGTGAATGAGGACGCCGATAGCTCAGAACTAGCCTGCTTGCCTACTCTATTCAAAATCACGGGTTCGAAACCGACCGAGGCCTTAAGGTTTATTTACTAGAGAGGCAAAAAAAAAACTTGAGTGCGACTTCGTTCGGATGGCAGTTTAAGCTATGTACGATGTCCGTTATCGACACCCTAGGTAGGCAAAATTTATGAACTCATAGTTTTACGGGAGCTGAAGTTTAAAAAAAATGTTAATGAACGAAACGAAACGTGAAAAATTCAAGAGAATAATTATTATTTATAATTCTAATGGCAAGTTAAAACATGAAGAAATTGAATGGCTGAGCTAAGATATGCAGTCAATTACTGATTGTGTACCTGAATGTGTATTGACTGTGTTACCAAACACGAGTTACTGAAAGTGCATCTACATGATGCGTAATGTAAGGTTCTTAATAATTCTGCATCACATTGATGCACACATGAGCCAATCAGCGACATAATGACGTAAGCCACGAGTTGTTTTTCAGTGGTTAGTTTAAAAATTCTTGACTTTTTGATGCACCTGACCTCTTGCTCATATACTGACAAATAGTTTTCATTATTTTTGTAATATTAATCTACATCACACGTATTTTAAATTAGGATTAAGTAATTAAAGTATAAGTGAAAAATACCTTAAAATATAAGTAGGATTAAGTAAAATTAAGTAGGTACTGAATAATTAATATGTAACAATAATAATCTTTAGGAACTGTGAACTAAAGAACTCGTTAGGAAGGCAACATTGGGCCATTTTGCCATCTAATTTCTCTGAAAACAGATATGATATATTATTTACAAAAACATGAAGAAAAAAACTACCTATATATTTTGTAGGAACATGACATTAACAAACGTTCATAAAGACTATAAAAACTTTAATTTACTAGCCATACACAATCTAAATATTGTTTACATTAGTTTTTAATTTTTTATAAAATTTGTGAAAAATTGGCTGGACATTCGTCACTTATTGATACAAAATCTCGTAAATTATTAATAGTTTACGATGATCTTTTAGCAACATGTGTTAGTCACTACAACGTGTGTACAAAACTTTAAATGTCAATAGCGACCTGTGTTGATATAATGAAAGCTAATAAAAAATATAAACATAAAGAGACTTTTTGGCAGTTCTTTGTTTTTACTAATTTAACTGAATTTTATGCAGAGAAGCTCACCTCAAATAGTCAAGATGGCAGTTTATGTAGGGTGATTTGATATTATCGATATCGATAAAATGATTCCGATTTCGATATATTTTTATCAGATTGTTCTTTTGAT
Organism: Aradus depressus; assembly: GCA_963662175.1. Classification (NCBI taxonomy): domain Eukaryota; kingdom Metazoa; phylum Arthropoda; class Insecta; order Hemiptera; family Aradidae; genus Aradus; species Aradus depressus. Next base: position 1,681,023 of record OY759222.1, read on the forward strand.
ATTTTATCGATACTCCAGTCATGATATCAAATCTAATATCGAATGAAAAGTTGGATACCAATGTGTGAACAAGTGTCTAGACTAGCTGTGGCTACAATATTGGACCCTCGTTTTAAAGCTTTACATTTCAAAGACCCACAGAATGTGGCAAAAGCCCAAACAAAAATTACATCTTTGCTGATTAATGATCCGCAAACTGACACATCTTCGGACGTTGAGTCACTCAATAATGACGATTCCTTCGATTTCTGGGCACAGCATAAACGTCTAGCTCATGGAAAGAGTCCAAGGAAACAAAAAGACTCCTCAAACACTGTACGCGATGAATTGTCCATCCGTTTAAATAATTGTGGGACCCCTTTGAGCACTAACCCTCTAGAAACTTGGGAGGACATGAAGAACGTGTTCCCAGGACTTACTTGGTCAACATGGCCACCTCTGTTTCCTGCGAAAGGTTATTCTCCAAAGCAGGTGGTACAATAAGAGAGGCAAGAAATAGACTTTCAGGAAAGTTGCTTGAAAAATTGCTAGTTTTGCAAAGTGCTGAGGAGAGCGAGTGGAATACAGCAGTCATTTTTAAATAATTTTCTTTCTTTAAATATTTTTTTTATTTACATACCTAATGTAATACTATTTTAAAACGTAAGTTACCTACGTAACTAATGATACATTTTTTGTAACGACGGAATTCTAATTAAACCTTCTTTCTATGGATTCTAAATTGACACTTCGGATATCGAAATCACCTAATATCTATAAAGTTCTCCGATATTTTTATCGTTATCGATACCTTCTTTCGATATGGCTTTATCGGTATATCGATAACGAGGTTATATCGAATAAACCCTAAGTCTATATACACTACTGGCCAGTGTTGCCAGATCCAATTAGGAAAAATGGGTAGAACTAGCAACAATGCTTCTGACAAGTGATGGGTTGTTATTAAACCATCTGCTATTTTTGAACTGTCATTTTCTTCGAAGAATAACTCATTGCTACTTTAAAAAAACAGATTTGTGTTATCAGTATTGAGTGAACAAACTGCTTCCAAAATCTAAATGAATTACTCTCAAAATGTCGGTGTTCACATCCGCAGCAATACGAAGTATAGGGGAAGTTATGTGATCGGTCAAACATTCGATGTATCGACACTACTACCGACATCTATTCTCTGTGGATGAATGGTGAGCTTCTGATATATTACGTAACTATACCTATACCACGCATCGCTGAAAAAGTAAAAGATACTGGGGAAACAATGAGTATTTTTTATATTTCTATGAATGGCTCAAATTTTCGTTGAAAACAGGTTGACCAAATTCCAGGGATGGGAAGAAAAAGGGAGTATAATCAAGAAGCTTCTCGTTTTGCTGTAAGTTCGAGGTTTATTTACATATAATTAATGTAGGTATTAAAAAAAAAAAATCAAGAAATCTATCGTTCTTTGGAAACTTTTTAAACCAGAAATATTTAGCATGCCTTCACTGCTTGACAGAAGAAATTATCCATAATAGGAATATCCGGGAGCCGGGGAGTTATCTGGGGAGTAAATACCAGAGGATGAAGTGTAATTGTAGTCATCCGGATAAATGGGATTTTCGAGATGTTTGATTCCGTAGTAGTTTTTGACTAGATCAGCAGCTCGCTCTGCGATCATCATAGCGGGTACTGGTGGATTGCCTCTGACAATGTTTGGCATTACAGCATCGCTCACCACCCGCAGGTTCTTCACGCCTCGTACGAACAGCTGATCTTGTGTGACTACCGAACCCATCCTGGCAGTCCCAACCCCTGAAGTGACCCCATAGGTATATTTTGGGACTATACATTTGATAAATTCGACTTCTTTTTTTCCTTTACACAATGGCTGAAGATCTGTCACTAATTTGGGTGAATACTTCTCCATGGTTGGTGTCTTCATGAACTCAATGGCGGCTTTTGCTGCTCCTTCAACAACAGCGTAGTCGTACTCCTCCTGATAGTAATTTGGATTTACCGAGATCGTTTCGTCTCTATCTCCCAAGCCTCTGTCTGAACTTTTTAAAGTTAGTGTGCCGACACTTTTTGGAGTAAGCATAACGATGCCAACCGTTATGATCTGCCGGTTCTGAATCTGAGCTGTTGGAAAAGGATACGAGCTATAGAACCGGAGGACTGCGTTGATAGAGTTATTCGATCTGTCCAAAGTGTTCAAGAATGCCCATGCTTCTTCTCCCGATGTGGTCAGAGGTCCTTCCCCGTGTTGCCCGAACTCAATCACGCTCGTCTTGGTCCTCCACACATTTGTAGTGATGGTCAACGGTTTGTCTATTTCGAAATACACATCTAGTCCCGGAAAGCCCTGGTAGTATCTCCCCACGGGCAGGTCGCATACTTCACGTATACCAAGTCTTCTCAGCTCGTCTCTCGGTCCGATCCCTGACAACATGAGCGTCCTAGGTACATCCAAATTGCCCTCTGCTTCTATCACCTCCATCTTGGCTCTCACCTTGTACATCTTACTGTTCCTTATGTACTCCACTCCTTCAACCTGCTTCGCCTTATTTATCAGAAGTTTAGGAACTGTGTCATGTTTAATGACAGTAAGATTTTTCCTTTTGGCTATTCGATTCAAGTAAGCGGCCGCAGCACTGAGTCGGCTTGGTCCATCCAGCATCATTTGCGGATAGTCTATTCCATACTGTCTCTCTCCGTTGGGGTCGTTCTGCGGCCACCCGAACTCCAGGCCTGCTCTGATGTACTCCTTCCTCAGGAGTGTCTGGTACCTGGGATATCTTATAGTCATCGGACCCTTGGTTCCATGATAAGGCGACCTGTCCAGTGGCTGTATCTTGTAGTTCTCTAGTTTGAGGAAGTATGGAAGAACGTTTTTCCAGCTCCAGTCTGTGTTTCCCGTCTTCGCCCAGTTGTCGTAGTCTTCTGGGATTCCTCTAAGGTAGTTCGGTATGCCGGATGCGGTATTTCCTCCAAGTCGGTTCGGTACATTCAGATTGCATCTTCCACCTTTAGCTGAAAAATAGACGCAATTTATTTTATTTTCTTGCAAGATCCTAACAGAAAGAAATATTATACTTAGTTCAATGATACTCCAGCATACATTGAACGTTTCCCACCTCTCATCATTATAATGTGGCCGGTAAATAACCCCCCTCTATCTAACTATCCTACCTCTTTGCCCTCCGCCTGTCTCACTGTGGTACCCTCCGCCTGTCTCACTGTGGTACCCTCCGTCGGTGAATTACCAGCGATGTACTTATCCAGCTCTAATTGTTTGTAATATATTAAGTTTCCCCTCTCCCTTTTTTTTAAACTTCAATATCCAGGATTATAATAATGATCTATTTGACTTAAGCCACTTGGCCAATTTTATCTTTACAGAGGTTAACTCCGAGTTTTCTCACAAGCATTACACCAGGTATGACCTTCATTTGAATAGATGTAGCAAACGAGTAATTTGTATTTATGTACTAATGTACATATATTTTCTGGGCTAATGCCCAGAAAATATTTAATAAAAATGTATATTTAGGAAACGCATGGCAAAATAAAGACAGAGATAGACCTTAAATAGTTTAGAGTTAGGTAACAGTGTCATGCCAAAACATTCAGTGCTCAAGTAATAAAAAGTTAGAATTAAAAAAACTTGTTTCACACTTTTGAAAAAAAAAAAAATGTAATTTGTCTCACAGAATCTTAGTAAATGTAAAGTGGTGGCTGAAGATGGTAGCAATTCCCATATTTTGTATATTGTATATGTTGTGAAACTGACAATATTTTTATAAAATATATGGTTTTCTTTATTTCTTACAGAACACTGGCTAAATGAGATACAGATGACCGCATTTAATTTAGAGAATTATGATGTAGGTACATTTCGCAACACAATTCTCAAGTCGGTTATAAAAATATGGAATTAAATATATCGATGTTTCCAGGCAAAAGGCCCTATCCCTCAATTTTTGAGATTTTCATGTTTTGGCCCTATCCGACACTATTGACTATCCCGCACATTTCTGTTAACTCCATTTTGTAATAATTTTTAACAAAATTTATAAAAATAGGAAATTATAAATTGGAGGGCCTTTGGCATTGCAAAATGTGGTCCAGGGAAAAGGCCCTAACCCACATACTCTCACAAAACTTTAAATCATTTGTGAGACCAAAAGACCTATCCCCCAGTCCAAATGCCAAATGATGATCTATATGTTTGCCAAACATTTGTTCAAAAATATTTCTTGTGGTTTTTTGTTGAATATAAATAAATTAAAAAATTTAATAAAAGGTTATTTTTTTTTTACCAATGATGAAAGTGGGTTAGGACTTTCGGGACTTTCAACCTATTGGTTAGGACTTTTGGCAGTTTACATTATGAGACAGACCCCGTTACTAGAAGGTGACAAAGGCCCTAAATCAACAAGGTGGTTCACTTTACTGTTCTTGTAAAGAGATGCAAGTATTGATGAAAAATAATTGTTCTATGCAACAGAAAAGATTCTTAAAAATTACAATTAAACTAATGTGGAAAGCCAACTTGGTTTGTTTAATAATGAAACAGTTTTTTAAGTTAACCTTATTTGGGATAGGGCCTTTTGCTTGGAACGCATCAATATGTTATGTTGAAAACAAATTTGAGTGTTCTACTCTAGAAGTTAAATTTTCTGAAGAAAAATAAATAAAATAAAAAAATAGAAATGATTACTGGAAAGACATACTCCTACAACCTCTTCCTAACGACTGATAGGAAGGGTACTGGATGCCCTGGGACTCGGAAGTGACGGGAGGGGGGACGTCATCATGGCTTGGGTCGGATCTGACCTACATATACCTTGTGGTTTGAAGGTTATTGTTTATAGACCATCTAATCCACTAATCCAGGTATCCTTCCGTAACTTTGATTAGGTACTAAATGTAATGAATCGGAAAAAAGGTTAATGTTATTTTGTGTTGTCATAAATATTGAAAATGTGTTCCTCGAAAAATATTAATATTAAAAAATAAATAACAACAAATGAACCAACGAGGATAGGAAAGGATAACTCATGACTAACTATTCAGTTGAATGTTAGTCAATCTAATATAACACCAACTGCGATATCGCATCATGAAGACATTTAGCACATAGGACGATTTTAAAAAACCCTTCAATCGATTTCTCGGAAAATTGAAAAGTCCTTTTGAGGTTTTGAATTTAAATATAAAATTTCATTGTGAGTACATTCGGCAGTTATTACATCGGCAGTTATTGAAATTTTTGAGTGGAGCCCAGAGTAATACTTTATTTTTTTTATAACTTCAAAAGAAAGTATTAAGAATAATAAACAAGATTAAATCAAACAGAAATAATTAATAACTTACAATCGTGCCATTACCTGCGTTGTTTATATTTGGAACATTAACCAAAGTACTGGGAAGGAAGAGTAACTAAACATTGCTCCTCTTTTTTTTTTAGAAAAAGTGTAACTCATAAAGGAATCAACTTCTTTAACGCCCTTCTTCACTTCTTAAAAGCAACGGACACAATAAAAAAAATTAAATTAAAAATGTTTATTCTAGTAGAAACCGTACAAAAAAATTTCTTTCTCATTCTTCCAAAACAAAAATAAAAAAATAACCATAATATAAAAGTCATGTTTCGTATATAAAAAAAAAGCGTTATTAATTCTTTCTTGGCTTCCATTTTTGTTTTCTTGGCAGAATTCCTCCACCAATATTCTCAAGTTCTAAAGTAATTACTCTTGTTCAATACTTTTATTATTATAATTTACTATTTTCTTAGATATTTCGCTCTTCGTGACCTGATGAAGGGACGTGTAATCTCCCCGAAATATCCATGTTATGGTTTAACGGAAAAAAATACAACTAAGCCATTCTTCCCATCTTACTTGTGAACCTCTCAACTTACAACTGGGGGTTTCAGAAGCTAAACAGTCAGAGACAAATCATTTTTACGTTTTCCCGGTGTGTATGTGATTGTAATTTCTTTTTTGAATAGAGTTCTAATTCAGAAAAGATCACAGCAATGAACTTGAAATGTGGTTAACATTACATTACATTCTGGGTGAAATCAGACCGCTTTACTACGTAAATTTTACGAGATACGACAAGAAATTAATAATCAAAAAGTTCTTCATATAAAAGTTGTCGAGAAAACTGAAAAGCACATTTTATATTTAAGAATTTTTTTGCGAAGGCCACCCGGTTTGCTAGATACATGTCGATAAACGTCCTAAAATGACTCGAAACCCACTTTTTCATTTAAGTCAAAAATTATTCTAATGAATATCTTTATCTTAACTTGATAATTATCACAATGGATTAGTTCCAAATTTGGAATACAAGTATGGGAGACTGAATGGGTCTTGTCAAATGAATACTCTCTTGTCATATATAAGCATATATTGAAAATATATATCTGGTGACTATAACACGATAAACCTATACCCACCATGTTATTAACAGATCACTCCTCCCCCCGCCAAAAACATATTGAAGGGGGAGGGGTTGGGAGTGATTTGTAAAACTGACAGACATAGATATTACTTACCTAAACAGGCTCTTTTCTGTGGAACAGTGGTTGAGTTATCTTGTGCGTCCAATGTATAAAGGAGAACATTATCAGAAATTGCATTTTCGTTTGGATAAGCAGTCATAAGCGCAACTGATAATGATGGAATTTCTGTCAGTCTGTCTGCAAGGATGCATGCTGCAAAAAATAACATATATTTTAGTTTATAATAATATACATCTCAGATCTTTCCAGTTCTGGTACAATAAGTGGAGAGGGAAGGTGAGCGACAAGAAGCCAGTCCAGTAGTCTTCACTCTTCGTCCAGTGCATCTCAACAATAGTTCTGACAAGGGCTTTACCTGGAACCCACACAAAAGAGTGAAAATACAAGAAATAACTGTTCATATGGCGTATGTACGCTATAAACATTTATAGAGACAACTTGAAATAATGCTTCAAAACCTATATATACTTCGGGTTTCAACCAATACCTTAGTAAAATAGCCAAAGCTCCTTATTGTTTTACGTTGGCCTTTTATCAATAAAATAAGACTGTTTTGAGATAATCATATTTATTAATAACAGGATAACTAATTAGAACTCGTGGATTACTTGTTAGGGATGGGTATCGATTAACCGAAATATCGAAATAATCTATGTTTTAGTAAAATAATCGGTGTTTTTTTAATCGATGTTATCTGGGTTTGATTAATCGGATAATCGATGATTATTTAACGATTATTAAATTTTTAATTAAAATTACAACTCATCCGAAAAACAGGAGAAAAAAAGAAAAATGAATTAATTATAATTCATCCGAAGGGCAACTCGCCTAAAAAAGTGGGAGGAGACTATCGTATCGACTATCGATACAACACACTGCCTCTGTGGTGAACTGGTGATAATTAAAACGTGACATTCTAATAGTTCTACGTCTAATTTCTAATAATTTGTGTTTTGTCATTTGTGAGTTGTGATTGACTGACTTTTATTAAAATATGTTTGTGCGTTCGATCAATCGATTAATAAATGCATCGATTAATTAGTAGAAAATAATAATCTATGTTTTGTTGGTCGATACCCATCCTTACTCCTTGTCAATAATAGCACCCAACTGCAACCTCCCTTTAGGTATACAACAGTGTTGCCACCTTAAGGCTATTATTATCCAAACACTTACTATGTTTCTAACAAAATACTTTACACTTTTTTGTTTAACATAATTACCTGTCTCAGAGCCTCCAAGAATAATTATATCATACTCTTTCGGTGCATTTTCTTGTGGAGTTTCCACTACGTTATAATCTGGATTGTTTCCGTGTGGGGTAAACTTGGATACGTAGTACAAGAATGCAGATAGGAAAGTTGACAGGCTGAGCTCCATCTCAAGTAGTCTGGAAATTATCTAAAATATTTTTATAATAAGTTTAATTAAATAATGTATCAACCGCCACGAATTTAAACTTAGGCTCTGACATAATAAGTCCCTTAAAGATGACATACAAAAAGGGTATCAAATTAAATATTATTTAATTCGACACCCTTTTTGTATGTCATCTTTAAGGGAGCAGAGATTCTGCAGCATTGTCTCCATTTTGAAAAACAGTCAGATTCTTGTTAAGGGTTCCAATACATTTAATATGATATCCTATTCGAATTTTTCATCTTGGCCTATTGGAATACCTTAACGTACCAAAGAATTATTATATTTTAGAGTGAAGTCGACAGCCATACAGAGAGTCCAACGACAATTGACAACTTTTTTTTCAATATTCTCTATATATTATGATTACTTAATATCTCTAGAATTCGCACTTGGTCTAAAAAATAGCAGGAACGAAAAAACAAAACAAAACGTCTTCGTCTTACCTGTCTCAGTTAGACAACAAACCTTCTTTGTCTTACTTGTCTCAGTTAGACAACAAAACGTCTTCGTCTTACCTGTCTCAGTTAGACAACAAAACGTCTCCGTCTTACCTGTCTCAGTTAGACAACAAAACGTCTCCGTCTTACCTGTCTCAGTTAGACAACAAAACGTCTTCGTCTTTCAATGCAACAGTTGCCCTTTGTATTAGGTACTGAAAAACATTTATAGCCTCCAATTATCAACAGTTTTATCTAAGGTAATTTAAATATTATTTTTTAGAATAAATTAATAAATAAAATATTATCACTTTTGGGTTGTGTAAGATTTTGAATTACATTAATACATTTTTATCTTTTAGCAACTGGACCTTGGTAATGTCAGTTACTAAGCCAAAATTTGAATTAGTATCAGATGAGGACTTAGAGTGAGAGATAATTAGTAGGTATATGAGTAGGGGGAATTATGAAAACGGACAGAAATTCGATGTACAGTATTCATCGGAATTTCATGTTTTCCGACCATCTGATTCCAAAAACGAAAAAAAAAAAATCCTGTTTGTCCATGTGTCTGAGAACTAGCCATCTCCAATAACTGTCGATGTATTGACACAAAAGTTAGTAGGAAAATTCAAAATTGACAGTTGAATTTCAATCAAATCGATAACTGTTTCTAGAGCGAGAGAGAAAAATTAGTTGATTAAATTTGCGCAAGGGAAGTACATTACGACTAAAGTGATACATGCTCAGATGTGTTCTGTCAGATCTCCAACAATGTTTAAATGAATTCGTTGAAGACAGGAGCCAGAGCCTCATTATTCCGTGAAGAAAAATTTAGGATAGGAAAAAAAATAGAACTTCCACAGTAGAGTCGGCCTTCTGTCCACCAGACTAAAGAGCGTTCTGGTAGTAGGCGATTTGACCTCGTAGTTAAAGCCTAGATATGAGTCATAATAACTAACAGAACAACATGAAATAGAAGGGAAACGCAAGGCTATAATAGTTGAAGCAAGTTGCAGCGCTGTCATCCTGAACTAAACGGCGCCTAGCAAATTCCAAATACAGTAAACCCACGTTTCGTTGTTTGTTAACCATTTTATGTTAATTATGCAATGAGAATACTGAAAGAGGTTACCAAATGTTCCAATTCAAGTCCTCTGTTCACTAGATCCCGTCCTTCAGACCTCTTCATCCCCTCCCATCGCTCCTCGGCCTTCCACAATTCATTCCTTGTCCAGGCCTCCTCTCTCTACAACTCCCTGCCTCCCCCAATCCGTCACTCTCCTTCCGTGGCTTCCTTCAAATCCTCACTATTCCAATTCCTCTTCACCAAACAATCCACTCCTCTTTGATCTCTCCCCCGTATTCTCTAATTCGTCAACCTATATTATCTAATTATTTAAATTATACACTTTTTTGTTATTCTCTATTTTTATTATATTTCTTTTATCGTATTTCTGAAATTATTCGATCATAATCAATATTATTCCAACTTATATATTTTTATCATGAATTTATTTATTTTAGCTCATTTTATTTTTCTTCTCTCTCCACACTTCTCTATCCAGCCCCTACTGTCTAAAATTGATTTTATTCCAAACCTTCTCTGGGCATCCTCCCTTCTCTTTTATAATCAACCATCACAGTAATATGCTCTGTCGATTTTTATTATCTATTTTATTTTTGTCTTAGTTGTATATATATACTAGTTGACCCGACAGACGTCGTTCTGTCAAAAGCTATTGGACTGGATTTTTTTTTTATTTTTTTTTCTTACTTGGAACCACAGCAAGTTCCTACTTAAGAACACCGGGCACCTTAGATAGTATGCGCCTTGCAACTACGTGCAACCAGCTATTAAGTTCTTAGGCCCGCTGGGCAACACAGATAGTATGTAGTTAGGAACGCAGGGCACCGCAGCTAGTATGTGCCTTGCAACAGCGGATGCCCTAGGTATTTTGTGCTTAAGAACGCTGGTGAGAGCTATTATTTACTGTGCAACGATGCACCTTCAAGGTAATACATGCTTAGGAAACCCACCCTATTAAAATTAGGGCTATTTCCTATCTTTAAGAAAGCTCCATGAGATTCATTCAGCATTAATGGACCCCCGCCCCTCCCGTCCAAAAGGGTCACAGCCAATTTTTAAATATTGCTTTTGAAACTACTATTTAGGTATATGCTTGCCCCCCCCCCCCCCCCCCCCATACCCTCCTCCCGTTGACAATTTTGATACGTCACATATCCTTTTTTTGTTTTTGTCTTTTAAGAATACCACATGTGAAATTCCATGACAATCCGACCATTCGTTAATGAGCTACAACTATTTTATGCTAAGGCCTACCCCCAAAACCCCCCTCCCTTTCAAAATGTTGAGATGCCACACACCCTATTTTTTAATTCGGGCTTTAAGAATACCGCATGTGAAATTCCATGACAATCCGATCATCTGTTAATGACCTATCAGTATCTTTATATTTACGCCTACCCCCACAACTCCCCTCCCTTTTATGACGTCACACACTTCATTTTTCAATTTGACTTTCAAGAATTCGACATGTGAAATTCCATGACATACCGATCATCCGTTAAAGAGCTATCACTATCTTTATATTTAGGCCCCCCTTACAACCCCCCCTACCGTTCAAAATTTATGGACGCCACATAGCCTATTTTTTAACTTGGCTTTTAAGTATACTACATGTGAAATTTCATGATAATCCGTCCATCCCTTAATGCGCTAGAGCAATTTTTGTGCTTAGCCCCCCCCCCCCCCCTCCCCACCATCCAGTTGACCGCTAGGAACTCTCTTCATAAGAACCTTCCTCGGACTTCAACGAATATTTGAAAAAAAAAATTAGCCGAATTGGTCCAGCCGTTCTCGAGTTTTGCGCTTAGCAAAATTTAGCATTCATTTTTATTATATATAGGTTAGGTTAGGTTTTATGACTCATGCCCGGGCTTTTAACAACGAGGTCATATCGCCTACTACCAGAGCGCTCTTTCGTCACTCTGGTGGACATGAGCCCGACTCTACTGTGGGAGTCCTAAATTTTGCCTACCCTAAATTTTTATTCATCTAGGTTAGGGGTCTTTAACGAGTACCTGACATCGTACAGGCTCGGGACCATCGCTTAACGTCCCATCCGAAGGACGGCGTGCTTAAGTTTATTTTACCTCCCTATTATATATATATATTTTATTTTTTTCACATATTCTCTTTTATTTATACAGATACTTTTATTTATTTTTTTTTCATCATAATGAAGCTGTTCATTTTATGTTTTTTCCTGTTAATCTTTTGTTTATCTACATTTTTAATTGTCCAGTTTTTCTCCAATGTAGCACTAATTTATTCATTTATCTATTTATTTCATTGTAAGACATACTGATTCTATATTTCATTGTTTCCTGTTCTTTACTCTTTATGTATTTATTCTTAAGGGACATCGGTCCCAGAGTAATAACATTTCTTTTCATTTCATATTCATATCATATGTACTCATATACATATGTATATGTGTATTCCATTACAATTATAAGAAGTCTAAGAAGGGCTTATAAATCTGTAATGAACGATTTACAAATGTTTCTACAATTCCGACTTTATAGACAAAGTGTCATTATTAACTTACTAACACAACGAAAGATGCACTTTTAAGACGGATAACTCTAGGTTATTAACTTAGGGAAGAACAGCTTCTATATTTATCAGTGCCTATCACAGCAGTAAAACTTATCAAAATGACATGGGTTACTAAGAGTTGAATCAATTGGGCTGCACTTTACGGGAAGAAGTTGACATCTCCAGAAATGCCCAGCTGATCTAATCTGTGAACAGAAAACTATAAAACGATATTATCTGACATCGCATAGGCTTGGGACCTTCGCTTAACGTCCCAACAGAAGGACGGCGTGCTGAACGTTTTTTCGCCATCTAGATAAATGAATCCTCATAGGTAAACAGACAGTGATCCCATGTCATCTTATTATGTCTGGGACAGCCGTCAAACCCAACAACATTGGCAATTTTCTAATTCTTATGGATGGTTCATATCTTGATTAAAGACAGGCCGACCAATAATACTGGCTTGGGTAAAAAAAAATATGTTTGAACATAAAGAGAACCTTTGTCTCAGTTAGTGGTTTATTTAGAAAAATTAATACAATTTTTTAAGAACTAAAAAATCTATCCTTCATTCGAAACACTCTAAACTAGGAACATTAAGCAGACCTTTAATTATTGATAGAAGAAGTTATCCAGAATAAGAATATCCGGGAGCTGGAGAGTTATCTGAGGAGTAAATAGCAGAGGATGAAGTGTGATTGTAATCATCCGGATAAATGGGATTTTCCAGATGTTTGATTCCGTAGTAGTTTTTGATCAGATCAGCAGCACGCTCTGCAATCATTATAGAGGCTACTGGTGGATTGCCTCTGGGGATATCAGGCATTACACCATCACTCACCACCCGTAAGTTCTTTACGCCTCGTACGAACAGCTGATCTTGTGTGACCACAGAACCCATCCTGACTGTTCCAACCCCTGAGACGACCCCAAATGAGTAATTTGGGATTATACATTTGATAAACTCGGATTGATCTTTTCCTTCACACAATGGCTGAAGATCTGTCACTAATTTGGGTGAATACTTCTTCATGGTTGGTGTCTTCATGAACTCAATGACGGCATTCGCTGCTCCCTTTACAACAGCGTAGTCATACTCATCCTGATAGTAATTTGGATCTATCGAGGTTGAGTCATGTTTGTTTCCCAAGGCTGTATTTGAATTTTTTAAAGTTAGTGTGCCGACACTTTTTGGATTGAGCAGAGCGATGCGAACTGTTATAATCTGCCGGTTTTGGCTCTGAGCTGATGTATAAGGATACCAACTGAAGAACCGGAGGACTGCGTTGGTCGAGGTATCCGTCCGGTTCAAAGCGTTGAAGAATGCCCATGCTTCTTCTCCCGTTGTGGTCAGAGGTCCCTCCCCGTGTTGTCCGAACTCTATCGCGCTCGTCTTGGTTCTCCAGACATTTGTAGTGATGGTCAACGGTTTGTTTATTTCGAAGTATAAATCTAGGCTTGCAAAGTCCTTGTAGTATCTCCCCACGGGCAGGTTGCATACTTCAGGTATACCAAGTCTTCTCAGCTCGTCTCTCGGCCCGATCCCTGACAATATGAGCGTTCTAGCTGCATACACATTAGTCTCTGCTGCTATCACCTCCCGCTTGGCTCTCACCATGTACGTCTTACCTTGCTTTACGTACATCACTCCTTCAACTTGCTTCGCCTTATTTATTAGAAATTTGGGAATTTTATCAAACTTCAAAATAGTAAGATTTTTTCTTTTCGCAATTCGATTCAAGTAAGCGGCCGCAGCGCTGAGTCGGCTCGGTCCATCCAGCATCATCTGCGGATAATCTATTCCGTATTGTCTCTCTCCATTGAGGTCGTTCTGCGGCCACCCGAACTCCTGGCCTGCTCTGATGTACTCCTTCCTCAACAGTGTCTGGTACCTCGGGTATCTTATAGTCATCGGACCCTTGTTTCCATGAGAAGATGACCTATCTAGTGGCTGTATCTTGTTGTTCTCTAGCTTCAGGAAGTATGGAAACACATTCTTCCAGCTCCAGTCTGTGTTTCCCATTTTCGCCCAGTTGTCGTAGTCTTCAGGGGTTCCTCTTAGGTAGTTCGGCATGCCGGATGCAGAGTTTCCTCCAAGTCGGGGTGGTAGATTCAGGGAGCATCTTCCACCTTCAGCTGAAAAATAGAAGAAATGTCTCTTATTTTCTTGCAAGAGCCTAATAAGAGAAAGAGAGGTGATACTCTTTTCAATCATATTCAAAACACGGTGAACGTTCGGCATCCTTTAGTATAATGACGTCCCCCGTATATATCCAGCTTGAACTGTTCACAATCTAGTAAGTTTCCCCTCTCCCTATTTTTTAAACTCCAATATCCAGGATTAATCTAATTATTTTAATTTCATCCAACCCCACAAAATGTCGCTCTGCCTCTTTACCAATCTAAAGAACAGATGTAGGGCTCAAATAGATTAGAATTCGGTAACATTGTTATGTCAAAATATTTAGTCCTCAAGCAATAAAAAAATAGAATTAGAAATATTTGCTTCACAATTTATGAAACTTATGGTCTAATAGAAGACCGGCGTAATATAGAGGTTCAATAGGGCACACTAAAAGCGGTGTTTGCGTACTTAAAAAAAAAAACAATTTTCAAATAATATGTATAAATGTGAAGATTAAAGACATTTTTTGTTTTAGAACCTTTTGATGTTGCGGTCTAAAGGTTGAATTTTTCGCAAAATAGAAATTATAATTTAATTAACGTCAACAGGGCATTTAACCCTTTTCCGTATCCTTAATCATGTTCAATCAATGAGAATAAATGTTTTATGATATTTTGTGGTGACTTAATTATTGACCAACTGTGTTTCTCACCGGGGAAAATCCAGCTTTTAGAATTATTCGGCTTTAAAGCGCACCCCACAAAAAATAATATTAAATTGGATTAAATACCTTCCCCTATACTAATTGTGCGGAACACAAGCTCCGTCTCTCGGCTGCTCTATTGATAGTGTCATCTGTTAGATTGACTCAAACATTGAAAGCTATTACTTACCTAAACATGCTCTTTTCTGTGGAACAGTGGTTGAGTTATCTTGTGTGTCTAATCTATGAAGGAGTGTATTATCAGAAATGGCATTTTCAATTGCATATGCAGTCAAAAGTGCAACTGATAAAGATGGAATTTCTGTCAGTCTATCTGCAAGGACGCATGCTGCAAAAAATAACATGGATTTGATACAAATATACATTTGACACCTGACGTCTCTTCAGTCCTGGTACAATAACTACATAGTAAAGAACAACAAGTCACGACGTTCATCTTATTTGTTCACTCTTCGGCCAGTGCACCTCAACAGTAATCCCATCTCTTACCTGGAACCCACTCAGAAGACTGAAATAAAGAGACGCTATAAAACTTTACAGAGACTACTTGACCAAAGATCTAAATTATCTCTCAAAACAAAACGAATGAACAATACTCTACAATAACCTTTGTGGACTCACGGACTTGAAATATCTTTAATCCCTTCAATCTAAAATCTTTCGCAAAATAGCCAACGCTCTTTACTATATTTCAAACAAAATCCTTCACACAAACGTCAAAGTTTCTTTCATCACCGAAGTAGTTAAAATTAGATATAAGAAATTAACATTCCTCCTTTAGTTTCCACAATAATCCTCTAATCCGTGCTCTTCACTCCGCCAATGGCCCAGAGACCTTCCAGGTAGAAGCAGGGACAGAGAGGAGAGATAAGTGGAGTGTACGAGTATCTCACCATTTAGTGGTTTCTCCATTCCTATCAACTCACTAACACGTTTCTACAACTCATATACTAGTTATATACTTTTCACAGTTATAAATATATTATTGCAATAAGAAAATAGTAGTAGGTGAATCACCGTCAAAGTACTTCCCCAGCGCGATAAACAAATAAGTTTTTGCTTGATCTCTGAAACCAATCGACCGACTTGGTTCCAAGTAATCAATAAATGTCTTCATATAAATGTTCATGTTGATTACTTGATTACTTCACGTTCATTACACCTGCAGTTGTTATTTATTTTCAATATATTTATTTTCTCAGCTCCATTATTATTTCAATTTATTTTTGGTTATTACAACCTATAATTTATTTATTTATCACAATAAAGAACAGCAAATAAATTAAAGGTGACGGGAGGTTAGGTAGCTAGGTTGTATCAAAAATATATCAAATAATAAAGTTGTGAAAAAATATACATTATTATTATAATAAAAATGCTTTAACATAAATTACCTGTCTCAGAGCCACCAACAATAATTATATCGTACTCTTTCAGTACATTTTCTTGAGGAGTTTTCACTACGTTGTAATCTGGGTTGTTACCGTGTTGGGTAAAGTTCGTTACGTAGTAGAAGAATGCAGACAGGAAGGTTGACAGGCTGAGCTCCATCTCATGTAGTCTGGAAATTATCAAGAATATTTTATAAATTACTTTAATTTGTGTTAAGGCCGAAAGTGAAATAAACTCCATGTGGAGGGGGTGACGCTATTAGTGAAGTGTATGTACTTTGTTAGTGGCCAGTAGAGGTCACTGCTGCCATAGTTGTTCAGTTAACCTGACTGGTCAGTCGAGTCAAGTCCAGTCTGGCTGTCCGAATAGAAGTGCCCTCAGCCAGCCGCACTGTGACGAGACAACACCTTGGCGTCTCCACTTCACGACCGCCCACAACACCTGGTGTTGTCCTTAGAAAGTTCTGTATACACTTTTAAAAATTCGTATTGATACTTTCATTTTATCGGGACTTATCGTGTTCACAGACAGATTTTTGAAATCAAGAGGTTTGGAAACATAAAATTTCGTTGAAAATCGCATCGAATTTCCGACCGATTACATAACTTCCCCTGTACTTCGATAGCTGGGCAAGTAAAGTCGCTCCATTCCAAATTTGACAAAATAAGCTTTAATTTGAGAAATTAAACAAAAAAAGCGGCGATAACTTATTTTGGATAAATCAATTCTTGCATTCAAGGAATTACCTGGAAGTGTTCAATTTATTTTTGGGAAAAATACTTCAAAATTTCAAAAAGTGTCGCTAAGTATAGAGAATATTGGAAAGAAAAATGTCACTTATTGCTACTGTCCAAAAATCAAATATCCTATATTTTCGTATATAATTAAAATCCAATAAAAACAACTTTGTTGTAAAATTCCGCCAAGTAAATATCAAAATGGAGCCTCATTTAGAGAAAATGAAGATATGAGGAAACATGGCATCCCAGTGTAGTACCCATGAGCACGCCGTCCTTCGGATTGGACGCTAAGCGATGGTCCCGAGCTTGTACGATGTCAGGTACTTGTTAGGACATTGATGTTTATTAAAACATCTGTTATTATTATTATGTTGGATTTGTATATTGTACATATGTTATAAAACCAGTCTTAGTTTAGAAATGTAAAATAAAGTGAAAATATGTTGTGCAATTTTGTCGTACTAATTTCTTAACAATTGGCGAACGAGGAAAAGTTTAAAATGTTTGCCGGGAAATTGGATACATTTAACAAAAATACTGACGATATTGAGGAGTATTTAGAAATCGTAGAAAACATTTTTGTTGGGAACGATGTTCGGAAAGAAAAAATGGTTCCAATTCTGCTGGGAAGCATTGGGAAAGAAACTTATTCGTGGCTGCGGGCAGCATGTGAGCCTGTCAAACCTGCCAGTATGGACTACAGCACGTTGGTGAGGCTATTAATAAATCAGTTTCGTCCTAAAACTGTGGAAATTGCGGAGCGTTTCAGACTGCATCAGTGTAAGCAAGATGTAGGGGAGTCCGTTAATACCTTTTATTACAGACTCAAAAGTAAAGCACGTTACTGCAACTACGGGGACTATTTGGATGTGACACTGAGGGACCTTCTGGTAATAGGGTTAAATTCGGTGAACATTCAGTCCAGGCTGTTGACCGAACCCGATTTAACCTTGCAGAAAGCTCTGGACATAGCCACGTCCTTAGAGTCCGCCCTGGAGGAAGCTTCGGTGTTGAAGAACAATGAGGTGAGTGGACTACATGCATTACGCAAAGGCACTCTAGATAAGAAAGATAGCGGATATAAGGACAGCAAAGCTAATTTAGTTTGTTATTGTTGCGGAAAAAAGGGACATATCAAGATGGATTGTCAATATAAATATAGGAAATGCAGTAAGTGTGGGCGTAAGGGACATCTTCGCAAAGTTTGTAGAGCCAAAATTAGAGTGAATGAGGTAAGTGAGGAGTCAAGTGACAGTGACCACACGGATAGTGAGGTGTGTTATCAAGAGGTAAACCGTGGCCGGCTGAATAAGATATCACAAAGCAAGCCTATGTTGTTGCCAGTTACCATCAACGGGAAGCGTGTCGATATAGAGGTGGACACCGGGGCGGCTTTGAGTGTGATGAGTGTAGGCGAGGCCAAGAAGCTGATGAAGGTAGACAGGCTGCCACTGAAGCCAACCTCGGTCACTTTAAGGACCTACACTGGGGAAACTATAGTACCGGAAGGCAAACTTAAGGTAGATCTCGTCTATAAGGGGCTATCTTATAGTGGATATTTTTATGTTTGCCCGCACAAGAGTAAAGCACTCTTAGGAAGGGACTTTATTCGTAAGCTCCCTATACAATGGAACGAAATCAACACAATGGAAGGGGAAGACAGGAGGGACACAGAAGAGGAGGAGGCCTACGGGATATTAAAGTTCATGGAGGAGGCGACAGCGGTGAGTCACAAGGAGGTGAGGCGGGAAACTCGAAGAGACAAAGTCCTATCAAAAGTCGCGGAGTTTACTCAGCGTGGGTGGCCGGCTCATGACAGAACTAGCCAACTTGGTGAGTTCCATACAAAGAAAGATGAAGTTTCGTTAGAGGATGGAGTATTACTCTGGGGCCGGAGAGTAATCGTCCCTGGAAGCCTTCAACCCAGAATACTCGAAGAGTTGCACAGTGGGCATCTGGGTGAAAGGAAGATGAAGGAGCTCGCCCGTTCTTATGTATGGTGGCCTGGAATTACTAAGGAGATAGAAAGGACGGTGAAAACATGCGACGGGTGCCAGCTGAATCAAAGAGAGCCGGATAAAGTCACAGTTCATCCATGGGAGTGGCCGCAGGGTCCGTGGCAGCGGCTACATATCGATTATTCTGGGCCGTTTATGGGAACATCATTCTTAGTGGTAATCATTCTTCAAAGTGGCCAGAAGTTTTCAAGATGAGTTCCACAACCTCCGACTCCACGGTAACTGTACTAAGGTCTCTTTTTGCAAGGTTCGGAATACCTGAACAAGTGGTCACGGACAATGGGCCCCAGTTTGCAGGGGCCGAATTTGAACAATTCATGAGGAGAAATAATATCTTGCACCTCAAATCCGCTCCATATCATCCGGCGACGAACGGACAAGTGGAGCGATTTATGCAGACTCTCAAACGAAGCCTGCGGGCCATGAAGACCCAGGGAGGAACGTTGCAGAAGAAAATAGATATATTTTTGCTGAGCTATCGCGTTGCTCCTCACAGTACTACCGGACAGGCTCCTAGCGAGTTGCTGATGGGGCGTCTGGTTCGCACTCGGCTGGATACCATGCGGGAGAGTGTGAGGTCTAAAGTCGGTAAGAAGCAAGAGGCCGTGGAACTAGCTGTGAAGAAAGAAAGGGGATTCGAAGAAGGAGAAGCGGTATTGGTCCGGTCATACAACGACTCGGCCAAGTGGAAACGAGGAGTTGTAAAAAGGAAGTTGGGCCAAAGACACTATGAAGTGGAGGTAGATGGTGCCATTTGGAAGAGGCACACTGACCAACTCCAGTCGGATCGAGGCAGGGCTGACTCTCTGAGCAGACCTCCTGAGATGTTGATGGAGTCGAGCACTTCAAGGACTGGATCTCTGGGCCAGCCAACAGCTCAGGAAGACGTGGCTTCTGCAACCTGCAGAGAGGAGCGGGCTGAGGTGCCGCAAGCTACCAGGTGCAGCACCAGAGTCCGGCATCCGCCTAGCAGACTGACATACGTCAGGCCTGGGGTACAAATAGGCCGGCTGTCATCAGCGCTGCCGGGGAAGAGTTGTTAGGACATTGATGTTTATTAAAACATCTGTTATTATTATTATGTTGGATTTGTATATTGTACATATGTTATAAAACCAGTCTTAGTTTAGAAATGTAAAATAAAGTGAAAATATGTTGTGCAATTTTGTCGTACTAATTTCTTAACAGTACTCGTTAAAGACTCCTATCCTAGGTGATTAAAAAAAAACACCAGAGTGACGAACGAGCTTTCCTTCTGCTCTGATAGTAGGCGATATGACCTTGTATTTAATGCTCGGGCATGAGTCATAACAACTAACTGAAAACCCCAGCTGCTAATGGCGCTCATACCTTGGTACCAACTAGGGGTGCGTATCGATATGCGATATATCATAAATATCGATATAACTTTGAGAAAATATAGATTTTTTGCATCGATACAGTGACAAGGGGATATATCACATATCGATATTGTCCCTTCGATATTCCTTTACTTGGAGAAGTTACGTTTTATCTATAATTTTTGTGCTCCTATCTCCTTGGCTCTTTTTTCTAAAGCTGGTCAAACAGTCACAGCTTCACGCAATAGATTGAGTGCAAAAACTGTTGGTAATTTGCTGTTTTTACAATCCTTGGAAGAACGTTTTTGGCATTAACATCAATGTATATAAGTATATGTATAAGTATAAATACAATGCTTAGATTGTAATAAGTTTTGTATAACCACTTCATCCCTTCAACAGCAACTTTAATTTACGTTTTATTAAGAGCCAAAGGTATTTTTAGACACTTAAGCAGATTTTTAGGTTACATTTTTCTAATGATAGAATTTTTTGATTATATTCATTATAAATACTAGTTTCTTTGTTTTTTTTATTTTTCCTTTCCAAATATCAACGATATATCGATATTTTTATTTTATTGTTTGTGATATTAGTACATCGATACTTACGATGCGATACAGTAACGATATAAAATATCGATATTTCCTCCATGATACGCATCCCTAGTACCAACTACCAATATAATTTTAAAATTATTAGAAAAATAATTATTGATGAAATGTGGTTGTATATTACAGCGATCGCATACCCCGAAGACGATGATAATTATAAGTTGTATCCTCTATAATATAATATAATACCAGGACCAGAAGTAGTAGCACTATCAAAATAACCTTCAACCCGCACTTTCTTTGCGGGTAATTTTTTTTAACCATTTATCATTTTATGAGGGGTTTAAAATCAATAGTATTTAAGAGTCAACTAATTATAGTACACACCGCTATCTACTAAATAAGTTCCGTACAGTTCATAATATTTTCTCGACGATGATACACGCACTATCTACCAGGCACTTGCACAATGGCGCACTGAGCGGGCGGGACGTGAAACCAGACACAGGGACCAATGAGAGAACCTCGCACTTATGTGATACATGATCATGGACTCGCAACTGATCGTGAGCCTACTTCTTTGACGTACCCCCAAGTATCTCTTTGCGTATCTCCTGGGGTACCCCACTTTGGAGATCACTGGTATAATACACCTAATTAAAGATCTATTCAAGACGTAGCCCCGATACATTTAAAGTTCTAATTTAGACCATGTTAGACCTCTCACCCGTAATCACCCATGCGTCATCATCATTACAAAACGGTGTTGACACTAATGGTTGACGTATAATACACCTAATTAAAGATCTATTCAAGACCTAGCCCCGATACATTTAAAGTTCTAATTTAGACCATGTTAGACCTCTCACCCGTAATCACCCCATGCGTCATCATCATTATGAAGCGGTGATGACACTACTGGTTGACGAAGTGCCCGTTCACTATAAACTTATATAATAGGTAATAATGCTTGATATTCAAGGTGAAATATCGCGAAAAATGATTGCAGGGTTTTCTCTAAGCCCTTAATATGATTCCAAAATCCAGAAGGGGGGGGGGGGGGGGGGGGGGGGGAGACATAACCAGTTATTTCATGTTTTCTCAGTTACCTGCTATTGATCCTAGGTTGAAAAGTTACTGAATGAATATGAAAGAAATTTTCATATTAAACATTTTGTTGCTAAAATAAGAAATAACGTGTGAAGTAATAAATGATAAAGTAATAAAAAGTTACTGCCGGGGAACCTGTCAGTAATAATAAAATCCGTATTTAGCTATTCACTGTTCCCAGTCTTTTTATTTATGTATTCATACAAAATTCATTAAATTGCATTTTATGTTCCTTCATTTCACTCAATAAATTCAAGCAAACTACAGTACAACATACTGTTATCATGTGCATGAAACGCCATAGCCCAAAAAACAGCTTTAGGTTATCTGACTCAAAATTGCATTACCTAAAATGATTTAAAACTGCAGTCATATCGAGAAAGTTTTTAGGTAATTTGAGTATAATATACTACAAATGAATTTACTTTTATATTATTAAAAAAAGGGAGATTAAGAACCAGAAAACATTTAAGAAACTTTCTTAATAATAATTATAATTACTGAAGAAGGAAAGATGTGAATAAAAGATAATATTTGCAATCATTATAAAAAAAAGTAATAATATAATGATTTTATAAAATAAAAAAAAAATTGAAGAACATCTTACCTGTCACTAGTATCATTTTTTTAATTCTGAGGAACATTTATAGCCCGAAGTTATCAACAATTTTATCAACGGTCATTTGAATAATGTTATCCTGTTACCCTATAAAAATAAATTAACACTTAATTACTGAATTTATATATATATATATATCTTTTTTTTTTGTCTTAATAATGTTAGTCGAGGACTTGATTGATAGTGGCATGATATGCCAATCGTCTGTCCAGACATGTATCTCGTCTTAGTGTAAATGTTATATGTTTTGCTTTGTCCATGTTTAGTTTAATTTATCAAATGTTGCACCAGTTCTCAATTTGAGTAACATGGTGTTGTAATGTGAACGAGGCATGCATCGAAGATTCAGCAGCAGCTAAGATGGCAGTGTCATGGGCGTATGTAGCTGTCAAGGTATGTGGTGACGTGGGCATGTCTGAGGAGTAAAGTGTATATAACAAAGGAGATAAAGTAGACCCTTGAGGCACGCCTGCCAAGATGGGCTGCAACGAAGAGACAGCAGAGCCCTGTCGGACGACGAAGTATCTGTGTGCTAAATATGATTGTAGGATGAGGTAGTATGAGTTGGAAGTAAAGGCCTCAATTTGTAAAGAAGTCCCGGGTGCCATACTCGGTCAAAATCCTGACTTACGTCAAGAAAGGCTCCTGCTGCATACAACTTTCTCTCTAAGGCAGAAGCTATGAAATCCACAACCCTGTGTAACTGATGTGTTGTCGAATGTTGTGAACGAAAGCCGAACTGGTGATCTGGGTACTTGCTGGGATATGACAGTTATCAGTCTTTTATAGAGTAATTTTTCAAAAAGTTTTGAGCAAGAAGGAAGAAGACTGAGAGGGAGACAGAACCAGTTATTTCATGTTTTCTCAGTTACTTGCTATTATGTGAAGTAATAAAAAGTTACTGCCGGTGAACCTGTCAGTAATAATAAAATCCGTATTTAGCTATTCACTGTTCCCAGTCTTTTTATTTATAAGTACTCATACATAATTCATTAAATTGCATTTTATGTTCCTTCATTTCACTCAATAAATTCAAGGAAACTACAGTACAACATACTGTTATCATGTGCATGAAACGCCATAGCCCAAAAAACAGCTATTAGGTTATCTGACTCAAAATTGCATTACCTGAAATGATTTAAACTGCAGTCATATCGAGAAAGTTATTAGGTAATTTCAGTATAATATACTACAAAATTTACTTGTATATTATTAAAAAAGAGAGATTAAGAACCAGAAAACATTTAAGAAACTTTTTTAATAATAATTATAATCACTGAAGAAGGAATGATGTGTATAAATAATAATATTTGCAATCATTATAAAAAAAAATATTAATATAATGATTTTAACAAAAAAATAATAATAATAATAATAACAGAAGCTATTTTAAAAAAATAATATAATAACTACAACAAAGAAAAATGAAATAATAATATGTAATAGAAATCATTATAAAAAAAAAAACAATGATCAACGAACCAGTAAATAAACTTACACTTTTTTTCAGTCTCATTAACTTTGTTTGTTGCAGAAACTAAAATAGTTTGTCTAGTGAAGGACTTATAGGTGCAAGTTTGAAATACCAACAACAGGGCCAATTTTCCAGGTTGTATCTCAGGGACGATGGTTCAAAAATGTTTGAAAATATGCATTTTTTGTATTCCCATGAGGTACAACTGGTTTTCAAAAAATTATATAAATATGAGAGGTTAACGTGGAGGCGAGGCGTTGGTGCATTGACCAAAATTCAACTCTTTTCTAATTAAACATTTAATTATTAATTACATATTTTGCCATTTACATGCTTGAGCGCTGTAGCTATATCCGACAGAATTGTCCTCTTTTCGAATAGTTTTAAACCTAGGAAACAAAAAAAAAATTGAAGAACATCTTACCTGTCACTAGTATCATTTTTTTAATTCTGAGGAACATTTATAGCCCGAAGTTATCAACAATTTTATCAACGGTCATTTGAATAATGTTATCCTGTTACCCTATAAAAATAAATTAACACTTAATTACTGAATATAAATATATATATATATCTTTTTTGTCTTAATAATGTTGTTCGCAACTGTTGTCATGACGCAACAACCAGTTACCAAGAGGACTTGACTGATAGTGGATGTCTTGAGTGGCGTGAGAGAGGAAGGCCACTCAGCGGTAGTTCCTCATGGCGAAATTAAAAACAATTAATATTATGGGGATATTATGATTTTGTTCCTAGAAATGGGAGGTTGCAATTTGGGATTATAGTAAGTCACGGTTCCACCTCCTCTTCAATCACTTGGGTGGATTGTGTGGCAAGTGTGGTGTAGAAAGTGAGTGGATGTATGGATTTGGGTGTGAATGCAATTTGATGTGGAAACATCTGTAAAGGTCCTGAATTGTGTCGTGTACTGTGTTCGGCAATTCTTTGAGAATTTCAGCCGTAATGAGGTCGTATCCCGGGGACTTCTTTCTGGGCAGCTGTTGAATTTCGTAGGCCACTTCGGTCGGGGTGAATGGTTTAGGAGGGAGTGAAAGTGGAATGTGTAATATATTTAACACAGTGTCGTCATGTGGAGTGTGGGGTGAGTCTTGATGTGGAGTAAAAGTATGTGCGAGATGTCTACCGAAGAGCTCGGCCTTTTCATCACCCGTAATCACCCATGCGTCATCATCATTACAAAACGGTGTTGACACTAATGGTTGACGTATAATACACCTAATTAAAGATCTATTCAAGACCTAGCCCCGATACATTTAAAGTTCTAATTTAGACCATGTTAGACCTCTCACCCGTAATCACGCATGCGTCATCATCATTATGAAGCGGTGATGACACTACTGGTTGACGAAGTGCCCGTTCACTATAAACTTGTATAATAGGTAATATTGCTTAAGATTAAAGGTGAAATATCGCAAAAAATGATTGCAAGGTTTTCTCTTAGCCCTTAATATGATTTCAAAATCCCAGAAAGGGGGGAGGGGGGGGACAGAACCAGTTATTTCAGGTTTTCTCAGTTACCTGCTATTGATCCTAGGTTGAAAAGTTACTGAATCTATATGAAAAAAATTTTCATATTAAGCATTTTGTTGCTAAAATAAGAAATAACATGTGAAGTAATAAATGATAAAGTAATAAAAAGTTACTGCCGGGGAACCTGTCAATAATAATAAAATCCGTATTTAGCTATTCACTGTTCCCAGTCTTTTTATTTATGTATTCATACAAAATTCATTAAATTGCATTTTATGTTCCTTCATTTCACTCAATAAATTCAAGCAAACTACAGTACAACATACTGTTATCATGTGCATGAAACGCCATAGCCCAAAAAACAGCTATTAGGTTATCTGACTCAAAATTGCATTACCTGAAATGATTTAAAACTGCAGTCATATCGAGAAAGTTTTAAATTAATTTCAGTATAATATACTACAAATGACTTTACTTATATTATTTTGGTTAAAATATAAATAACTCTTATGAAATATTTTACTGAAGTCGTTAGAAAATAAATAGTTGTTATACTAATATAAAAATGAACAATTATCTGTTTAGGTAAATTATTGAAATGTTAATTTTTTCGGAGGGGGGGGGGGGGGGTGCTCTAATTGACCCTAGATAAATTCTTTCAACGCCTGCCCAACAAAAGTATCTACTTCTGAAGGCTGTATTAACATTTTTAATGGGATATTCCCAACTGATATTAGCTAAGATGTCAGTTGACAAATCAAAATGTAGATGAGGTCTTGTGTGAGTCAGTAGATAGATACTTAGTATATTTTCATATTTTCGAGCTTTGGCAACTAACTGGAGTTCTCACAGGACACGACCCGTTCAATAGACACCTACACAATGTAGGAGTCAAGGACAATCTCACCTGTGACAGATGTGGAGAAGACTTCCTCGGTATATCCTTCGACCAGATTCCACATTTTTGGTAATCATGAAATAATAGAGGAAGACTTTAGAAGATTGGACCATGCGAGCATTCTCAGATTCCTTCACGAAGGACCTGGTTTTGGTAGTATATAACAACTAGGAAACAAGGTGGAAGCCCAGCTCTTCCAACGAAGGAATAAAAGCATTGGATGCTTAGGTCCTTAGGTGTAAAACACAACCCCACCATATATGTATATTGTGATTAGTACTTTTTGAGTAGATCTGCAGAGAGGCTCTATTTTGGTTTTAACCAAATTGAATTAGAATCCTTTATCTCCATTTTGTAGATGTGACGTTAAGCGATGGTCCCGAGCCTGTACGATGTCAGGTACTCGTTAAAGACCCCTACACTAGGTGAATAAAAATAATAACTAACTAATTATAATAACTATCTACGAACATTTGTATAATGAAGGTCAGTACTTTGTCTTTAAATATAAATTTGTCTTTATTCCAAGGATGACTATTGTCTTACATGTTCTTCTATAAATAGATTATGATAACTTTGATAATGCCCCAATGACGTTTCGACCTGTGAGTTTCTCTTTTGAACTTTCAGATAGCTTTTCCGTCTTTCTTTGTAACGTTTTTATACTCTTAAAAAAATGTATCCAGGTAAATAAATATTCATTTAATTAATGTATTCTATCTCTCCATATTGGCATTTCCTTCCAACCTTCAAGTGCCCATTTGCTCATTTGATTTCAATTTCTGTTTTGTTTACGAATTTGAAAAATTATCATATTTGTCCCTAATTTTGTGTATATGTCATAATGTATACAGGTTGAGTAGAAGTCAATGTGAAATTTTTTAAACACTGATAGTACTACCCAAGACGAACAAAAAATAACCACATATATATATATATAGGTTACTAAAATGTTCGTGTTTTTCCTAAAAGTCAGTTTTTGATAAACAAACCGCACGTACGTATAAACGTACTTTTGATATCACCAATCAAAACACTCGTTGTATTTTCTATAAAAAATACTCTATTCAAGTGTCTGAAACCTTTAAATGAGCCAAACAACTACTGAAAGGATGAAAAAATAGCTTCTTCTAAATGTTGAATATTTTTTCAAAGCACAATATTCATCACTGAATTTACACTCAGAACTTGTCAAATTTCCAGTGAAGCCAGGCAAATGAATGATGGAAAAGTCGAAATTGTTCACAACTCATTTCACTTTCTATATATAATATGTAAAATTAATTCAAATATTTATTGACTGGAGAAGCTATTGTGAAATTTTTGTAAATCGTGTGGTTTGTGCCTTGAAAACTGAGTAAAACCCATCTTCTAGGTTAACAACACGAAAACATTTAATAACCCTGAAATAAATCAGAATCGGACCAGGATACAGAGGATATTTTTATTTCTCTTGGGCAGTATCACTCCTTAAAAGTGTTCACACTCACCTCCATTAGATATAACAAGAATTACATATTTTTGAGTAGATTAATTGATCAAATATTGTTTTGTTGTTTTAATACTCATAACGCCATTATGAAGTTTTTGGATCTTGAGGGAAGGTGACGTCAATACAATGTAGAAAACATTAAAATGGCCTTAAAATTGCCTGAAACCTTCATCTCTCCAGTGGTAAAAGAGTTCGAAAAGGCCCACAAATGGATGAGGAGGCAACCCTCCCTCCGCGGGTCCTTCTCGATCACACCAGGGTGACAGACAACGTATATCGTCTGCGACGGCCATCAAGGTGAACAACATTGGCTCTTTTCCGATTTCTATCAACGGCTCATATAGGCTTGCAGCAAGAAGGATGTTTAAATTCTCTCAGATTGTGGTTTATTTAAATATGATAAATATATCACTAAAAAACTAACAAATCCATCATTCAAACAAAGAAATTTAACAGACCGTCACAGTTTAATAGGAGGAATTATCCATAATAGGAATTTCCGGAAGCCGGGTTGTTATTTGAGGAGTAAATACCAGAGGATGAAGTGTAATTGTAATCATCCGGATAAATGGGATTTTCCAGATGTTTGATTCCGTAGTAGTTTTTGATCAGATCAGCGGCTCGCTCCGCAATCATCATGGAAGCTACTATTGTATTCCCTCTGTTGATGTCAGGCATTACAGAAGAGCTCACCACCCGCAAGTTCTTCACGCCTCGTACGAACAGCTGATCTTGTGTGACCACAGAACCCATCCTGACTGTTCCAACCCCTGACGAGACCGCAAATGTGTAATTTGGGATTATACATTTGATAAACTCAGTTTGATCTTTTCCTTCACACAATGGCTGAAGATCTGTCACTAATTTGGGTGAATACTTCTTCATGGTTGGTGTCTTCATGAACTCAAAGGCTGCTTTTGCTGCTCCCTCAATAACATCGTAGTCGTACTCTTCCTGATAGAAATTTTGATTAACCAAAACTTGTGAGTAATCTTCGAAGATTGTGTTTGTTGTTTTTAATGTAAGGTTACCGACACTTCTTGGAGTAAGCATAACGATGCGAACAGTAATAATCTGCCGGTTTTGACTCTCACTTGTAGTGGAAGGATACCAGCTGAAAAACCGGAGGTACGCGTTGGAAGAGGTATCCGTCCGGTCCAAAGCGTTGAAGAATCCCCATGCTTCTTCTCCCGTTGTGGTCAGAGGTCCCTCCCCGTGTTGTCCGAACTCTATCGCGCTTGTCTTGGTTCTCCAGACGTTTGTAGTGATGGTCAACGGTTTGTCTATTTCGAAGAATATATCTAATCCTGGAAGGTCTTCGTAGTATCTCCCCACAGGCAGGTCGCAGACTTCAGGGATGCCAAGTCTTCTCAGCTCGTCTCTCGGTCCGATCCCAGAAGACATGAGTACCCTGGGGCTGTTTATACTATTCAATCCAAGTATCACCTCCTTCTTGGCTCTCACTCTGTACGTCTTACCTTTCCTTACGTACTCCACTCCTTCAGTCTGCTTCGCCTTATTTATCAAAAGGTTAGGAATTCTATCAAATTTTAAAATACTAAGATTTTTTCTTTTCGCTACTCGATTCAAGTAAGCAGCCGCAGCACTGAGTCGGCTCGGTCCATCCAGCATCAGCTGCGCATAGTCTACTCCATACTGTCTCGCTCCGTTGGGATCGTTCTGCGGCCACCCGAACTCCAGGCCTGCTCTGACGTACTCCTTTCTCAACAGTGTCTTGTACCTGGGGTATCTTACTGTGATCCGACCTTTGTTTCCATGATAAGGCGACCTGTCCAGTGGCTGTATCTTGTAGTTCTCTAGTTTGACAAAGTATGGAAACACATTCTTCCAGCTCCAGTCTGTGTTACCCATCTTCGCCCAGTTGTTGTAGTCCTCTGGGGATCCTCGGAGGTAGAACATACGGCCTGAGGCGGAGGTTCCTCCAAGTCTGTTCGGTATATTCAGGGAGCATCTTCCACCTTCAGCTGAAAAATGTAGAAAATTCCATTGCAGTAACCTAATACATAATAAGGAAATTATAATATCGCTTCTCAGTGCAGAAGTGTGACAACAGAACTGTGTAGTGTAAGGAATCCTATACAGTAGTGCGACATGTCAAGGATGTTTAGGTACATGTACTTTGCAAATAGCCTCTCCTATTAATTATTATTTCTATCAATTTTTTTATGTATTTATTGTCACTCTTTTCTTCTAGTGTTTATTTATTATTATACTTCGATTGTTACTTTCATGACACAATTCAAATAATTGAAATTGTTATTGTATTTAAGTTGAGAAATATTATGAGACCATGTGAGAAGTAACATATAAGAAATTAGAGGAACTCCTTGGAAAAGTGTAAAGACCCTGATAGCAAAAATAAATAAAGATAATTATCATCAGAAGTGACTGGCCGTCTTCGAGTCCAGAATCTCCACATTGCTAACCATATTTTTCAACAGAAGTATGAGGAAACTTATTATATGATTTAATAAGTGCAGTACCCTTAGAATTACTATTAAAATAACCATAATACAAGCGTCAAGGGAAAACCTCCATTTCTTATTCTCGGAATCGGGACGAGAAAAAGTTCGGGAATGCACCGAAAATGTGTCCTCATTCAGAAGGCAACTTCCCAGTAGGAGAAGATACACAAGGAATAACTCAGGTCTCCTCTCTCGACTACAACTTGAGAAGGGGGGGCTACAATCTCTAAATTGAGATATAAAGAACTTTTTTACTTCACCTGAGCTCCAAGTTCAAACAGGCAATGTGGAAAGAGGTGGACAAGAGAGGAAGTAGATTTTAGTTTTTAACATTGAGTATGTTATAAAGCGCCCCCCTCCCCGCAATAAAAGCGTTCCCAGGAAACATTTAGTTATCGCAATCTTATTGTAAGTACAACTAATTCAACTCCTAAGGAAACAACAATGAATAAACAAATTTGATTTTGTTTATGAATATCCTCACCTGCCTGCATTTATTCATGAAATGCCAGAGAAGTTAACATTTTCATGTGAAAATATTCTTGGACCTGTTTATTTTCTCACATCATGTACATGTTTATTAGATTCCCGTTTAGAGCGCTCTATCCTAAAGTGATTATAGTGTTGTTAACTTTTAGTTTTGGGGGCCATGGGCTGTGCAGGCTAGAGCGTAGGCCTTTGGTAACATGGTCTCACCATGTTTACGGGTTCGAATCCCGTCCGCGAATGAGTTTTATTTCGTGGATAGAACTCCCTCATGGATGTTCTAAATATAACTATAGTAGCGCCGGTATATCTTGGCCCTTCGGGGGGGTGTGGCCAGTTCAAGGAGTGGGTGGCGGCGTTGCCAAACTCCAAGGCAACTCCACAACCCTCTCCTTTCCCGCTCGGAAACAAATGGCAACAGGGAGACGTCCTCATGGCGACCACGTCGTTTTTATGGGTTCCTATTGGCTATCCCCTCCCGTTTCCCCCCTTCAAGCGAACTGGCCACACCACCCCCGAAGGGCCAAGATATACCTGCCAAAAAAAAAAAAAAATAAAATAATAATAATAATAAAAAAATAGTTCAGCTTATGAGCCCAATGTGAGTTTAACTTGAAGTAACTACTGAGGGAAATGAGTTTTATACTTTCAGATGAGACTGGAGCTGGTCCACGACACTCGTATGTCTGTGTGTGTTCGTCGTGCGCTCTCAAAAATGTTCGGATTCTCTACATATTTAAAACACATACTAGCTCCATAACTGGATAGTTCCTGGAGAATGTGTCAAAAGGAAGTGTGGAGGAGGGGGGATTAGAGGGAGGCTTAACTCAGGATCAGTCCGAGACAAGCCGAGAACTTACATGTTTCTTTCTTACTATTGAATACTATATTCGTAAGTTTGTATAACAGGTGGATACGAAGCCTGTTTCTATAGCTTCCGGCAAAGATTAACTTAGAGGGAAAATGTGGTGGGGTTGATTCTCCTCAAATTCAAATTCAAACTGCACATAGCCTCTACAATGCACAGTCAGATAGATAAATAGACACTGCTTACCTAAATATGCTCTTTTCTGTGGGACTGAGGTTATATTAATAGCTGTATCCAATGTGTAAATGAGTGGATTATCAGAAAGTGCATTTTCATTTTCAAATCCATTTAAAAGCAGAACTGATAAAGATGGAATTTCGGTCAGTCTATCCGCCAGGATGCATCCTGCAAAAAATTACAGGAATTATTACATACTAGTAACAAAAATATAACCTATTTACTAGCTGTATAAACCTGTCGGTCGATAGGCAAACTATTATTGAAAATTTAAATAATTAAAACAATTATCTATATATTATTAAAAAATTATATATACATAAAATTATTTCAAAAAATTTAATAAATGTTAATTAGAAAAAAATTAAAATTTTTTTTTTTTTATTTAAATATTATATTATACCGACCTTTTTTCTCAGCTTGTACTACTTCGTATATTCAAAATTTTCATAAATAAAAAAATATTTTTAATAAACCAAAATTATATCTCCAAAGAGTGACAAGAATTCTGATATAAACTTCTCCCAGGTTTTTTGATAGTTTAATTTAGAATTACGCAAAAACTTTTGGAAAAAAATGTATATAAAACCCTGTCCATAATAAGACTATAATCAGGTTAGGTTAGGTTTTATGTCTCATTCCCGGGCTTTAACTACGAGGTCATATCGCCTACTACCAGAGCGCTCTTTCGTCACTCTGGTGGACATGAGCCCGACTCTACTATGGGAGTCCTAAATTTTGCCTACCCTAAATTTTTATTCACCTAGGGTAGGGGTCTTTAACGAATACCTGACATCGTACAGGCTCGGGACCATCGCTTAACGTCCCATCCAAAGGACGGCATGCTTAAGCTTATTTTACCTCCCAGATAAAATAGACTAAGGGCCTCGGTCGGGTTTCGAACCCACGTTTTTGAGCTCAGAAGTCAAGCACGCATACCATTGAGCTAAGGGCGCCCTCAGACAATAATCAACTTAAAATAAATGTTGGATAATTAAAATCACATCAACACAATCCGGCAGTTGAATAAATTAATGGCATTTAAGGAATACATAATAGACTATCTGAGCTGAACTTAGAAAGAAGGACTAAACGTGTGTGAGAAACACAGATTTAACATATCCACACCTGCCTCATCGCCACCAACAATAATTATATCGTACTCTCTCAGTACATCTCCTTGTGGAGTTTCCACTACATTGTAATCTGGGTTAAGTCCATATGGAGTAAATTTTGATACGTAGTAGAAAAATGCAGACAGGAAGGTTGACAGGCTGAGCTCCATCTCAAGGAGTCTGGAAATTATCAACAATATTTGTGTAATAAGTTTATTAAATACTACAAACATGACTTTGAAAAAATAAAAATATATATTTTATTTGTCATTTATATAATTGTCTGTCACAATTTTATTTTATCCATTTGTTCCATTTTGAAATATATATGAATTTACAGAATTATTAAAGACACCGTTTGCGTGGATAAATAAATTCAAATAGAGGAAAACTAGAGAAAGTATAGTTTTTTCGTTAGTTACCTTCATGATTAATAAATAAATTATTGTTGTTTATTTAAGAAACAAACATCTTTTCGATCCCTCAGAACTATAAACCTTTGGTGGCCATAACAAGCTAATTAAAAAATATAAATAAATATAAAAGACGCGTTATTGATGTCATGATTAACAACAGATTTTTTTGGAATAGAACTGAATATTTTAATATAAGCTTACCTGCAGACAAAATACTCAAATTTTGTTCTTCATTGAACCCTTTATAGCATAAAGTTATCGTCAATTTTATCAGAGGCCTCTTGTTAAATAGTCCTAAAAGAATACATGAACTGTTAATAACGTCATAAAAACAGCATTTTTTGTACAGTTATCTGAGTATATCTTAACTTTTATTTAAATGAAGTGAATAAATTATATTTATTATGTAACAAAAATTAAATAGTATATTGAAAACCTAGTTCCAGCGATTTTATATACATACATCATTGGCTCAGGCGGAAAAGTGTTGCAGGTTGAAGGATCAAAATACATTTGTGGGAATTTAGACTTATCGGGACATTACATTTTGTTGAATCACCGATAATGTACTAGACTAACTAGAATTATTTGTAGACAACTAAATTAATGTAATGTCCCCCTTCACTTTGGTCAATTTAACTGAAAATCAATAGCTGAGGACCACCCGATGCAATTATTCGGTTTTGTTTTATTGAAGTCACAAAGCGAACATGACGAGTTGGACTTGACTTTGGAGTTGAGGTTGTTTTGCTATGTTTAGAGAAACAGAACGAAATTGTTTAATATATTAACAACAGGTATCTACATCTCATAAATAATTTTTGTACATTTAAATTTTAATTGTACCATTATGCTTTATGTCATGTTTAGGTTGAATGTTATAAGTATGTACATAAATAAATATTGAAGGAAATTTCATGATGCCATACTACATTATCAGGAATATTCATTTATCCGGAAAGGTCCAGTTCTAATTAGTTCGAATAAACGGATAAATCTGGACTAAAACCCTAACCCTCTCACAGGAAGGAAGTGACCCCCGGATCGCGCGATACAGCTTGCCTAGGCATCATCGATCCAATGCGAACTTCTTCGTTGAAGAGAGGGCACCGGTAGCTCAGTGGTATGCGTGCTTCCCTTCTGAGCTCAAGGTCGTGGGTTCGAAACCCGGCCGAAGCCCTTTGTTTATTTTACCTCGGAGGTAAAATAAACTTAAGCACGCAGTCCTTCGGGTGGGACGTTAAACGATGGTCCCGAGCCTGTATGATGTCAGGTACTCGTTAAAGTCCCCTCCCCTAGGTGAATAACATTAACATTTAGGGTAGGCACAATTTAGGACACCCACAGTAGGATCGGGCTCATGTCCACCAGAGTGACGAAAGAGCGCTCTGGTAGTAGGCGATATGACCTGGTAGTTACAGCCCGGGCATGAGTCATAATAACTACGTACGTTGAAGAGGTATCTTTTTTTTTTTTTTTTTTTTTTTTTTTTTTTTGCATTGGAGGGGGAAATGCTGTGACGCACATCCAGGGAAGGTAGCCCTGGATAGTGTGGGACTCAAGACGGTTCACCATCACCATACCCACTAAAACCCCCTCCTTGCCGATCCTGATTCCCTTCCGCGGAACTGACGGTCTGTCATTACTTCGCGGAAGGGAGGAAGGGTGGCTGGTAACGCCCCTTCTTCTGTTTTATTACCGCTACTGTTCCTTGTCAGCCCTCTCCTGAAGGGCCAACCCGCCCATGATGAGCGCTGCAAAATCGCAGCCTTCATCCCACGACTCCTGGGAGCGCAGCATAGCGTCCACGTAACTGGTAGCAGTCAGTGGGGCGCCCATGCTGCACTCCAGATTTTTCCTTCCCTCCTCAAATCTGGGGCATTTGAGGAGGACATGCTCCGCCGACTCCGTCTCACCAAGGCACGCGGGGCAGTCTGGTGTTGTTGCTGCCCCGATTTTGTGGAGGTACCCCCGGAACCCACCGTGTCCCGTGAGTACCTGGGTGAGGTGGTAATTCACCTCCCCATGCTTTCTGGTGAGCCAAGGCTCGACTCGAGGGATGAGCCGATGGGTCCACCGTCCCTTTGTGGACTTGTCCCATTCTTCCTGCCACTCCCTAATTGTCCTGGCCCTCTCTGGCTCTGCTGGACCAGGGCTGGCCCCCGCGTCCTGATAGAAGACCCGGTTTCCTCTGTGGTCGAAGCGCTGCACCACCTCTTCCACCTGAACCTGGTCTTGTTTCCTTTTGAAGTGTCGCGTACGTTCCCGTGCCAAGAGGTCAATGGGGGGCAGCCCAGCAATTACATAGGCAGCGTCGCCAGAAACTGTTCGGTAGGCGCATGCGACTCTCAGTGCGCTTCGCCTGTGAGCGGGGGCTGAAGAGGTATCTAAGGGGTACCATTAGATCAAATAATAGCGGGTGCCTCCACAATACTTTTTCAATCAAATAAAACGAACTTTATTCTATTTTATTATTACAAATTTCCACAACATGTCCAGTTTTATAAACTTAGAAATTGTATTTTTTAACTTTTTATTTGTAATAATTTTTTGTTCTCGTTTGCTATCTACAGAAGATAAAGATAATATTTCTTCTGATGATTAATAATCATCAATTAATATACATAACCTGTACAAGTAAAATGGAGATACATGCCTCTCTCTGGATTGAAGGTGCCTACTGGATATTGTAAACTGAAGGTCAGTACTTAATGAAGAAATAACTCATACTTATTTAAAGTGTCTTTATTCCAACGATGACTATTGTTTTCGCTGTTCTTCTATAAAATCACAAATGGACTCTGATTGTCCCTCAATGAGGTTAACCCGGTGTGTTTCTCTGTTGAACCTTCAGAGAGACTTTCCGTCTTTCGTGATAACATTTTCTTTGTTTTTCGAAACAATATGTCCTATCTTTTATTAGCATTTTCCTCCTAACTTCAAGAAACCAAGACATTTGTTTCTCAATACAATTTTTTTTTTTTTTTTTTTTTTTTTTTACGAAATGAATTAAAGAAAGGCTACCAATTTCCATAGCTTGAAGGAATAAAAATAATTAAAACATTAAACTTCTCGTTTTCCTGTCAGTTTGAGGTTTATTTAGATGTATTTAATACATTTTCATTTTATCCTTCATTCCATTTTTTTAAAACCGAAAACATTCGCAGAAGTTTACAGCTTGCAAAGAAATTATCCATAATAGGAATATCCGGGAGCTGGGGAGTTATCTGAAGAGTAAATACCAGAGGATGAAGTGTAATTGTAATCATCCGGATAAATGGGATTTTCCAGATGTTTGATTCCGTTGTAGTTTTTGACCAGATCAGCAGCTCGCTCAGCAATCATCATGGTGGTTATTGGAGGACTGCTTTTGATGATGTCAGGCATTACAGAATCGCTCACCACCCGCAAGTTCTTTATACCTCGTACGAACAGCTGATCTTGTGTGACCACAGAACCCATCCTGACTGTTCCAACCCCTGCCGTGATCGGAAATGTGTAATTTGGGATTATACATTTGATAAACTCGGTTTGATCTTTTCCTTCACACAATGGCTGAAGATCTGTCACTAATTTGGGTGAATACTTCTTCATGGTTGGTGTCTTCATGAACTCAATGGCGGCTTTGGCTGCTCCCTCAATAACAGCGTAGTCGTACTCTTCCTGATAGAAATTTGGATCTACCGAGATCTTCAAGTCTCTCTCTCCCAAGCCTCTGTCTGAATTTTTTAACGTTAGATTGCCGACACTTTTTGGAGTAAGCATAACGATGCGAACAGTTATAATCTGCCGGTTTTGACTCTCATTTGTAGTGAAAGGATACCAGCTGAAGAACCGTAGGTATGCATTGGAAAAGGTATCAGTCCGGTCCAAAGCGTTGAAGAATCCCCATGCTTCTTCTCCCGTTGTGGTCAGAGGTCCCTCCCCGTGTTGTCCGAACTCTGTCGCGCTCGTCTTGGTTCTCCAGACGTTTGTAGTGATGGTCAACGGTTTGTCTATTTCGAAGTATATATCTAGTCCTGGATGGTCTTTGTAGTATCTCCCCACGGGCAGGTCGCAGACTTCAGGGATGCCAAGTCTTCTCAGCTCGTCTCTCGGGCCAATCCCTGACAACATGAGCGTCCTAGAAACATCCAAATTGCCCTCTGCTTCTATCACTTCCCTCTTGGCTCTCACCGTGTACTCCTTACCTTTCCTTATGTACTCCACTCCTTCAACCTCCTTCGCCTTGTTTATTAGAAGTTTAGGAACCCTATCATATTTTAAAACGGTAAGATTTTTCCTTTTCGCTATTCGATTTACATAAGCAGCCGCAGCACTGAGTCGGCTGCGTCCATCCAGCATCATTTGCGGATGATCTATTCCGTACTGTCTCTCTCCGTTGGGATCGTTCCGCGGCCATCCGAACTCCAGGCCTGCTCTGATGTACTCCTTCCTCAGCAGTGTCTGGTATCTGGGGTATATTACTGTGATCCGACCTTTGGTTCCATGATATGGTGACCTGCCCAGTGGCTGTATCTTGTAGTTCTCTAGTTTGAGGAAGTATGGAAGAACGTTCTTCCAGCTCCAGTCTGTGTTCCCCATCTTCGCCCAGTTGTTGTAGTCTTCTGGGGTTCCTCGGAGATAGTTCGGTACGCCATATGCGGTGTCTCCTCCAAGTCGGTTGGGTGAATTCAGCGAGCATCTCCCACCTTGAGCTGAAAAATAACAATTTTATTTATTTTGTTGAAAAAATAATTATAACAGAGAAATGAGATTGTAATTTACTCAATTATCTTCACCATACTAGTTAGTTATCGTGACTCATGCCCGGGCTTTAACTACGCTCATATCGTCTACTACCAAGTCTACTGTGGGAGTCCTAAATTTTACCTACCCAGGTTTAGTAACCTAAGGAATTTTTAACGAGTATCTGACATCCTAGAGTTTTGGTAACATCGTTAACCGTCCCATCCAAAGGACGGTGTGCTCAAGGTTTTATTTTTTTACTTCCCATATAAGGGTCACACTATACTATCTATACTAATATGTAGAGGAAGTGTGTATGTGTATTTGAGGAAATCTAGAAACTACTTAACCGAATTGGATAATGTTTTCACCGTGGAAAGGTAATTTGTTTCATTTGTTTAAAGGCTATACATCATCAGGCTTTATTAAAAAGGAGCTGAGGAGTGATGTTAAAGGTGAAGCAAATAGGGAAAGGACGACCGGACGCCATTTATTGCATACGCTGCCTAAACCGTTGAAGATACATCAAAATGATACATGGATGAATTGTTGGCAATAAAAAGTTCTACAAAAGTCCGCGACAGTACGTACCTATCTATAACAGATAGCCTTCAGTAAGAGTTTTTAATTTTGGGCTTGCAGTAAAAAATTAACATTAAACTTACAAACCGTTTTTCATCATATATATTTCTTCACCACGAGTATCTAATGTAGAAACAATGTCCTTAACAGTATGTGATTTCCATAAATACTTTAGGAGATATCGCATGACTATATATAAAGCGCATTAAGAGGCACACTAGATCCCGTCCTTCATCCCCTCCCATCGCTCCACAGCCTTCCACAATTCATTTCTTGTCCAGGCCTCCCCCAATCCGTCACTCTCCTTCCGTGGCTTCCTACAAATCCTCACTATTCTAATATATCTTCACCAAACAATCCACTCCCCTTTGATCTCCAGAATAATAAGATAATAATAAAATTTCATTTCATTTCAAAGTGCGTCTCGGCTTGCTCCATACGAGGGGACTTGTCTGTAATTAATTGGGATGATTTTTTAAAAACAGAAATCCGTTTCATATTGTATATAAAAGGCTGGATACCGTAAGTTCAATTTCTGTCAGTATATATGTTTATTTGAGTTTCACGGAAAAACGTATATTAACGAAATTTGCAGGACCTCCCAAGGATCGTACAACTTAGAATATAGAATACTTTGCAAAAAAATTAACAGTTTATCGTATATTCACGAAACTTGCAGGATATTTCAAGAATGATGTCAGAGCTCGCATTGTTTGTTGGTCGGTTTATTAACTACTCAAGTTATTATCGCCCTACAGCATTAATATAATAAATGTCTTAAATTATTATACTATCCGCCTCTCGGCTGGTCTGTTGATAGTGTCATCTCCTTGGTTAACTCAAACATTCATAGGCATTACTTACCTAAACAGGCTCTTTTCTGTGGAACACTGGTTGAGTTATCTTGTGGGTCCAATCTATGAAGAAGCGTATTAGTAGAAATGATATTTTCGTTTGCAAATGAAGTCATAAGCGCAACAGATAAAGTTGGAATTTCGGTCAGTCTGTCTGCGAGGACGCATGCTATAACAAATAACATAGATTTTAGTTCATGATAATATACATCTGTCATCCTTCCAGTTCTGGTACAATAACTGGAGAGTGAAGATGAACGAAAAGAAGCCAGATCAGTTGTCTTCACTCTTCGCAGCAAATATGGTTGCTCTCTTCCGTTACTTAGGCTTCCTATTTGACAAGTCAAGACTGAAACATACACACAAGGCTGAAAAGACAAAAATAAATAGACGCTATAAAAGTGTATAGAGAAAAAAATAAATGAATTATTTCACAAAACAAATCGAATGCCTAAACAAAAAACCTACGTGGACTTACGGACTTGAACTTTGCGATCCTGACAAAGAATTCAGCCCAGACTGCATTTCACCCCTTTAATCCAAAATCCTCAACACAACTTAGCCCTTCTTACTGACCTCAACTCAAAGTTACTGCTCTCATCACCGAAGTAGTTAAGATTTAAGAAATTCCGTTCCTCCCTCAGTTCCCCCAATAATCCTCTGCCTCCGCCACTCCGCCAAAACGTTGAAAGACGCCTCAAGCGGCAATGACCTAGAGACCTTCTAGTTAGCTGCAGGGGCATTAGGAATCCCATAGTAGAGTCGGGCTCATGTCTACTCGTACCAGAGTGACGAAAGAGCGCTCTGGTAGTAGGCGATATGACTCCTTAGTTAAAGTCCGGGCATGAGTCATAATAACTAAGTATATAACACAATGACATGGTTACTATGCATAGTAAGGCCAAAAAATAAAAATAGAGTGAAGGGTAGCTGAGTGAAAGCGATTTATTGAACAAAAACAAACTTCTAGGGAAAAAATGGAACAGTTTATAACCTGAAAATGAGTGAGAATGAGACCATGATGTGAAGGTTACTTTTTTTGTTCGTCTTGAGGAGTACTATCCCTCCTTTCAACCTGATTTTAATTTGAGCTAAGTTGAACTCCAAGTTGCCGCTCCTCCTCTGAAAAGCTACCGATTAGGTTGAAGATCAACAGGTGTCTAACTTAGGGCCTTCTGAATCATACATGTCCTCTTGATTACTTTACTCCGGCAAGTAATGCGGTTTCTGTGTTAACTTCCCGCGCCCCTTCGAAAATTGATAGGTATCGCCCTTATGGGGTCCTCGGATATACTTACATCTGAAACTTTTTGTAAATATATTCATATTGGGAGTTATCATGTTCACAGAAAAAAAGGAACTCATTC
Source organism: Aradus depressus (assembly GCA_963662175.1). Classification (NCBI taxonomy): domain Eukaryota; kingdom Metazoa; phylum Arthropoda; class Insecta; order Hemiptera; family Aradidae; genus Aradus; species Aradus depressus. Next base: position 1,722,077 of record OY759222.1, read on the forward strand.
ACATCTGTTTAAATTTAATTTTGGGATCTGGGGAAAAGATGCTATTTCGCTGAAACCTCAACATTGAATTTCTGACCTATTTTTAACTTCCCCTGTAGGTACTCCATATTAGGAGAAAGAAAAAAAGATTGTATGTTTCAAAATATATATATATATTTTTCTATTCTTCAATATAATTACCTGCCTCGGAGCCTCCAATAATAATGATATCGTACTCTTTCGGTGCATTTTGTTGTGGAGTTTCCACTACGTTGTAATCTGGGTTAAGTCCATATGGAGTAAACTTTGTTACATAGTAGAAAAATGCAGACAGGAAGGTTGACAGGCTTAGCTCCATCTCAAGGAGTCTGGAAAATATCAACAATATTTTACTTAATTGAGTAGTGTAAAAGCCCCAACAAAATAAAATTTTGAAAAAAATTATGCCTCTTCAGGTATTGTAAAATAAGAAGAATATTACTTGTTATAATGAGTACAATGAGCCAAAAATACTGTAATAATAATTTAAATTCATAATATTTCTGGATTTTTGAGGGAAAATGAAGGCATTTAAAACCAACTGAGATATTTATAGATTTACTAGGAGCAAATAACCTGCAATTAAAATACACAGCTCAAAATAGTCTAGGGAAGAAATACGTTTTTGTTGTTATTGTATATATTGAACCTATTGTCAAAAAATATAACTAATCTTGACCCGATTTCTAAAGAGATTGGGATGATCCAATTTTACGATAGGAATCAGTATTTTGAAAATTAGTAATTAGTGACAAAATGAAGGGAAAAAAGTCCAGGCGGCAAAGTTGAGCGAGCGTAGAGTACGGAGCGCGGGAAGAAAATATAATCCAGTCTCAACTTGTTATATGTGCTGACAACGGGAGGGCCCATCCCAACTTTAACAGGTACACAAAAAAATCTACCCCCTACCTGTAGGAGTCAAGGACAATCCCAGCTGTGATAGATGAGAGGGCGACTCACTTCCTGGGCTTAACATCCTACGAAATTCCATGTTTTTGGTAAAGATGTGATCATAGAAGAGGACTTTCGAAGATTTGACCTTAGGAGCATTCTCCGAGTCGTTAAGGAAACTGGAAGACTGCGTCCTTTCTGAAGGGTTTGGTTTCGTAGTATAAACAACTAGGTAACTGTTAGATAGTTTATGACCAGACCAAAATATTGTTCAAAAAAAACTTTTAAATTATTAATTTCTGTATTTTTCATTTACATTCTATACATTTCAAAAATATCTTAATTTCTCCAGTCTGGTATGTACCACTTTTCGTCTTAATGTCCGCTGCAGCACCAAAACAATGAACCTAGACAATCCCAATTCCTTTTAGACAAAACAAACGCTTATTTTGGGAATATCAATTTACACTTTTAAGACCATCAAGTCAATTATTCTTGAAAAATCAGAACAAATACATATCAACTACTTAGAAAAAGTTCATTTACTATTAGAAACTATATTTTTTGAAATTTCAAAGTTTTCGCGAAGTATAGAAAAGATATTAGGAAGGAAGATGTCACTTTTTGCTGATATTAAAAAATCAAATCCCCCCAATATAGTTAAGATCGCACAAAAACAACTTTGTTGTAAAATTCCGCCAAGTAGAAGTTAAGACGGAATCTCATTCCTTGAAAGTAATGGTATCAGGAAACATTCCCAATCAAGTACCCATCTGCTAATCGGACTCATAACCGATTGAAAAAAACACTAATTAAAAGAACAAAGCTAATTAGAGAAGGGAAAAAATGTAGAGAATTGAGGCTTAGGGAAAATATTAAAATAGATCGGGACAATTTTTATTATTTCTTTTTTTTTAATAAGAATTTCATCTTATACTTAAAACATTAAATTAATTTAAAATCACTTCAAATTCTAAAATTAATTTCAATATGCGTACTTAATTATTGCTCATATTGATACAAAAAAGTATAAACCTCCAAAGCCAATTGAGATAATGAAAAATGATAATTAGCAAAAAGACACAATATAGCAAAACAATTAAAATGCTATATTATAGCAATCAAAGTGAAAATGTTGACTTGAATGGAAGGTTTTATATTACACAACATATTTAGATAATATACACATATTTGAAAAAGTAACAATTTACCTTCTCGTTTTAATAATATCCATGAAACAACTCAAAAATATATTCTTTCGAGACTGTGGGTGGACAATAATTAGAGATGAAAACAAATAGTTTTTTTATTTTGCAAATGAGTACTCTACTGACAAGAGGCGATGGCGGGAGAAGCTAGAACCAAGGAGCTTATTTTACAGAAAACCTGGCCCTTATTTTCCACACCTCTTTGGAGGCAACGTAACCTTCCGACTAGACTCATATTTACGTTCATCATTTTCATGTTCTAGTTTATTAAAATTCAGGTTTCATCCCTTTATATATTTGTGTCTCAAATGATATAACATATTTTCATTTATTTCCTCTGAACTTTTTTCTAACATATAAATATTCAAAACTAGGTAATTAAAATATTAACAATGAAAAGAAAATTATACTAAACGCTGGTTGCCTAATTTGCCCCGCCGTTGATAATTATAAAAAATAATTAATTAGTGCAGCAGTAACGAAACAGATAAACTTACACTTTATATCTCATAACCCGCTTTGGTGTAGAAAGGATAATAGCTCTTCTAGTGAAACTGTTAAAGATGGCCGTTCGAAATATCGAAAGTGTTGAGCTTTATTCTTTTCAGAAATTCGTATCTTTGAAACGATGACTTAAAAAAAAGTTTGAAAATAATGTATTTTTTTTATTCTCACTTGGTACAATTAATGGCCAGAAAATCGTAGAGATGATGGTTCAGGCTTTAGATGGTTTCACTTGACATGGAATGACCTGCTACTTCTAATTTAACACATTTATTATTTTTTGGATCGCAATTTTGTCATTAAATTAAATGAAAGCTGTTATTGTTTCATGTAAAATTGTCTTCTTTTCGAATAACGTGTTAAGTAAGAGACTTACCTGTCACAATTAAACAAAAGTCTAGAATATAATAGTTGTTGTTTTCTCAGAACAATTTATAGCCCAAAATTATCGACAATTTTATCAATGGTCATTTGAATAATATTGTCCTGTATGAATAAATTAAATATTACTATTCTAAAAAAATGTGAAAATATAAGAATTTCAATTAAAAATATAATTTCTATTAGTGATATTGTCCATTACACACACAAAAAAAAGGTATAATAAATTTTTTTTTTTTTTGTAAAATAAACAGTATTATGAAAATAAGTTTTATTTATTTATTACAAACTTCCACAATATGTAAACGTTCCTCAACTTTAAATAAAACTCTTTCTGTTATACAGTTATCTAAGTATGTTTACTCACGTTTTGAGCCTTACTGCGACGATGTCTGTGTGTTTGTATGGGATTGGAACTTGTGAGCGCTCTACAGTGGCGTTCAAAAGTATTTGCACAAGCAATATTTTACTCATAATCATAGTAAGGGACAACTAAAAAAATCATATAACTAGGTACACAAAAACGTTATTTATTTAAGCATATATTTACGTAAAACCCGTTAATGCGAAATAAGAATACATATTTTTACAACAATTTTTCTTGAAAAAGCTCCGTTCAAAAGTATTTGCACATAATATAAAACTTGAAATAAAAATTATTATAAAATCAATAAAACAACCTATAATATTTTTAATACTTGGTATAAAGTCCATTGGCGTCTATCACAGCCTGAAGCCTCCTTGGCATGGAATTAACTAAATTTTTTATGAAGGTAATGTCAACTTTATTCCACTCGTCCAATAAAATGTCTTTTAAATTATTTTTTTCCTTAATTTTATGTTTTCGAATGTTAAGGTCTAAATAGTTCCAAACATGTTCTATAATATTTAAGTCTGGAGATTGTGGAGGGGTTTGTAGCATCCTGGGCGCATTATAAAGAAGCCATTCTCTGGTTTTATTGGCCTTGTGTTTTGGATCATTGTCCTGTTGGAATATAAAAATATTTTCCATATTCAATTTGATGGCACTAGCTCGGAGATTATGGCGCAAAATGTTGACGTAGGTATCAGCAGTCATGACAGATTCAATTGGGACAAGATTGCCTACCCCATTATAAGCCACACACCCCCAGACCATCACATGACCTCCACCATGTTTTATCGTAGGTGTGACATTAAGGCGTTTAAGCTCTTTATTTGGTTTTCGCCAGATATATTTTTTCCCGTCACTTCCAAAAACGTTAAATTTGCTCTCATCACTAAAGAGGACGCTTTGCCAAAATTCCATTGGCTTGCTGAGATGGGTTTTTGCAAATTCCAACCTTTTTTTCCTGTTGCCCTCAGATATGAAGGGTTTTTTCCTTGGAACTCTTCCATGAAAATCAGCTTTATAGAGCGCTCTTTTTACTGTTGATTCACTCACACGTTTTTCACAAGTCAATTCGACCTTATTGACTAATTGCCAACCACTTGTGGATGGGTGTGCCTTTACTTCCCCTACGATATCCCTGCATTCCCGTTGTGTCAGAGCCCTTGGTCGTCCTGTTCGTTGCTTATTTAACGTATTTCCTGTCTCCTCGAACCTTTTTATGACATAACGGACTGTAGAAAAATTTAAATTTGAAATATTCCCAATTTCACGGTAGGTTTTGCCTTGGTTTCTCAATAAAATAATATTTCCCCTTACTGCCTGGGATAACTCACGTTTCTTCGGTGCCATGTTGACTGAGACTGGATTAAAATAGTAGACTATTCTGAAGAATGTTAATCCCTAATTGAGTGAGAATGTTGACTGAGACTGGATTAAAATAGTAGACTATTCTGAAGAATGTTAATCCCTAATTGAGTGAGAAAGGAAATGTAAACAAAAAGAGTAAACACACTCAGGTATAGAATTACTGTACTAATTAAAATAACCAGTATAATTTGTGCAAATACTTTTGAACGGAGCTTTTTCAAGAAAAATTGTTGTAAAAATATGTATTCTTATTTCGCATTAACGGTTTTTACGCAAATATATGCATAAATAAATAACGTTTTTGTATATCTAGTTATATGATTTTTTTAGTTGTCCCTTACTATGATTATGAGTAAAATATTGCTTGTGCAAATACTTTTGAACGCCACAGTAACTCAGAGATGATTATATCAATAAACTTGATATTATTGATGAACCTAGAGAGAAAAAGGGTGTTTGAATATAAAGCCTCTCGTTTTGCTGTCAGTTTGAGGTTTATTCACATATAGGTATTCAATATATTTAAAGAAACGAAGACATGTATCCTTTGATGGGATTTTTTAGAACCAAAAAGATTTAACAGATCTTCAGTTTGATAAGAGAAGTTACCCATAATAGGAATATCCGGGAGCCGGGGAGTTATTTGAGGAGTAAATACCAGAAGATGAAGTGTAATTGTAATCATTCGGATAAATGGGATTTTCCAGATGTTTGATTCCGTAGTAGTTTTTGATCAGATCAGCAGCTCGCTCAGCTATCATTATGGTGGTTACTGTTGGATTGCCTCTGATGATATCAGGCATTACAGCATCGCTCACCACCCGCAAGTTCTTTACGCCCCGTACGAACAGCTGATCTTGTGTGACCACAGAACCCATCCTGGTAGTTCCAACTCCTGTCGTCATCGAAAATGAGTAAAATGGGATTATACATTTGATAAACTCGGTTTGATCGTTTCCTTTACACAATGGCTGAAAGTCTGTCACTAATTTGGGTGAATACTTCTTCATGGTTGGTGTCTTCATGAACTCAATGGCGGCTTTTGCTGCTCCTTCAACAACAGCGTAGTCATACTCTTCCTGATAGAAATTGTGATTTACCAACATTGTTGAGTAATCCAAGATTCTGCTTTTACTACTTAGAGCAAATGTGCCGACACTTTTTGGAGAGATCAGAACGACACGAGCAGTTATTATTTGCCGGTTTTGGCTCAGACTGTTCGTGAAGGGATACCAACTGAATAACCGGAGGACTGCGTTGGTCGAGTTATCCTTTCTGTCCAAAGCGTTAAAGAATCCCCATGCTTCTTCTCCCGTTGTGGTCAGAGGTCCCTCCCCGTGTTGTCCGAACTCAGTCGCGCTCTTCTTGCTCCTCCACACATTTGTAGTGATGGTCAAGGGTTTGTTTATTTCAAAGTATAAATTTATTCCTGGATGGTCTTTGAAGTATCTCCCCACGGGCAGGTCGCATACTTCAGGGATGCCAAGTCTTCTCAGCTCGTCTCTCGGCCCGATCCCTGACAATATGAGTAGTCTGGGAGCGTCTAAATTACTCATTCCAATTACCACTTCCTTCTTGGCTCTCACTATGTACCTCTTACCATTCTTTCCGTACTCCACTCCTTCAGCTTCCTTCGCCTTATTTAACACAATTTTAGGAGATTCGTCAAATTTTAAAATAGTAAGATTTTTCCTTTTCGCTATTCGATTTAAATAAGCAGCCGCAACGCTGAGTCGGCTCGGTCCATCTAGGATCAGCTGTGCATAGTCTATTCCGTATGGTCTCTCTCCGTTGAGGTCGTTCTGCGGCCACCCGAACTCCAGGCCTGCTCTGACGTACTCTTTCCTCAGCAGTGTCTGGTATCTGGGGTATCTTATAGTCATCGGACCCTTGTTTCCATGATATGGTGACCTGTCCAGTGGCTGTATCTTGTAGTTCTCTAGTTTCAGGAAGTATGGAAACACGTTCTTCCAGCTCCAGTCTGTGTTTCCCATCTTCGCCCAGTTGTCGTAGTCTTCTGGGATTCCTCGGAGATAGAACATATTGCCTGATGCGGAGTTTCCACCGAGTCTCTTCGGTGCAGTCACGTTGCATCTGCCGCCTAGAGCTGAAAAATAGAGGAAATTTGACTTGACTTGTTGCAATAACCTAATTATAATATATAACAATGGAGTGTATGAAAGTTAATGGTCTAGCGCCACATCTCAAATGTTTTACATCTTACGGTTTTACTCAGCAGCTGTTAGTAGTATATGGTAGTAGTTGTACGTAATCCATTAGAAATAAAAACTGGAATTTCAAGTTTTCAAAGTTTCTCCCAAAAATCAAAAAACAAAATCGTGTATGTATATGTATCTGAGAACATGATAACTCCTGAAGCAAATATGAATGTATGATATGAATTCATCGACACGAAATTTTATACGTAAGTCCAACGAAAGGAACGTCACATGTCGATTTTCAGCTGGACGAAGGGAAGAGAGGAATCAAAGGAGGGGCTCAACTCAAAAATCGTATTAATGTTGTTGAAGTTGTGAATGTATCGATAAGGATTGGAGAGGTCCTTGAGTTAGACACCTATCGATTTTCAAACAAGTCGGTAGACTGTTTCCAGCGGGAGAGCGAAAAGTAGTTCTTGTACAATAAAATTTATTTTTTATTATTTTTTTTTTTTTGGTGGTCACGACACTCATGGCCGAATCGTATGTGGTAGGCTAGGAGCGACCGCAGCCGACCATCTGCAACGATAAGCGGTCACTCCCAGTCCACCTTAGTTTCCTTGGCGCGCCGACAGAGCTCGGGATAAATGTGGGGCGTTCGCAAGCTGTAGTACGTTGGGGCGCCGGGGGCGACCGCCGGCGTGCTTACAGTCGTCCCAGGCGCAGTGTCATAGTGCTCTCTTCTTTCTCCGCCAGGAGGCGACAAATCGGGTAAACATTATTTTCATTGAATCAAAGGTAAAAATATTATGTGAGCATTTAAGAAGTACCTTACCAAAAAATCAAGAGAACAATATATACATAGTTAGTTATTATGACTCATACCCGGGTTTAAATACGTGGTTATATCGCCTACTACCAGAGCGCTCTTTCGTCACTTTGGTGGACATGAGCCCTACTCTACTGTGGGAGTCCTAAATTTTGCCTACCCTAAATTTTTATTCACCCAGGGTAGGGGTCCTTAACGAATACCTGACATCGTACAGGCTCGGGACCATCACTTAACGTCCCATCCGAAGGACGGCGTGCTTAAGCTTATTTTACCTCCCAGATAAAATAGACTAAGGGCCTCGGTTGGTTTTCGAACCCACGTTCTTGAGCTCAGAAGTCAAGCACGCATACCACTATATACATAAAATGATGAAATATATATAAAATGATATTGAAAACAAATAAAATTTTTATTGTTATTATTAATAGTGGCTGGCTTCTCGGGCTTTGAACCGAGGGTCTCCACATTACTACGCATTATTTTCACACTGAACTAAAAAGGGATTTATTTATATTATTTTTCTATATTACATGAATTAAATACTCGTAGAAAGAATATTAAAATAACCATAATACATACAAGGGTGAAGTGAGAATCTCGATCTCTCATTATCGGAAATCGGGACAAGAAAAAATTCGGGAATTTCCTGATAATTTGTCCCCGTTCAGAAGTCTAAATCCCAGTATAACAACTTTCATGCAGTAATAATGCTAGGTAAGGCGATCATTTTCTCTAATTTTCAAAAGTGTAGCCACTCCCCCTAACTCCCGGTGAAGATTAAGAGATTGATACAGTTTTGTACAGTCAGATAGAGATTAAATAGACTCTGCTTACCTAAACATACTCTCTTCTGTGGAACTGAGCTTACATTTTGAAGTTCATCCAGCCTGTAAAGGAGGGGATTATCAGAAAGTCCAACTTCATTTGGGAATCCAGTAATAAGTGCAACTGATAAAGATGGAATTTCGGTCAGTCTGTCTGCCAGGATGCAAGCTGCAAAAAAATATATGAATTTCAATTTTTCAAATTATTTCACATGGATGCCTCTGTCAGAGTTATGGGTCACTCACCCTTTTTATTAGCTTCTACTAACCAATTAAAGAAAAGGAATACAGTTTTTTGTTATGTTTTGATTTCTGTGTCTGTTTTCTGTTAACACAAACATCTTTTGTGACACACAAACTAAATAAAGCCTATATGTTTTATATGGTACCAATATTAAAAACTGATCAATTGAACACCACGTGACTTGGTAACAGTGGAAATATGAGTTACATAAAATTATTAAAAAATACATGATACAAATTATTTCATACCAGCAGTAATACCCGGCGTTGCCCGGGGAACATTGACTTTTCTCCTAATATCTCTCGTTTGAATCCTATTCTTCGACAGTACATTCATGATGTTATAATTTTCAATTATTCATATAGTTCTTCAGCGGCGGACACAACAGCTAGTACGTAGTTACTACTACTACATGTGAAATTCCTTGATAATCCGACCATTCGTTAATGAGTCAACCTTATCTTTATGCTAAGACCTACACCCACAACCACCCTCCCGTTCAAATTTTTGAGATATCACATAGTGTATTTTTCTATTTCACTTTTAAAAATACTACATATGAAATTTCATGATAATCCGACCATTAGTTAATGAGCTACTGGTATTTTTATACTAAGGCCTACACCCAAAACCCCCTCTCCCGTTCAAACGCCACATAGCCTATTATTCAATCGGGGTCAAAAGAATGCTACATGTGAAGTTTCATGAAAATCTGTCCAGATGTTTGGGCGTGATGCTGGAACACACAAACCCCGTTTCAGCTTTACTAATATAGAGATTATGAAGTCGGTCGAAGAGAACGGGTAGATAAGAGCCCCCCAATTCAAAAATCCCAATAACTGTCGATGTAATGAATGTATCAACATTAAATTTCTTATTTAAAATTAAAATCCAATGAGGACATAAAATATCGATTCATTTGATCGATTCATTGCTCACATCGATCTTTACGACCCGATCTCAGATAGCCATCCCTAGAATTGACTGCTAGGAACTCTCTTCATAAGAACGTTCCTCGGACTTCAGCGAATATTTGAAGAAAAAAATTAGCCGAATTGGTCCAGCCGTTCTCGAGTTTTACGCTTAGCAACACATTTAGCCATTCATTTTTGTTTATATAGAGTAATTATTTCAACTGCACTCTGCTCAATTGAAAATAAAATTTTTAGGTGAATTGGGGAGCTGAACAATAATCATATGTGATAGTAAATAATAACAACATATTTGATCAATAATCAGCCCAAAAATGACATGAAAATAGGAAACTCAAAGAAGTTTGAACCGGGCGTCTTATAAGCTGTATCTTCGTAGATGTAAAATCTAGAACTGTTGTACGGCTATCACTCGTTTTGGGTCCCCCCCCCCTTCCTGGTACACATGTGAAATTTAATGAAAATTAGATTAACCATTAAAGAGCCAAATAATTTTACGTTTGGGCCTCCTCCGTCTTTTCCCCCGAAAAAAATCGAAACTCCGTTCCGTCCATACTATAAGTTCCAAGTTATACATCTTATAGGGGCATCCGGAGGATGAGGAAAGACAGATACACACAATTGCAATTTTATAATAGTACAGATACGTTTTAAAATAATATATTTTTTATTTTTCAACATATTTACCTGCCTCAGAGCCACCAACAATAACTATATCGTACTCTCTTGGTGCGTTTTCTTGTGAAGTTTCCACTACGTTGTAATCTGGATTATTTCCGTAAGGGGTAAAGTTTGTTACGTAGTACAAAAATGCCGACACAAATGTTGCCAGGTTTAACTCCATGTCTAGGAGTCTGAAAATTACCAGAAAATAAATTTTTAATTAATAATGTGTGGATCATATGATGTTACTCTAGGGAGCTGTGGCTTATAAGATCTTCCCCGAGGGAGGTGTCTATCATATGTTCTTTCCGAGATGCGACAGCAAAAAGGGTGATAACCACTGATGAAAATTCTTCCCCTTGGTCAATTTGGCTAAAAAACAATGTGTCATGCTAATAGACACTTGAATAGATCTGTAAAATGTCGTATAGAAACGTGACTCCAACCAGACTTATTTTGGTTTGAATTTTAGCTCTGAAATGGCTGTCCAATACCCATTTTAGCTCTGAAATGGCTGTCCAATACCCATTTTAGCTCTGCAATGGCTATCCAATACCCATTTTAGCTCTGAAATGGCTGTCCAATACCCATTTCCGAAAAGAGGCCCCCTTTTCCACTCCAACAAAAAATGCGATTTCATTTTAGTTGCTCATGCCCGGGCTTTAACTGCAAGGTCATATCGCCTCGAGTAAGGGTCTTTAACGAGTAGGTACCTGACATCGTACATGATCGGGACCATCGCTTAACGTCCCATCCGAAAAACGGGTTTCGGACCCGCGATCTTGAGCTCAGTAAGCAAGCACGCATACCACTGAGCTACAGTTACCCTCTGCTTTTCCATTTTACATATACTTTAATTTAATATTTTTTTGGATCGATTGTGTAAATAAATAAGTTTAATTAGAGGATATATAAAATACAGTTTCTTCTTTATTTATATTTATTGCTAATTAATAAATTGTTGTTGTTTATTTAAGCACTGAATTAAGGAGGACCCAACACTGATTCAAGTGACGTATGAAATGAGTTAGGTACAGCAAACAGCTGTATTGGCACACGGAACCCAGAAGAATGAATATTTCGAACAGCTTACCTGTAACAGCTAGACACAAGACACAACTTTTGTTTTTTTTTCAGCACTCTTTATAGCATAAAATTATCGATAATTTTATCACAGGCCACTTGTTAAATATAGTCTTACAAGAATATATGATTTATTAATAATACCATAAAAAACAATAAAAACCGTATTTTTTTGTATAGTTATCTGTGTATGTTTTAGTTTTTATTTAAATGAAGTGAATAAATTATATTTATTAGGTAACATAAATTAGTTAGTGTATTGAAAACTGTCCAGCGGTTTTACATACATCATTGGCTCAGACGGAAAACTGTTGTCAGCTGAGGGATCAAAATACGTTTGGAGGAATTCAGGCTTATCGGGACAATCGATTTTGTTGAATCACCGGTAACCGATTTCTCTAATTTGAATTATTTGTATTCGAATTATTTGTATTCAAATTATATAAAAAACAAAAACAAAAAAAACATTAATTGCATCTGTGAATCTAATTTTATAGTGACATTTTTAGCATAGGTACTTTTTTTTTTGTCATCAATCTAAAATAAAATAAATTTTAGGTTAGATGACATTAAAAAAAAAAATTGTACGTTAAAAATGTCACGATAAAATTTGATTTGTAATAATCAAAACAAAAAATAGGCTTTATGGCAAACATTTTGATGTTGTGGTAGTTTTGTTAGTTTAAAGCAAGAAAGAGAACTAAATAGTTAATTTATGAAAAATAACAACAACGTACAGCACTCATTTATACCGATGAAACAAACCGTCCCAACCACGTACAGACAAAACTCTTAGTTTATATACATATATATATATATATTTTCAATTATTTATTATTATTTATTTTTTTATAACTATATCTTTTAATACTCGGTTCTGTGAATTTTGGAAACAATTTTAGAAAAGAAGAAATACAAACAGGAAGCTGCTGGACAGACTTAGCCCCATTTGGGAGAGCATGAAAATGATCTACAACGGGTTAGGATTTATATAATAAAAAATATATAATAATTACTTGACAATTTATCTGTTAACTGTAGATATTATATATTATATTGGAAATGTAATATATAATAGAAAGATGTTGGTGGAACATCAGTGTTTTTGAGTCGAGCCCTCTCTACTGATCACACTTTCCCTTCTTCCGATTTCGCGAAAAATTGATATGTGACGGCTTTGAGAGGATTTGAATTTAAATTTAAAATTTTTTGTCGATACATTAATTACATCAGCAGTTATTGGCGTTTGTGGGTTGAGCCTTTTCTTCTTATCGTCCGATTCCGCTGAAAATTGATAGTTGTCGTCTCAATGTGGTTCAAAATTTACATAATAAATTTGTGTCGACTCATTCATTAGAAGGGCAGTTATTTGTGTCGACTCATTCATTAGAAGGGCAGTTATTCGATTTTTTCGGTTCCCTATTCCCTTCCCTTTGGCGATTTTGTCTAAAAATCAATAGATGTCGTCCTTATGTGGTTCTGGATTTACATATGAAATTTCATGTCGATATATTCTTTCTATTTATCATGTTCTCATACACAGATTTTCATTTTTGGAATCAAAGTGTCAGAAAACTCAAAATCAAAGTGACCGATTACATAACTTCCCCTATACTTCATATATCTGGAGAAGAAAAATTAAGTAGGAATAAGGGAGACGCCCAAAAATTCGAGTTATAGAGTTTTCGACTTATGGAGGATTTCGACAGGCGGATTTTGATTCGACTTGTAGAGGTTAAGATTCATTCTAACTAATTTTGAGTTAGAGAGGTGAAATAAATAAAAATTCAAGTTACAGAGGTAACAAACATATTTATATTTATTACTAGCAGTAATACCCGGCGTTGCCCGGGGAACTTTGACTTTTCTCCTAATATCTCTCGTTCGAATGCTATTCATATTCAATTTTTCAACAGTAAATTTCAACAGTAATTTTCAATTATTCATACGGAATAAGGCTTATAGTCCTTCAACGGCAGACATTCCAGCTAGTAACTTTTTAGGACCCCTGGGCACCATAGCTAGTACGCACCATTCAACGGCGGAAACCACAGCTAGTGAATACTTACAGAGTCACTGGCCGTTCTAGCCAGTGCGTACTAAGAACGCTTGTGACCACAAATGTGCTGACCCCACAGCCGCTGTGCGGACCACACAGCTAGTAGAAACGCTGGGCATCACAGCTAGTATGTACCTTGCAACGGCGGGCCCCGCAGCTAGTATGTAGTTAGATACGCTGGACACCACAGCCAGTATGTACCTTGCAACGGAGGACACCACAGCTAGAACGTAGTTACTACTACTACTTGTGAAATTTCATGAGAATGCGATTACCTTTAATAAGTCAGTATTATTTTTATGCTTAGCGCCCCCCCCCCCTCCCGTTCAAATTTTTATGCTAAGCCCCCATTGCAACCCCACCTCCCGTTCAAATTTTTGAGATGTCACATAGTGTATTTTTCTATTTCGCCTTTAAAAACACTACATGTGAAATTCCATGACAATTCGATCATCTGTTAATGACCGATCACTATCTTTATATTTAGGCCTACCCCCACAACTCCCCTCACGTTCACGATTTTGTGACACCCTATTTTTTTATTTGGCCTTTAAGAATACTACATATGAAATTCCATGACAATCCGATCATTCGTTAAAGACTTAGCACTATCTTTATATTTAGGCCTACCCCCACAACCCCCCCTCCAATTCAAAATTTTGAAATGTCACATAGCGTATTTTTCAATTTGGCCTTTAAGGTTAGGTTAGGTTTTATGACTCATGCCCGGGCTTTAACTACGAGGTCATATCGCCTACTACCAGAGCGCTCTTTCGTCACTCTGGTGGACATGAGCCCGACTCTACTGTGGGAGTCCTAAATTTTGCCTACCCTAAATTTTCATTCACCTAGGGTAGGGGTCTTTAACGAGTACCTGACATCGTACAGGCTCGGGACCATCGCTTAACGTCCCATCCGAAGGACGGCGTGCTTAAGTTTATTTTACCTCCCAAATAAAATAAACTAAAAGGCCTCGGTCGGGTTGGCCTTTAAGAAAACTACATATAAACTTCCATGACAATCCTATCATCCGTTAATGACTTAGCACTATCTTTATATTTAGGCCCCCCTTACAACCCCCTCTACCGTTCATAATTTATGGCCGGAACTTAAGTCGGTAACTTATTTTTCTTCGAGCTATAGAGGTAATAACTTTCAAATAATCGAGTTGTAAAGGTGGTAAAATAAAACATTGCTATGTCCGAGATACAGAGGTCCAATTCATTTTTTCGAGTTATAGAGGGAAAATAATATTTTCCCTCTATACATACATGGTACATATTATGTACCAAAATGGCTTGTAGCGACTCACTGATTATTTCGACTAATAGAGGGTTGAGATTTCGAGTAATGGAGGTTTTGGGGCTTGAAGGGAAAGGAACAAAACTTTTTTTCGAGTTTTGGAGGTTTTCGACTTATCGAGGTTCGACTTAAAGAGGTTCTACTGTATCTAGGTTGGCAACATTTAGGACTCCCACAGTTGGGCTCATGTTCACCAGAGTGACAAAAGAGCGCTCTGGTAGTAGGCGATATGACCACGTATAGGTTGACAGGCTGAGCTCCATCTCAACTAGTCTGAAAATTATCAACAATATTTTTGTTAATACTTGAAAAGTGTATCAGCCACCAGGTTAGTTAAACTTAGAAAGGTAATGCATGTTTCATGTTAAAGGCTCCAACCCCATGTGTTTCAGTGGCGAGGTGTCACTGTATCGAATTATTATTTTTTGATTAGGACATTGGTATTGGTATAAATAAACCCAACATATTTTAAGAAATGATTTTAATTAAATCAGCTCTCTACGAAGAGTCTTGTTGCTGACCCATTCTGTAGAAGATGTGAAGTGTTGGAGGAGACCAGGCTACATCCTCCTGGGAAGGTTATTCACAAATCCGATGAAGAATCTTCGATAAGGCGGTCATCAACCCAGAGTTGAGGAAACAAAACTTTGAAAAAATTCTACGCATCACTAAACAGGTCGGAGAGTAGATATTTCTAGCGAGGTACTGTTACATGGGCTTCCAGGCTTAAATAACATTGGTACAAACCCTCCCCCCCCTGCATTCAATATAAAAAGTAATAATATAATAATTACAACAAATAAAAATGAAATAATAATAATAATAATAGAAATGATTATAAAACATAAAAAAACAATGATATAAATACAGTAAACATACAGTTTTTGTCAGTTTCGTTAACCTGCTTTGTTGCAGAATCTAAAATAGTTTGTCTGGTGAAGAGCAGCTTACCTGTCACAAGTAGACAAAAGGCTCCAACACTGATTATAATGGAGGCATTTTAGTTTTCCTCTGTCTTTATAGCCTTAATTATCGATCATTTTATCAATTTTCATTTGAATAATGTTATGCTATAAGAATGAATTAATTATTAAAATACTAAATAATAAACAGAACAAAAAATAAAATAAACAAATAGTAACAATGTAAGAATTTTCACTTACAAATATAAAAAACTTATTTTTGAAATATTAATCGTTCCACAAAATAAGCTATATTTTAAAAAGAAGTTTATTACTAACAGTTAGCACAAACTTTGTATATTATATTGGTACATACATAAAAACATTATTACAAAATAAAATAATAACTCTAACAAAAGAAAATATCATGAAGGTTAGGTGATAATAATTAATAAGATGTATAAATATTTCGGGGGCCATGGTGGCTGTGCGGGCTAGAGCGTAGAGCTTTAGTCGCATGGTCTCACCATGGTTTGCGGGTTCGAATCCCGTCCGGGGGTGAGTTTTATTTCGTGGATAGAACTCCCTCCCGGGGCCATGGATGTCGTAAATATAACTAGATTAACACATTGACATGGCTAATATGCACCTTACATAAGGCCAAAAAACAAAATAAATAAAAATAAATAATTCCAATATGTATAAAGTCATTTTATGGAAATTATAACAAAACTTTATTGGAGCTCCAAGTGCATTGGTTACATGCATTAATTTAACACATAACCTCCGAAGAAGATGAGAATCCTCAGTCAAGGAAACATTACATTACACTATTTACCCTATCAACAATAACATTACCCATATTAGAAAAAAAAAAAAAAAAGTGTATTGCCTAATGTTTTTCATGAATTTAAGCTGCATAAATCTGCATATTTTATTTCAGAGAAACGAGTGTCAAATACGAGATAGCTATCAATATCATAATAAAAGACAGATTGATAACAAGATCTAGTATTCATTTACTGTGACTATTAAATGACAATATTATCAAGTGCTTGGAAAAATGTTAAGTAGGTACTGACCGAATGGGCTGTTGAGAGGAAAACACACCGTAACAATTATGGCAGAGCTGCCACAGGAGAGCTTAATAAACAGAGAATCAAATGTTGGTTGTGTGCTTAACGTTTCTTGGGATACAAATGTATTATTAACAGCAAGACGAACTTGCGAGTGAGGTTCAGCAATTTAATATTAGGATCAAACCTGTATAATACCGGATTTTAGTAACAATCAACTGATTTTTACTCTGAAAACTGCATTTGCCTCAGTATGATGATCCAAAAGAAGGATTGATCGGCTCATATTTTTTGAACGATTGGTTATGCTGAATTTTATTGCAAAATGTTTATCTATTAACTTTTTACAAAATCTGAGTTTATAGACAAGTGCAGAAAAAAATCATGTATTGAACACTTTTTTCAGATTTCAAATTGGTTCAGTAGATCAAACCGAACCAGAATTCATTGATTTCAAAGAAAAAATTGCTACCCGCCCGCGAAATCACAATCTCTCTGATCACATGTACCTCCACCTCCTAAGAAGGATTTCCTGTCTTGGGTACACATTCGGAGAGGGGTCCACGGTTCCAGATTTCCACAAGCTTTCCGATAAGGTAAAAGGAGTGAACGTTTTTAGCTCTCACAAGTAAGTTTCCGCTCTCCCACTGAATCTTCGGTCTCTTTATTTCTTGAACCATTACTTCTGTTTTTCTCTTTTGAGGGTCCTTCGATCTCTAAATCTGAAGCTAAAGTCCGTCTCACACATGTTTCTGAGCTCTCTCTAAACATTCGTTCTCTTCATTTGGTGTACCTACCTTTACTTTTTTTTTCCAGGGTCTTTACTCTCCGAATTTGACGCTACACTCCGATTCACAATTAAGATTCCACAATACTTCTAATCCTTCTTCCGACTCGTGTCCACTGTTATAGACACAAATCCAGGCCCTCACTTCCAGAACCGGACTTGAAACCACGATTCCTGACCAATTTCAATGATCGAGCCCCCCTCCAAAATACAAAACAGAAGTTAGGAGACCACCAAATAAAGAGACTGAAAATTTAGTGGGGGAGAGGAAACTTACATGTGATTGGCGGTGTAGTCTCCTATAGTCTCCTAGTGTAGTCTCCTATAGTAGCCTAGTGTAGTCTCCTATAGTAGCCTAGTGTAGTCTCCTACAGTCTCCTAGTGTAGTCTCCTATAGTAGCCTAGTGTAGTCTTCTATAGTAGCCTAGTGTAGTCTCCTATAGTAGCCTAGTGTAGTCTCCTATAGTAGCCTATAAAAACACATTAATACAGCAGTTCACTAGATACGATGATAGACAACCATAAGTAAAGATGAAATTTTGTTCTCGTTTCAAACAAAATAGCCGATGAAGAAATGTAGAATACAGGTCGTTGTAGCACCGATTCCTAATATTTCTGAAAAACATTAATACAGTAAAGATCTCTTCCTTTGGTGGACCCTCACCTTCTGTGAGGACCCTAAAACGTTAAAATCAGTTGAATACTCGATCTCGGATTTTCGTACAAACACAATAATTCCTTGTACTTACTATAGGTAGAAAAAAGTAAAAAGTTATTTACTTATCGGTTCGAATCCTTTCCGGCAGAGTTTTAATTCATAGAGAACTCCCTCCCGGGGCCGTGTGTAAATAACCAATAACAACACCGTTAAAAAGACATGGCTAATATGCATTGTACATAAGGCCGAATAAAGAATTTTGGTACATCATTATTCTTGTGCTATTTTGTATGTTCCATGTAAATAAACATTTAGTATCTAGATAAACCAAAAATGCCAGATATCTATATAATATGTACATCTATAATGTATTCGGTAATAGACTGGGAGTCAACCATTGTCATGGTAACACACTATTTGTATCTGATCTTGAGGTTGGTTGTTTTGTCTCATATCTTGTGTAAGTGTACTTATGTTTTTTTTTACTTTGTAAATAATTAGTTTTTTGTTCGGGCGATGATAACTATGGCAGTTTTTCCCCCTAAAACCACAATCTCTCTCTCTCTTGAGGTTTTTTCTATTATATCACGGAGAGTGGCAAGTTTCTTTGATATTGTAGTTTTCTGCCTCGTCCGGAATCTATTCATCCAATTCTTCATGTGAAAAATGGGTTGAATGAGAATTTTTTATATTATCTGCGTTGAACCTCGTTTTCTCCTGTAAATATAACACATTTGTATTCAAAATTTTGTATAATGAGAATCATAAAAATAAAAAAAAAATCGATTGACCCTTTAATTCTGTTTACGGATATGAACCAAAACATTCTTCAAAAAAAAAAAAAAAAAATGGGATAATTTCTATGACTTTGAGAAGGGAGATAAATTTCTCGTCTCATTACAGCCTTAAATTCACTAAATTTTGATCTTAATCCATACACGTTCTGAAAATAAACACATGTTGATTTAGACTCCAGGTAATAACGGACCTAAGTAATAAATTAAGACAAGATACATGGCTGTCACCCTGACAGCTGATATTACATATTCAGAAGGCATTGTAAATCATCTGCTAATTGAAAGGGAATGACCTTAGCACTCTCATCACGTCACATGATGATGTCTTCATTACGTGTCCCAAGGAACTTAAACTTTAGCCTGAGGATGCCTCAAAAGCACTTTTCTTCTACCAAGGCACCTGGTACGCTATCAGAAGCGTTGAAAGGTCCTTTCTCATCTGACAACCAGGAATATAATTGGCCTGCCTGGTGTTTCTTCCGAACTTCACTCTTTGAAGGTCCTCTGAACACAATGTAACCATTTTCATGATGATGTCTGCTTTAATTGTGTATGTAATTGGAACTTTGTGAGATCTGAAAAGATTTTGACGTAAAACAGACAAAATATGAGACCAACGAACTTCGGGGCCTAAGTACATTATACAAGATACCACTTATATAAATAATAAAGAATCTTCAAATAAATGTTTGCAATACATTTCTTTCAAAGGCTGCCAGGTTTGGCAGATACTTCCCTAGCCGAAATCCGTAAATTGACTTATCGAAACTCACTTTTTTAAACGTTTGCTTGAATACCTAACTAAAATACACAATGTCGTTCGTCAAACTTCACTATATTCTTAAATACTCGATTTTATAAGTCACTCCACTGGACAGATTGTCACTTCTGTTTCATCTGTCCTGTTTTAGCCATTAAACTCCTATATATCTCACTATTGTTATTATGTTTTACATTATTATTATTATTCAGACTTTGCTTTTCCTTATTTTTATTTTATTTATTTATTTTATTATTATTTATTTTTTAATTTTATTATTTTTTTTTTTTTCCATTAATTTTCACCAGTTTATTTTATTGTTTTAATCATTGCCTCTCTTTAACATTTAATATTTATTACTAGAGACCTCTTTTCTTATATTTTTATTCTGTCTCAATTGGTCGATACTTGTACTCTTTTGACTATTTCATATGTTATTATTCTTAGGGGACGAAAGTCCCAGAATAAAGATTATTTTTCATTTCATTTCATTATTTTCGCCGTGTTAAGGCATTATCAAGAGTCACTTACAAACTGCCAGAATTGGTTGATGGGGTAGAAGGCTGGGGGGGGGGGGGGGGGGGGGGGGGGTAGTGACGAGGATTCCCTTTTTTTTGTTACCCTATATCTGTTTATTAGAATGTGTTCTCCCTAAACCCACCCTCCATAACTGTACCTTCTACCCTGTCAACCAATTCTGTAAGTGACTCTTGATAATGCCTTAACACGGCGAAACTAGTTGAGTATTTAAGAATATAGTGAACTTTGACGAAGAAAATTGTATATTTTAATTATCTATACCTAGAATGGAGCTTCACAAAGTAAATCTGGAAACCATAAATTATACGTTTGTTTGATTCTCTCAAAATGGTTAGACCTAGCGACAAATTGGTCCTTACAAAAAATGTTCCTTATTTCCAGCCATCCATTATTAAGAAAGGATAAAAAATAAAAATATATAAGAATAATCTCTTAACAAAAATACGCTACAATTTAAAAAAACAATCTATCTATGTGACGAAAATATGACTTTCTTATACCTTCTATATTTTTACGGCCCCCTCTCTCCTTCAATTATTATATAAATAATGTCTCCTTTATTTCAGACTGGCAATGTTGGGGGTATGGAAGTCACTCTCAGAATTGAGCTGAACCTACAATGAAACTAAGAAATGATGAAAGCACGACTTTCACATAAGAAAGGTATAGCCAGTCTGAAAAGAGAGACGAATAAAGGATGAAGGAGGCGTCATCCTTCGGAGAAGACATCTGTGGGTACTCAGTGCCACCAAAGGAGACCAACAGTGATCCTGTATCATATCGTCTGGGACAGCCATCAAGGTAACAAATTGGCCTGGTTAGGAGGAAAAAAAGGAGTGAAACAGGAAGCTTCATGTCAGTATGAGGTTTATTTCGATATATTTAATGCATACAATTTAAAAAATAACAAATCTATTCTTCATATTAACAAACCTACACTGCTTGATAGAAGAAATTATCCATAATATGAATATCCGGAAGCCGGAGAATTATCTGAGGAGTAAATACCAGAGGATGAAGTGTAATTGTAATCATCCGGATAAATGGGATTTTCCAGATGTTTGATTCCGTAGTAGTTTTTGATCAGATCAGCAGCTCGCTCAGCAATCATCATGGCGACTACTGGTGGATTGCCTCTGACGACGTTTGGCATTACCGATTCGCTCACCACCCGCAAGTTCTTTACACCTCGTACGAACAGCTGATCTTGTGTGACTACAGAACCCATCCTGACTGTTCCAACTCCTGACGTGACCGCAAATGTGTAATTTGGGATCATACATTTGATAAACTCGGATTGATCTTTTCCTTCACACAATGGCTGAAAATCTGTCACTAATTTGGGTGAATACTTCTTCATGGTTGGTGTCTTCATGAACTCAATGGCGGCTTTGGCTGCTCCCTCAACAATAGCGTAGTCATAATGCTCCTGATAGAAATTTGGATCTACCGAGGTTGTCTCGTCTCTTTCTCCCGTGCCTCTAAAGTAAGCGTCGAGATGCTAACAGTTATAATCTGCCGGTTTTGGCTCTCACTTGTTATGAAAGGATACCTGCTGATGAACCGGAGAACGACGTTGGTCGAGGTATCCGTCCGGTTTAAAGAATTGAAGAATCCCCATGCTTCTTCTCCCCATGTGGTCAAAGGTCCTTCCCCGTGTTGTCCATACTCAATCGCACTCGTCTTGGTTCTCCAGACGTTTGTAGTGATGGTCAACGGTTTGTCTATTTCGAAGTACATATTTAGTCCTGGAAGATCCTTGTAGTATCTCCCCACGGGCAGGTCGCAGACTTCAGGGATGCCAAGTCTTCTCAGCTCGTCTCTCGGCCCGATCCCTGACAACATGAGCATCCTTGGTCCATCAAAATTGCTCTCTGCATCTATCACCTCCATCTTTGCTTTCACCTTGTACTCCTTACCTTTTCTTATGTATTCCACTCCTTCAACCTCCTTCGCCTTATTTATTAGAAGTTTAGGTTTATCAAATTTTAAAATAGTAAGATTTTTCCTTTTCGCTATTCGGTTCAAATAAGCGGCCGCAGCACTGAGTCGGCTCGGTCCATCCAGCATCATTGGCGGATAGTCTATTCCGTACTGTCTCTCACCGTTGGGGTCGTTCTGCGGCCACCCGAACTCCTGGCCTGCTCTGATGTACTCCTTCCTCAACAGAGTCTGGTACCTGGGGTATCTTATAGTCATCGGGCCCTTGTTTCCATGATATGGTGACCTGTCTAACGGCTGTATCTTGTAGTTCTCTAGTTTGAGGAAGTATGGAAACACGTTCTTCCAGCTCCAGTCTGTGTTTCCCATTTTCGCCCAGTTATCGTAGTCCTCGGGAGTTCCTCTGAGATAGTTCGGTCCAACTGTTGCGGAGCTTCCACCAAGTCGCTTTGGTACATTCAGGGCGCATCTCCCTCCTTGAGCTGAAAAATAGAAGAAATTTCATTTATTTTGTTGTAAGAGCCTACTAACAGAATAGACAAATTACACCTGATTCAATCATACGCAATATACGGTGAGGATGGCACCGGTAGGTCAGGGGTAGCATGCTTGCCTACAGCGCTCAAGATCCGAGGACCTTAGGTTTTTGATCTGGAACCCTGAGCATCCTTTCCTTGAATGGTCCCGAGCCTGTACGATGTCGGCTACTCGTTAAGGACCTTTACCCTGGGTTAATAAACCAGGCTTCAAGAACGATATTTCTAAGATATATTGATGAATGATTACATCCTTATTCTAGTCGTATTACAAATACATTATTTATTATTACATCTGCTTCCATGATCTGCAATATTTCCCTCTCTCCCACTCAATAATCCTTCGTTCAATTATTTTTATTTTTTTTTGTGTTTCTTTTTCAAATATATTCAATTACCGAATCTTTGTGCCTTAATGTGAACATGAGACAGGAGTACCGACTGTCTCAATACATATATTGTTAATGTTTCCTTTTCTCTCGGTTTCATGGGGTCCGAAAATAAGGGATACCGGAGAGAACTGCTGAAGTTTTAGATCTGTTGACCTATTACATAACCTCCCCTATACAGCTGTGCTGATGGAGGCTCCCTCTCTCGGCTGGTCTGTTGACAGTGTCATCTTCATAGACATTACTTACCTAAACAGGCTCTTTTCTGTGGAACACTGGTTGAGTTATCTTGTGGGTCCAAACTACGAAGAAGGATATTATCAGAAATTGCATTTTCGTTTGGATATCCAGTCAGAAGCGCAACAGATAAAGATGGAATTTCGGTCAGTCTGTCTGCAAGGACACATGCTGCAAAAAATAACATGGATTTATACATAATATCTGTTATACATTTGACAAAAATCTAAATTGAAATCTGACATCTCTTTAGACCTCGTATAATAAGTGGAGAGTGAAGAATGACAAGAAGTCAGTAGACGTTGTGTCTTCACTCTTCGTTCAGTGCACCTCATCAATAATCCCATCCCTACAAAATACCTAGGCCTCTTACTCGACAAGAGACTTACCTGGAACCCACACACAAGACTGAAAAGACAGGAAAGCTACATACAACTAAGTGTTTGCTCTCCCTCTGAAACAAATTTACCGATTTAATTGAAAAGATAATTCATTCAGATAATTGTGAATCCCCATGATAGTCCGTGTTAGTCCGGTTTGGTTGATAATGCTGAAAATGTGTAGGTGTCGTCCTTATGGGGTCCTAGATAAAATGGGGATAATGAAGCGAGGTTTAATGTAGAGGTATGTTATATTTAAACCAGACTTATAAGGAGTCTACTTATTAAACTTCATGAAGTTTCAACTATATAGGTCATCTACGGGCTTCTGGAGGTTAAGGAAAGACAAACACACATATTACCAAATTGCATCTAATATACCTGCATCAGCGCCACCAATAATAATTATATCGTACTCTCTCAGTACATTTTCTTGTTCCACTACGTTGTAATCTGGGTTGTTTCCATGTGGGGTAAACTTCGATACGTAGTAGAAGAATGCAGACAGGAAGGTTGACAGGCTGAGCTCCATCTCAAGGAGTCTGGAAACGTCAACAATATTTTATAAATTACTTTATTTAAATAATGTATCAGCCGCCACGAAAATAAATTTGGAAAAATAATTTATGTTTCATGTTAAAGACCCTAAGAAATTTATTTACCCTATTTGTATTAGTGGCGCCGTGTCGGGGCTATATTGAATTAATATTTTTTGATTAGGACATTAGTTTCATGTAAAAAAACAGAATATGTTTTAAGAATGATTTTAATTTAAATGTTCAATACTTCTGGATTTATGAGAGAAAAATATCATTTAAAAACGACTGTGATATTTATAGAGAAGGTTGGAACGGAAACTTACTTTTAGAAGCTTGCAGTCCCTCCACAGAGTAGCGCTCCTGTCCATATCAAAATAGAGCTTTCTTATCAAGAAGTATAGAAAAAATACAGGTTATTGTCATTGTTTATATCTATTGTTTTTCAGGTTAGAAATGTAATTTATTTTTCGGGAGCCATGGTGGCCGTGCGGGCTAGAGCGTAGGGCTTAGGTCCCATGGTTTTACGATGGTTTGCGGGTTCGAATCCCGTCCGGGAGTGATTTTTATTTCGTAGATAGAACTCCCTCCCGGGGCCATGGATGTTGTAAATAACTAGATAACCAAGTGACATGCCTAATATGCATCGTACATAAGGCAAAACAAAAAAAAAATGTTTATAATTTTACTTTTATATATGGCACCCGTCGTAGAATAAAGGTACAACTCAAAAATTGAGTTTGTTCGAAAATCAACATTAACGTTTTTGTTCCACACTTTTGACTACCTCCTCATTTAAATGCCACCATTAGTTTGTCCACGCAAAAAAGTAACGAAACAAAACCAGCTACATCGTACAAAATGGCCTATTTTCTCAATTCAATACTGTTAGTTCAATACCATTAGTTTGTCCACGCAAAAAAGTAACGAAACAAAATCAGCTATATCGTACAAAATGGCCTATTTCCTCAATTCAATACTGTTAGTAGGTAACTCAAAATTCGCATTTTTTTAATTGTACCTTTATTCTACGACGGGTGCGATATCTTTAGTATTAGAAAGTATTGTAACCATTCAAAAAAAAAAATCGGAGATGGCTTATCTTGGGAATTTATATATTCAAACCCTTCAAAAATCAACTATTTGAAAAACCAAGTTTAACTCAATTACCTGGAAGAGTTCAATTTACTTTAAGGAAGGATACTTCGAATTTCAACAGATATTCGTTATGTACAAAGAATATTAGGAAGACAAATTTCCCTATTTGCTAGTGTTCAAAAATTAATCTCCTGTATTAGCGCATATAATTGAGATCCCACAAAAACAACTTTATTGTAAAATTCCGCCAAATAATATCAACATGGAACTCATTCCGTAACAAGTACCTAATGATAATACGAGGAAACATGGCCGCCCAGTGGTGCCATCTTAATAATATCTACAGACCCTCCACTGAACATCGTCCCGAAGATCCAACCAAATCCAACCAGGTGGCGCTCACTACTTGGCTCCAGCGTCAATCAAGTTTTAAAATTATTTAAAAGCTAAATATTCAAGAAATTAAAGATCTATTCAAGATATTTTGAGTTTTAGAAATTTTAAAACTTTCAAGGACTCTGATTAGTTTTAATTCA
Source organism: Aradus depressus (assembly GCA_963662175.1). NCBI lineage: Eukaryota > Metazoa > Arthropoda > Insecta > Hemiptera > Aradidae > Aradus > Aradus depressus. The sequence goes on from OY759222.1 coordinate 1,748,088, forward strand.
TGAAAGTCCTTCCTAAAGAACCTTCTGTAATAATTCAATAAGGACAAATAAAACGAAAATGAAAATAATATAAGCAATCACTACAAAAGATGGTGGAGCAACGGAAGAGGACCTCATTGGACCATGATCCACAAAAGGGACCAGGAAGGCACGTTGCAGAACAGTTCTCGAGGAATGGGCATTTCGGAAAAGGCACAAATAACCGGGTAAAATGTTCTTTTCGAATAACCAGTGAAATTAGAGACCAGAATTTTGATCCTAGAACCCAAAATGTAAATATTTGGAGAGCAGCTTACCTGTCACAAGTAGACAAAAGACTGCAACACTGATTATAATGCAGGCATTTTAGTTTTCCTCTGTCTTTATAGCCTTAATACGAGTACAACGATAATATTATCTATTGTCATTTGAATAATGTTATGCTGTAAGAAAAAATTAATTATTAAAATGTTATCATAAATAAAACACAAAATAAATAAACAAATAGTAAAAATGTGTAAAAAAAAATGTTTACTTACAAATGTAAAAAAAAAATATATATAGGTTAGGTTAGGTTTTATGACTCATGCCCGGGCTTTAACTACGAGGTCATATCGCCTACTACCAGAGCGCTCTTTCGTCACTCTGGTGAACATGAGCCCGACTCTACTGTGGGAGTCCTAAATTTTGCCTACCCTAAATTTTTATTCATCTAGGGTAGGGGTCTTTAACGAGTACCTGACATCGTACAGGCTCGGGACCATCGCTTAACGTCCCATCCGAAAGACGGCGTGCTTAAGTTTATTTTACCTCCCAGATAAAATAAACTAAGGGCCTCGGTCGGGCTACGAACCCATGATCTTGAGCTCAGAAGTCAAGCACGCATACCTCTGAGCTACCGGCGCCATATATATATATATATATATATATATATATATATATATATATATATATATATATATATATATATAAATCATTCTACATAAAAAAAAAAAAAATTTATATCTATATAATAAAAATGAATGGCTAAATTTGCTAAGCTCAAAACTCGAGAACGGATGGACCAATTCGGCTAATTTTTTTTTCAAATATTTGTTGAAGTCCGAGGAAGGTTCTTATGAAGAGAGTTCCTAGCTGTCAACTGGAGGGGGGGGGGGGGGGGGGCTTCTGAGGGGAGCCTAAGGATAAAAATTGCTCTAGCGCAATAACGGATGGACGGATTATCATGAAATTTCACATGTAGTATTCTTAAAAGCCAATTTGAAAAATAGGCTATGTGGCGTCCATAAATATTGAATGGGAGGGGGGGTTTTAAGTGGGGCCTAACCATAAAAATTGCTCTAGCGCATTAACGGATGAACGGATTATCATGAAATTTCACATGTAGTATTCTTAAAAGCTTAGTTAAAAAATAGCCTATGTGGCGTCCCTAAATTTTGAACGGGAGGGGGGGTTGTAAGGGGGACCTAAATATAAAGATAGTTCTGTCATTAACGGATGCTCGGATAGTCATGGAAGTTTATATGTAGTTTTCTTAAAGGCCAAATTGAAAAATACGCTAAATGACATTTCAAAATTTTGAACGGGAGGGGGGGGTTGTGGGGGTAGGCCTAAATATAAAGATAGTTCTGTCATTAACGAATGGTCGGATTGTCATGGGATTTCATATGTAGTATTCCTAGAGGGAAAATTAAAAAATATGCTATGTGAAATCTCAAAATTTTGAAAGGTAGTGGGGGTAGGCCTAAATATGAAGATAGTGATCGGTCATTAACTGATGGTCTGATTGTCATGGATTTTCTCATGTAGTATTTTTAAAGGCGAAATAAAAAAATACACTATGTGAGACCTCAAAAATTTGAACGGGAGGGGGGGAGGGGCTACGCATAAAAATAATACTGACTCATTAAAGGTAATCGAATTCTCATGAAATTTCACATGTAGTAGTAGTAACTACGTACTAGCTGTGGTGCCCAGCGTTCCTAACTACGTACTAGCTGTAGGGTCCGCCGTTGCAAGGTACATACTGGCTGTGGTGTCCAGCGTTCCTAACTACATACTAGCTGTGGGGTCCGCCGTTGCAAAGCACATACTAGCTGTGGTCACAAGCGTTCTTAAGTACGCACTGGCTAGGACGTCCAGTGATGCTAAGTATTCACTAGCTGTGGTTTCCGCCGTTGAATGGCGCGTACTAGCTATGGTGCCCAGGGGTCCTAAAAACTCACTAGGTGGAATGTCTGCCGTTGAAGGACTATAAGCGTTATTCCGTATGAATAATTGAAAATGATAACATCATGAAAGTACTGTTGAAGAATTGAATAGGATTCGAACGAGAGATATTAGGATAAAGTCAAAGTTCCCCGGGCAACGCCGGGTATTACTGCTATGTGGAATATAAATGGGCTTTGAGGGACCGTTTTGACATATTTTCGGAAAAACAAATTATTACAGCAATGTTGGTAGATATGCAGCATCCGGAAACGAAGATGGTCAGATGTATCGGGAAAGTCCCATCCGAAGGACGACGTGCTCAAAGTTATTTTTAACCTAAGTTTAATTTCACCTACCCAGGTTAAGATACATAACATGCGACTCATTATCCAGTACCTGACGTTCGAAAAGGCCCTCGATCATCGCTTAAAATCTAACTCGAAAGACGACGTGCTCAAAGTTATTTTTACCCTAAGTGAAATTTCACCTCCCCAGGTTAAGATACATAACATACGACTTATTATCGAGTACCTGACATACGAAAAGGCCCTCGATCCATAGCTTGAAGTCCAATCCGAAGGACGACGTGCTCAAATTTATTTTTATCTTCACGATTAAAACATCTGACCTAAGTGCCTTGGCTAGATTTCTAAGAGGCGATCCTGAGCTCGGTATACTCCATTCTTCAAATTTCTCGCTTTTTAACGGTTTTTAGATTTAATATTTGTGAAATTCCCATCCGAAGGACGACGTTCTCAAGGTTTTTTTAAACCTGTGAAATTTCAGCTACCCAGGTTTAGATACAAAACATACGACTCATTATCCAGTACCTGACATACGAAAAGGCCCTCGATCATGGCTTAAAGTCCAATCCGAAGGACGACATGCTCAAATTTATTTTTAGCTTCTTGGCTAGATTTCTAAGAGGCGATCCTGAGCTCGGTAAACTCCATTCTTCCAATTTCTCGCTTTTTAACGGTTTATAGGCTTAGGTTAGGTTAGGTTTTATGACTCATGCCCGGGCTTTAACTATAGGCTTTATAGGCTTCATATTAGTTGAAACTGATAGACAGATTCAGATATATCGGGAAAGTCCCATCGGAAGGACGACGTGCTCAAAGTTATTTTTACCCTAAGTGAAATATCACCTACCCAGGTTTAGATACATTACATACGACTCATTATCGAGTACCTGACATACGCAAAGGCCCTCGATCAACGCTTAAAGTCCAATCCGAAGGACGACGTGCTCAAATTTATTTTTATCGTCTCGATTAAAACATCTGACCTAAGTGACTTGGCTAGATTTCTAAATGGCGATCCTGAGCTCGGTAGACTCCATTCTTCAAATTTCTCGCTTTTTAACGGTTTTAGATTTAATATTTGTTAAAACTGATAGAGAACAACCGGGATATCTGAATCCTACACAAAAATCGAAATAAGAATGTTATTCGAAATAAGTCGGGCTAAATCCCCATCTTCAAATTTCTCGCTTTTTAACGGTTTATAGGCTTAATATTACTTAAAACTGATAGACAGATTCCGATATATCGGGAAAGTCCCATCCGAAGGACGACGTTCTCAAGGGTTTTTTAAACCTAAGTGAAATTTCAGCTACCCAGGTTTAGATACGTAACATACGACTCATTATCGAGTACCTGACATACGAAAAGGCCCTCGATCATAGCTTAAAGTCCAATGCGAAGGACGACGTGCTCAAATTTATTTTTATCTTCTCGATTAAAACATCTGACCTAAGTGCCTTGGCTAGATTTCTAAGAGGCGATCCTGAGCTCGATAGACTCCATATGTAAGATAAAATAAGTTACCGTTTGGTTCCAACTAAAATTATCAAGGAAGAAATGTGGAATATAAGTGGGCTTTGAGCTACCGTTTTGACGTATTTTCTGAAAAACAAATTAATACAGCAATGTTGGTAGATATGCAGCATCCAGAAACGAAGATGGTCAACCAAAGAAAGATTCAGATGTATCGGGAAAGTCCCATCGGAAGGACGACGTGCTCAAAGTTATTTTTACCCTAAGTGAAATTTCACCTTCCCAGGTTTAGATACATAACATACGACTCATTATCGAGTACCTGACATACGCAAAGGCCCTCGATCAACGCTTAAAGTCCAATCCGAAGGACGACGTGCTCAATTAACTTGGGTGAAAAGTAAGTAATTTTGCTCACTTTTATGGGTATAAATAACTTTTCAAATAATAAAAAGGTAAATTTTCTTGAGACAATTTGTTTACGTGTTTAAACAAACAAAAGTTCACAAAAACGTTAAATAAAACATTGAATTAGCAAATTTCCTAGCATCCTTAAACGTTCTGCTCAACATAGGGTACGTGACATCACCCAACACTACGTGACATCACCCAACACTACGTGACATCACCCAACACTACGTGACATCACCCAACACTACGTGACATCATCCAACACTACGTGACATCACCCAACACTACGTGACATCACCCAACACTACGTGACATCACCCAACACTACGTGACATCACCCAACACTACGTGACATCACCCAACACTACGTGACATCACCCAACACTACGTGACATCACCCAACACTACGTGACATCCTCCAACACTACGTGACATCACCCAACACTACGTGACATCACCCAACACTCCTGCCAACTTCCTACTACCATCTTATCAAGAAAGAAATGTGGAATATAAATGGGCTTTGGACATACAAAGTTATTTTTACCCTAAGTGAAATTTCAGCTACCCAGGTTTAGATACGTAACATACGACTTATTATCCAGTACCTGACATTCGAAAAGGCCCTCGATCATTGCTTAAAGTCTAACTCGAAAGACGACGTGCTCAAAGTTATTTTTACCCTAAGTGAAATTTCACCTCCCCAGGTTAAGATACATAACATACGACTTATTATCCAGTGCCTGACATTCGAAAAGGCCCTCGATCAACGCTTAAAGTCCAATCCGAAGGACGACGTGCTCAAATTTATTTTTATCTTCTCGATTAAAACATCTGACCTAAGCGACTTGGCTAGATTTCTAAGAGGCGATCCTGAGCTCGGTAGAATCCATTCTTCAACTTTCTCGCTTTTTAATGGTTTTTAGATTTAATATTTGTTAAAACTGATGAACAACCGGGATATCTGAATCCTACACAAAAATCGAAATAAAAATGTTTTTCGAAAAAAATCGGGCTAAATCCCATTCTTCAAATTTCTCGCTTTTTAACGGTTTATAGGCTTAATATTAGTTAAAACTGATAGACAGATTCAGTTATATCGGGAAAGTCCCCCGCAAGGACGACGTTCTCAAGGTTTTTTAAAATTTTTTTTAAACCTAAGTGAAATTTCAGCTACCCAGGTTTAGATACATAACATACGAGTTATTATCGAGTACCTGACATACGAAAAGGCTCTCGATCATGCCTTAAAGTCCAATGCGAAGGACGACGTGCTCAAATTTATTTTTATCTTCTCGATTAAAACATCTGACCTAAATGCCTTGGCTAGATTTCTAAGAGGCGATCCTGAGCTCGGTAAACTCCATTCTTCAAATTTCTCCCTTTTTAACGGTTTTTAATTTAATAGAAATAGGCTTAAACATTGACACAACTCGCACCTCAGTGAAATTAAATCGTAAAAAAATTTTAATTTTTACAAATTTTTAATTAGGATTTTCATATTCTTCACAAAAAAACTAGGTTTTCCGGTATTTTTAGTTTTCTTGTACGAGCAATAGTTTTCGAGATATTGGTCTTTGAAAGTTGCGTTTTATTTAAAATCAATTGGGAGTGGATTCATAGAGATCTCAGCCCGCAAACCGGGCGAAGAGTGGGGGCGACCCTTCCCCCTGCTCAAAATCCTGGCTACGCCCCTGTCAATTTCACATGTATCTTTTCATTCTGAACCAATTATGTACTTTTATACTTCCCCAGTTATACGCAATACTTCAATTTTCTAAGGGAACTTAACATTTTTAGCCGAGATGTTTTGATACACTTAATAAAAAATTAATAAAAACGTATGTTTAAAAAAAAAAAAATATTGTCTATTTCACAAAATATACTTATATGATATGTGAGTACTTTCGGTATTGCTAACATCTTCTGAAGCGATGTACTTAAAGAAGAGGACTGTTGGGTAGGTTCCAGAACAAATAATACATTATACAAACATCTCAACAGCACTAAAGAAAAATAAAAACAGAAGAAAAAAGTGGGGTTTACTATCTAAAATAAAACAAAATTTAGTCAACATTATTAATTGATGAGATCAATAAGCATAATCAATTTTGGTACTGGTACTTATTATGTTCACTAATCAATGTATCAATGGTCATTCACATACCATACTAGCCACACGCTCCTAATAAAAACGTATGTTTAAAAAAAAAATATTGTCTATTTCACAAGATGAAGATTTCACAGAAGAATTGAATAGGATTCGAATGAGAGATATTAGGAGAAAGTCAAAGTTGCCCGGGCAACGCCGGGTATCACTGCTAAAAATAATTTATATAATATATAAATGTATATACTTGGTAAAATAAATTATATTTAAAAAATAAGTTTTTTCAATAACAGGTAACCCAAACTATAGTACATTCGTACTATAGTTTGGGTCCAAGAATCCTCAGTTAACCTTATCAACAATAACTCAGTTATTGTGACTCATACCCGGGCTTTAACTTCGAGGTCATATCGCCTACTACCAGAGTGCACTTTCGTCATTATGGTGGACATGAGCCCGACTCTGCAGTGGGAGTTCTAAATTTTGTCTACCTAGTTTTGGTTACTTAGATCATCCGAAGGACGGCGTGCTCAAGGTTTTTTCACCTCTCAGACAAAAACCTAAGGGCCTTGGCCGGGTTTCGATCCCGCGATCTTGAGTCCAGCAAGCAAGCACGCAATACCACTATCGCATACCGGCGCCAAGATTGCTATCAGTGAAGGACTAATTAATATGAAGAATTGTTATTCACTGTGACTATGAAACGAAAATATTATCAAGTACATGAAAAAATTGTAAGTATTGACCGACTGGGCTGTTGAGAGGAAAACACACCCAAACATTATTATAACAGAGCTGCCACAGAAGAGGTAAACATTGTTGTTTTTGTGCATAATTCTTGCGATGCAAATGTTTTATTAACAGCATGACGAAGTTTATCGCCTCTAGTGATATTTTTGAAACCACAATTATATCAAAACTAGTGGGGACCCTGAAACGTTAAAATCGTTTTTCTTTTGCAAAAGTATTTCAGAAATATTAAAATATAAGTTTATTAAAATTTACATTCTGCTCTTAACCATTTATTCAATGCTGAATTGTTATAGAATCAACATTGAAAAGACAAAGACAGTAACTGTATGGAGTTAGTCACTTTGTCAACTGAAAACTGAAACAAATGTTTTGTTTAGTAAATGAAACAACTCCATTCTAATTGTTTTTATTTTCTTGGGTGTGAGGATGTTCAAACAAAATACAGTGTAAACTCTATTTACCGACACTTAAGGGACTGCGCATTTTATGGCGTTATTGAGAGTTGTCGTTAAATGAAGAGAAGAAATATCAATACATATTACATTACATTTAATAGTATTTTACTATTATAATATGTATTTAATAATAAAGTATAACAACAAACATTAATATTGATACAAATAACAACGCTTATTGCGTATAGTCTGTTATCTTCGTCTGACGTTTTTCGCTGCTCCAATATTTTAATTGTATTTTCTTATGTATTTTATTCATATCTTGGGATACTTTGGGATCAAGTTGGTTATACAAAAAGTCTAGCAGCCGATGTAAACACGTGCAAGGTAATCACAACAAACAAAAGAACGACAGTCGAGGTAATTACAGGCTAGACAATAAAGCAACAAACAACAAACAAAAGACCGCACACAGCTGCAGTTGTTATTAATTTGGGCAACTTGAAAGTACTGTTTATTGCTTAGTGATGACGTAATGTTGTCGTTATGTAGAGTGGGTGTGATGCTACATAGAGTGTATCATTGTATGAACAACACCACCAAGATTCAAGTAGTTTCGATGTTTTAGGGAGTTTGCCGTTAAATCGAGTGACGTTGAATGGAGTTTACACTGTAAGTATATTTAAAAAAAATGATTTATTAAACGAAACGACAAATTTAAAAAAATACAATATGTACAATACAAAATATCATCATATTCTTCAACTTCACTTGATCCCCTGTTTTTAAAGTATGATAATATTTATGGTAAATAGATGGAATATATTAAAGCAAATCTAAAATGTATTTTTTTTTCTCCTACGATATAAGTAGTTCGAGAAGTTGGATATAATAAATCCTGATTTATTAAAGATAGATGCACAGGTCTACCTACAGATTTTTTTCTAACATTGATTTCCATGAATTCATTTACATCAAAAAAATATTTGATGAATATTTTAACAGATGATTTTTTACTGAATGAATCATCCGAACAATCACTATCACTATATTCAACTAATTTCACTGATCTTTCAGTAGTCATGAGTATAGATATTTTTCTAAGGGTTTCTCAACTCAAACTCAACTGAGCTAATAACATAAAATTCTCTATAAAGGTATTATTGGTTTTAAAAACATTCAGTTGGAATTAAAACAAAGGGTATGTTATTGAACAATACAAACAAACATGGAGTTACGTCATTCTGTCAACTGAAAAATATTGATTTTTTTTCGAAAAAGAAATTTTAATTTATTTTTTTTCTATCTAAACAACCAACAAAAAAGTTTTAATACGATTATTTGATACAATTTAATAAGCATATTCATATAATGAAAAAATATCATTTTCGCAAAAATGGCAGTTAGTCATTATGTCAACTGAAAGGCTCATATTATACTTACTATAAGAATGTAAAAAGTAGGGGAGAGCGAGTAATAATATTTTGTAATTTCCAGGTTTGGAGGGAAAAAGGGGATTGAAACATGAAGGATCGAATTGCTGTGTCAGTATGAGGCTTATTTCGATATGCTTAATGCATACAATTAAAAAAAAAAAAAATCTATTCTTCACTCAAATCTTCTTAAACCAATAAAATATTTAACAGACCTTCACTCCTCCATAGAAGAAGTTATCCATAATAGGAATATCCGGGAGCCGGGGAGTTATCTGAAGAGTAAATACCAGAGGATGAAGTGTAATTGTAATAGGAATAGATAATTAAAATGCACAATTTCTTTGTCAAACTTCACTATATATTCTCAAATACTCAACTAGTTTCGCCGTGTTAAGGCATTATCAAGAGTCACTTACAAACTGACAGAATTGGTTTACAGTTAACTGTACCCTCTACCCTGTCAACCAATTCTGTCAGTTTGTAAGTGACTCTTGATAATGCCTTAACACGGCGAAACTAGTTGAGTATTTGAGAATATATAGTGAAGTTTGACAAAGAAATTGTGCATTTTAATTATCTATTCCTAGAATGGAGCTTCACAAAGTAAATCTGGAAACCATAAATTATGTAATTGTAATCATCCGGATAAATGGGATTTTCCAGATGTTTGATTCCGTAGTAGTTTTTGACCAGATCAGCAGCTCGCTCAGCTATCATCATAGCCGCTACTGGTGGATTGCCTCTGATAATGTCAGGCATTACGGAATCACTCACCACCCGCAAATTCTTTACGCCTCTTACGAACAGCTGATCTTGTGTGACTACAGAACCCATCCTGGTAGTTCCAACTCCTGCCGTGATCGAAAAAGTATAATTTGGGATTATACATTTGATAAACTCGGATTGATCATTTCCTTTACACAGTGGCTGAAGATCTGTTACTAATTTGGGTGAATACTTCTTCATGGTTGGTGTCTTCATGAACTCAATGACGGCTTTGGCTGCTCCCTCAACAACAGCGTAGTCATACTCTTCTTGATAGTAATTTGGATCTACCGCGGTTGTTGAGCGATCCTCCAAATTTGTATTTGTACTTGTTATTGTAAGGTTTCCAACACTTTTTGGAGTGAGCAGAACGATGCGAACAGTTATAATCTGCCTGTTTTGGCTCTGACGGTTTGTGAAAGGATACCAGCTATAGAACCGGAGAACTGCGTTGGTCGAGGTATCTTTTCTCTTTCTGTCCAAAGCGTTGAAGAATCCCCACGCCTCTTCTCCAGTCGTAGTCAGAGGTCCTTCCCCGTGTTGTCCGAATTCAGTCACGCTCGTCTTGCTTCTCCACACATTTGTAGTGATGGTCAACGGTTTGTCTATTTCGAAGTATACATCTAGTCCTGGAAGGTCTTTGAAGTTTCTCCCCACGGGCAGGTCGCACACTTCAGGGATGCCAAGTCTTCTCAGCTCGTCTCTCGGTCCGATCCCTGACAACATGAGCGTCCTGGGAGCCACAAAATTTCCCTCTGCATCTATCACCTCCTTCTTGGCTCGCACTGTGTAAGTTTTACCTTTCCTTATGTACTCCACTCCTTCAACTTGCTTCGCCTTATTTATCAGAAGTTTAGGAACTGTGTCATGTTTTATGATAGTAAGATTTTTCCTTTTCGCAATTCGGTTCAAGTAAGCGGCCGCAGCACTGAGTCGGCTCGGTCCATCCAGCATCATCTGCGGATAATCTATTCCGTACTGACTCTCTCCGTTGGGGTCGTTCTGCGGCCATCCGAACTCCAGGCCTGCTCTGATGTACTCCTTCCTCAGGAGTGTCTGGTACCTCGGGTATCTTATAGTCATCGGACCCTTGTTTCCATGATATGGTGACCTGTCCAGTGGCTGTATCTTGTAGTTCTCTAGTTTGAGGAAGTATGGAAACACATTCTTCCAGCTCCAGTCTGTGTTTCCCATCTCCGCCCAGTTGTTGTAGTCCTCTGAAGTTCCTCGGAGGTAGTTCGGTATGCCGGATGCAGAGTTCCCACCAAGTCGCTGTGGTACATTCAGGGTACATTTCCCACCTTGAGCTGAAAAGTAAAGGACATTTCATTTATTGCAAAAGCTTAATAACTCAAAAATTAATTCACAGACAAATCATTTTTACTTTTTTTTACAGAGATATAAATTTTTCGAATGGAATTTCACTTTTCAAGGTTCTCTCAACACGATTTGATCATTTTTGGGCTGCTGTATCTGAGAATGTGGCTGACACTTTGTGGACATTCTAACTCAGAAGAGAATGTAATGATATGAACTTGAAGATTTCGCATTTCACAACTAACATCTGAGGATGTTTTGGCCGAAATCAATGGAAAAGTTAGACCAATTCACTGCTGGGCCTAAGTACATTTTTGAAACAGTACATAATAAAAAACCAAAAACCAAATAAAAGTTGTTGACAAAACTGGTAGTCACATTTTGTATTGAATTACTTCTTCTTCTTCCGAAAAAAATATTTTTTGACCCACGGGTTAGCATCTGAACAACCCATATATAAAGTCTCGTATCGAGTTTTCATCGATATGAAACTTGGGTTTTGAAGTTAAACCCTCCTCTTCAGCCAATTTTACTGCAAATCGATAGGTAATAATTGGAAGTAAACAAGACCAAAGCCAAAGCCAAATAAAGAAACACTTACTTACCTAAACATGCTCTTTTCTGTGGAACGCTGGTTGAGTTATCTAGTGCATCCAATCTATGAAGAAGTGGATTATCAGAAATCGCATTTTCGTTTGGAAATGCAGTCATAAGCGCAACAGATAAAGATGGAATTTCTGTCAGTCTGTCTGCAAGGATGCATGCTGCAAAAAAAAACGGATTTTAGTTCATAATAATATACATCTGAGATCTTTCCAGTTCTGGTACAATAAGTGGAGAGTGAAGATGATCGACAAGAAGTCAGTTGACGTAGTCTTTACTCTTCGCCGCAAATATAGCTGCTCTGCAGTGCCCTACAACAATCCCATCCCTTCAGGAAAACCAAGTCCGCAACCTAGGCCTCTTTCTCGACAAGAGACTTACATGGAATCCACACGCAAGACTCAACTTGACCAGAGATCTAAATGATCTCTCAAAATAAAACTGATGCTGTACAATACTCTACAGAAACATACGTGCACTTGAATTATGGGGCTCTTTAAGGCATCCAATCTAAACTGCATTTAATCCCTTCAATCCAAATTCCTTCGTAAAATAGCCAATGCTCCTTATTATGTCTACAACAAAACCTTATACATTAATCTCAAACTTCCTTTGTGTGTTGAGCCTCCCTTTCTCTTTGGTCTGAAAATTAGTAGTTGTCGTCCTTTTCGGACGATTCTGGATACATATATGATATTTGGCGCCAAGTTATCGATTCCCCCTGAAGTTATGTTCACAGACATAAAAAATTAAAAAAAAATATATATATACGTACATTTCTTTAACATTACCTGCCTCAGCGCCACCAATAATAATTATATCGTACTCTCTCGGTACATTTTCTTGTTGAGTTTCCACTACGTTATAATCTGGGTTGTTTCCATATGGAATAAACTTTGATACGTAGTAGAAAAATGCAGACAGGAAGGTTGACAGGCTGAGCTCCATCACAAGTAGTCTGAAAATTATCAACAATATTTTTTATAAATTACTTTATTTTTTATAAATTACTATATCAGCCGCCACGAAATTAAATTTGGAAAAATAATGTATGTTTCATGAAAGATTCCAGTATATTTATTTCGATACCGGAGATGTATCAACGGCGAGATGTTAAGGCAAGAAGGGCAATCAGCGTATGCTTTTGCAAAATATGAAATATATAAATTTTTTTAGTTAGGACATCAGATTTGTTTACAATACTCCAAAATAGCTTTAATAATTATCTCAATTTACAATATTTATATAATAAATTCTGGATTTATGAAGGGAAAGTATATTGTATATCACTCACTGACTATTCGCTAGAACAAAGAAATGTGCTATTAGGATGGAGCGAGGGAGTTGTGGAGAAGGCTCAAAGAGAAACTTACCTAGATTAGCTGTTACTTTGCAGTTTCTCCACAGAGCAGCGCTCCTGTTCACACCAAAACAGAGCCTTCTTATTAAAAAGTATAGGAAAAAAATGCAAGTTAATATAATTATTTTTCGAATTAGGAATGTTATTCATTTCATACGATTATATCTTATCTAAATAGCTAATTACTAATTATTGTTAATTAATTACGATATTCAACTAATTAGTTAATTAATCATTATGACAAACATTCCCAACTGAGATGTTCTGGGTATAACAAAACATACAAAATGATGACTGCGGGGGAGGGGGACGCAGCTTGTCTTGTATGCCGCCATTGTCAGAGCCTAGGCCAGCCCTACCATAGGGCGAACGGAGCGGCCGTTCCCGGCGCCAAGTCCCAGGGGACGTCTCAGTGGTAAAGAAAAATAAAGGTAAAAATATATTTTTTTCGCTTTTCAATATTCTGATTGGGAGCGTGTGGCTAGTATGGTATGTGAATGACCATTGATACATTGATTAGTGAACATAATAAGTACCAGTACCAAAATTGATTATGCTTATTGATCTCATCAATTAATAATGTTGACTAAATTTTGTTTTATTTTAGATAGTAAACCCCACTTTTTTCTTCTGTTTTTATTTTTCTTTAGTGCTGTTGAGATGTTTGTATAATGTATTATTTGTTCTGGAACCTACCCAACAGTCCTCTTTTTTAAGTACATCGCTTCAGAAGATGTTAGCAATACCGAAAGTACTCACATATCATATAAGTATATTTTGTGAAATAGACAATATTTTTTTTTTTTAACCTACGTTTTTATTAATTTTTTATTAAGTGTTTCAAAACATCTCGGCTAAAAATGTTAAGTTCCCTTAGAAAGTTAAAGTATTGAGTATATCAGGGGAAGTATGAAAGTACATAATTGGTTCGATACGAAAAGATACATGTGAAATTGACAGGGGCGTAGCCAGGATTTTGAGCAGGGGGGAGGGTCGCCCCCACTCTTCGCCCGGTTTGCGGGCTGAGATCTCTATGAATCCACTCCCAATTGATTTTAAGTAAAACGCAACTTTCAAACACCGATATCTCGAAAACTATTGCTCGTACAAGAAAACTAAAAATACCGGAAAACCTGGTTTTTATGTGACGAATCTGGAAATCCTAATTAAAAATTTGTAAAAATTAAATTTTTTTACGATTTAATTTCATTGAGTTGCGAGTTGTGTCAATGTTTAAGCCTAAAGTATTGACTATAACTGGCGAAATATAAAAGTACATAATTGGTTCAGAATGAAAAGATACATGTGAAATTGACAGGGGCGTAGCCCGGATTTTGAGCAGGGGGAAGGTCGCCCCCACTCTTCGCCCGGTTTGCGGGCTGAGATCTCTATGAATCCACTCCCAAATGATTTTAAGTAAAACGCAACTTTCAAACACCTATATCTCGAAAACTATTGCTCGTACAAGAAAACTAAAAATACCGGAAAACCTGGTTTTTATGTGACGAATCTGGAAATCCTAATTAAAAATTTGTAAAAATTAAATTTTTTTACGATTTAATTTCATTGAGGTGCGAGTTGTGTCAATGTTTAAGCCTAAAGTATTGACTATAACTGGCGAAATATAAAATTACATAATTGGTTCAGAATGAAAAGATACATGTGAAATTGACAGGGGCGTAGCCCGGATTTTGAGCAGGGGGAAGGGGGGGGGGGAGGGTCGCCCCCACTCTTCGCCCGGTTTGTGGGCTGAAATCTCTACGAATCCACTCCAAATTGATTTTAAGTAAAACGCAACTTTCAAAGACCAATATCTTGAAAACTATTGCTCGTACAAGAAAACTAAAAATACCGGAAAACCTGGTTTTTATGTGAAGAATCTGAAAATCTTAATTAAAAATTTGTAAAAATTAAATTTTTTTACGATTTAATTTTACTGAGGTGTGTGTTGTGTCAATGTTTAAGCCTATTTCTGAAACGTGTTCTTTAACCCTATTTTTAAATACTCAACTAGTTTAGCCGTGTTAAGGCATTATCAAGAGTCACTTATAAACTGACAGAATTGGTTGACAGGGTAGAAGGTACAGTTATGGAGGGGGTTTAGGTAGTGACGGGGAATCCCTTGTTTTTGTTACTCTATACATTCCAATAAACAGATTAACTAAATAATTATCTAATTTTAGTTTAAATTTTTCCTTTTTAATTAAAAAAAAAATGGATGTTACTTGAGTGGCTTCTGCGATAAAACCCACTTCTCAACTCCATTTCCGATTCGCTTTATGAAAACGTATTATTCTTCAAAAAACTTCAAGAGGATCAATATTGATGGCGGGGGAAGTTCACAACCGAAATAACTTGTGTACGTTTAAATCGGTCTTTAAGAAAGGAAAAGCAGCCACTAGCTTAGTGGCAGAAGTCTTGCCTTACAGCGTCAGTGTTAAAGATGCCAAATGGAGGATGTCAAGGCTTTGTTGGAAACCATTTCGGAGATGATTGGCATGAGCAGGAAGGAAATGTATTCAACGGTAATGATGAAGCCCCAGCCTCAGATGAGGAGGACCTACGTACCTAATTACGTACCTTTAAGCATTTCACCTATGCTTTTTTGTTATTTTTCCTTATGCGCATTTTGATTTTTATGACCAGAAATAATACTGGTCCTTCTTATGCTGACTGAGATATACTGTGTCGTCTTGTCTTTATTTTAGTCACTTTGCCTCCAAGTTGAGAGTTTTCAAGAGAGAGATTTAAGACAAATATATTTATTCATGTGCTTAATTTGTTTACTGAACTTTTTCTTTATTAAATAGGGTTTTTATTTACTGGTACAATTTTTTCTTCCTCGAGAGTGAAATTCATCAACAAGCCAGGTGATTTGAAATGAGTGTCAAAATTGGTTCTTTACTGGACCGATAGTTCCAAAACTGTTTCTTTAAGGCGGATGGTGACAAAACTGCTTCTTTACAAATTTAAAAGTGTTCCTGCTCCTTTCCATGTGATCCACGTTATTTTTCTCTTGGCATGAATCATCAGTATTGCCAACCACACACAATAAAAAAAAAAAGTGAATAATAAAACCATTTCAGTTGGTTTTAAACCATTTTTTGCATTTTCTGAAGAACCACTCATTTCGGAAAGAACGACTTTTGGAACTCAGCGCTTCAATTATATCAATGTAAAATATAATTTAAAGTGAATAAAAACAAATAAATAGAATTTAAATGCAAATTAAAGTATTCTCTAAATGTGAGTTGGCAAAACATAAATTATTTGAAATACAGAGAATATTGGAAAGAAAGATGTCACTTTTTGCTGGTGTTGAAAAAACCAATGTCCTGTATGTCCGTATATAATTAAGAGCCCACAACACAACTTTGTTGTAAAATTCCGGTAATATCAATACGGAAGAAAAATAAATGATATGAGGTAACGTGGCGGCCCAGTGGTGCCACCTTTGAAAACATGCACAGACCCTCCCCACCCTTCTGAACACCGGACACATCCTGAGCTGCTGCTAATGGCGCTCAATGCTTGGCTCCAGCCTCAATCAAAATAAACATCTACTCGAGCTACGATACATAACAGGGCCTATTTTTAATTTCTACTTCCCAGCTGTACGAAGTATGTACACAAAGTTATACAATAGGTCAGAAATTCGATGTCCAGTTTTCACGGGAATTTCATGTGTTTCGGCCCCCAAATTGTCTTAAGTAAATTCAAAAACCCCAAAAGGACGACACTTATAGACTTTCCTTGAAATCGGACTTATAGCACCAACGGTTCATGGGTTTTAGAGGGAGAGCGGAATCTTAAATGATTATTTCGGGTTGGGAAAGTACATTGAGGGGGCCTTGACAACCCCAAAACTGAATATTTGAAGAATAGCTTACCTGTCACAAATAGACAGAAGCCCCCAATATAATAGAAACATTTTTTTGTTTTCTCAGACCCATTTATAGTCTGAAATTATCAAGTTTTATCAATTGTCATTTGAATAATGCTGTCCTGAAAAGATAAGTTAGTCATTAAATATTAAATATATTTATTATTTATTTATTATTTATATATATATTTATTGATTAATTATTGCAGGTATTATCTATAATATAATATTTAAAGCCATTTTAGTCTCAACATTTTCAATTTATTTTCTTTCATTCATTTTTGTTTTCATAATATGTAATACAACATTTCGTCCTTAAGACATTATCAAGTTCCACATCTAACATTATCATCATTGTTATTAAAAAATTAACTTTAGCTAGTAAAGTACGTCTTATTTTTCCAACAAATTTTTTCAAAAATCCAAAACATCATATACCAAAAAAACTTTTTTCTTTGAGGACTCCATTTGGCCAATAAAACAATCTTAGGTAACCTACAATGATTACACCTGCAATCATTTGAATATAAATGTCTCATATATCGGAAACCGATTTACCATTGTTATAATTTATTGATTAATTTATATATATATATATATATATATATATATATATATATATATATTTTAAATATTGTCCATTCTACAAAAAACTTTATCTTTTGTAGAATAAACAATATGTCGGCGCTCATCAACTCAGAAGAAGTCTATTTCTGTTTTCGAAAGCCACGTTTGCTAGATACAATGACGAAACCTGTCTTAAAATGACATTTCAAAAATCATTTTATTAGATGTCTGCTCAATTTAAGGGAAAAAATTGGGCCTTAGAAAAATGTTCTTTTTTTTTTGCCTTATATACGATGCATATTTATTCTATTGGTTATTTACTCAACATCTATGGCCCCGGGAGGAAAGTTATCAATGAAATAAACCTCTCTCACGGACCGGATTCGAACCCGCATCCCTGGTAAGACTATGTGACCGAACCCTATCTTTTATCCCTAAATGTTCCTTATTAAATTTCCAAAGGTCAATGTGCCCTTAAAATTGGTAAAGACCCAATAACAAATTTGTAGTACAGACTGTACAAATTGATATAGACCCAATAACAAAGTTATAATACAGACTGGACGTACAACTCTCTGTAGGAAATAGTTTAAAGTAATGTTTAAATTGTAACACTTTATGTTTTTGTTCTTTACGGGCTTTAGTACAAAGTCATATCGCCTACCACCAGAGCGCTCTTTCGTCACTCTTGTGGACATGAGCCCGACTCTATTGTGGGAGTCCTAAATTTTGGCTACCCTAAATTTTTATTCACCTAGGGTAGGGGTCTTTAACAACTATTTGACATCGTACAGGCTCGGGACTATTTTTGTAGACTAATTTTCACTTTATTGATAGTTCTGGCTGCTAATTATATAATAATTAATTAAAAAGAACATAAAAATATAAATAAAAATCAATGGGAAAAAAAAATATATTTTTTCTTATTTGTTTTCTTTGTTTTTGTCAATAAAAAGTTATGAGGCTTCTGCGATAGAATTCTCGAGAAAGAACACACTTCAGTAGCTACCCGCTGAGCTCACAACAGGAACGTTTTTATGAAAAATGCTACTTCGTATAATTTATTTGTACAAAAAACATATCGTACTATTTATTACCTGAGTAAAATTTCCTAATTTTTTAATTATTCTTGATGTCTAGAAAAAGGGTGTTGAAACATAAAGCTTCTCGTTTTGCTATGTCAGTTTATTTAAATATATTTAATACACTTAAAATAAATAAAATTTCGAATCTTTTTGAACCCGAAACATTTTACAGACTCTCACTGCTTAACAGAAGAAGTTATCCGTTATAGGAATATCCGGGAGATGAAGTGTAATTGTAGTCGTCCGGATAAATGGGATTTTCGAGATGTTTGATTCCGTAGTAGGTTTTGATCAGATCAGCAGCTCGCTCAGCTATCATTGTGTTGGCTACAGTTGGATTGCCTCTGATGATATCAGGCATTACAGCGTCGCTCACCACCCTCAAGTTCTTTACACCTCGTACGAACAGCTGATCTTGTGTGACCACAGAACCCATCCTGACTGTTCCAACTCCTGACGTGATCGGAAATGTGTAATTTGGGATTATACATTTGATAAACTCGGTTTGATCTTTTCCTTTACACAATGGCTGAAGATCTGTCACTAATTTGGGTGAATACTTCTTCATGGTTGGTGTCTTCATGAACTCAATGGCGGCTTTTGCTGCTCCCTCAATAACAGCGTAATCGTACTCTTCCTGATAGAAATTTGGATTTATCATAACTTGTGAGTAATCGTCCAAGTCTGTGTTTATCTTTTTTATTATAATGTTGCCAACACTTTTGATGTTTAGAGCAACCATGCGAATAGTTATAATCTGTCGGTTTTGGCTCTCATTACTAGTGAAAGGATACCAGCTGAAGATCCGGAGGACTGCGTTGGTCGAGGTATTCGTCCTATCTAAAGTGTTCAAAAATCCCCATGCTTCTTCTCCCGTTGTAGTCAGAGGTCCCCATCCATGTTGTCCGAACTCAATCACGCTCGACTTGCTCCTCCACACATTTGTAGTGATGGTCAACGGTTTGTCTATTTCGAAGTATAAATCTAGTCCTGGATGGTCCTTGTAGTATCTCGCCACGGGCAGGTCGCAGACTTCTGGGATACCAAATCTTCTCAGATCGTCTCTCGGTCCGATCCCTGACAACATGAGCACCCTGGGGGCGTCTACAGTATTCATTCCAAGTATCACCTCCTTCTTGGCTCTCACCGTGTAAGTTCTACCTTTCCTTACGTACTCCACTCCTTCAGCCTGTTTTTCCTTATTTATCAACATTTTAGGGAATTCGTCAAATTTTAAAATAGTAAGATTTTTCCTTTTTGCTATTCGATTCAAATATGCAGCCGCTACACTGAGACGGCTCTCTCCATCCAGGGTCATTTGCGGATAATCTATTCCGTACTGTCTCTCTCCGTTGGGGTCATTCTGTGGTCATCCGAACTCCCGGCCTGCTCTAATATACTCCTTCCTCAGCAGCGTCTGGTATCTGGGATATCTTATAGTCATCGGACCCTTGGTTCCATGATATGGTGACCTGTCTAGTGGATGTATCTTGTAGTTCTCTAGTTTGAGGAAGTATGGAAACACGTTCTTCCAGCTCCAGTCTGTGTTTCCCATCTTCGCCCAGTTGTTGTAGTCTTCTGGGGTTCCTCGCATGTAATTCATATTGCTTGATGAGGCATATCCTCCGAGTCTGTTTGCTATATTCAGGGTGCATCTGCCGCCTTGAGCTGAAAATATAGAAAATTCTATTAAATCATTGCAATAACCTTATAATAATGAGAAAAACATGACATCGGTTTCTCAGTGCAGAAGTGTAAGAACTCAACAGTGAATGGGAAGGAGTTTTTCTTCGGACAAGAATTAATTTGTGCAAATTACTTTTAAAATTACTGTGAAAATAACCATAATACAGGAGTGAAGTAAAGACAATTTTCGGGATTCGGGACAAGAAAAATATACAAATGGTAACCCTGTATTTTTAGTTATCACATTCCTATTTTTAAGTAACATCTTCCGATGCTTCTACAGATTATATCCCCAAAGCGCGATTTTTTTTTTTGAATGGTTTAGGATGGTAGACCTGTGGAACCTGCGCAGCCGAGAATGTACTTCTTTTTTTTCTTTTTTACTATTAAATATTATAGTGATAACGGCAGTTTGTATAACAAGCGGATATGAAACTTGTTTCCAGAAGCAAGGAGACGAAAGAACAAGCACCCCTCTCTAGCTTTCGGTAAAGGTTGACAGATAAATGTCGTTTTCAAGTAGAGGCAGGTTGTGTGGGAAAATGTGATGAGGTTGATCCTCCTCAAATGCAAATTGTTACAAACTGCACATGGCCTCAGCTTTGTACAGTCAGATCGAGAAAAATAGACACTGCTTACCTAAACAAGCTCTCTTCTGTGGACTTGAGGTTATATTAGTAAGTAAATCCAGTTTGTAAAGGAGTGGATTATCAGAAAGTGCATTTTCATTATCAAATCCAGTAATAAGTGCAACTGATAAAGATGGAATTTCGGTCAGTCTATCCGCCAGGATGCAAGCTGCAAAAAATAACATCAATTTTCAGTTCATAAAAATATTACCTACTTGTATAAGCCTTGTAAAGGCGGACTATACTTGAAAAACTAAATAATAATAAAAAAACAAGTTTTTAAGTAACATTTATTTCATTTTCTCAAATTATTTCACATGGATACCGACTAACAGAAATGCCGTTTTCTGTTTTGGTTTTTGTTTCTGTTTTTTTTTTTTTTTTTTTTTTTTTTTTTTTCTAATAACTATCGAAGAATTGTATGTAGTTCCTAAGGGTCGTCCAGCCATTTTAGGTCGCATATGGATCGTCGCCAAATATTGTGTCTATTTAGGTCTACTATTTGAAAACAGGGAAGTATAATATAAGCAGGCATTTGATCTTTCACTATAATCTGGATAGAAAATGTAACATGAACACATTAGAATAGTCTGGTTGGAAAGGTGACGCCATAACCTCTACTAAACAACTTATGAAGTAAACAGGTAAACATTGTTGAGGTTATAACAAAAAACATCATTTAAAATGTTCATAAAGGAAATATATAAAAATATTATTGCTAGAACTTAACATTACTTTTGTATTACACTGGAATTGAAGACTTGAAAAATAAAAAAAGGAGAGAGTTAAATGCTACATAACAACTTTATTGAAAATTTGAAATACAAATTACATCCTTTTTTTAAATTATTTGTTATATAAACGAAACTTGATAAATATATATATATATTTTAAATACAAGGAATAAAATGAAACAAATATAAACAAAATAGAAAGAACAATTAGGTGTCCATGGTGGTCATACGGGCTAGACCATATGGCTTTGATCGCATGGTCTCCCATGGTTAGCGGGTTCGAATCCCTTCCGGGGATATGGATGTTGTAAATAACTAATATAACACCGTTGTTATGGAGACATGGTTAATATGCACTGCACATAATGCCAAAAAAAAAAAAAATGATTGTTCAAAGTTTCAACACAAAGATCAACAGATCAACAGATCAACTGGGGATTGTTAAGCTAGTGGAAAGATAAACACGCATGTACACACAATAGCGCATTATAAATACATACCTGCCTCCGCACCACCAACAATAATTATATCGTACTCTTTCGGTGCATTTTGTTGTGGAGTTTCCACTACGTTATAATCTGGGTTAAGTGCATATGGAGTAAACTTTGATAAATAGTAGAAAAGTGCAGACAGGAAGGTTGACAGACTGAGTTCCATCTCAAGGAGTCTGGAAATGTCAACAATATTAGTTGTTAATTAATACTGATGTAAACCGGTTGGCTAATTTGGATGACAATTCAGTAGGCTAGTAGGGCCAGGGGCGTAGCCAGGGGGGGGGGGGGGGGGGGGTATAGACTCTCAGGAACAGAGCCCGCAATTTCCGTGGTTAGCGCTGCAGACTTTTTGTTATTAATTTGGGAGACTCGGACCCCTAGAAGCTTCCCCTGAGGTAACCACTGACTGTAATACATACCTACCAAAGCTGACTTTACATGAGCAGCAAAAATGCAAAGCGCAGCAGCAGCAAATGCACGCTGTAGTTTCTGTGCTTTTAGAATTAAAGTAAATTACTCACAGCCAATAGCGTGCATATCTGCTGCTGCTGCGCTTTACATTTTTACTGCACATGTAAAATCAGCTTTAATAGTATTAAGTATAACACAAATGATGATTTTGAGCGAGGAAATGAAATGATTGAATTCATATATATTTAAATAAATGTAATATGACTTGTTTTGTACATGTACATTTATGTAACATTAGATTGCTGATTTAGGAATCAGAAGCACGGGTAATTTGATCCTATTGGTAACTTGCAAGCAATCTATTTTTAATAAAAACTATTTTTCCCCCCCTGCCCCCTCCTGGCTACGCCCATGAGTAACGCGACAAAATGTTGAATCCAACCAGAGTTATTTTGGTTTGGAGTTAAGCCCTGAAGTAGCTACTACCTTTTCATCGAAAGAAAGTCCCGTTTCCCCAACGAAAAAAAGAAAATATAAGTCTCCCAGAAAGTTACCTGAATGTGGTCATGGAACACATCATTCGAAATTACATTTCAAAGACTTTGAAAAAATAAACTTCCCCAATAAGAATTAACCAATTACGTTTTCGCTTTCCCTCCTAAGACAATCGAACGTGTGCGCAAAAACTCACCATTTGACTTTCTCCCTGGCTTCTGAATCTTTATACTAAATTTTGTGTCGATACATTCATTGCATCGGCAGTTATTAAGGCATCTAAGTTTCATGTTAGGTTAGGTTAGGTTTTATGACTCATGCCCGGGCTTTAACTACGAGGTCATATCGCCTACTACCAGAGCGCTCTTTCGTCACTCTGGTGGACATGAGCCCGACTCTACTGTGGGAGTCCTAAATTTTGCCTACCCTAAATTTTTATTCATCTAGGGTAGGGGTCTTTAACGAGTACCTGACATCGTACAGGCTCGGGACCATCGCTTAACGTTCCATCCGAAGGACGGCGTGCTTAAGTTTATTTTACCTCCCAGATAAAATAAACTAAGGACCTCGGTCGGGCTACGAACCCACAACCTTGAGCTCAGAAGTCAAGCACGCAGACCACTGAGCTACCGGCGCCCTCCACATAAGTTTCATGTTGATATTCATGTGTCGGGATTTATGTGTTGAGACTCTCTCTGATCTCCCCTCCCGCTGAAAATTAATACATGTTGTCCTTAAAAGATTTCTAATACTCATATCGTCGCCTAAGATGCATGCAACATTGTACATTTCAATTTTTATCAAAAATCAACTATGCACATTACTGAATTCAAATTTTTGCGCCAAATACGATAAAATTCTTAGTTTTAGGGTCTCACCACCAGGAGCACATTTTTGCCAACACTGGGCGTCTCAAAACATCTGGGCATCATTGTTCATCTCATGAGATAAGGAGTTTTTTTTGCTTCCCTTGTGAAATAACGCAATTTGAGATGCACAATGTTGCATATTAGGCGACGATATGCAATTCTGTGTTAATACATTCATAACAACGGCATTTATTAGAGTTCTTCTGTTAATCCCTCTTTCCATTAGATCAATTATGGCTGAAAATCGATAGGTGTCGTTTTCATGAGGCTTAAAATTTACGTATAAAATTTCATGTGCATACATTTATTACACCAGCAGTTATTAGGATTATATAATTTTGTGTCGATACCTTTATTCAATTGGGAGTTATCCTGACATGATCACACTTTCGATTGGCTTCGGAAGAAAAGCGAGAACGATTAATTCGTTCTGGGGAAGTAGATAGCCGGTGAATCGCTGATAACCTTTTTTATGGATTTAAGTTAAGGTTTTATGACTCATGCCCGGGCTTTAACTACGAGGTCATATCGCCTAATACCAGAGCTCTCTTTCGTCACTCTGGTGGACATGAGCCCGACTCTACTGTGGGAGTCCTAAATTTTACCTACCCTAAATTTTTATTCACCTAGGGTAGGAGGTCTTTAACGAGTACCTGTCATCGTACAGGCTCGGGGCCATCGCTTAACGCCCCATCCGAAGGACGGCGTGCTTAAGTTTATTTTACCTTCCAGATAAAATAAACTAAGGGCCTCGGTCGGGTTACGAACCCACGTTCTTGAGCTCAGAAGTCAAGCACGCATACCACTTTTATGGATTTGTTGATGTCCAACAATGATTTAATTGACTTACAAAATGAGTTAGGTACAACAGCAAATAATGAATCTCTTAAGGAGAGGTTGCCTCACAACTAACATGAACTCGAAAATAACCATTCTTGTTTTTTCTTGAAACCTTTATAACAATTCTATCGTGAGCTACTTGATAAACGTGTTCCTCCAAGAACAAATTAACTTGCAATATCATCACAAAACATAAAAAAATAAGAAATACAGTATTTCTTTGTACAGTTATCTGACCATTTCATAACTCGTATTTAAATGAAGCGAATAAATTATTTTTGTTATGTAACGTAAGGCTGAAACGGGTCATTAGCTTGTTTAATCCCTACAAAGAAAAGCTGCAAGAAACATTCTGAGGTTCGGACATCCGGATAACCGGAGCTAGTACCTATCTAAATCCGGATTTGGATTTTGTATTTTCGGATTTCGTACCGACTTTTGTACCTTCTTAAAAATTCTCATTTTAATGCCGAATAAAATAATCGTTCAAGAAGCACTTTTGGATTTTCACGTCAAAATTTAATTAATTTAATTTAAAGATCATTACTGGTAAATATAAACATTTCATGATCAAATTTGATTTTCAATGCAATTAATTTATCGTTGTTTTGTATGCAAAAGTGAATAAGAATGCATTTTTTATTTTTTTTTTTTTAACAATAAACAATCTTATTTACAACATTATCAAGAAAATTCATTTATCCAGAAAGATCCAGCTCCAATTAGTTATTATTAACGTATAAATCTGGACCAAATCCGGATAATCGACAGGAAAAAGTTACGGAACCAGAGAGGATATTCTCAGTAAAATGTAAAAAAACATTACCTAAGTGAATAATTTGGCGTACTTACAGGTACCTAACCACGATCAACTTTAGAATAATTTGGCGTACAGATAAACACGATCAACTTTAGAATAATTTAAGAGCATTTTCCAAAGGGTTAATTTGAAGGGCGAAACTAAAATCTAACACGACTCCATTACTAAGATTAATTGGAGGTAATCTGTACAACCAAACCAAGTGTCTTGACGTAAACATGTCTCTCTCTGGATTGAAGGTGCACCACCTAGAGCTTGTATACTATACTAAAGGTCGGTACTTATTGAAGAACTAACTCATAGTTATGTACAAATTTATGTCAATATATACTATTCTCATTGTGCATGTATATTGTATTATTATATATTTAAAGATGGACTTTATATACTTACAGATGTATTAATGAACAAAAATTTAGTCTATGTATTAGAAAAATGAATGAATATTTATTTATCTCACATGTACTTATATACAAATTGATCGAATATATGTATACTTACATTTAATTTTTTTTCATTTTGTCATTTTCCTCTTAACATGAAGTTATCTTTTTGTATTTTAATTTTACATTTTGTTTAGTAAAGGTTTTTAGAAATAGTTCGTCTCTCTCCCTAAACTTGTATATATATAAATATACAAATTATATTTATACATAGTTTTGTCCTTACTGGATAAAAGTATATAATAAACAAAACACACATAAAAAAAGACATGAATTTCTTTTATCTATTTGTGGGTTCAGGAGGTCGGAAAACATGACATTCCAGTGAAAACTCAAGATCGAATTTCTGACCGAGCACAACTGAGAAAGGGTGGATGAGTAGTTAGCGTAACAGGCTAGCAATATGTAAGTGGACCTATGTGCTAACCTCATCGCTTTTCCCCCTCAGAATAGTAACTTGAGCTACTGAATCACCGTTTCTCCAGCCCTTCTAGGAAAGCTATCGATTCCAGGACGAGTGAGGTGCCAGTAAGTGTGAACAAGGTGTTAAAACCTACACTTCTCCAGTGGTACAGGTCCTCAAATCCCAAAGTTCAGTAGTGGAGGAGGGTTCAACCCTCGCAGAAGTCCTAGGCTTTCTGTCCCTGCATCATCTTATAATATCCGGAACAGCCATCAAGGTGAACAACTTGGGTAAAGACAAACAGAAAAATCTCATTGTTTGGAGGAAAAAACATAAAGCTTCTCGTTTTGTTGTTACTGTGATGTTTATTTAATACATTTAAGAAAACTGACAAATTTATCCTTCACTCAATCGAACCAACAAAAACATTTAACAGACCTTCACTCCTCCATAGAAGAAGTTATCCATAATAGGAATATCCGGGAGACGGGGAGTTATCGGAAGAGTAAATACCAGAGGATGAAGTGTAATTGTGATCATCCGGATAAATGGGATTTTCTAGATGTTTGATTCCGTAGTAGTTTTTGATCAGATCAGCAGCACGTTCAGCTATCATTATGGTGGCTACTGTAGGATTGCCTCTGATGATATCAGGCATTACAGCATCGCTCACCACCCGCAAGTTCTTTACACCTCGTACGAACAGCTGGTCTTGTGTGACCACAGAACCCATCCTGACTGTTCCAACTCCTGACGTGATCGGAAATGTGTAATTTGGGATTATACATTTGATAAACTCGGATTGATCTTTTCCTTTACACAATGGCTGAAGATCTGTCACTAATTTGGGTGAATACTTCTTCATGGTTGGTGTCTTCATGAACTCAATGGCGACTTTGGCTGCTCCCTCAACAATAGCGTAGTCATGATGCTCCTCATAGTAGTTTGGATTCACCAAGTTGGTTAAGTAATCCAAGTCTGTGTTAGCACTTCTTATTGTATAGTTACCAACACTTTTAGTATTTAGCACAACTATTCGGACAGTTATAATCTGCCGGTTTTGGCTCTGACGTGTTGGGAAAGGATACCAACTGAAGAACCGGAGAATTGCGTTGGTCGAAGTATCCGTCCTGTCCAAAGCGTTGAAGTTACCCCATGCTTCTTCTCCTGATGTGGTCAGAGGTCCCTCCCCATGTTGTCCGAACTCAGTCGCGCTCGTCTTGGTTCTCCACACATTTGTAGTGATGGTCAACGGTTTGTCTATTTCGAAGTACATATCTAGTCCTGGAAGGTCTTTGTAGAATCTCCCCACGGACAGGTCGCAGACTTCAGGGATGCCAAGTCTTCTCAGCTCGTCTCTAGGTCCGATCCCTGACAACATGAGCACCCTGGGGGCGTCTATAGTATCCATTCCTAGTATCACTTCCTTCTTGGCTCTCACCGTGTTCGTCCTATCTTTCCTTATGTACTCCACTCCTTCAACCTGCTTCGCCTTATTTATTAGAAGTTTAGGAAATTTGTCAAATTTTAAAATAGTAAGATTTTTCCTTTTTGCTATTCGATTCAAGTAAGCAGCCGCAACGCTGAGTCGGCTCGGTCCATCCAGCATCAGCTGCGCGTAATCTATTCCGTACAATCTCTCTCCGTTGGGGTCTTTCTGCGGCCACCCGAACTCCAGGCCTGCTCTGACGTACTCCTTTCTCAGGAGTGTCTGGTACCTGGGATATCTTATAGTCATCGGACCCTTGTTTCCATGATAAGGTGACCTGTCCAGTGGCTGTATCTTGTAGTTCTCTAGTTTGAAGAAGTATGGAAACACGTTCTTCCAGCTCCAGTCTGTGTTTCCCATTTTCGCCCAGTTATCGTAGTCTTCTGGGGATCCTCGGAGGTAGACCATACTGCCTGATGCAGAGTTCCCTCCCAACCTGTTCGGGGCATTCAGGGTGCATCTGCCGCCTTGAGCTGAAAAATAGAGGAAATTTGGCTTAACTTATTGCAACAACCTAATAATAATAACATACGTCATTGTGTTAACTGTATTCTGCCCCATGAAGTATGGGAAAAGTTACGTAATCGGTCCGAAAATGTTGAGATTTCACTGAATTTTCCCAATCCTGTGATTCCATAAATGAAAAAAAAAAAAAAAAAAAAAACGTTGTTTGGGTATGTGTGTCTGTGAACACGATAGCTCTCAACAAAATGAATATATCGGCACAAAATATTGCACCTTGTAAAACATTAGACTCCTGTAATACGCAAAATTAAGGATATTAATTGAGTGGTTGACGCGAAAAAGGTTTTAAGCGCCACTTTAGTCGAAAATGAGATTTCTGTGGAATCAGGTTTTATAGGTCTCTAGGGACAGTGTAGTGAAGTTTTTTTTTGCCGTTACAGCAGCAGTTGGTAGTATTGAGCCCACGTCAGCGTTGAGCCTCATGGAAGAAGGTTGTAACAGCCACCAGTAGTTCTCAACATGGCAAAGGAAGGAAGTGTTATTTTGGCGTTTAGAACCTTTTTCGCGTCAACCACTCAATTGTTATAATCAGTGAAATAAAAATAGTTGAATTAGAAGGCAGGAAGTCCACCGGAAGTCTTTGGAAGACCCCAACCGTAATGGGAATGCAAGGGTGGGGGATTGAACAACGAATAGGCACTCAGAAGAGTTTCGGGAGCGGGAAAATGGATGCGAGCGAGCCACAGATAGCTTAACCCCACTTCGTCAGTTACCTCCGCTGCTGTTAGTCTTGGCGAACCCACGCAACCAAAGAAAGGTAAGAAAGAATTAGAAGCATATGGAATCATTATTTATTATTTTTTTTAAATAACATTAGATTTCACATACGAACAATAATTATCTTTACACTCCTTTGAATGGGACAACAGCTCTGACAACAATGAAATAATGCTCAACAGTGACTGAGGCGTCCCACTCCTTTGAATGGGACAACAGCTCTGATAACAATAAAATAATGCTCAACAGTGACTGAGGCGTCCCACTCCTTTGAATGGGACAACAGCTCTGATAACAATAAAATAATGCTCAACAGTGACTGAGGCGTCCCACTCCTTTGAATGGGACAACAGCTCTGATAACAATAAAATAATGCTCAACATTGACTGAGGCGTCCCACTCCTTTGAATGGGACAACAGCTCTGATAACAATAAAATAATGCTCAACAGTGACTGAGGCGTCCCACTCCTTTGAATGGGACAACAGCTCTGACAACAATAAAATAATGCTCAACAATGACTGAGGCGTCCCACTCCTTTGAATGGGACAACAGCTCTGACAACAATAAAATAATGCTCAACAGTGACTGAGGCGTCCCACTCCTTTGAATGGGACAACAGCTCTGACAACAATAAAATAATGCTCAACAGTGACTGAGGCGTCCCACTCCTTTGAATGGGACAACAGCTCTGATAACAATAAAATAATGCTCAACAGTGACTGAGGCGTCCCACTTATTTTCCTTCCTGAGTAGGATCCATCCCCCTCTTCGATCTCCCTCCTGCTAGCCTCCTCAGACACATCTGGGGATCTCAATGGTGGGGTGGATAGCATTTCTACCTACCAACCTCCGAGTCTCACCAGCATCAATTTAAGTTCAAATTTCATATTTCCTCCGACTACCGATGGTCGTTGAGAACATCACTATTTACCAAAGTAAGTTAAAGTGAGAAAAAATAAAAAGGTTTAACAAGAGAGAGCAATATGATGAAGTCACACACATAAAGTGTTCCGATAGCCAATATTGCGTTGATGTAATAATTAATACATATTTAATAATTAATTAATTATTAAGAATAATACTTAATTGACAGGGTTAGAGTCAAAGTAACTTAGACCACTTTTTTAAAACTTTGATGAAACTGTGCATAAGTCCTTAACTGATTTAAAAAATCTACAATTTATCGAAACCGGAAATATTTTGTCTTCTGCTTTTATGGTGAAAGTTGCTGTGAGCAAACCTTAAAATTGAATAAAAATCTTAATTTCAAGGTCACTATTGATATGTTTAAGTTACTTGTTCATGCCACCAAAATAGAATAAGTGATTAGCCACTAGATCTCAGCACTGGCTAGGATTTCACTTGTACAACTTTTTTCCTGAAAAGAACTGTACCCGATTATGCACTTTACGAAAAATTTTCAAAATGTCACTTGAACCATTTTGATTCTAGCCCCGTCAATTATATTCAGATAGAAATAAATAGACATTGCTCACCCAAACATGCTCTTTTCTGTGGAACTGAAGTTGCATTAGTAACTGCATCCAGTCTATAAATGAGTGGATTATCAGAAATTGCATTTTCATTTTCAAATCCAGACAAAAATAGAACTGATAATGATGGAATTTCGGTCAGTCTGTCCGCCAGGATGCAAGCTGCAAAAAATTACATGCATTTCAATTTGTAAAAATGTTGCCTACAGCTGACTATGCCGATCCTTAGTTAAAAAATTGAAAATTAAATAATAAAATGAAATACTTTTGTTAAGTAGGTAACATTTATTTCAATTTATAAATAATTTGAATTATTTATGTATAAATGTTTATAAATGTTTTTTTTAAATAATATTTAATACAAGTATTAAAAATAAGGACAAAGTAAATTAAAGAATAATAAAAGATAAGTTGCTTTCTAATTATCCCTGTTTAGTTCGCGTGTCAGCCGCCAGGCTTATACAAATACATACCATAGTTGGCCTTATGGCAAAGGAGCCCAGCTATCTTACCCTGCCTTTTATCTGGGAGGTAAAATAAATTCTTCGGATGGGACGTTAAGCGATGGTCCCGAGCCTGTACGATGTCAGGTACTCGTTAAAGACCCCCTGCCCTAGGTGAATAAAAATTTAGGGTGGGCAACATTTAGGACTCCCACAGTAGAGTCGGGTTCATGTCCACCAGAGTGACGAAAGAACGCTCTGGTAGGAGGCGATATAACCCCGTAGTTAAAGCCCGGGCATGAGTCATATTAACTAACCTACTCTGCCGGCCGTCAGGCGAACTAACCTAGCTCTATTAGCCTGGCGGCTGACACGCGAACTTAACTGTGCCATCTTCAAAATGAGAAGGTGTTAAAGGAGCTCGAATTATAATATGTAATATTGATATGATCACAGCCCGTAAGTGATGAGTAGTAGGCTCAGCAATCATTACTCAGCTAAATAATCCAGAATATGAATAATGCGCACCCTGCAGAAGCCCCCAGTTGCTCTAACTGCATATTCTAGAATGCACCACGGAAAAGAACTCAAATGGACCCATATTTTGATGAGCTTTTAGTGAAAAATCTCAGTTCTGTTCGTTTTTTTCTGGAGCTGAACAATATTCAGGCCAACCATGATAGGAGAAATAGAAAAGAAAAGTTCACTGCTTGGAGATGCGGTGTAACTTATTTTTGAACTGGATGCTATAATCTTGGATGGCTTATGTGAAATTTCATCAAAATCCAATCAACCATTGAAGAGCTAAAACTAATTTTGTTTTGGGCCCCTCAAATATTCTAAAATTTTGAGATGTCACATAGGTTTTGTTTGATTCGGCGTCATAAAAATGCTACATGTCATATCTCATGAAAAACGAGATTTTTCATAGAAATAAAAGACGTTGTCTTCCCACTGTTCTATTTTAGAACCGGTTTACAACGCAACAACGTCATCATCAGTGGCACTGTTGAGTTGAAAACCGGTTCTAGTCAAAATAAAACAGTGGGAAGACGTCTTTTATTTCTATGGGAAAGTTTCTAGGTCATGTTGGGGCTCTTGGAGAGTGGAGAAAGTCAAACACATGCATTACCTAATTAAGTATTAGTGTAGATATATTTCAAAATTACACTTTTTTTTCGAAATAAATAATTAATTACCTGTCTCAGAGCCACCAACAATAATTATATCATACTCTCTCGGTGCATTTTGTTGTGGAGTTTCCACTACGTTGTAATCTGGGTTAAGTCCATATGGAGTAAACTTTGACACGTAGTACAAGAATGCAGACAGGAAGGTTGACAGGCTGAGCTCCATTTCAAGGAGTCTGGAAATTATCAACAATATTTGTTGTTATTCAGTTTATTGAATACTCGTTATTGTCTCTGGCATGAATCACCATTGTTACCCTACACATGTGAATTGACTCTATCCATTGTTTTACCAGGATTTAACGTATACAAAATTCAAAAATTTGCTTGGACGAATATTTTGAACAGATATTTAATACACAGACGTTGGATGACAAAGTTTTGTTATCATAAGATCTTGACGGGTTTTTATAAAATAATTTGAAGAACAGCTCACCTGTCCCAACTAGTTATGAATAATAGGTCTTTACGTTTTTTTCTAGTTCTTATATAATAAAATTATCGATAATTTTATCATAAGCTACTTATTAAATAAAATGAACTGTTAATATCATCATGAATCATTAAAACAAATTAATACTTTGAACATTTATCTCAGTATTGCATAACACATATTTAAATGAAGTGAATAATTTATTTTGAAAAATTGATAAGAACTAAATCATTCATATTTGTCTTTATATCATTTCATGCATTCATTGTGAATGTAGAATGATCCGGGGGGCAAGTTTATTTTGTTACCTGTAATAATATTCGAACTTTTGCTGTTTTGATTTATTGTGTTTACTCCTATGATTACCTATATATTTATATTCGTTCGAATAACCTGTTACGTTCATATTGTGTTTACATATAATTTCCTTGATGTTCTGAAAATATTTTAATGTTGTTATTCGTCTAAAAAAATTGCTTTAGATCAAATTATCACTTGTAGACAATCCAGGCATCCACAGAAGTTAAATAGAATCCAGACACCCGGATAATTTCAATATTCCCTCACGTACTTGTCGTTCAGTTCTCCCCTTCTCACCTAATTTTCACTATACTGATTATGGGTTCTATTCCCCCATAGATCGATTTCAAAGGCTTGCTAATAGTATTTCTGATAAATTTGACTTTTTCATAGACAATATTAATGATATTAAATCAATTGTTTAGAAATGGCGATATAAAGCATTATAGTTCTTTTTAAATTATACAATAGTTGTCTTACACTCATATATTTATGTTGTTTGTTTTTTACATTCTTCATTTATTATTATTTCTAGCTATTACTTACCAGTTTTTCTTTTATTGTTTCCATAATTATTAATATATTGTTAAATTTATAACCAAATTGTAATATTTAAGTGTCTGATAATTAAAGTAAAAAATAATTGTTATATTTGTATCAAAATAATTTATTTTACTTTTTATTTATTTATGATGTATTTTATGAGGTTATTTGTAGACCAGTTATTTTATTTTATATATATATATATTTTTTTTCTTGTGTAATAATAGGCTTTGCCTGTAGAAATAAATAAATAAATAACTGGAGCAAGAATCAATCCGCATTTCGACTTCGGATTTCGTTCGAAGATAACGTTCAAGAAACACTTCAGATTGTTACGTCAAAATTAATAAATGTTTTAATTAAAATTCATTACTGGTAAACATAAACAATTCACGATCAAATTTCAATCTTAATGCAATTAATCGATTTTTCTAATGAATACTGTTTTGTATAGATCAGTAAATAAGATAGTTTATTGTTTAAAAAAACATACGCCAACATAATTAAGAAGATTCATTTATGAGGAAAGGTCCAGCTCAAATTAGTTATCATATACGGATAAATGTGAACCAGCACAGAGGAGAGGATATTCCAAGTTAAATGTCAAAAACATTTAAATAATAATTTGATGCGATCAACTTTAGAATAAATAGTTTTAATAATTTTAAGTACTTTCGAAAGATTTCAATGTGGAGTGATATTTTCCGAAGTTCAAATATAACGTAACTCCATTAGATAAATTCTGTATAAAGTATTCCGTATTCTGTACAAGGAAAATCAAGGTACATATCTCTCTCTGGATTGAAGGTGCGTGGTTAGATCAGTACTTAATGAAGAAATAACTGATGGATATGTTGATGCATAACCTTTTCTTTATAAAAATCACAATTATGACATGTCATCATCATCATATTTGCTGTATATATTTACAGATGTATATATATAAGTTGAATAATGAGAGAGCCGAAGGCGGTTTTAAAAAAAATACTTTTCTTTCACAATACTAAAACTTATATACTGTAATATTTTAACAGTTGCGCGTCGCGGTTTTAATAATAAAAAATGATATTTGAATTTACTTTTAATCTTAACTGCGGAGATTTTTTCAAAAATGCTTTGTCTTTACTAATTTAAAATGTCCAAAGGATGCCAGATCGCCAATATAACGATCATTTAAATTTACTGATTTTAATATAAAAATTGGATTTCTATAACCAAAGGCGAAGGATTCGTCAGCGAAGAGCGTTTTGAAAAACCAAATTGTTAAATCATAACTGACCTTGGATGGCATGGGAAACAAACTACTGAAAAATTAGCAACTCATATTTGAAAGAATATATTTACTAAATAAAAATTAATAATTAAAATTAAAAATAAAATATAATATAAAATATAAATCTTATTACTACTGAAAGCTGTAGAGAGACGGGGGCTGGAGAGATAGCTGATGATTGGATGCTAGGGAGGTCTGCGATGGCCAGAGAGTAGAAAGAGGACTGTCGGCTGGGATGTGGCTGGTCATCTGGGTTGGAGACTGATCTCCGCAACTTCCAGAATACCACTGCTCATGTAAGCTTCCACCTCTCGACTGGAACTCCAGGAAGTGGATTCCAAGACTCCTGGATCTAGACTGAAGACTTCCCCTGGTGGATCTCCTCTGACTGACTGAAACTGTGCTCTCCTCTCTTCCTTCTTCGATGCTCTCGAACTGTTCCCCCTCTCCTCTTTCTTCTCCCTTCTCCTCTGTCCTCTTGGAAAATTTGCGGGTTCTCTTTGTGAAGCCCCTATTTGCCCTTGTCAGCTTTATGTTGGATAGTTTTATGGGCCACCTACAGCGGGCTTGGAGCTCTAATCCAGGTAACTATCTTCATAGTTCCTTTCTTCTGTCAACTGGATTGTAAAAATATCTGTACAATTACCCCCTACAGGTAAACTGGTGGTGCCTTCTTTTATTGCACCCTATCAGCTTATTTTAGGCAAGTGCTTGACGAAGGCCAAATAGGATAAGCTCCTGGGACCCCTGTCCCTTTTCAGCCCCTAGAGTTTATGGTTTATTTCTCCATAATATACCTTTTACTATTTACAAACTTTAAATAAAATTATAAATAAAATTATATTTAGCCTACGCAAACTGCCTACATTACAATACAGTAAGAATTACAGACGTGGAACCTTCGGGAGCTAGGACGGAACTGGTCTTCTGGAAAACAGGAGAGTGGGGACATGGGAAAAATATAGTGAACAATTGGATGGAGAGTAAAACAATTCTAGAAAAATCCGTGTGAAATGATGAGTTTACAAAAGAAAAAGGCACGAGGCAAGAGATTCAGCAACATTGCTACTGTAACTTATATATATAGGTATATATATTAACTGATGTTTTTTGATAATGCCTCAATAACGCGAAACGTTAGTCGATGTAGAAGAAAAATAAATTAATATTTTAGAAACCGACGAACCGTGTGAAACTTCAGATAGCTTTTCCGACTTCCACCCTGAAATTTTCTGTAACTTTTTTCTGTGTTACTTCCAGGAAAAAAAATATATATCAAATATATGTACACTTAATTTGTTCTTTCTTTTAATGTTGACATACTCTTCTTAACTTCAAAGTATCTTTTTGACATTTTATTGTCCATTTTGTTTAGTGGTTATCAACAAAAAAAATCTTATTTGTCGTTAAAGTATATATGTTACATTCTCCTTAAGGAGTACTGGATAAACGTATATAATAAACAAAATACACATAAAAACAGACATGAATTTCTTTTATATATTTTTGGGTTCAGGAGGTCGGAGAAGATGAAATCCAATGAAAACTCAAGATCGAATTTCTGACCGACCATAAAACTTGCTTTGCACTACCTATATGGGGAAATAAAGATCACATGGGCTGATGGGAGAGGGATCTTCCTTGATTTGGATCAGAGATGCTACACTGAGAAAGACTAGTTTAGTAGTTAGTCTTAGAGACGACGAATATGAAAGTGGACTTAGCTGCAACCTAATCGCTTCTCGCCTCCATTGCCCCTCAGAAAAGTAACTTCAACTACTGAACCACCGTTTCTCGAGCCCTTCTAGGAAGTAACGCTAACCATTTTAGGTAAAAAATCGATTCCGAAAATCCCATTATTTGGAGGAAAAAAGATAAACAAACATAAACAAAACATCTCATTTTGCTGTCAGTGTGATGTTTATTTTAATAAATTTAATACATTTGAAAAAATTGACAAATCTATCCTTCACTGAAATCCTCTTAAATCAACAAACATTTAACAAACCTCCGCTTCTTAATAGAAGAAGTTATCCATAATAGGAATTACCGGGAACTGGAGAGTTATCTGAGGAGTAAATACCAGAGGATGAAGTGTAATTGTAATCATCCGGATAAATGGGATTTTCTAGATGTTTGATTCCGTAGTAGTTTTTGATCAGATCAGCAGCACGCTCAGCTATCATTATGGTGGCTACTGTAGGATTGCCACTGATAATATCAGGCATTACAGCATCGCTTACCACCCTCAAGTTCTTTACGCCTCGTACGAACAGCTGATCTTGTGTGACCACAGAACCCATCCGGGTAGTTCCAACTCCTGACGTGATCGGAAATGTGTAATTTGGGATTATACATTTGATGAACTCGGATTGATCTTTTCCTTTACACAATGGCTGAAGATCTGTCACTAATTTGGGTGAATACTTCTTCATGGTTGGTGTCTTCATGAACTCAATGGCGGCTTTGGCTGCTCCCTCAATAACAGCGTAGTCATTTGCTTCCTGGTAGTAATTTGGATTTATTACGTTCGCTGAATAACCCAAGTCAGCGTTAGCAGTTCTTAATGTAAAGTTGCCCACACTTTTAGTATTTAGCACAACTATTCGGACCGTTATAATCTGCCGATTTTGGCTTTGACGTGTTGGGAAAGGATACCAACTGAAGAACCGGAGAATTGCGTTGGTCGAAGTATCCGTCCTGTCCAAAGCGTTGAAGTTACCCCATGCTTCTTCTCCTGATGTGGTCAGAGGTCCCTCCCCATGTTGTCCGAACTCAGTCGCGCTCGTCTTGGTCCTCCACACATTTGTAGTAATGGTCAACGGTTTGTCTATTTCGAAGTATACATCTAGTCCTGGATGGTCTTTGTAGTATCTCCCCACGGACAGGTCGCAGACTTCAGGGATGCCAAGTCTTCTCAGCTCGTCTCTCGGTCCAATCCCCGACAACATGAGTACCTTGGGGGCGTCTATAGTATCCATTCCAAGTATCACCTCCCGCTTGGCTCTTACCGTGTACGTCCTATCTTTCCTTATGTACTCCACACCTTCAGTCTGCTTCGCCTTATTTATTAGAAGTTTAGGAAATTTGTCAAATTTTAAAATAGTAAGATTTTTCCTTTTTGCTATTCGATTCAAGTAAGCAGCCGCAACGCTGAGTCGGCTCGGTCCATCCAGCATCAGCTGCGCGTAATCTATTCCGTACAAACTCTCTCCGTTGGGGTCTTTCTGCGGCCACCCGAACTCCAGGCCTGCTCTGATGTACTCTTTTCTCAGCAGTGTCTGGTACCTGGGATACCTTATAGACATCGGACCCTTGTTTCCATGATAAGGAGACCTGTCCAGTGGCTGTATCTTGTAGTTCTCCAGTTTGACAAAGTATGGGAACACGTTCTTCCAGCTCCAGTCTGTGTTTCCCATCTTCGCCCAGTTGTCGTAGTCCTCTGGGGTTCCTCGGAGGTAGGCCATACTGCCTGATGCGGAGTTCCCTCCCAACCTGTTCGGTGCGTTCAAAGTGCATCTGCCGCCTTGAGCTGAAAAATAGAGGACTTTTAAATTAACTTGTTGCAATAATATAATAATAATATTATAGTTAGTTATTACGACTCCTGCCCGGGCTTTAACTACGAGGTTATATCACCAGAGCGCTCTTTCGTCACTAATATTATATGTTATTATGTTAACGTAACATTATCACACTTTTTCTCTTCCCTCGCTATATAAAGTGTAGGGTGACAAAGGGAGGGGGGAGCAGAGGAGGGTCTCAAATCAAAAACCCTTATAACTACTCATGTAATTTAGTATGACCATTTTGAAATCTCTAAGAAAGACACCTGTTTGTTGTTTTTCAATAATTATTAATTTATTTGTATTGCGTTCGAGCTGAGAGCATTTGAGAAGTGCCTTGAGAGACATTAGACGAACTCATTTGATTGGTACATGAACTCTGATAGCGATAGTAAATAAAATAAAATAATCCTCAATAGTGACTGACTGAGGCTTCGTACCCAGGATCTCCACATTCTTTTGCTTTCCCTGTAGTTTCTTCCTTAGTAGTGTTGCCTCGCTTCCATCTCCTCCTCTCTGATCTTTCTCCTCCCAACCTCCTCAGTTCATCCAGCGTCTGTCCTCTTCGTTGTCTCTGCCTCTTTATGTGCCCTTCATACATTTTTTGGGTCTGCCTCTGGGTATTCTTCCTTCAGGCCTTACTTCTAGCATTCTTTTTGTCTTCTGGTGATTTACGGCTTTATTAGCAAGCCCATGCCATTTTAACTGGGTTTTCTTCAGAGTTTCCGTGAAACGTTTTACCCTAGGTTTTCCCGGATCTTCATACTCGTGTTAACTAGAATTTTGCTGAGCTGGTAATAGACCCCGCTGGCCTTCCTCACCCTATTCCGCACGTTCTGGTCTACCTTCCGTCCTTGCGCATCTTCACTCCCAGTTCCTCGTACTCTTTCACCTGTTCCAACTTCTGCTCTCCGCCTGTTATGTTTCCGATTAAAAGCATACTCGACACTCCTGATGTTGGGGCACTCAAGGGAGTGTTTAAACTTCTAAGTCTCACCAGCAACAATTTAAGTTTGGATTTGATATTTCCTCCGACTACCGATGTTGCTTGGAACAACGAAATTTACCAAAAGTAAGTTGAAGCGACAAAAAATAAACTTTAACAAGATAAATACAAAATTGAACAAAAAGTATTACAGAGAAATGTAATGAGGTCACATACAGAAGTGTTCCGGAGGCGAATATTGCTTTGATGTATTAATTTACACTTATTTAATAATTAATTATTAAAATTAGAATGAGATAAATAAAACTACTTACCTAAACATGCTCTTTTCTGTGGAACTGAAGTTGCATTAGTAACTGCATCCAGGCTATAAATGAGTGGATTATCAGAAATTGCATTTTCATTTTCAAATCCAGTCAACATTAGAACTGATAATGATGAAATTTCGGTCAGTCTGTCCGCCAGGATGCAAGCTGCAAAAAATTACAAGCATTTCAGTTTGTAAAAGTATTATCTACTAGCTGTATATGCTTGTTGGCTGACAAGCGATTTATACTTGTAAAAATGAAAATTAAATAATAAAAAATAAATAATTTTTTTAAGTAGCATTTATTTCAATTTTTGAAATTATTTGACATATTTATATATACATTTTTTTTTTAATAATTAAAAATAAAACAAGTACAAAGAGAAGAAAAAATGAGCAATAATAGGGTCAGCAATCATTATATAGCTAAATAATCCAGAATTTGAATAATCCGCATCCTGCAGACGCCCCAGATGACCTAGGAACCTGCAACTGTCCACATTATAGTATGCACTAGAAGATAAAGCTCAACGGAGCCACATTTTCCATTTTCTAGTTCTGGTTGAGTAAAAAAATTTAGTTCTGCGAGGCTGGAGAGAAGCTTGAAATAGAAGAAAAACAATAATTTTAGTGTTCAAACTAGAAACTTTATAGGTCATCTTGGGACATCTGAAGAGTGCGGAAAGACAAACACACACATTAGCAAATTATGTATTAGTGTAGATTCGTTTCAATATTATACTTTTTTTCCCTAAATAATTAATTACCTGTCTCAGCGCCACCAACAATAATTATATCATACTCTTTCGGAGAATTTTGTTGTGGAGTTTCCACTACGTTGTAATCTGGGTTGTTTCCGTGTAGGGTAAACTTCGATACGTAGTACAAGAATGCAGACAGGAAAGTTGACAGGCTGAGCGCCATTTCAAATAGTCTGAAAATATCAACAATATTTGTTGTAATTAAGTATGCAAGTTTATTGAATACTAGTTATATTCTCTGGCATGAATTATCATGAAGGCATCGACTGAGTAAATAAATAAATTCAATAGGAGGAAAAATAGAGGAAATACAGTTTATTTATCAGTTATAGACATGAGAATAAATAAATTGTAGTTCTTTATTTTAGCACTGAACTTCAGGATTAATTATTTTCGATCCCTCAGAACATAGGAGCTTAGTGCACCAAAACACAAAAATAATTTAAAGTATAAATAAATTGAAAAAGCAGGGATGATTAAATGTGCAAAATGAGTAGGTAACAATTTTTTTTTTTTTGGGGGGGGGGGAGACTTTCAAAAAATAAATAATTCAAAGAACATCTTACCTGTCACAACTAGTTTTGAATATAGGCTTTATGTTTTTTTCGGATTCCTTTATAGCCTAAAATTATCGACAATTTTATCATACGTCAGTTGCTAAATATAATCCTGCAAAAAAAATGAACTGTTAATATCATTTTGAATCATTAATGAAAATAATATAAAAAAATTATCAGTTAGAACATTTATCTGTGTATTTCATAACACATTTAAATTAAGCGAATAAATTATTTTTAATATTGTTAGGAACTCACTGCTTGCATTCATTGTGAAAGTAGAAGGATCAGGGGCAAGTTCCATTTTGTAACCTGTAATATTCTAACTTAATGATTGAGTTGACTCGTTTGATCATCTATTTATTGTAGTACATTTAACTTGTTTTGTTATATTTTGTATTTAGTTTTGTCGTTTCCTTGTTGTTTTCAACTTATTATAATATTGTTATTCTTCTAAAAAAATTTTTTAGTTCCAATAATCACGTGTAAACGGTCCAGGCATTCTCATAAGTTGAAATAGTCGGATGAATTCTGTCCAATGGGATTGTACAGAATGTAGTACGTTTTTAGGAAGATATATAAACAGGAGTAGTAGAGTCAGAGACAGTTGCTTTTTTGTGAATTGTGTTCGTGTATTGACCAGTTAGACAATATGTAAGTAGTTGTGGATTTGTGTTGCTCTATCGATCCAGACTTTATGTTTCTTTTGAACTAGTTATTGTTGTTAGTTCTATAAAGACAGTTTTGTGTTTTCTCTTCACATTTTGAGTTTGTCAAGTTTCATTTTGGATTGGCCGGGTCATTAAGTGTGTACTATTGGAAAATACAGAATAAAGAGTTACCCACTGTAGTATGGATTACATACTAAAAGTCACAAATATACTCAGAAATAAGAAAGTATGTGACAATATGTAACTAAAATAATATTATTCATTGAAAACGATTTATCATATGTATGTCGCATGCCAAAGTATTCCAGGTTAATGTTATAAATAACAGGTACGTCTAAATTATATGGAATAATTAAAGATTTATGTAGATGTATCTTATTGTAGTTACCATGTTTCATGTTATATTTAACTAAGATAGGTTTGAAAATGTGAATATATAAATATTGAAAGAATTTTGGAGATATCATGCATTAACAGGAAAATACATTTATCCGGAATGGTTAAGTCCTAATCAGTTTGGATAAACAGATAAATGTGGACTGAGCAGCACTGCTAGAACCGTACGGGATGTTCCCAGCCCTCTCTGAGAGGTGATTGCAATGCTCTGCGAACTTCACAGAGCTTGCCCGGACATTACAACATGTACCGGCGGTCTGGCGGGGTCTCAAAGTCTGGACGGAACTCGTAGCCAGGAGCCAAAGAACAAGATCGATTTGGTTTCCATCCTTTTCATTGGTAGAGAAACCCATCCCGACCAAAATGCCTATCGGGACGGTCGATTGTCGTGAGGAAGAGGCAGCTGGAGAAATGGAGATTGTTCTACGGGAGATCCTCGGTCAAACTGAGGAAGGAAGGCGCTAAATTGTACCAGCCTCATCTGCCAGTCCTGATCCAGACTGTGAGACGACCCACAGACAGAGCCTTCACTAAATTGTACCAGCCTCATCTGCCAGTCCTGATCCAGACTATGAGACGACCCACAGACAGAGCGTTCGCTGCCTCAGTTAAGTGGCAACCGTGGGAATGAATATATGACTCAGGAAGAGAATAGCAATTACAGCGACCTCCAGAGGCAAGAATATGTGGTTCTATTCAGATATTAGCCGAGGATGAATACGTGTGGACACATCTCTATAGGGTAGGTGTGACTGAAAAGCTCATACAAGTATGCCACTTATCCCACGCTGATACCGTCCGGCTCTAGGAAGCATTTAATACAACAGAAGTGTGAGAATCAGCAGATAATTTCTCGACCTGACCATCTAAAGACTAAACTTTGATTTTATATAAATAAATGA
Organism: Aradus depressus; assembly: GCA_963662175.1. NCBI lineage: Eukaryota > Metazoa > Arthropoda > Insecta > Hemiptera > Aradidae > Aradus > Aradus depressus. The sequence continues at coordinate 1,791,079 of OY759222.1, forward strand.
AAAACATATTATATTATTATTTAAATAATTACCTGCGGCGGTGCCTCCAATAATAACTATATAATACTCTTTGATACTTGATTCTGTGGTGTTTCTATCACGTACTATGTTACTTTCATTTAGAAAACATTTTGATATATAGAAGAAATAAGCAGGCAGGAAGGTTGGCAGGCCTAGTTCCTTTGGAAGAGCCTGAGAAGGATCAAAAATTGGTTAGGATTTACATAATTAAATAGTTTTAATTAATATTTAATAGGTAATTTATTTGTTAACTGTACATATCATACTGGGAGCATAATGAAGAATGATTGGTAATAAGGCAATTCTTATACATAAGAATGTCCGAATACATTTTTTGCGTTCTGTGTTGATATAGTGGAAATACTAAAGAATAAAATAAAATGATAGATAAAACACTTTTTTGAACACTTATATTGTCTAATTCCACAAACATATACTTAAATGTGTACCGGTTTCGGCTTACTCCATCGTCAGCACAAAGTTCAACAATAACGATATTGTTGAACTTTGTGCTGACGATGGAGTAAGCCGAAACCGGTACACATTTAAGTATATGTTTGTGGAATTAGACAATATAAGTGTTCAAAAAAGTGTTTTATCTATCATTTTATTTTATTTATACATAAGAGTATCACTGTAATACATTTTATGACTAACAATTATTGTATCTTTCAATTTCTTGAAATATATCAGGCGATTCGAAGCTAAACTGACCAATATAATATTTATTTTGCCAAAATTTCCTTTTCATATATTTTAATTATTTTTCGCTGAATAAAAATTATTAGTTTCAGTTGAATATCTTCCGAAATTTCCAAAATATGTATTGGGGACAGACAAACAGACGTCAACACTTAAAATAAATAGTTTCAATCTACTTAACTGCTGAGAAACTACAACTAAATTTGAATATAATAGAAAGAATTATATAATAAATCACTAATTTTATCGTTGGCCATTTTATAAATGGATACCTGCATGAATAAACTGACAATAATTATTATATGCAATCATAAGTGAAAAAATACTTTCCTTCCCTCTTTAATCAAAGTATTATTTAACCCATATTTAAATTAAGTGAATAAATTATTAATTATTCATAGGGAAAGTAATGTTATGACTAAATCTTCTACCAACTAGGAAAACTATTAATAGACGTCTTACTCAGGCTCTTCTCATTTCTCTTATAATGTTTCGCGCAGAAACATTCTCTAAATCGGTTATGATAAAGATTTCTAAGATGAACATTCCCATCCTCTGATCTGCCTCTTCCCATCGACCGACTTGGCTGAACATCAGTAGGAGTTATCCTTATGGGACTAAGTATCAACTTATGACATTTTATGTTGATCTGTTCATTACATCGGGAATTATTAGGATTTTTAGGTTAGGCCCCACCACCCCTTCTTTCTTTTTTTTTTTTTGACTTTGGGGGATGAAAAACATGAAATTCCGGTGAAAACTCGACATCGAATTGCAAACCGATCTTAACTTGTCCTGCACTTTGTGTAGCTGGGAAAATCAAGATCACGTGGGCTGAAGGGACATTAGATGATTTGGTGTTGACAGTTACTTCTCTAAAAAAAGGAAATTGCGTAGTTAGACCTCGTCGATGACCTTCCAGCCTGGAGGGGGAGAGGAAGAGAAGTCTTCCAGCCTGGAGGGGGAGAGGAAGAGAAGTCTTCCAGCCTGGAGGGGGAGAAGAAGAGAGGAACAGAAGTCTTCCAGCCTGGAAGGAGAGAGGAAGAGAAGTCTTCTAGCCTGAAGGGGGAGAAGAAGAGAAGTCTTCCAGCCTGGAGGCGGAGAGGAAGAGAAGTCTTCCAGCCTGGAGGGGGAGAAGAAGAGAAGTCTTCCAGCATGGAGGGGGAGAAGAAGAGAAGTCTTCCAGCCTGGAGGGGGAGAGAAAGAGAAGTCTTCCAGCCTGGAGGGGGAGAGGAACAGAAGTCTTCCAGCCTGGAGGGGGAGAAGAAGAGAAGTCTTCCAGCCTCGATCCCACCTTCACAATAGTAACGTTAACTTCTTGACCACTCAAAGTAAACATTCGGTCCCAGGGAAAGTTAGATGAACAAGCGTAAACAACCAAGTGCTCAAAATATTTAACGCAATGAAAATCTACATCTCTTCAATGGTAAAAGTGCTCAAATCAGAAGTTGGAGATGGGGCCAATTCTCGCAGGACAGACACTTCGCAGACTTCCTCAAGACCCAGTTATCCGGGAGTTCCTCTCAGTGCCACCAGGGGTGACAAACATTGACTCTGTATCATCTTATGTTGTTTGCGAAAGCCGTCAAGATAAAAACCGTTGCCAATCTTCCGATTTCTATGAATGACTCATATCTTCGTTAAACACGGCTTGGATGGCAAAAAGGAGTTCAAACGTAAAGCTTCTCGTTCTGCTGTCAATGTCAAGTTTATTTCAATATAAATATTACATTTTTTTAAAAACAAAGAAATATAGAAATGTATCCTTCATTCGAGTCTTCTTAGATCAGGAATATTCAAGACCTTCACTGATCCATGGAAGAAATTATCCATAATAGGAATATCCGGGAGCTGGGGAGTTATCTGAGGAGTAAATAGCAGAGGATGAAGTGTAATTGTAATCATCCGGATAAATGGGATTTTCCAGATGTTTGATTCCGTAGTAGTTTTTGATCAGATCAGCAGCTCGCTCAGCAATCATCATGGCGACCAATGGTGGATTGCCTCTGACGATGTTTGGCATTACCGATTCGCTCACCACCCGCAAGTTCTTTACGCCTCGTACGAACAGCTGATCTTTTGTGACCACAGAACCCATCCTGGCTGTTCCAGCACCTGACGTGGCCGAAAATGAGTAATTTGGGATAATACATTTGATAAACTCGGATTGATCTTTTCCTTCACACAATGGCTGAAGATCTGTCACTAATTTGGGGGAATACTTCTTCATGGTTGGTGTCTTCATAAACTCAATGGCGACTTTCGCTGCCCCCTCAATAACAGCGTAGTCGTACTCTTCCTGATAGAAATTTGGATCTACCGAGATTGTGTCGTCTCGGTTTCCCAAGCCTGTGTCTGTATTTTTTAATGTAAGGTTACCGACACTTTTTGGAGTGAGCATAACGATGCGAACAGTTACAATCTGCCGGTTTTGTCTCTCATTACTAGTGAAAGGATACCGGCTGAAGAACCGGAGGTATGCGTTGGTCGAGGTATCCGTCCGGTCCAAAGCGTTGAAGAATCCCCATGCTTCTTCTCCCGTTGTGGTCAGAGGTCCCTCCCCGTGTTGTCCGAACTCTATCGCACTCGTCTTGGTTCTCCAGACATTTGTAGTAATGGTCAACGGTTTGTTTATTTCGAAGTATATATCTAGTCCTGGATGGTCTTTGTAGTACATCCCCACTGGCAGGTCGCATACTTCAGGGATACCAAGTCTTCTCAGCTCGCCTCTCGGCCCGATCCCTGATGATATGAGCGTTCTAGGTACGTCAAGATTGCCTTCTGCATCTATCACTTCCCGCTTTGCTCTCATCTTGTACGTCTTACCTTTTCTATTATACTCCACTCCTTCAACCAGCTTCGCCTTATTTATTATCAATTTAGAAATTCTATCAAGTTTAATGATAGTAAGATTTTTCCTTTTCGCTATTCGATTCAAATAAGCGGCCGCAGCACTGAGTCGGCTCGGTCCATCCAGCCTCATCTGCGGATAGTCTATTCCGTACTGTCTCTTTCCGTTGGGGTCGTTCTGCGGCCACCCGAACTCCAGGCCTGCTCTGATGTACTCCTTCCTCAGCAGTGTCTGGTATCTGGGGTATCTAATAGTCATCGGGCCCTTCTTTCCATGGTATGGAGACCTGTCTAGTGGTTGTATCTTGTAGTTCTCTAGTTTGAGGAAGTATGGAAACACGTTCTTCCAGCTCCAGTCTGTATTTCCCATCTTCGCCCAGTTGTCGTAGTCTTCAGGGGTTCCTCGGATATAGTTCGGTATGCCTGATGCGGAGGGCCCACCAAGTCGGTTAGGTATATTCAGGGAGCATCTCCCGCCTAAAGCTGAAACATAGAAAAATGTCACATATTGTAAGAGAAAATGAAATTACACTTATTTAGTCAATACACGGTGAACGATTAACTTTGAAGTAAAATACCTATGGATAAAGAACTCTTATGATTATCCAACGGTACGCTCGTTCTGCGATAGCCAATAATGCCAGATTGAGTGGATGATGGACATACGGGGATCGTGATTCAGGCCAGGGGTGTACGTCGGGTTCCCGTGCTCAGAGATGACTGGTTAGGGGTAGCGCTATTTATTAGGAATAGCATCCCCTCTTTTCACCCCATATTCCCAAACCTTCCAGGGTGGGGGTTACTTCAATCCTCATCACTATTCTAGGGGTGACAGGAATAGCAAGCATCTTTTAGCGGCTGTTGAAAACAACAATTTGATAATTTTTAATAAGAGTTTTGATAGTTTTAAGCAGAGCTACTTACTTAAATAACGTTACCCAGAAATTTTACTGTTATCTTTGTTCTTCGGGTGTGGCTACTAAAGTAGATTGTCTGATCCCATCGGCTCTAACCACCTCCCAATTGTAATCACTTTGAACGATATTTCATTCAATTTTGGCTTCAGGGGGACGGAAAAACATTGATAACATTACTTACCTAAACAGGCTCTTTTCTGTGGAACACTGGTTGAGTTATCTGGTGCATCCAATCTATGAAGGAGGGGATTATCAGAAATGGCATTTTCGTTTGGAAATGCAGTCATAAGCGCAACTGTTAAAGATGGAATTTCTGTCAGTCTTTCTGCAAGAACGCATGCTGCAAAAAAACATGGATTTTAGTTCATGTTAGTATTTATTATACACTTGTCAAAAATATACATTTGATAAGTGATTTTTCTTTAGTCCTGGCACAATAAGTGGAGAGTGAAGATGAAGTCGACGTTGTCTTCACTCTTCGTCCAATGCACTTGAGCAATAATCCCATACCTTACCAGGAACTCACACACAAGATTGAAAGAACAAGAAATAAAAAGACGCTATAAACACTTACAGAGTCTACTTGACCAGAGATCAAAGTGAACTCTCAAAACAAAACTAATAAAATACTCTACAGAGACCTAGGTATGTGCATTTGAATTATGGTGCTCTCCAAGGCATCCAATCTAAACTGCATTTAATCACTTCAATCAAGGTATTATATGCCAATTGACAGCTGCCAAAACCCCGCGAAAATTTTTAAAAAGTTAATTTTTTTTGTCCAAGTTTTTGTTAACGGATTTTTACAACTTAGATTAATGTTTTTTGGGTCGCTGATTACGAATTTAATATTTATTTTAGCCAAAAGTTGTCCTAATGTTGTCATTTTGGCCTAAAGTGGTCCAAATTCAATATATTGACTATTTTTGCCACTTTTGGTGGTTTTAATGGATTCATTGATTGTGAAACCCGCAGTTACCTGATAAACAGCCAGCTTTCACAAATATTTTGCACCTAGTTTCATCCAAATTGATCAAAAATTGAGCGGGGGCTACTCTAGGTAGCAACACTGACAGCGATAAGTGAGTGTATCTCAATGTTTAGGGAGTGTCACCATGGGGGTGGTATCTCCATTCATATCACGCACTGTAAATTACAAAATAGAATCACCGGCAATGTGCTCCTGCGCGAATTAACAGCGAAGTTCTCGCACTCCTGAATTACCAATTTGCTTTAAAATCAAAGTAAATGTATCACTCAGGTAATTTTGATTCTTCATTCAAAATTTCGAGTCGATACATTCATTACAACGGTAGTTATTGTACATCTATAGGCGTATATATACATTTCTTTAACGTTACCTGCTTCAGCGCCACCAATAATAATTATATCGTACTCTCTCAGTACATTTTGTTGTGGAGTTTCCACTACGTTATAATCTGGATTGTTTCCATATGGAGTAAACTTTGATACGTAATACAAGAATGCAGACAGGAAGGTTGACAGGCTGAGCTCCATTTCAAGTTGTCTGGAAACTATAATCAATTTTTTATAATTACTTTAAGTAATGCTTGTTTCAAGTTAAAAGTTCCAATAATTTAGCCTTAATTTGAGCCATTTTGAAAAAAGACGGTAATAAAATTAATTTTTACATTCAAGATCTCCAAAAACATACTATTTTAAGAAATCAGACCAAAATGATGCTAAAGTATTCAATGTTCTTTTAGAAACAATAATTCGAATCCCAAAAATTATTTATCAATTACAGAGAATATTGGAATGAAATATGTCACGTTTTTCTGTAGTTCGAAAACTCCTATAGAATATTTATTCTATCTCGTATATAATTGAGATCTCACGAAAACAATTTTATTTGGGGGGGAGGGGGGGGATTTTTCTATTTGAAGAGCTTTCAGACAAAATTGTCTTCTTTTCGATAACGTGTGAAATGAGAGACTACAGGTTTGAACTTACAAATATAAAAATTATGACTACAACTTACCTGTCCCAAGACGAAGTCCCTAACTTCGCATATAACTGATGCATTTTAATTTTTCTCTCTCTTTATAACATGCAATTATCGACAATATTATCAATGGTCATTTGAATAATGTTATACAGTAAGAATAAATTAATTATTAAAATAGTATCATAAATAAAATAAAATCCTAATAATAAAATAGTGAAAATGAAAAGAGTTATGAATATGACAAACTTTTTTTTTAAATAGTGTCCATTTTACAAAAAAATATATTATAATAAATACTAATATAATAATAATATTGTAGAGTAAACGAGGGCGCCGGTAGCTCAGTGTTATGCGTGCTTGCTTACTGAGCTGAAGTTCGCGGGTTCGAAACCCAGCCGAGGCTTTAGTTAATTTTATCTGGGAGGTAAAATAAACTTAAGCACACCGTTCTTCGGATGGAACGCGATGGTCCCGAGCCTGTACGATGTCAGGTACTCGGTAAATAATTACAATAACTAATATAATTACAATAACTAACTTGTAAACTATTATTTATGTTTATAGAATTGGTTATAATTACAATAACTAACTTGCTTAAAATTGATAAGAAGATATTAATAAGAAAATAGCGGGCTTATATGGAAGTTTTTGGTTGGTATCAAACTCCGTAGAGGCCAGCACTGAATAACAGCAGTGGTACCACAACATTCTTCTTAGACCTATTAAAAAACCATAATTTCCCTTCTATTTCTTTTGTTTACCATAATTATTTATAATTTTACTATTTCTACTTTCGTAAATAATTTCCAAATAAATAATGCAGAGTTTTTTTTAAAACGAAGTGAACATTTTGATTTATACTGTAAAAACAATGATACAACATATTTTGAAAATACAATAAAATGTGAAATGTATGAAAAGATATATTTAATTATCCAGTATCTAAAACCTAAAGTTGATATAATTGTCTGCGATTTTCCTTTATCAACTCAGATTAAAGTTCCCTGGCTCAGGGCGATAATCCGAGATTTGTCAATGTTTCTCTTACCTTTATCTGTTTTTTGAATTGTGAAGAGAGAGGTTTTTTTTTACATAACAGTCAAAAGGTCAAAACCAATTTAGCTTGTGAAAATAAAATGTGAGAGAAAATCTTTTAAAAAAACTGGTAAAGAAAATATCCATAGGAATTAGTGACATAAGTTCGACAAAGCGGCTTTGTCTTTAGCTGCCAATCTCTTTGTTTCAACTCTACTTTTGTCATTTTTCCAGCTTAATTAAACATTTAAATCTATGTCCATATGTGAATTTCTCAGGCTACATGACATAAGTATGTCGCCAGGGAAAGCACAGAGGCAGCGTGCATTCCTACTGTGCTCAAACAGGCGGTAGCTGTCCTACTGTGCTCAAACAGGTAGATGAGACACAGGTTTCTTTTTTTTAATATAGAGGAAGTTAAAAATAAACCTTGAGCACACCGTCCTTATTAGAGGGAACGTTAAGTGGCAGTTTAGAACGTATGCGATATAAGAACTCATTAAAGGTCCTAAGCCTCATTAAACCTGGTTATGAAAATTTAGGTATCCCAGAGTTTAGTCGGGATGTTGCCCATCAGAGCGCTCTGGTAGTAAGTAGGGTAGACTATACCCATTCTACTATTATTAAGCAGTAGTCTTCTCTACTTACTACCAGAGCGCTCTGATGGGTAACATCCCGACTAAACTCTAAACAGGTTTAATAAGGCTTAGGACCTTTAATGAGTTCTTGTTATCGCATATGTTCTAAACTGCCGTTTAACTTTCCCTTTAAGAAGGACGGTGTGCTCAAGGTTTATTATTTACATGCAATAGCCTCCAATAATTTCGATTATCAGCATCTTGGTATTTAAGTACCTAATTTAGTTCTTAGTTCAAAATTTCAATGACTTAATTCCTTAAATTAAACTCGCAACAGTTGGTTATAGTTATTCAGAACAATGAATTATTTTAATTAATTGAATTGTTTTTTTTTATATACGACAGATTTTTTGATTTTTATATTGTACATTATATTTTATGCCCCCCTCCTCAGGATTTTGAAAAGTCGACGACTTGGACGAGAAACACAGCTAGTATTGAATAATAAAATAAATAAATAATTGATTTATTAGAATGAACAATGCTCAAGTATCAACAAACTGTGAGCTGGTAGAATGGAGGGGAGGAAAACAGTGTGTGAGTATGTGTATCTTAAGCTGTTCAGACTATCATTGTTTTCTTAATTTAAAACTATCATTTACAGAACAACAACTACTTCATCCATTTCCCACAATTGAAAAATTACAACAAAAAGAAAAAAAAAAAAAAAACAAGAAAGTGTCACCTGGCTGTTCACACGACAATGCCTTTGGTAGCAGTACTTTAGGTTATGTTTCTGTTTGGTTATCAAGGTTATTCTCTCCTGAAATGGTTCTTTCGTATATACATATGTATTTCTTATTCTTTGCGTTTTATCAAGCTCGTATTCCTTCCATTTAACTTACCTACTAAGTTTTTTAATGAAAATAGAAACAAGAAAAAAGTACTGGAGCTTTAATGTTAATAGTTAGTATGAAATTCAGTTTGTTTTGATGGTTTGGATCTATTATTCCCTCTTCTCGCAATTCAAACTTTTTTCTATTGATTTTTTGATTTACGAATAATCGATTTGTCCACCGATACATTTTGTTTAGATTTAAAAATCATATAGCCCTTATTTCTTATATATGTTGCAGTCAAAGTATGAATTCCAGTGAATGTATACATTAACTAGTCAATGTATACATTGACTGAATTCTCTAGTCAAAGTGTACATGGATGTATACACTTACGTCTATGCCTTAGAAGGTAATGAAAGTATAAATAGCTAGCATTAATAACATAAATAGAAATATTACAAAAGTTGGGGGCGTATTTGCCGGCGTTCCGCCGGCGGGACGATAAATCTGCCCCTCCCGTCGTTCCTATATTTGAAGTAGTACAGGTTCTAGCTTATAATTAAAATCAGCTTTTATTCAAAAGATCCATTTTAATATTGTTTACAAATGTTTATATTTTATGTATTGTTGCATCTTTCCTAGATATTTATATTGTAAAATAAATTTTGAAGTTTAGTTTTAGTTTTTTTTTTTTACAAAAAACTTTTTTTCTCATTTATTTATACTTTCACTAAGGAACACTAGAAAATGTATACATTGTCTAGTAAATGTATACATTCTCTAGCAATAGTGTTCATTTTTATAATCAATTGATACTTTCACTAAAACGGCTAGTTAATGTATACATTGACTAGTTAATGTATACATTCACTGGAATTCACAAATTTGACTGCAACATATATACTATGTATCCTACTATGAACCCCATTCATTATTATTATTATTATTTCTTATTTTCGTAATATCTTCTTTTTTTATTTATTACGTTATTGACAACTCAAATATTTGTAAATGTTACGTTAAGATCAGACATCCCATCTCCCAATGTTTTTCCTAGGGTTGGTTCCACAGTCTTAGATAAACTCACGTAACCTGAGAATTGTAGAAATTTGACATCCTAGTAATCTTAAACGTCACTTTTGAACTTGCTGACGATGGCGAGATCCGAAACCAAACCGAATTAGGCAATACAAAAGTTAAACCAGTTCTTTGTTATATTTATTTTTATTAGGTTTTTCATTATATACTATTAAGTATATCTGTTGTCACATGAAGTTAAGTCTAAATTCGTTATTTTTCAGGGCAGCACTTTTTACTTTTGTATTAATCGCGTAAATCCAGTTTTTGGAATAAAAAAAATTATGTTTGCATCATATACCTCCTAAATCTATAGGAGCGAATGAAAATGAATATTGTTAATCCTTTCTTAGTGTTTCCCTTAGTTACCTAATCATTCCCCTATCATTTACCTAATTATTGACCACACTTACCTAATTTGTATACATATTTACCTAATTATTAACCATACTTTTTGAAATACTCGTGAATGATGTCTCTTTAAAGTTGAGCAAGTTGATTTAACCGAAAACACCCTCTTCACTTGGAATAGTCTGCCGTAGTGAATAAATAGTTAAAAGCCGTTATCTCGTGAATGATTCCTCAAAAAAGTAGATTAAGTTGATTTAACCGAGAACATACACAATTTTACGAGATAGAAACCCACTTCTTTATAATTCCGAAAGTCCTGAGCTCCCAACTTCTTCACAGTGCGCAGATGGCTTGGGAGGTGATCACAATATACTAAACTCATTTTGACCATTTTACAACTTAGCAACTTATTGCCTGTGACCATAGATTTATCCACTACTACAAGTGGTAGTGATGGTTTGAAAACAGCTTGAGAGAAGGCAAGTGTGTGAAGTAGTGATGAGGAGCGCACTTCATCTCATGTCAAGTGTGTGCCACAGAACAAGGATAGTGACCCATTCAAGGGGGTTCGATCTCTCTCTGTATTATACATAGTTGCTTAATATGACTCATGCCCGGGCTTTAACTACAAGGTCATATCGCCTTCTACCAGAGCGCTCTTTCGTCACTCTGGTGGACATGAATCGCACTCTACTATGGGAGTCCCAAATTTTGTCTAATGATCTTTAACGAGACATTGTACGCTTAACGTACCATCCGAAGGACGGCGTGCTTAAGTTTTTTTTTTTTACCTCCCAGATAAAATAAACTAAAGACCTCGTCCAGGTCTTGAACTCGGCGCTCTCTCGCTGTTTTATGTATGTACGACCACTAGCCAGATAACCAGCCTGGGTGGAGAGAAGGCTCCGCATTCATGAGATCTCCCAACTAGACTTTATTAAATTCCATTTACAACCATAAAACTGAAATAATTAAAAAATACCAAAACGAAATTATAGCTTCATATGTGCTTTGTCTTGAGCCAAGATATAGCGATTATATATATAAATATAATTTGGGCAGAAAAAACGAGATCTCAGCCGCTGCTCTTTTCAAGCACTATCAACTCTGATATATCTATGACCACAGGGAATAAGTTGTTGAATCGAAAAATGCCAAAAATGAGTTATATATATATTTGGTGGGCTGGCGTTTTACGCCTAGGGACCTAAGGATCCAGTGCTCTTATTCCTTCCCTGGAAGCGCGGGGCTTCCCCGTTCTTAAAAAAAGTTTTGATTAAAATGGCTCAATTTGGAATGATTGGTTAAAAAATAAAGTGGGATTTGTTTGAATGACTGTTGTGTCTAAAGCAGACAGCGGAAGTCAAGTGAGAGAAGATACGGTATTGTGTGTGAGTGACAGACACTGTGCCCATTTGTGGGATTGGAAACCTCCATCTGACCCTGTCGACTTTTGGAAGAGGAGTTCCACCTCATGAAGACATAATACACTAGGTGTGGTGGTTAGCTTTGCTGTCTGCTAACCTCAAGCGTCCACCTTCTGAACCATTATGGACGCCACATAGCCTATTTTTCAACTTGGCTTTTAAGAATACTACATGTGAAATTTCATGATAATCCGTCCATCCGTTAAAGCGCTAGAGCAATTTTTATGCTCAGGCCCAGAGAGAGTATCATGAAGATCCGTCCAGCGGTTTGGGCCTGATGCTGGAACAAACCCCGTTTCAGCTTTATTAATATAGAAGGTTACGAAAGACGGTCGAAGAGATCGGGAAGATAAGAGAGAGCTCAATTAAAAAATCCCAGTAACTGCCGATGTAATGAATGTATCAACATCAAATTTCGTATTTGAAATTAAAATCTAATGAGAACATAACCTGTCAAATTTCAGCGACCCCACAGCTAGTACGAGTTAGGAACGCTGGGCACCAGAGCTAGTATAGGGTTAGGGCTTATGACTCATGCCCGGGCTTTAACTACGTGGTCATATCGCCTACTACCAGAGCGCTATTTCGTCACTGGTGGACATGAGCCCGACTCTACTGTGGGAGTCCTAAATTTTGCCTACCCTAAATTTTTATTCACCTAGGGTAGGGGTCTTTAACGAGTACCTGACATCGTACAGGCTCGGGACCATCGCTTAACGTCCCATCCGAAGGACGGCGTGCTTAAGTTTATTTTACCTCCCAGTTAAAATAAACTGAGGGCCTCGGTCGGGTTACGAACCCTCGTTCTGGAGCTCAGAAGTCAAGCACGCATACCACTGAGCTACCGGCGCCCTCAAAGTATATGCCTTGCAACAGTGGATCCCACAGCTAGTAAATGCTTTGCAACTGCGGACCGCTCAGCTAGTACGTAGTTAGGAAAGCTGGGCACCAAAGGTAGTATGTGCCTTGCAACGGCGGACCCCATAGCTAGTATGTAGTTAGGAACGCTGGACACTACATCCAGTAAGTGCCTTGCAACGGCGGACGGACCTTTCAGCTAGTACGTAGTTAGGACCACTGGGCATCACAGATAGTATGTGCCTTGCAACGGCGGACCCCGCAGGTAGTACATAGTTACTACTACTACATGTGAAATTTCATGTGAAGCCCCCCCCCCCCCCCCCCTACTGTTCAAATTTTTGAGATGTCACATAGTGTATTTTTCTATTTCGCTTTTAAAAATACTAAATGTGAAATTCCATGACAATCCGACCATTAGAGATAGACCTAGCACTATCTTTATATTTAGGCCTACCCCCACATCCCCCCCTCCCGTTCACAATTTTGTGACGTCACACATCTTATTTTTCTATTTGGCCTTTAGGAATACTACATGAGAAATTTCGTGACAATCGGACCATTAGTTGATGAGCTAGCACTATATTTATACTTAGGCCCCCACAACCCCCCCTCCCGTTCATAATTTTGTGACGCCACATAGCCTATTATTCAATCGGGCTCAAAAGAATACTGCATGTAAAGTTTCATGAAAATCCGTCCAGCCGTTTGAGCGTGATTCTGGAACAAACCCACAACAAACAAAGAAACAAACCCCGTTTCAGCTTTATTAATATAGATGTGGCCATATCAATCATTCTCCGTGCCCCTCATACTGGCATTATATACTGGGTATAAGAAAGTCACAGTCAATCAGGGTCACGCTGTACATCGAAAGGGAGAAATTCGCTGACGCCAACCCATTAGTTATATAAACTCAGGAATATCAAATAATTTATGGTTTCCAGATTTACTTTGTGAAGCTCCATTCTAGGAATAGATAATTAAAATACACAATTTCTTTGTCAAACTTCACTATATATTCTCAAATAAGTCAGTTTGTAAGTGACTCTTGATAATGCCTTAACACGGTGAAACTAGTTGAGTATTTGAGAATATATAGTGAAGTTTGACAAAGAAATTGTGTATTTTAATTATCTATTTCAGGAATATCATTATGAAAATACATTGAGAGGGTTGGAGGGGGAGGGAGGGGAAGTGATCAATGCCGAAATATTTAATTTACCGACACAAAATTTAGTATGAAGATTTAGCCCTATGTAAGTCAACTATTGATTATTAGACCGAACGGTCAACTGGTTTTGTAGGGAAAGCGAAAAGTTAATCGATTAATTCTATCTGGGGAAGTACATTGTCGGTGATTCACCGACGACTTTTTTAATATTATTTTTTGTACTTCTTTCAGAGAAATGTGATTATTGGAGAGGATACAAGTGAAATTGTGCCTTTCACAAAATGAGCAATTGTGAAAGGCAGCCTTTTCATAAGGTTGAATTTTGTGAAAAGCAGGTCTATCTGTCGAGCTCCAAGCCGGGTCCTCAGGGACACTATTGTCAACTTTAATAACGGAGGTATAACATTATTTTTAATAGTTATCGTCAGTATTACTGGGTTTATCCGTTTCAAGTCAAACTAAGCCCATAATAGTGGTTTTTAGCTTTCGTGTCTGTTTGTATCGTCATCACGGGACAATGACCAAACGTATTTCAACCAAATTTTATATTTTGAATCTACCTTCAGAAATAGGTTCTAGGATATATTTTATGGGCTAAAGTCTGTCTGTTTCAATATCACAGGAAAATGGCTGAACATTTTCAACCACACTTCATAATATACATCGACCCATTCGGGAATAACTTTCAGGTTAGATATGATTCAAAATTATTGAAGAGAGAAGAGGTGCAGCTTACTTGGAGACAGAAGAGGTTATTTCATGTTTTCTGAGTTACTATCTTTTAGTTATTGTGACTCATGCCCGGGCTTTAACTTCGAGTTCATATCGCCTACTACCACAGCCCACTTTTGTCGCTCTGATGGGGTCTTTAACGAATAGCTGGCATCGTACATGCTCGGGAGCATTGCTTAACGTCCCATCCAAAGGACGGCGTGCTCAAGATTTTTTCACCTCAGATAAAAAAAGGGCCTCGGCCGGATGTTGAACCCGCTATCTTGAGCTCAGTAGGCGGTACTGGTACTAACTCCAGGATCGACAGTCCTCTGGCGTCTGTTCTCTCGCAATTTCCAAAACAAGGTTGAAATTTAAAAAATCGCCACTCAAATAGGCGTTCAGAATTCTCTTCTACACGTCACTACTCACCAAAACAGATATACAAATCTTCGAACATTTTAAAACAAGGTTGTCGTTTAGAATTAACCGTAGCAAGGAACATCCAAATTCGTCGGTACCTGCCTTCTGGGCATAGCAGACTTACTGCAGAAAGTCACCACTTCTCACAAGGAAGGACTCTTTGGTCTCTGGTACTGACTTATTTTACTTGGGCCATCCAACCCAAAACAGGATACTCAAACGTCATCTGTAACAGGACGTTTTGTAATGAACTCATTAACTCTTATCTTTTCTGTTTTTCCTGTATTATGGAGTGCTTCGTGCCCTGGCCGCACAAATAAAGTGTTTCTTTTTTATAAAACTAAAGAGAAAGTTAATGTAAAATACACTTGAGAGAAACAAAGTTTAATAAAACAGGTAGGTTCTCTTTACTTGTAAATTACGGAAAATAATATTATGTCAAGAGCAGACTTAAGAAGAATAACAAGGTAAGTTCCTCAAGTCTTCGAACCCGACAACAGCTATAAAACAGAGTTGCTGGCTATATTGTTTAGTCTGTCCATCAGGAAAAGTCACTGTTCCATTGTTCAACTCTGTTCCATAAAACAGCTGTTTTGACATTTATAACTCTTATTAAATATTGAGATATAAAAGTAGCAGTGACAGGTAGTAGCAGGTATACAGAAATAACGCTTTTGCTTATCACATATTGATAAGAAGAGAGGTCGTTGTACTTCCCCAACTTAAGTTCTGATTAGAGGTAAACTGATTCTGCTATGGTTACATCTCTCTCATTACTTATCAAGTCAAGTCGCCTCTCAACACTTCTTACAGCTGCTCCATCTTCGCCTCAATCCTCATTTCGTTTTGTTCCTTTCATCCTCTTTCTTATTAAGACAGTGTAAAAGAGTGTTTTAATTGCAAAATTCAATCATGGGATTTCAATTCAAATCCCATCTGGAGTTTGCACAATAAAACAAAGAAGATATTAAGGAGAAATTTGACCGGGATCTAGACTGAAGAAGTTCTCTCTTTTTTTTCACTTGCTCAGTTTGTGGGAGGTTCTGTAATCTGCCACAAAATCGATGTTCACTTTTCACTGGAATTTCACGTTTTAAAACATTTAAAACGTGGCTTAAGGCTCTTTGCGAGAGAGACAGACGATAAATTTATTTCCTTTCTCCAAGCAATAGAAACGCTCCCATTTTGTTTTTGAAAAATTGTTTGTTTTGCATTAATTACCAGAATTAATGGGTATAACAACTTTTTTTTTTATGATGCCCCCTTATTTAGAATGTTGAATTAAAAATGTTACGTATTATATTTACCAAAAACACGAGGACTGCGCAGATAATATAAAACATTCTGAATTCAACCCATCTTTATATCTTATTAATATATATATATATATATATATATATATATATATATATATATATATATATAAATAGGATGAATAGTTTCGTTCGAAACAGAAAACTACGATACCAAAAGAAATTGCCGCGCCCCGTAATAGAATAAGAACGACCGACATGGTCAAGGTTAGGTTTTATGACTCATGCCCGGGCCTTAACTACGAGGTCATATCGCCTACTACCAGAGCGCTCTTTCGTCACTGTGGTGGACATGAGCCCGACTCTACTGTGGGAGTCCTAAATGTTGCCTACCCTAAATTTTTATTCACCTAGGGTAGGGGTCTTTAACGAATAACTGACATCGTACAGGCTCGGGACCCATCCGAAGGACGGCTTGCTTAAGTTTATTTTACATTCCAGATAAAATAAACTAAGGGCCTCGGTCGGGTTTCGAACCCACGAACTTGAGCTCAGAAGACAAACACGCATACCACTGAGCTACCGGCGCCCTCAGAGACAGACAGACATGGTCAAGGTCAAGTACAAATAGTGTGTTTCTATGGTAACGGTTGACTCCCAGTCTATTACCGAATACATTATATACAGATGTACATACTAGGTATATTATCTGAAATTTGGAATATCTACATACATTTTTATTTACACAAAGCATTCATAATAATAATTGAATAAAAATGTTCCTCCAATCTTTTTAACTGGCTTCACGTACGATGCATATTAACCATGTCTCTATAATGGTTTTGTTAGAAAAATATGTGTGAGTCGGGTTGTAGGCTCTACTTTAGAGGTCAAAGGACCTTCAAGAGCAAAAACAGAATTTAAGAGTCCAACAAATAAAGACATCGAGAGCTGAAACATATGTGTGAGCGTTAAAAAACCTATGCGCTTTTTACCTTATAGAGAAGCTTGTAAAAATCTGAAACCGAGAACCGGATACCTGAAAATTCAAATCCCCGGTTCTGCAATCGCCAGGAGCCGGTCTCGATTCACCCGAAACAGTATACTAGCTTTGTTAACAAATATTAAGTCTATAAACCGTTAAAAAACGAGAAATTTGAAGAATGGGGTGTATGAAGTTAGCTCGAACTTTTTTGAAAAACACATTTTTATCTCGATTTTTGTGTAGGATTCAGATAATCCGGTTGTTTTCTATCAGTTTTAACAAAATTTTACGAGAGGCAGGCTTGCTGACTCCCCAATAGTTTGGAATTAGTAAATGAAAAGTACATCTAAATTAAAATTGTAAAAAATATTTTTTCTAATTCAGTTAACCTCGTTGTTATCTTTACATAACGGGCGCGGCTGGGAGGTCATCTCAAGTTTCTTACTTCCGGTAGCTGCCAGTAGCTTGAAGATATTTCTTCCGAATGCGATTTTCTCGTTGGATGATACTTGCTGAGATGTAGTTCTATCAAGTTACATTCTAAATATTCTGATGTTTCTAGAATGGGTCTAACTTCTATGAACTTTGGTTGCTAACCTTCCCAGCGGGTGGACATGTGCGGTGTGATGAGGACCAAGTTACGCAGAAACCCGGAATAATCAAAGTTACCCTAACGGGCTTATCGTCAACTTTGCCATGGGGTCTTGTCTGCACCTCACCTCACATAATCCCTTCACTAATTAACACATCCCCACTTCACACATATCATAAAGTCAAATTTGGAGAAGGGGGGGGGGGGGGAGGGGTGGGGAGCCCAATCTGACAGTGATCCCAACACAAACACAGATGCATACAGACCAATTCCTAGAGAACACAAGCTAGGTAACAATTAAACTCGGTTCGTTGAGAGTTTAACCAAACTAGGATCAAAATGAACGCTCACAAAGCACAGGGCCCAACCCATTCTATTATTATCATATTAAATCTCAGTAAAAAAAATACTAAGTGAAAAATAAGTATCAGTCCATAAAGTTGAGTTCAAGCTGCAAATTTTTTTAAAAAATCTCTTTTTATTACCTACTGTTTAACTTTCTATCTAATTCTTAATGCTTCTTGGCAACACTGTTCTCTCGTTCTATGGCCGTTTGTCTCTTGTGTTACTTATGAAATAAATCTTTTATTACACAATACCCCTGCGTTTTTCTTTTTAAATTATTAAGAAGGACCAAAAAATAACAGATTTTGGCTCAGTGATTGTGTATATCTTTTATAGTTACCGGGACGTGTTTTCTGAATTTAATTCTTGAGACTGTAAGGTTATTGTGTGAGATCAGCGTTTTTATGGCAACTTGAGTAAAAAAAATGTCTGAATCTAAGCTGCCGTTGATTAGAAAATTAGAAAGAATATCTATTTATTCAAAATGGAAGTTGAACCAGTTCGAAATAGAATGGATACTGTAACAGGTGACTAAGTCGTTAAGAAAATAAATCTAATGTTAGAAAATTTACATCCAATAGTAATTGGATTAAAAACGTCAAAGGAAGTTTTATTAAAACTGGAAAACACCTTTGATGATAAAGGATTACCTAGAAGATTACACGTACTTCGAAGTTATTCAAGGTAAAATTTTAAATGAAGAATGTGAACCAGTGATAGCGGCACTTGAAGCTTCACAAGCAAAATCACATCAGATTATGTGAAGATATTACTATTACAAAAAGGTTTTTGAATTAGAATACACATTCCTTATTCTGAGGAAAAGAAAAAGTTGTTTAAATGTTTTGCATGTAATAAAATTGATAATAAAAATTGTTAATGTCAGGGAAACCCAAAAGGCCATAATTGTAGAAGTAATTAAAAAAAAAAAATAATAAGCCTAATGTTTTATTGGCTGCTTTTTCTACAAATACTTATGACCAACCTCAGTGAATGGATTATTGACAGTGGGGCTTTTAAGAGGAAAAATTAAATATATCCTTTGCAAATAATATTGAAATGCAATCTGAAGGACGAGGAGATGTCAATCAATTATTTGCAAAGGATATATTTAATTTTTCCTCTTAAAAGCCCCACTGTCAATAATCCATTCACTGAGGTTGGTCATAAGTATTTGTAGAAAAAGCAGCCAATAAAACATTAGGCTTATTATTTTTTTTTTTTAATTACTTCTACAATTATGGCCTTTTGGGTTTCCCTGACATTAACAATTTTTATTATCAATTTTATTAAGTGAACAAATCAAAGTAGGTAGGTAATACATCATATATATGTACCTAATTTATCACATAATGTGTTATCAGTAAGTCAAATGACGATAAAGGACTAACTGTTGTTTTTAATAAAAGTGGTTGTCAAATAATGGATCAGAACTCCAAAATCATTAATGGACTATGTGATAATTTTTATGAGATATTTAGTCCTCACATGTTTTGAAGAATCTGTAACTTCATTCTTGTTGGATAAAGTCTATTATTTTGGGGGGGGAGCCATGCGGGCTAGAGCGTAGGGCTTTGGTCGCATGGTCTCACTATGGTTTGTGGGTTCGAATCCCGTCCGGGAGTGAGTTTTATTTCATAGATAGAACTCACTCCCAGGGCCGTAAATAACTAGTAAATTACACAGTGACATGCCTATGTATATATGCATCGTACATAAGGCCAAAAAAAAAAAAAAAAGTATTTTTATTAGGCTTTATATTTTTACTATATTAATTAATTAATCGTTCCTATTTTTTTTTTTTTATTTCTATTTAACTATTTCGCGTACAGTTCTTACCCTTAATCAACACGAGACCTTAATGATTTAAGATTTAATTCAATAAATTTGAGCTAGTTTGTTTAGTAATCGCACTTCATTGTTCGGTACTCATGAGGGGGGGTGTTAGGTTCATAAACTCTAATAACTGGACTATTCTAATGAATATGCTAATAGCTGAACCGGTCGAATGGTTTCAGAGGGAGAGCACAAACTTAATTGAAATATTCGTTTTGGGGACCATTATCGGAAGTATTTTTTTTTTTATAACGATGCGATTTTCTAATATTGACTATTAATAAGTTACACCGTTCTTTCTGGTTGTGTTTTGGCAATCTCCGATGGTTAAGTTCTATTTTAATAGGTGATTAATTCTCTTGAGGAGAAACGGAAAGAAAGTTGAGAAGACAACTTTAAAAAATAAAAATAAAGTGCTTACTTGTTTAGTGTGAAATTGGTATTGACCTAGAAACTGGAAGTGGTGTTTGTTTGTTTGTTTATTGAAACATAAGAAGTGTTGATCTTGGGCAAACAATTTTGGCACTGGATCTTCTTCGTACAGACAGACTGTGTAAAAAACAATGTCTGGGGTTGATATCGACTTACTGAGGAGGCGGACGTTGGATGTATAGTGTGTGCCACGTTATTGTTTGATAAATGGAAGATGGCTGTCTGCCCACTCCACCTCCATTTGCATCTCTATGGCGGACCTCTCTATATATTATAGTATGAGGTCATATCGGTCAAACTACCCCAGCTATAATAACAACTTGCAGGTTACCCTGGCGTTGCCAGGTTAGTAACTTTACTAGTCCAAACAAAAATAAGGAGTACTTCCCTCAGCACAAACTAATAAATCAAGTTTTCACTTTCCCGCCTATACTGCTTTGGCCAAAAATAGTTGACTTATATAGGGGCTTCTGAATCATACTACATTTTCTCTCGATAGATGTATCGAGTCGAGTCCTCTTTTCCTCCCCCCAATTTCGCGGAAAATTAATAGGAGCCTAAATTTTTCATGTCGATACATTCATTACATCGGCATGTTTTGGGGTTTTTGAGTTGAGCCCCCTCTGATCCCTCTGTCCTATTCCGCTAAAAAGTGATAGATTTCATTCTTATTGTTTTTCGAAGTTGTATATGAAATTTCGAGCCAATAATTTAATTACAACAGCAGTTTTGTGTGTTAAGCCCCCTCCTCTCCTCATCACTCCCTTTGATTTGGCCGAATTGGTTAGAACCCAGAAGTCGACGATGAGGACGAACAGAGGACTGAAGGACATTTTCTAGCAGTATCCGACCATACGACGCATCATGGACGCTCCGGTCAAAGAAGCCAGATCACGAGGAAGAGCACGCCTGAGATGCACTGAACTGGTGAAGAGGGAACAACATGTAGTGAGCTGGCGACCAGTGAAGATACTGTGGTGTGGGCGGGTCCAGGAACCGGCGCCAACGGAGTGAGAGTAGAAGAAGAAAGTACTGCCAAAAATATGATTGGAACCCAGACTGTTTCGGTTGGTGAACAAGGTGGTCCTTGTGCATCACTTATGCCCTGGGATGGGGCTGTGTTTCAGGGATGGTGATCTGTTTAACCCTCAAAGGTATCCCTCCCGTTCACTAACAAGGTTACAGGCGGCTACCGCCCTCGCTTCCAACATCAAACAAGAACGGAGCCCTTCCTTACACACTTATTGTTCTGCCCACGTATTTAAATTTGAATATTCCTCTGTTTTTCTTTAAACCGGTTACTTATCCTTCCTTAGGAACTTATAGTTCTGTTCATATGTCAGGTACTCGTTAAAGACCCTGGATGAATAAACCTAGGTAGGAAAAATTTAGAACTCATGACCAGAGCGACGAAAGAGCGCTCTGGTAGTAGGTGATATAACCTTGTAGTTAAAGCCCGGGCAATAACTAACTCCATATATCAGTTTAAATTTGAACATTCTGCTTTTCTTTGAACATGTTGGTTATCTCCTAACTCATTGATTTAATATTTCTATCGGGAACTCTCCGTGTACACAGAAACACATCAATGTTTTTTTATTATTTTTTCCCATTTTTGGGTTCAGGGGTCAAAAAACATGGAATTTTGGTGAAAACTCAACAGACTGACCTAGAAAATTATTTTATTAAAAGTCCGCGTCCCTCAACTTGGAAATATAAATAAATAAGCCACACAAAAAATATGTATATCAAAAAAAGGTTAATATAGGAACTGTTCCAAGTCTAACAAAGAAATTTCAGTTAAAAACGGGGTTTTCTTGCGGGATAGTCGGGGAACCGCGACGTTAAAGGAATCCTTTCAACTTTACTGCTCTGACTTTATTTAATTACTTGAAGAGGATGGAGCGTTACTTTGCATAAAGGGTCCCATGTTGGCTGGCGCAGAACAAAGAACCGAAGACAGGATAATCTTTTCAAGGGTAGTTTACGGAGATACAGGGCTCAGATATGCCTAGTAAGGAGGTAGCAGACATGAATCCCACTTATACATTAAATAAACCCCTTTTAAAATTAACACAGGCAAGCCAACCAGTCAAGTTAAACTCCTTAGTTGTTGGAGGTAGCCTAACCATACCCTCTTATTGAAACAAAAAGTTAATAATTTACTAAAATTTTATCTAATTACAAAAAATTAAGCTTGAATTATTTAAGTGTTGAGTTTTTTTTTTTTTTTTTTGTTTATCTTTCATAAGAAACGTTGCAACTGTGCCAAAACAACCAAGAACCGTGCGCAACCTATACATACAAATGGATGGCAAGAGAGAGGACAACACAGCGGCAGCGTCCCATCACGACGAAAAGAATTAGGGAGAATAAAGAATAACATTTAGAATAGTAAAGAAAATATATTTAACTCTGGCAATGATGAAGCAAAAGAATACAAAGGTAGATAAAAACAATTAAATCTAAATATATAAAAGACAATTTCATAAATATTCTGGGCCCGGTAGATGACAGAAGTAGCATATATACCAATTTTATTTTTATTTTTTATTTCTGCCTATCTTACCAATTATTTATTTTTTTTAATGTACTATAATAACATATTATAATATACTATAATAACAATATACTATAATATATGTATAATAATAACAATAATAATATACTATAATAACAGAGCACATTTAGTGGGTAAAAAAAACCTTCAAGTCTGTGCGATGTCAGTTGGACGTAAAGGAACTACAGTTAGACAAGATGTAGGATTCCCACAGTATAGAATCGAGACAGAATAATTATCAAACAAATTGCATTATTCACAGAATTTTTCATTATTTCTTAGTAAAAAAATATGTAAGTAGTCTATTTTATGAAAATGTTGAATTATATATTACTTTCATTCATATTCATTGTTGAGGGGGTTGGGCTCCCATCCCTCCATCCCTTGTGTGTGACCACGATCTAAGGGAATAACGGCTTGAGACAGCTCCCAGGGCCGTTAAAGCCTATTAAAGTTAAAACAATGAAGGTCTGTGTTGTGTTCAGGCTTGATGGAGACTCACAAAAATGCTGTTAGCTTAGAAGCTAAGCTGAGCCCAGAAATTAGTAAATTAATTCAACGATCCGGCCAAATTAGGAGTTACAAGGCATCCCTACCTCCGTAATAGACGTTATACCAGCGTTACAAGGTAAACGACCAGGATTTACGGCCCTAAAAGGAAATGGCGAGCGTATTTTAAAATAATTCATAATTGGAGGGTCTTCTCTGGAGTTCGTCATTTTCGACCAGAAACATTCATATAGTTTTCTTTAATTTGAATTAAAAAACTTTTGTCTACGTTCGTCAGGAGTCGTGATATGCCTTCAGAACAGTAGCGCCTTATCTCTAAACGGATTCTGTTAACTAGTAAAATATAAATTTAATAAAGGTATATATTTATATTTTCGTATATTATTGTTTATATTTAAAATATATATTTAATTGAATTACTGTGTTTTGCATTTCGCTTTTTTGTATCTAGCCAACACGAAACCTACTCGTCTTAATAAAAATATCAACGAATGTTTTTTTAAATATTGTCTATTTCACAAAATATGTCCAATATATGGTAGTACTTTGGTTATTGCTATAATCATCAGGCAGGACAGGACTTAACAATACTAAGTGCAAGTTCAACAGAATCACATTCCGAACTGTCCCTTTCTTCTCTACTGTAAAGTCTTAAAACATTTGAGAAAGGGACATAGGAACTACAATTTTGTACATCAAAATAGTTTATTAATTATATAAATCAACCGACATTAAAGTTCTGGATACAACAAACACATATGAGATAAATAATAATTTTTTTTTATTTTATTCTATTTGCAATCTATATACAATATATACATAATAAGCAAATATGTGGTAAAAGAAAAATATAACGTCACTTGATGGGAGAAGCCAGCCAGCGCTGACACTCCCTCGAAAGTTAATTGTCATTATTCACTATCCTCCGAGAGAAGATCGCGAGGCCACCTCCTGTTCAAGCGGCGGGGAGGATTGTCAGGATGGGAATGAGAGGAAAGGTCTTGTGCGAGAGGATTTGAATGGGAAGAAAGGTTTCGGTGGAATGATTGGAATCGGGATTTGATTAATTCATTTACAGTGGGAATACTGAGATCTCTGTGTAGGACTTTATTGGTGACATAGAAAGGAGCATTGACAATTCGTCGGAGGAGTTTGGACTGGAATGCTTGGATACGATTGATGTTGGATTGTTTAGCTGTACCCCAAAGTTCGAGTCCGTAAATCCAAATTGGACGTATAATGGTCTTGTAAATCGTAAGTTTGTTGTTAGTCGTCAGTTTCGATTTTGGTCCAAGTAGAATAATAATTATAAAAATGAAAAAAATACATAATAGAAAATTCTAAATATTCAAATTATGAATATTTTGTGTGCAGAGAGCGCCGGTAGCTCAGTGGTACGCGTGCTTGCTTACTAAGCTCAAGATGGTGGGTTCGAAACCCGGCCGAGGCCCTTAGGTTTTTTATCTGATAGGTGAAAAAACCTTGAGCACGCCGTCTTTTGGATGGGACATTAAGCGATGGTCCCGAGCCGTGTCAGGTACTCGTTAAAAAGTAGGCAAAATTTAGGACTCTCATAGTAGATTCGGGCTCATGTCCATCAGAGCGACAAAATATCTCTCTGGTAGTAGGCGATATAACCTCGAAGTAAATATTTCCTATTTAGATTTCTTCAAGAAATATCTGCTTTCACAACGATATTTCTTCAGGAATACAATCCCCTTCCTTCCTCAGATCACGAGCGAAATATACAAAAATCAATAAACAAACAAATAACAATAAATTAATAGTAAATACCTAATAAAAAAGATTAAACAAGAAGTAATTAGGATAGAACTTATAAAGTTTCGATAAATGGGAAGAAGAAGTGATCTCAGCAACTGCGGAACTCCACTGACAGCTGCGTGGACCAAGCTTTCGTCATTCTCTCAGATAAATTGGGCTGATGCGAGGGAATGTGTTTCGGTGTTTTTCATTGGCTGTCCAACGTGCTGTTGAGTGGTGTGATTAATACGGGCTATCTACAGGAGATCTCCCTCCAATCCTAGTTACAACAGCCATTTGGGAGGCGGCAGAAAATATGAATTATATAGTTAAATTGGTAGCACATTCAGAGGCACCAGTTGTATTTGGATAAATAGATAAATCCGTAATCCCGACTGCCGTTGTTACCATTATAATTTAATTATACATGTTTCAATAATTATCATTAACAATTAATTAACATATAATGGACCAATAAGTGCCTACAATAACATATACAGTAGGTAATGTAATTATTATGGTATTACAAAAATGTATTATTTTTTCCAAAATATGAAACTTTTTCAATAAAAAAATATATGAACAGACTGGAGCTGCACGAAAGATTCCCATAGGGATTACAATGGACTTTGAAAAATGTTAGTCACTGTTAGCAAGAGCCCTAAATCTTGTTTAAATTATCTCTAGTGCTCACAGAAATGCCCTTCAAATTGAAATGGCGATGGTTTCAACGTTTTCGTATTTTAAATATCAGGTCATATCACCCACTACCTGTCTCTCTGGTGACACATGGCCGAGGTCATATCACCCACTACCTGTCTCTCTGGTGACACATGGCCGAGGTCATATCACCCACTACCTGTCTCTCTGGTTCCACTACTGATTCTACGGTTGTCTAGCCAGGTTTAGTTCCCGAACGTCCTTTAAGCAGTACTTGACATCGCACAGGCTCCGCTCTAGCCAAGTTTCGAGAGCATAGTAAACAAGCCCGCTCCAAACTTATTGAATACATAAATAAATAAAACGAACTTATTTTTTAAATATTCCACAAACATTTTATACATATACACCGGTTTCAGCATTTCACCATCGTAAAGTTTAGTTTCATCAATGTAATTCATAGTTTGCAATGAGAAAAATCTTTAGAATATAACTAAACAATTTTCAATATTTTGCCATGATTGACAGTTATAGCAGGTTCGTTGTGATGCGAAACACCAATCACAGATACGAAATGTTCAATGGAGATTTAAGGCTTTATCAGAGGTGAAATTGGCCATTGCTAGCTGAACGGAAGGAGGATTGCCATTCCAGAGCTCTAAGCCAACATACAAATTGAAATCTGCATACAATGGGGCCGCGTTGACGAGGGGATTCAAATTCTGTAACAGGGGGGCTCTTAAAATGACATCTCGAATGGCATTTTTTTCACACATTTGCTTAAATTATGTGAAAACGGTAAGTCCTATCGAAAAATTGGTTCTTACATACAATGTTCCTTATTAAATTTCCAATCATTTAAATTTTTTGAATTTGAGATAGAACTAATACGAACAAAGTTATAGATCTCCGAGTATACAATACATTTCTGTAGGTAAATAGTATACGTTTAAATTGTTAAGTCTGACAAAGAATTTTTAAAAAATTGTCACTCTTCGTGAAAGAAAACTCGTAAGCTACTTCACGAATACAAAAATAATAATAATAATTTGGAATGTGATATGTAGCTAACCAGACATTTATGTAAAACAAATATTATGGAGCTAACCAGATATTTATGTAAAACATATGGAAGTCATAAGCACAGCCTTCATGATGTAATACGAGTATATTATATCCTCAGAGCTACAAGTTGTCTGCGGGTCCTTAACCTTCCCGGACAACTCTTGAAATACAACAAAGAGCTGGGTCCTCCTTTTGCAAGCGTCACGGAGGCCAAATTTAAAATGTTGATGTAATAATGGAGGAATGGTCATTCTTCACATTAGCCGTAGATCAGGCACAAGAACCCAACTCGATGTATTAATGTATTCTTGAGAGTATTAGTGCTTCGATGGGGTCTCATTTCTCCTTTGAAATGTAAATTTCATTTTGAAAGTTCCAGGTCATAAAGAGTTAGTTGACGAATGTAATTTCCCATCCGGTAATTCTGACAATGTTAATAATAGTATTATTATTTCCTTTAAACCAATACATGGTAATAGGATACGTCAAAAGAATTTATACATTAAGATAGCTTATAAATTAGATTTATAACTACTTGAGTCTAACACATCTATGATTAGTAGTAAGTAATAACAAAACTATAACAAAAATAGATTGAAATGAATAAAAACTTAATAAATAAATTCTTAAAAATATATGAGTACAAACATTTTTAATATTAATACATTTATAATAAGTAGATACATTTTTCAATTTAATAAAAATGAAGATAACTATTTTTTACAACTCTTCTGAAAGTGTCTTTATACCAACGATGTTTCGGGACGTTCTTACGTCCCTTCATCAGGTCCCAATGTGCGAGATATAGAAAAGAAAAAGAAAACAATGTAACTATAACAATATATAAACAAATAAAATAATATATATATATCAAATATAAATGAATAAATAAAAAATATAAATAAATAGATCCATAAAATAATAATAAGAGTATATTAGTTTTTTTTTGTTTTAAATAATAATATATTGTTTCTGAATATAATAATAATAAAAAAACTAATTAAAAAAATTGTTCATTTTTTTTTTACTGAAACCTTGGTGGAGTTTTTTTTAGGGGGGGGGGGGGGGGGGCTTGGAGAGGATTTCAGCTGAAACTCCAAGTCTCTAGCTATAAGAGGCCGAGATCCCTACACAGGCTCTGATGAAACCTGAATATCTTGAAAACGGCATACCCGATTTCCATCAAACATGGCAAAGAACCATCTCGCAAATATCAGCTTTTGAAACGAAAAAAACGCTTTGAAATCGGTCCAGCCGTCTTGGAGCTACGATGTCACAGACAGACACAGACACATTTAATTAAAATCAAATAAAAGTACATTATATGTAAAATTTAATATTTTAAAAAATGTTACTCTAAAAAAGTAACTTTGAGGGCGCCAATTTCCTGTTCCGCCGGCGCTGCACTCACACAGACACAGACAAAGGCTTCAAACTTATAACCCTTTTGCAACGGGGGTTAAAAATAAAAGTAATAATAGAAATACATTAAATAATAATAATAATAAGGCATCCATTGACTTTCAGTCAAATCAGTTGATGGGAAGAAAGATTTCAGAGAAAGAAGTTTTTTTGAAGATTTTCTATACCCGCAACACACCGACAAATGTGAGATATTGTTCAGGTAACAAACATGTATATAAGCGGGAAGGATCATGTTTCTGTGGGGCGGGAAATTCCCCACCCCTTAACCTACATAATTTGTTTACTTTTTCCATTTTCTCACACCATTTTCTTTGTCCACTTTTTCATTTTATTTTGATTGTTATTATTTTATTTTTAATCTTTCTTCTTTATACATAACCTTTTTCAAAGTGTTAAAAGAACCGGAAATTGAGGCTTTGTAGTCTATTTTCTTTCTTAACACATTTTTTCTCAAATTTTATATTAAAGTAGATCCAGGGTTTTACTTCCAAAGTACCTACAGGAGATCGGTCAAAAATTAAAATTCAAAAGAGTCAAAATTTATTTGAAAATATTTATGGGGCTAATGAAAAATGTGCAGCGGAAGAAGAGTCATTGTTACTTCCGTAGCTGTAAGAAGGTATAGGGGAAGTTATGTAATCCGGTGAATTTCATCTGAATTATTATCACATTATCTGAATTTCATGTTTTACGACCCCCTGATTCCAGAAGAATGAATATACCGACATGAAAGTTTATATCTGTATCGAGGACTCCACGAGGACGGCACCTCTTCAGTTTCAACCATATCGGCCGAAGAGGAAACAGAGTTGAGAAGGACCTCAGTAGGACCGTCAGAGTTGAGAAGGACTGAAAACTTAGTTGATATCAAATAATTCAAGATGGGAAAATACATTGCCGATGACTTCTTTTTTATTGGATAAAGAGCTTCAACTCAAGTGGAAAAGAATGAAAAATGGATTTTATTGGATAACAATTTGGAATAAATTGTAATAATTTGGCCCAATTTAGCTTCAGCCAATAACTTCATCTCTACTTTTATTATCAGCTACCTTCCAAAATCAAAAACTTCAATTTATTACTTCCCCAACTGCACATTGAACGGGGGAAGTTATGTCGGTCAGAAATTCGAGGTTGAATTCTCACCGGGATTTCAGGTTTTCATACACCTTGAATTCAAATATGAAGAAGAATATAAGTGCAACCAGAATCCTATAAAGACGACATGTTCAGCCAAATCGACCAAAGGGAATGGGAAGTTAGGGGTTATCTCTAAAACCTTAATAACTTGCGATGTAATGAACACGACAGGAACTCTTATGAGAATTGAGAAGGGCTTCAGTAAGACCGTCTATACGAGTCATGTTCAGCTATATCAGCATTGGTTCTAGAGGGAGAGCACAAACATGGTTCAAGTACATTGCCAGTCATTCCTTCTCTATAACTAAAACCATGTGCGAAAGCAGGATTTACTGAACTCGGATGTTTTTAAACACCTAGAAAAAAAAAAATAATAACGCTTGATAACAGATAGATTTTATAAGGGGAATGAATACTACAGTTCTCCCAAAGTAAGACACCTACTGTTTTTCAGCCAAATTGACCAAACAGAAGGCCGAGAGACTGGTCTTCAAAACCTTCTATATCTTGTACCAAAATTGTAGAAGTTCAAAAGAATGTACTCTTGGGTCTCTCAGTCAGCTGACATGAAATGGACAAGATGGGGGGACTCCAACGTTGGAGCTTCACAAAGCTACAGACTGTCTGTAGCGCTTAACGCCAATAGAAGTGAGCTCTTCTCGACCAGAACGATCAAGAAGGCATATCTCCAACATTGCACGTTATTAAACCTGCCATAGTCTCCATATTTTTATAGTTCTCAATAAAACATTTTTACTGCTTTTGGAAGTATTCATATCTTTTCAACTGACAATTTCAGTTTTTGCCATAAAAAAAAAATAGCAATTCAACATTAGATAGTAATAATAAGAAGTAGAAAACACAACACAGCCTACTGAATAAATACAAATGGCAGTAGTTATTAGGGATGGGTATCGACCAACAAAACATCGATTATTATGTTCTACTAGTTAATCGATACAAGTATTATTCGTTGTTTAAATAATCGTTTAATCGATTAAACGAACGCACAAACAAAAGTTAATAGAATCAGTGAATCACAACTCACAAATGACAAAACACAAAGGATTAGAAATTAGAATTAGAAGTAGAACTATTAGAAGGTTACTTTTTACTTATCACCAGTTCACCACAGTGGCACTGTGTTGTATCGATAGTCAATACGATAGTCTCCTCCCACTTTTTTGTGTTGCACTTCGGATGAATAATAATTAATTTTTTTTTTTTTCTCCTGTTTTTCGGATGAGTTGTAATTTTAATTAAAAATTTAATAATCGTTAAATAATCATCGATTATCCGATTAATCAAACCTAGATGACATCGATTATTTTACCAAAATATTTCGATTAATCGGTTAATTGATACCCATCCCTAGTAGTTATGCCATCTCATTTTAAAAAGGTTTGGGTTTTATGACTCATTCCCGAGCTTTAACTACGAGGTCATATCGCCTACTACCAGAGCGCTTTTTCGTCACTCTGGTGGACATGAGCTCGACTCTACTGTGGGAGTCCTAAATTTTGCCTACCCTAAATTCTTATTCACCTAGGGTAGGGGTCTTTAACGAGTACCTGACATCGTACAGGCTCGGGACCATCGCTTAACGTCCCATCCGAAGGATGGCGTGCTTAAGTTTATTTTACCTCCCAGATAAAATAAACTAAGGGCCTCGGTCGGGTTTCGAATCATTTTAAATATAATCCATTTTTTAAGACCTTCCTGAAAGGAGTCGAAGGGACAAACTTTTTCTTTTTCTTTTTTTAAGGCATGTCAACGATATTGGTCATGGGTGCCTGGAGCAGTAAAAGGAGTTCCCGAGGGAGTCGAATGGGGGGAGCAGGACGGAATACACACACAAACTTGTTGAACTTGCAAGTTCTACCTCAAGATGGCAGCAACAGCCACACTATTACTACCAATTGTATTTATTTTGTGTCCGCTTTCATTTTTTTGAAATTATTTTTAATAAGTCTTGAGACACCTTAAAAAAAAATTAGTGATAACAAATATATAAGATAAAAGGAAAGTTGTCGGTGAATCACCAATATTCATCCTCAACACGAGTTAATTTATTAAGTTTCCGCTGTCCCTCTAAAACCAATCGACCGTTTGTGCTAAAAAAAGAGTTGACTGACATC